>VMYD01000173.1:0-600000 GCA_007663325.1 Eucalyptus pauciflora
ACACACACACACATTGATTTGTTTACATTGATTTGTGAACTTGGTTAATGAAATGGGTTGAGAAATGGTATGTGTCGCGACCCAATTTTTCGGGTGTGAACCACCTAAAACTAGGTTGATGGACTACTAAGCCTTTAAGCTTAGCTCGAGCTCTCCCAAGCCCATACCAAATCGCGACTTAGGATTTAACATGTAAAAGATCATTATCTAGGAGTCGCCACTAATCTATTTTTGGTGGGTCGATTAGAAACCTAAGTAAAATAACGGGAGGATTATCTTACTTCTATGAACCAGAGATTTTGGGTATGGGGACTTGGTTACACTAGACTATCCTAGTGCCCTTTCGGTACCATTTCTAAAAAAATGTTTTGCAGGCAGCTTGTTTTGATTTTAATTGAGCTTCCTAACATGTGAGGTGACCATACGTGTGCGCATACCACCAATTTAACACATCAAGAAAGCAATTTAAATAATGCAAAAAGCATACCTTAAAGCAACGAAAGCATCTGCAATGTTAACTTAGAATTCACATCAACAATCCTAGATATGATTCCTAATTAACAAGCAATCAATTTTTTTTTGTTTTCGCTTTAAAAATCATGACTTATGCAATGCATTGTTACTATTCTAACATGAAATGACGACATGACCTAAACTATATGACATGAAGAAATGCAATAATTAAATGCAATCTAAATGATCTAATTATAATGACATGCAATGCGATGCAATGACATACCAAATTATTTAAACTAAAATGACATGCTTCATGCAATTTAATATGCAAACTATATGTCACGTGACATTTATTAAATGACTTATTCTAATGACAAGAAAGTTCTAATTAAATGAACTTAAATAAACTAAATGACGTGCATTTGATGTTTCTACTTTAAAAATGCAATCTATCCTAAAAATTGAATGAATCTACCCTAAGACAATTTTTATATTTTTCATGAAATTCGAAATTAAGAAAAATGCAAAAATTATCTAGCTAGATTAAGATTCTATCCAACTTACATTAAGAATTGAGTTAGGTCAAATCTTAATTTAAATTAGGATGTTATCTTAAGTTGAAAGTTCCTAATCTATAATGCCATCTATCTCAAAAGATCTATCTAAATAAAATCAAACATGCAATGAACCTAATATGCAATGACATGCAGAGAATGCCCTAATTCTAATTTTTTTCCTTTTTTTTTTTATGAAATTCAAAATTAAAATTAAACATGCAATTCAGATGATAATAATAAAAACTAACATCCTAAATGAATGCACATTTTCTTTTTCTTTTTCATGATTCAAAATAAAATCCCTATTCTAATCATGCAAGATAAAAAAAAAACAAACCTAATCCTAATTCAAACTTTTTTGGATTTTTTCCTTTTACGAAAATAAAACTGACTTAAACACCACGACATCAAATCAAATAAGATAAGATTGATATCCGAAAATTGGCGAACCATATCTCGCGCATGAGATCGAGTTGTCCAATTTTAAAAATTAAATCGCGAATCGAATCTCGAGCATGAGATCGGATTGGCGATTTTTGCAAGGAATTGCGAGTCGGATTTCGGGCGCGAAAATCGGACTGTCAATCCTTAATTTGAGGGGCTAATTCATAATGGAATCTCAATCATATGCATCAACAAATATCTCAAATAAGGTAATTGAATTTTCGAAAATCAAAATAGATAAGATTTTCACCTAATTTGAATATCGGTTTCCAAATTCCGATCCTCGAATGGTTACTGACGATGCAACGTGGTGGTGCTCGGTTGCTCGAAAGTCACCCGATGGGCTCCACGAGACCTGCGAAACAAAAATTTGTAAGCTCGGCAAGGGACTCGTTGGTGGACTGCAAATCTCGATCTCCCAATGTTGGTTTTTGTGGAATTTGGTGACGCAAGGAAATCCACTAGCCTTCTGACAATCCCACTGATTTGTCAAACTTCAACCTTCTAAAACCCACACTTAAATTTTCAACCTCCAAGGAAAGAATGTGCTTTGTGCAAGGCGTAGCTGCTTCGTTGCTGATGCCGGGCTAAAAATTCGCTAATAAGAATTTCACCATAAATCCTGCGAGAGAAAATTCGCGCGCGAAGAAATTGTCCAGATTCGCCAATGGGCTTGCCAGGCTGGTGTCACGGGAGCAGCCGACGTGGTGGTGGTGAAGATCGGGACTGCGGCTCGTTCACTCGATCCAATACGGGAAGCACTGTAGCTCTATTCTGTCTCTGGATTATTGTGTGCTCGGTGTTGACCAAGGATGAGAGAGAGCCCCCCTCCTATTGGACGAAGCAAAGACCCCTCCTTTGTCTTCTTCTCCCTTTGCTTATGGATCTTCTCTCTTTTTTCATGCAAGATGTTGACCAAAAAGCCACGAAGATCTACTGGAGCAATTATTGAACACTTGGACTACTTGATGATTGCTGTGGAATTGGTAGCCCTGGCCGCATGAAGAGCAGCGACAATGACGTGGGCTCAACAGGAAGGAAGCAACGAAACGACATAGATCTCGTAGCTTTTTGGAGATATCACGGCAAGGCCACCTTGTTGTCGGGAGGTAGGCGCGGCAATGGATTACCGTCTTGTGACGGTGAATAGCGACAGCCGATGTGAAGTTCAGCGGCAAGGTCGCAGCCACGAGAGGCTCGACATGTGATGCTTGGCTGAACGCTCCTCTTCCTCTCACGTGTTTTCTATGTCCATTTATGGAATTTTGTGGCCCTTGAAATATAGAACCCTCTCTTGTGCGGCCGTGTATTCAATATGTGTGGCCTCCAAAAACCGAACCCTAGTACACCTTTTATAGCCAAAAAAAAAAATGTGATCCTAACAAAATATTTCAAAAATTCCTTATATCCTCCGAATCACAAAAATCCTTATCTCCTTAATATTTTCAAAAATAAAGACTAAAGATAAGACTTCAACCCGATTCTCTTAAATTTGAAAAACCACCGCAATATCAAATCTCGATTTAGGTAATTTTTGTCATTAAAAGAAAATGGGCTCGGGCCAATCTTCTCGTTTTACGGGCTTAGTCCGGCCTGTTAATTTAAATCCAAAAATTTAATTCGAAGCCATTGACCACCAATCCTAAAGAAAAATAAAAATGCAAAACATTAAAAATAAATGCACCTAACACTATATGCTATGCAATTGAATTATAAAATAAAATTAACCCCTAATGACTAAATGAGCCACCAAAATTTAGGTGTCAACAGTATGTGAAATGTATTATTATTTAAGAAATGAGTTATCAAATTATTTTGTATTAGTTGAGTTGCAAAAAGTTATATATTTTAGTTTATGAAACCAATTCGCATCAATATTTGCATTTGATCCACATCTCCTTAGTGGTATTGGGCATCATTAGAATCCATATAACAAAAGGCGTAAAGCAACAAAAGCTCAAGATTCATCTAGCTCAAGATTCATCTAGTGTGCCATTAAGCATGCACGGTTTTGCATCTTCCCAATATGCAAAGAAATTACTAAGCAGTTCCACATATTATGTATTGACCTTGTGGGTATTGGAGGATGCGGATTTGATGTTCAATATCGCTATAAACCCAATTGAGGGTTTATGGCTATGCGCATACTAGTTTAGGGGCTAGCTACCGGCAATATAAGTAGATATCTTGCCAATGAGGGAACTTGGTTGCCTTATCAAAGGGTATTATGCATTATGATAATTGATATCTAAACATGAGATTGGCCAATGAATTTGATCATTAGCGTGTGCTTTTGATGAGATTAATCAATTTAATAAATTATTGATATGTGAATTAATGAGATTGATCGATGGAGTGAACCATTGATATTTGTTATGATATTATTGATTTAGAGACTATTTTCCTATATGTATATGACTATGTTAAAGTAATATAATTCATTGTTATCTTGCATGTGTATTATACTAGGATTGAAGTAAGTGAGTTTTGAATATTGTTTTGTAAAGTGTATAATGTGTCACACCCTAAATTCTACGGGGATAGGGGTAATGATACAACCATCTTTTCACTCGAAGGACGCAGCCTCTTATAATCCAAATCCAACACTTGAAATCACCATCGATAGTGTAGTGCTCTCACTCTAACGATATGGAAAAGACAAAATATGGATGGAATTAACAATCACAACCCAATAAGTAGTGTCTATCGCTTCTAAGCATATGGAGTACTTACTATCCACCAGGCCCGCCTTTCGCTTACGCTAATCGGCAACCCACGACCTGTACAATGCTTGAACAGCACCTTGGACCAAGTGTCAGTACCTGGGGGGAGACTAGCACATGACTCCACCACCATAGCTCCCCCCACTTAAGACCCGGGGTGGGGAGGGGAGACTATCATAGGACCTCATCACTATGGTCCCCTACTTAAGATGTTAGCAACTGCGGGTTTCGAACTCTCGACCTCATCAATAAAAGAGAAGCTCTCAACCAACATAGCTCCTCTTTTATCTCTATTTCAATGTATAATATACATACAAAATAGAAATGAGTTAAAGTTTAACATAATCATATACGTATGAGGAAACACTTGTTCAATTAATAATATCATAACAAACATCAATTGTCCAATCCATTGATCAATCTCATTAATTAACACATCAATCATCCATTTCATTGGTTAATCTTATGTCACACATCAATGGTCTATTTCACTTATCCATCTCATATAAAATTGCATGTTAATGGTCCATCCATTGACCAACCTTTTGCTTAGTATGAAACTATGCTCATGACATGGCACTTGGTAACAAGGCGATTAAGATTCACCCTTTAGCAAGGTCTCCACTTATAAAGCCGATGGCTCAGCCCAAAAGGATATTTTAAACCGGTATGCATACCCATAAGCCCCTTAGTGGGTTCGTAGTAATATTGAGCATCAAATCCACATCCTCCAATATCCACAATGTCAATTGATAAATAATCTCATATATCATAATACATTTCATAAAATAGTCGCATAACCTTTCACAACTAAACTCATTCACAAAAAAAAAAATTGTAAAACAGTTCTCAAATAATATTAGGAGCCGTCTTATAAACTGGCTTTACAAGCCAAATTAAATCAAATGCATGCCATAACTTATTTCACAAATCAATATTATATATATATATATATATATATATATATATATATATAAAACATTCCATAAACCATACTTAAAGTCGAGCTTTTCGTAAAAAAGGGGTTTCACAAACCCAAAATATATAATATTTCTCAATTTCATTTATTAAACATAATAAATATTTTCATCAAATAGTTCTCACACCATTCGTAAATATCAAAACGTAGTAAATGCTCGATCCAAATTTTATATAGTAAACATGCTTATTCATAACTCATAGTATATCGAATTATTATTATTATTTTGAAGATATGAAATTACAAATTCTTAGAAAATATTGCACTACTCATTTGGAATGCCCAAAACCAAAGAATGCAAAGCTAAACGAGCCAACCATCTTGAAATCCTAACAATTAAACAAGAATCGACATTAAAACCAATTAAAACTCTACCTCAACAATGGAATGACTAAACTATGCTTAAAATTTTACAAAACGATTCAAACACGCTAACGAATCAGTCACCTGAAGTAATTATTCACATCTAAATGCAATGCAAAATTCACTTGTAAAATCTTAAAATTTTGCTCCAACCAAATCGTTGCTCAAAAACGACTTACCAGGTGATGCATTAAGGAGTTGAATTGGCTTGGTGAGGCGTCCAATTTGGCTAAGCGTGACAATTTTTTGCCCCTTTTTCTTCTCTTTCTTTCCTCTCTTCTTTTCTTCCTCTATTTTTTGGTCAAGGGAGTTCTCAATTCTTTTAAAAGCAGAACGTCCATTGTTTTCGGCTTGTTGACTCAATTTAACAATTTTTTTCTTTTTTCTTTTTTTTGGGGGGGGGGGGCTTTTTGCCTTTTGACTTGTTGATCAACATTATTAAATAAAGGATGCTTGACTGCTATGTACTACTCATTGAATTATGATTGCTCACCCATTTCCTTCTCAAACTTTTCAAGTGCCTCCATTAGGAGTCATTAGTGAGAGCGCTATCAATAGGGAATTTTGGGAGTTGGTTTTTTCGTATGATTTGAGGTTACGTCCTTTTAGAGGGAAGGATGGACATGTCATTCCCCCATTCTGGTAAGATTCGAGATATGACATATTTTCCCTGGTTCTTCAACCTAATGCTCCATCCGAGGTTGAAGCATGTGGAACTTCACGTATCATTGGAAATGCCTAGCCTAGTGATCAAATTGATAAATATAAGCATGCAATAGATAGTGTGATTGAATATTTCCATCTTTTTTCGAGAGTGCAAGAAGTTTCTTGCTAAGAAAGTGAGACAAGTAATATTCTTTTATGTGGTTGTAACATTATTTGGTGTGAAAATTATCAAGTATGTCATTTATTAAAATTCTTTTCCTATCACTGCTATAATCAAAACATGGTATTGAAATTGATGTTGCCAACACAGTATATGCTCAGAGTATGGGGCAGCTGTTTCCCGCTTTCCTGGCTCCGAAATGTCTTTCTTACCAAACCGCTTTACAAGTGGGGGAACTGGACCAGCGTTAAACTTCACCATTTTGATTTCTTCTACGATTAGGTACATCGCTTTCAGTGAACTTTGAACGTATCTCACAATGGAAATACTTAGCAGAAGTGAGGGACTACACATGCTTGGCGATCTATCTACCTGCTAATAATGTTATGGTAATCTCATTTGAGTTACAATCTCTTCGACTCATTTCAAGATTTGCGTTTTCAGAGCTCCTCTCAATGTAGAAACCGGGCTGCTTGGGCTGTGGCAGCGAAGCACTCTCACTGTCCAACATCAGAAGCACGGTTGACATATTTGGTCTATCGTCAGGATGCCGTTGCACGCACAATAGCCCGATTTGTATGCATTTTACAACTTCTGACAGATCGAAAAAATTCGGAAGCTGTGGATCTATGAAGTCGCTCGCTTTCCCTTCAAGCCACAACATCCAGGCCTGACAAAAACCAAAAAAAAAAAGTGAATTTTTAGGCCATATTCAGCAATAGTATTGATTTATTATAAGAATTTGACTTCTTAGATGGTTGTCGCACGTGTCCAAGAAGATTGAAGCCATGGTCTGGATGATTGAACTCTCTATTCCTCTTTCCGCTTATTATCTCCAGCAACAATACTCCAAAGCTAAAAATGTCTGATTTTGTCGAGAAAAGCCCATCTATTGCGTATTCTGGCGCCATGTAACCACTGCAGGAAAAATGATATGCATAACAAGAAAAGGAATGTGTAGCCATTAAAATCTGACTCACTACTTACTAAGTGCCGACTATCCTCTTAGTTTTCACTAGAGATAGATCTCCGCCGAAGACTCTAGCCATGCCAAAATCTGATATTTTAGGGTTCATCTCATTGTCGAGTAACACATTACTTGCTTTGAGATCTCTATGTATGACCCTCAATCTCGAATCTCGATGGAGATAAAGGAGGCCCCTCGCAATTCCTACTATTATGTCGAATCGCATTCTCCATACTAGAGAATCTTCCCTTGTTTTACCTGAAACAAACCTTTTTCTAATCAGTAATCTAGATGAGAAAACGTTTCCAACAGACCGTGTATTAAATCAAAATCAAACAAAGAAGGTATCGATCAAATCAAACCAAATATGAAAGAGTCTAGGCTTCCATTAGGCATGTACTCGTAGATTAGCATCCTCTCTTCTTCGATGCAACACCCCAGAAGCTTCACAAGATTTCGGTGCTGAAGCTTCGCGATCAACATGACCTCATTCTTGAATTCATTGATACCTTGCCGAGAGTCTTCTGACAATCTCTTGACTGCTATTTCTTGCCCATTTGGCAGCTGACCCTGAAAAGTGAATTGCATATTTTTTCCCCAAGTGACACGGGACAATAGAAACGAAATACATGAATGAAGAGTAGTGTTCTTTTGTACGACGTATGAAATTGTAGACTAAACTCTACCTTGTATACGGGGCCAAAACCACCTTCTCCTAACTTATTTGAATCACAAAAGTTGTTAGTTGCCCGTAAAACGGTGACCCTATCAAAGATTGGAAGCTGTAAGCTATTCTCATCTTCAGCTGGAAGGTCGAATGTTATCCCTGTCGACCATTGAACTTTCATCAGAACATGTCCTTTTTTTTCCCCAGAATAAATGAACTATATGCAGAAAATGAACAGTCGTTGATGCACCAACTGAGACACAGGTGTTAGCACTGAGGCCCCAGCGATGAACTTTCCAAGTATCAATCGATCTAAAATTCATTTGACTTTATGAGAAAATATAAGATTATTTTCTGTATGCTCTCAACTTTCATTATTGATTGTTAACCCAGATGTAAAGAAAACTGATAGTAACAAAAGTAGCAATGCTATGTCTTGACGCCAAGATATGAGAATTGCAGTTGAGGTCAGTATTGATGCTTTATTACACTGTCTTTTATGAGATGACTCATAACCCTTAAAATATATTGGTTCTGAAAGCAAATTCTATTCAGAGCCACAATTGTTATAGAGCTCAACTCAAATAATGGAAATGAAGTACCTTGAGCGTGTTTTTTCCTCTTCCAAATAATGCAGAAATAAAGCACCACCAAAAGCACGACAAATGCCATGGAAATCGCCACTGCCACCCATTCTTTCCACTTGGAATTCACTGAATCTGAGAACATTGAGAGTGGTTAAAGGTGATCAAAGGCAATGATGAATAGGATTATCATGAGTCCATGAATAAAAAATAAAACAAAGGTATATGTACTACCAAGGTCTGAGGCTGAAACGCGAATGTAAAGATCTTGATTCGCATATACGCTGAGTTTTCTGACGTCAAGAAGATCTCCGAACCATAGGAGACAGTCACTTCCACCTCCAGTGGCATCTATGTTTGCGTAGGCCCTGCATGAGCAGTTCTTGAAGCACTCTAATTCACATTCCTTAAGGCTCATGCCAGTGTTCATCGTGAACTGCAACAAATCAGGCATTTTCACATCTTTGAGCCTCTGAAACCCTTCTCCTTTAGAACAATTAAATGGGTTCTTACTAACACACCCACTACTCCGCACAAGTGTATCCCACTCTGCCTGTGACTTCGGTTGATAACCAATCATGCAGCTACACATTTGAGGATTGCTGATCGTGCACATGGTATTGGGCCCGCAACTCCCGTAGACATCACATTCATCATGCGCCCACATATGAATCATGGTCCACTCCTGCGTTTTCTCGCTCCACAGGTACCGTTGGTAGTTCCCTAAAGCGTTTAATACCGACCTCGTGATGGTGGACTCATTGAAATTGTTGAACGTGTAGTAGACCTCTTGAGAATTGTTGACGAACTTGGGGATGTATACCAAATTATGAGTGTACCGAAGCGCACTCAACTGTATTCTATTCCAAGGCCCACTTCGGAAGTATTTGACACGTCCCTTACGTATGACTAGTTGGGGAATTATTCCTCCAAGATCGACACCGCAGGTGAAGTCTCCAGTTGAGGGATCCTCTGTGCTCTTCCAGGATGTCATGTGCCAGTCCAAACCCATCCTCAGGTCCCACCCGAGCTTCATGCCCGCCAATAATGTGTTGGAGGGATGATCGAAACTCTGCCAAAGATAGTTTCCGGAGACATTTTGGCTGTCATCTTTCAAAACTAGATTTCCAGAATCCAGGAGCTGAGCAACTACGCTTTGTGAAGAAGCATTCATGTTATTCGACGACCACAAGACTCTTTCTGCTTGGTCGACAAGGACTAGTTTACCTTCATTACCTATCCTCAGAACCCCTGACGAATCATTCACCGGATTATCTCCATTTGCCACCCAAACAATGGTCTTTTCTGGGATGTTGTGGTACCGTATTGCGAGGTATTTGTTGCTGGAGTTTCCAGGGCTGAAGAAACCTAGCTGAAACTTTTCTCCTGCCGACACTAGAGTATCACCATCACGAATTGGCTCAGATGAGCTCAACACATCGACTGACTTGCATACTTCTAGTGCAAACATACAAATTGAAATGAAATACAGTATGGAAAAACAAGGAATTTCCATCTATTATTAGCCTTTCACGCTTGCAAATAGAACTAGCAGGAGGAGAAAATTGAGTTCTCTGGAAATCCGGTGTTTGTTGAAATGAAGAAAGCGGGACAAATTCCTCATGATGTGTTGGTTCCATGACCCCATAGTTAATGAAGATTTGCTGGTAGCCACAAACCACAAGCCTAACAGACTTCTGAGTCACTTTTCTCAACTAACTCAGGAATTGCCTTAGCCAATGGGTAGGGAGGAAGCGGTCCAAGACATTTAATGTAATTGGACTTTTCCACAAATGACCTTTGAAAGCCAACTACACTCGGGTCTATCAAAGTGTTAAAGCCTGGCAAATTGTTCACATCAATATTTTTCTGTATCCTCCGCATCATAATTTTTCACCGGTGCTCCTAAGAAATTTTGCACGGTGATTAATCGGCTCGCAAATTTCAAAACAGAACCGATTCATGTGGATTGACCATTGCCGATTGGTCCGTGGTCCTATCCTGGGCGATTATGGGTGTCGTACTTAACTCGCCATTATTCATACGACCTCACAAGAGTGAATTGACCGCAGACTTCGCCAAGTGTCCATTGAGTTAACTTCACGATGAACACCGATATTGGGTCAGTGTTGAAGATTGAGACTTTACTAATAGCGTGTTGTGTCACTCTATCTTATGCATCAGACGCTCTTGGCCTCTTCTTGGTCATATTCTCCCATTCTTAAAAGATTATGCTCACAAACTCGACGAAATAGAGGAAAAGCGAAAAAGAGAAATCGGAACACAAGATATCTCGCTTCACCTTTAAATTAGGGCTACATTCAGCAGATCATTTTATTATAATTAGCACCTTCAGTCTCTTTGGTACTACTCTTAATTACAAGAGAGAAAAATTACATATAATGGGCATAAAAAAACCTTAGGGCCAAGAAAGCTCTAGGCCCACTCCATAGCTATTCATGAGTCCAATCCCAGACTACTAATAAATTATAAGCCCAAACTGTAAAAGTCTTTTGGCAGCGCGAGGCACTACCCCTGCAATCCCCGCAACCCCTATTCCTTCGTGTTGATGGAGAGTATGAACTACACGCCAACAGATATTATATTGGAGAAGAACACATGGCCCTTAAATTGGTGATGAGATTGTTGAATTTTTGGTCAATGAAATCAGCCTAGTTTCTTCATCATCTCTCTCTCTTTCTCTTCTCTTTCTTCGACTTATATTATCTGGGCTTTTCTCTCCTCACCCAACTAAGTCTCAATAGTCCAAACTTTTCTCCGTTGTAACCAGCAGAGGAACACGGTAGTCCATTGCAAAACGGATGTGCTGCACGCATAGTTCGATGTAACTGAGGATGGCATTGTTGTCGACACATCGTGGAAGGTTTATAGTGCTTGACAGTGCGGAATACCAATTATGCTCCTGTGATGTCTAATAAAAAATTGATCAATGGATGATAGCCTAAGTATTCAGCCTCGGGCGACAGCAGTTTGGCCTACTGGAAGGCGACCGTATTCTTGTTGATAACATGTGCAGGAATATTCTATTGAAGGGGTACAAGCACAAGGAAGTTCGATTCTGACGGAAGTTTTTTCAAAAAGTCAAAAAGTCAAGGGGAAAAAAATACAAAATAAAGTTGAAAAGTCAAAAAAAAAAAAGCAGAACAGTGGGCGCTTGTTTATAAGAGATGCACGAGAAACAAAAAAGGGGAAAAAGGAAAAAGGAAAAAGGAAGAAGAGAAGGAAAGATGGGTTTTGAGCATAAGCCATAGAGGTTTCGTCAAGTCAGATCAATTACGTATCGCAATACTCGATAAGTGCTCGCGCCCTTCATTCTTCTAACTGAAATAATTTTTGGGTTAGAGCTCAACTTCGAAGTTTTGTGAAATTTCAGTCATGAAATCCAATTTCTAGGTAATTGAGTTTTAAAATTTCATGGAAATGGTGGATTATGACATTGTAGAGCTGTAAGTTTTAATGGGAGTTGATTTGGAGCAACAGTTTTGTCGGAGCGAAATTTTAGATTTTGCTTATGAGTTTCACATTGCGTTTAGGTTTGAATAATCGCTTTCGCTTTGAGTGAGCGATTTGTTGTCATGTAGGAGTTGTTTTGTTACTATTTACATGTAGTTTAGCCGGTTCATAATTGCTATAGTATTTTACTAACTTTTGACACCAATTCTCGTTTAATTGTTAGGATTACAATATCATTGACATGTATAGTCACATTGTGGGTATTCCTAGATATGGGATGCTATCTTTTTTTTAATTTTTTAAACTCATATCTCGAAAGCTATAAAGATTTGATATTATATTGCCTAAAAGATGAGTCTATGGCCCATGATTAAGCATGTGCCCTTTCAAGCCCATACCTTGCGTAACTTTGAGGTGTTCATAAGAATTTTGTGATACGAAATTGCCACTAACATATTAGGGTCGGCTAAAAACCAAGTGAAGCATAAGTTTGTACCTCACTTCCTACACAACCAAAGAATCTAAGGTCGAGAACTTGATTACACTATTTAACCAATTAGTGTCATTTCAGTATCTAATCTTATTCATTTTAAAAAAGATTTTTGATATACGATTTGGATTAATTTTAGACCAATCAATTAACATGTGTAATGACTATATGGGTGTGTAATTAGTAATAAAACAATAGGCAACTAGAGTCACATTAGGTAAATTGCATCGGAAGAGTAAGAATCTAGCATTATCAAATAAGGAGCATGCCATTGCTAAACAATCCAAAGGGAAACCATCAACATAAAGAAAGTGCACAATGAAGGATATTCATTTCTATGGATAATAGAAATCCTAAGGTAGAGTCTTAAGGACTTGGTCAACCTTAAGCATAATTATAAATTGAAAGACGAGCAAATTCGTGGGCGGCGCGTCGCCGAGGGAGGCCCCGTGAGCCCCCATGCGTGGCCACGTGTCGCCGAGCGTCGAGCACGCGCGGTCACGCACCCTCACGTGCTCCCACCTGTAGGGCGCCGCTTGCGCGTGCGATGCACGCATGGAGGCTGATATCAACAATTGGGACCCGACCTAACCCCTGACCCGTTGACTCGACCTGACCCATTGACCCGACCCGGACCGGTCGGTCGGACCAGACGGTCAAGCTGGGAACCAGTCGGACCGGTTTTGACTTGATTCTATGACTGCACGTGAGATCCACACGCCGCGCACTCAGGCGGTGCGTGCGGGCGCGTCGAGGCTCCGATCAGCGCGTGGCTGACGACTTCTGGTTCGTATGACCATTCTCTATCTCGTGGTGTATTTATTTTACGTGTTTGATGATTTTATGGATGTGAAAATACATACGAAAACCTAAATACGTGTATTTTTAGTATATTTTCGCATATTTTCGCATATTTTTCTTATATTTTTCCGTGATTTTGGAAATACAAGTGTTGGTTTACAGGTATGTTATCACATAAACATTATAAAAGTGTGATTCATTAGTAAAAGTTAAACTTCATTGTGAATTGAAGCTAGTTTAATGAGATACAACCATTATGAGAAAGAATTTGAACTATGTATTGAGGTGATGGGAAATAGTAAAAGGTTATGAAACTTTTGTTGCTCAAGTATACTCATTTACATGCATCTTGATGTATTTTTGTTTCTTTTGGTAACCTTTGAATTATGGATGTCTTAAAAACTTGTGACCAAACTGATTGTACTACTTAACACATCTGCTGAATGTGGGTAATGCATGTCAGTTAGATTATTGGATACTATAACTAAACTCATCTGGTCACCGGTTGATGTCTATCAAGTTGAACATTTTTGTTGATGGTTAAGAAGTATGACAACATTTACACAGAGCAATAGTATCTATTGTTGTAATTTAGATATTTGGTTTTTTGGTTTGACTCAATTAATAAGCTACCGGTTGATGCAATGACAATTTGTTACTTAAAATTGGCTAATAAATCAGCTGTTGACCTTGGAGACATAATTTACCTTATGGAATTCATGAGCAATAGTGGATCAGCTATCAGGCTTGTTAATTTGGAGTACCCTATATTGCTATTGATGTTAACTTGTGAGAGGTCCTCTAGATCAGCATTTTTTTATGATGTTCTGGTAGTCTGTAATCTGGGTGCACAACAAATGCTTTCTTCTATGTTATGAGAAATTTCTTGTGTTGCTATGATCAATGATCTCATTAGAGTCTGTCTTTCAAGTATTAGGTTGTCAGGCTTAATAGTGGCGGTGAATATTTTGGCGAGTATGGTAATGCTGAATAGCTTAAAGGGTTATTTGTCAAATACTAGGTAAATTCTTGGGTGGTAACATAATTTACTATGCTTGAAAATTTTGACAAAATGATTTGGCCGAAAGAGATAATTGCACCATAATCAACATGGTGATGAGTATAATGAGTAAGACTAATATATCCAATCTTCTGTGGGTTGATATTTTGAAAGCAATCTTTTCACATACAAAACATGTTTCTTACCAAAGTTGTTCCCTAAACTTCTTTGAGTTATAAATTGGATGTAAATTGAACTTAAATCATATTAAAATTTAGAGATGTCATGCAGAAGTGAGGTCATATAATCCAATATTAAGTGCGTTGAAATTTAGATCCACTTGGAATTATTTTGTATCTTGCCCATATTGTTCATAGGGGTATCGATTTTATAGCCTAAATGAAGGTACAATAATTATGAAATCACAGACAGTAAAGTTTCTAGAGTTCGACATAGTTATAGAGGATAGCCGCTCTCAGACTATTAAGGGTTCGTTCGTTTCGTGAAAAATGGGCAATTTCCAGAAAATATTTTCCTATAAGTCATTTTCCAAAAAAATGACAATATTTTCTGGTGTTCGATAAGGAAAATATTTTATAAGACTTCACCACTTAGGCATGTATCACTTACCAACCTATAAATCCATCAAATATGAACTTGCCTTTAAATCCAAGCAAACTTTTCATATCTTTATTCTCTCATTGTAGCCAAACACTCATCTATTCTAAAAAATGTTCGTATGTATTTTAAAAAGAAGCAAAAGAGAAAAGAAGCAAAGCATGTAGTCCTCATGAGAATTTTCTAGTTGAGTGGCTTGTTCTCCCCCTGCGTCTTTTATGTTCTAATAAACAAAAGAAATAAGAAGCAAAACATGTAGAGTCCTTTACTTGAGCAATGTACAACTGCATGGTAGAATAAATAAAGAAAAGGATAAGCAAGAGTGTTGGCATGAGCTTGAGATCGATGAGCTCAAGATTCGCCTAGCAACGACTGACGACTAGCCAAGAAAGAAGAATATGAGAAATAAAGAAAAGAAAAAGAAAGAAAAAGAAAAAAGAAAAGAAAGAGAAAAGAAAAAGGAAATTAAAAATAATTCGAATTAAAAAAGAAAAAGAAAAAGAAATTTTAAAAATAATTCGAGCAAAAAAAGAAAAGAAGAAAAAGAAAGGGGAGGAGGAAGTGAGAATTTGTAGAGGTGTGAGATAGGAGAGATCAAATGAGGAAAATGTTTTTCCACTTTTCAAAAGTGGAAAACATTTTCCCTTAATTCAGAAGACTTTTTTCATTTTATGGAAAACATTTTCCTCAAGGAATTCATTTTCCGTGAAACGAACGCCGAAAAATGCAAAAAACATTTTTCCGAAAATCATTTTCCGTGAAACGAATAGAGCCTAAGAATAATAATACGATGAGGATTACTATGTCTTTGTCTTTGCCTATGCAGATAATTATGGAATCTCATATACCATAAATTATTGTTGAGGTTTAAGGTACTATTCTTGATATAGTTTGTGATGAAATTTCTTAAACCTCTCAAGTGCTAGCTGAAGTGGTTGTATCAAAAGATCTATTAGGGAAAAACGATCAGTTATATCATTAGACTATATAGTCTATTTGTGAGAGCATGATTGCAATATATACTACATGGTTGATTTAGCGACTTATATAAATGTTGTTTCTTATCATCAATCAAGTATGCGATTAGATGCCGTGAAAGATGATATGCAATCTAGGAAATATTATAGTGTTTGGAAACTTACTGATTTGCTTAAAGATCACAAGCTCATTAGTTGCAAATAGGTGTACAAAACTAAAAGGATTTCAAAGAAAGATTGTGGAGTTTAAAGCTAAACCGGTAGCTAAAGTTCTCACTCTGAAAGAGGGGTGGATAGTTAATAGTGAAGAAATAATTATTTCTTTCTAGTATTTTTAAAGATTCTTTCAGAGTGAATGTGGCATTAATAGTTTATTTTTGATATGGAGTTACGCCAAATAGATACTATCTTTTCAAATGGACACGTTGATAACAAAATCTATATAGTGCAATTGGAGGATTTTGCAGCAGATGATTTAAGTAAACTTGTGTGTAGACTAAGAAGTCTTATTTATGGTCTTAAGCAAGTTTCCAGATAATATTATTAAAGTTTTATAGTGTTGTCATTTCATTCAGTTGGGAACAAAGTAATTTAGTAGATATATACTGTAAGGTCAGTGTGAGGAAATTTATTTTTCTCATACTCTATGTACACGATTTTTTGCTTACAAGTAATGATCTCGAGGCATCTTTTATCTTTTGCACTGAGGTTTGTAAGGATTGTTCTCGCCATATATGTCGGATTTATCTCAAAGGAAATTTGCTGATCGTATTTTGGAAATATTCAATATACATCACTATAAGTCAGGAATTGCTCATGTCATTAAGGGTGATGGATCGAATCCATTACATTATCCTTATTTAGATATTGAGAAAATCTTGTTTAAAGGGTGTACTTTGTGTCAATGCACTTACAAGTATAATGTATGCTGATTTACATACATGTTCAAGTCTCGTAGCTAGTAAGGTATTTAGATATAAACTTTGCTGGCTGTTAGGATGATATGAGATTAATAACAGATTGCATATTTATGTTATTAGGAAGTGCAGTAAATAAAGTTCTATGTTATATTTTGCTATGTAAGCAGAGTTTTGTAACATTCTTTTAGGCTGTTATTTGGGCTAATAGGCTCTGGAACCTCATTAATGAGTTGATCGTTTTTTACTTTATGGATAGACCCATACGGTTGTATTGAGATAATAAATTTGTAGTATTATTTATTAATAACGGAGGTCTTAAGGGATCTAAATATATTATAGTCAAATTTTTTACCATAAAGAAACGATATAGAAATGTGATATTATAATATAACATATTTCCACAGATGATATAGTTGCAGATCCACTAACTAAAGGACTTTGCTCTTCTGTTCTTGAGTGACATGTCATTAATATGGGCTTAAGAACATCATGAGATACTGTTATTTAGTGGAAGTTATTTCAATTTTACTCTAATAAAGTTTACATATGTGTTTGTTACACTTGGTAACGGTTTGATATGAATCAACTTTTGCATTCAATAAAATATTTTTGAATGTATTGTCATTATGTTGAATACATATCGATAAAAGTCTCAATATATTGTATAAATCTTGAGTGAATGCTAGGGGCATCCGGTTTTTAATATTGTGCATATATCTTGTTATACATAAAGAAATGTTAACCATAAAGACAAGACATATGTGGGTTCATTGAAACCATAAAGACATTCTCTAATGGCACAAGTTTTTTGTGACGCTTAAGAGAATGATGACTGACAAATGTGATCTTTTTATGAGAGATGTTATCAATTTGCCACACTACCATATTGAATCCATATCAATAAAGTTGAAATCACTCGTGACCATAGAAAACTTTGTGTGTATACATGCAATTATCGTCGGGATTCTATGTTTGAGACTTTATGGGATGTGATTGACTATTAAGAATTATCTCTAGACCAATGTGTGTACATATAGTACAATTTCAATTAATATAACCTAAGTGGGAGCATGTAAGAGTTTTCCTAATATGAACTACATTAATTAATATTATAATTTACCGTTTTACGGTTACCATTTTACAGGGTTGGTCTAAGGTGAGATAGAAGGTTTCTTAATTAGTCTAATATGGGACTAGCTAGTGTGGGCCAAGTTGAGCCTGGCCCATAATGAGAGGGCTTGATTGGAAACTCTATAAATAGTGCTCAAGTTTTTTCTCTAACCCTAATTCTCACAAGTATTCTCACATAAGAAGCGTTAACCTAGCGCTAAAAGGTGAGAGAGCTGTCTCATTGAGCTAGTGATACGGAAGGCAATAGAGGAGAAGGACTTGTGCGTGGATCATCGTTTTTCCACTTCCGCATCAAGAACCATGGATTCCAAAATGTGTTCATCTTTCTACTCAATCATCTACTCAATCATCTATGTTTTTTTTTTTTTTTTTCTGGTTATGGAGATCTTAGGATTGCACGTTTTGCATCCAACATACCCTCCTCGGCCAAACACTGAACAAACAACGGTGACGATGGGAACGTATCGAACGACCACACGACTGATGCCCAAGGAACATCATAGTAGAGCGCGACGTGCCCGGACAACTTGATTTCAGCCAAAGACGAAGGCACGAAGACTAGAGCTCGTTGTGGCATTCTATCGAACAAGTGCAATACGCTAGAGGAATGAGAGATTCCGGCTCGACTGAGACTCAAATCTAGACCGGGACTCTTGACAAGCGAACTAGAACATATAGCAATTTATGTTCGCATATTCGCTGAGTTTTCTGACATCAAGAAGATCTCCAAACCACAGGAGACAGCCACTTCCACCTCCCATGGCATCTCTGTTCGCATAGGCCCTGCATGAACAGTTCTTGAAGCACTCTAATTCTCATTCCTTGAGGCTCATGCTAGTGTTCATCGTGAACTGCAACAAATCAAGCACTTTCACACCTTTGAGCCTCTTAAACCCTTCTCCTTTAGAACAATTAAATGGGTTCTTACTGACATACCCGCTAGTCCACACAAGCGTATACCACCCTGCCTGTGACTTCGGTTGATAACCAGTCATGCAGCTGCATATTTGAGGATTGCTGATCGTGCACATGCTATTGGGTCCGCAATTTGCATAGACATCACAGGCGTCTTGTGGCGACATATAGATCAGGGTCCATTCCTGATTTTTCTCGTTCCACAGGTACCTTTGGACGTTCCCGTAACTGTTTAATTCCAATCTCGTGATGGTGGATTCATTGAAAGCTTTGAACGTGTAGTAGACCTCCTGAGAATTGTCGACGAATTTTGGGGTGGATATCAAATTAGGAGTCATCTAAACCCCGCTGAACTGAATTCCATTCCAAGGCCCAGTTCGGTAGTACTTGGCATGTCCCTTATGAACAATGAATTGGGGAATTATGCCTCTGAGATCGACACCATAGGTGAAGTCTCAGGTTGATGGATCCTTTGTGCTCTTCCAGGATGTCATGTGCCGGTCCAAACCCATTCTCAGGTCCCACCCAAATTTCATGCTTGCCAATAATGTGTCGAAGGGATGGTCAAAACTCTGCCAAATATAGTTTCCGGAGACATATTTGCTGCTATCTTTCAAAACCAGGTTTCCAGAATCCAGGAGCTGAGCAACTACGCTCTGCAAAGAAGTATTCATGTGGTTCGACGACCACAAGACTCTTTCTGCTCAGTCGACAAGGACTAGTTTCCCTTTGTTTCCTATCATCAAAACACCTTATGGATCATTCAAAGGATTATCTCTATTTGCTACCCAAACAATGGTCTTATCTGGGAAATTTGTGGTACCAAATTGCGAGGTATCTACTGCTGGAGCTTCCAGGTCCGAAGAATCCAGCTGAAACTTTTCTTCTGCCGACACTAGAGTGTCGCCATCGCAAATAGGCTCAGCATACTTCTGCTAGTGAAAACAAAGAAATTGAAATGCAATAGAGAACGGGAAAATGCAGAATATCCATCTACTAGAGAAATCGTGTAATGGACTATCTATCTATTTCAGTCTTTTGTGCTTGCAAATAAAAGTCGATTTCCATGAAAATCCGGGGTTAGTTGGAATGATAGAGAGGTAGAAAAGTTCTCTTGATTTTTTGATTCGATGATTCAATAGTTGATGCGCATTTGCCATTAGCGGCCTACCACATACCTAACAGACTTTCCGAGACTTTGAATTTGTTTTAGTGTCCATTTTCACACGTGAAGGACTCATCATTTGGACCTGTAGTTGCTAAGACAAGAATTGCGCCAGCCAAATTGGAAGGGGGAAAATGGTCTAAGATATTTTGGGTTAATTTGACTTTTCAACTTATGTGAACGTGCAGGAAACAAGAATTGCGTTGCCACAAAGGAACTACCGCTAGGTCAACTTTCTAACTATATAGCAAAGTTTGAAAGCCTGCCAATTTTTTCACATCAATCATGTAAAACAAGTTTATCACGTCAATCATCCGGAACCAAAATGAACTCTTCCTCCTCTCATAATTGTTCTTTGTCCCATCGAATTCTCCTAGCTGGTTCATTCCTCATGCAATCATTTATCGTAAATGCTCTCGAACTGAACATGACTATTCCAAGGATGTTAGTCATTCTTACAGTGGCTATACGTTTTTATCTGAAATACAGGGGCCCATCAAGCCCGGGCCCATGTCTTTTATAGACAAACTTAGCCCATCTTCTTTCTTCTCTTCTTTAAATTATTCAAGTGAGGGAGGCAGTAGATAAAATAAGAAAAAGAAGAGGAGAGGGAACTCGTCCGCGGGAAGGAAATAGGGTGAAAAGAAAGAAATTTTTGTGTGTTCACGAAGCCGAAACGGTTGCTGATTGCAATACCCTGTAGGTGCTTATGCCTTTCTTTCATTTAATCGGAGTAATACTTGGTATTAGAGCACAAATTTGGAGCTTTGCGGATTTTCAATTACGAGGTTTGATTAAGGAGTCGTGGAGCTGCAAATATATATAGAAATGATAGTTTAGGATATTGTGGAGCCATAGGATTTTATGGAACTTGATTTAGACTTATTACTTGAAATTCTAAGTTTTGGAAAATTCCAGCCAGGAAATCCAATTTCCAAGTTATTAAGTTTTGGAATTTCACAGAAATGTGGATTTTGGCATTGTAAAGTTATGGGTTTCGACGGGAATTGATTTGGAGCAACAATTTTGTCAAGGTGAAATTTTAAGGTTTTTCTTATGAGTTCAATGTTGCGAGTAGGTTAATAATTGTTGTAGCATTTTACCATGTTTTGATGTCGATTCTCATTTATTTGCTATGATTACAATATCGTCAACGTGTATAGTTATGTTGTGGGCATTCACAAGTAAGTGGTGCTATATCTTTTGTGAAATTTTAAACTCATGTCTTGAAAAATATAGAGATTTGACATTATATAAGTTATGAAAGAGTATGTTTGTTGTATAAAAATCCGGATCAAGCATTTACTACGTTTTAATGTTTTTGAATAATTTGAGAAAATTTTAAGGAAAGGTGTTTTGAAACATTAAATATATATATATATATATATAGACACACACACACACACACACACACATTGATTTGTGTGTATTGATTCGTGAACTTGGTTAATGAAATGGGTTGAGAGAAATGGTATGTTATTTGAGAAATGCTCTGCAAAAAGTATTTTTGGTGTATGAGTTGAGTTGTGAAAAATTATATAATTTAGTTTATGAAAGTGATGCATGTTATATATTGTGGATTGACCTTGTGGGTATTGGAGGATGTGAGTTTGATGCTCAATATTGTTGTGAACTTGGTTGAGGGTTTGTGGCTTGCACATACTAATTTAGGAGCCAGCTACCGGCAATATAATGAAGATTGTGCCAAAGAGGGAGCTTGGTCGCCTTGTCACGAGATGTTATGCATTGTGATGATTGATATTTAAGCATGAGATTGGCCAATGGATTGGATCATTGGCGTGTGATTTTGATGAAATTAATTAATTAAATAGACTATTGATATACAAATTAATGAGATTGATCAATGGAGTGGACCATTGATATTTGTTATGATATTATTGATTTAACGAATGTTTTTTTATATGTATATGATTGCGTTACAGCAAAATAATTCATTGTTATCTTGTATGTGTATTATACTATAATTGAAATAAGTGAGTTTTGAATATTGTTTTGTAAAGTGCATAAAGTGTCACACTCAAAATCCTATAGGGATAGGGGTAGTGATATGGCCATCATTCCATCCAAAAGACACAGCTTCTAAACATCCAAATCCAACTCCTGAAATCCCCATCAATAGTGCTTTCACTCTAATGATCTAAAAAAGGTGAAATATGAATGTAATGAACAATCATAACCCAATAAGTAAAGCATATCTCTTCTAAATAGATCGAGCACCCACTCTACATTTTACAAAATAATATCATAAAAACTCTTTTATCTCCATTTCAATATATAATATACATACAAAATATAAATGAATTATATTGCTTTAACATAATCATATACATATGAGAAAACACCTGTTAAATTAATAATATCATAACAAACATCAATGGTCAAATCTATTGATTAATCTTATTAATTCACACGCCAATGGTCCATTCCATCCGTTAATCTCATGTTACACATTAATGGTTTATTCCATTATTCCATCTCATATAAAACCACACATTGATGGTCCATCCATTGACCAATCTTTTGCTCAGTATCAAATCATGGTCACAAAACAACACCTGATAACAAGGAGGTCAAAATTTCTCTCTTAGCAAGGTCTCCACCTACAAAGCCAGTAACTCAGCCCAAAAGGATATTTTAAATCAATATGTATACTCACAAGCCCCGTAATGAGCTTATAGTGATATTGACCACCAAACCTACATCCTCCAATCGCCACAAAGTCAATCCATAAATGATCTCATATATCATAATAAATTTCATAAATCAATCACATAACCTTTGTGGCACGATTTTCACTAAACTTCAAATTTGAGCTCTAAACCCAAAATCTACTCCGATTGGATGAATGAGGGGGCGCGATCACTTATCAAGTGGTGCGTTACGGAGTAGAATCAGCTTGGCGAGGTGTCTAGCTCAGTTGAGCGTGACAATTTGTTTTCCCTTTTTCTTCTTTTTCCTTCCTCTCTTCTTTTCTTCCTCTGTTTTTTGGTCAAGGGAGCTCTCGGTTCCTTTAAAAGCAAAATGGCCACTGTTTTCTGCTTGTTGACCAAGTCAACCTTTTTTGGGGGGCTTTTTTCCCTTTTGACTTGTTGACCAACACTATTACATAATAGATGCTCGGCTGCTTAAAAGAGATATGCATTACTTACTGATTATGGTTGCTCACTCATTTCTTTCCTAATCTTTTCAGGTGCCTCCATTAGGAACCATTAGTATGAGAGCACTATCAATGGGTATTTTTGGGAGTCGGTTTTTTGGTATGGTTTGAGGCTGTATCCTTTTGGAAGGAAGGACAGCCACGTCACTCCCAAGGGTGTGACATCTTTTACCTGATTCTTCAACTTGATGCTTCATTCGAGGTTGAAGCATGTGGAACTTCATGTATCAATGGAAATGCCTAGCATGGTAATCAGATCAATAAATATAAGTATGCAACAGATAGGATAATCGAGTATTTCCATCTTTTTTGAGAGTGCAAGAAGTTTCTTGTTAAGAAAGTGCGACGAGTCATGCTCTTTTATATGATTGTAACATTATTTGGTATGAAAATGATCAAGTATTTCATTTATTAAGATTCTTTTCTTATTGCTGCTATAATCAAAACATGGTATTGAAATTGATCTTGCCAACACAGTATATGCTCAGAGTTTGGGCTGGGAAGGCTGTTTCCCGCTTTCCTGTTTAAAAAATGTCTTTCTTACCAAATCGCTTCGGCAGGTGGAGGAACAAGACTAGCGTTAAACTTCACCTTTTTGATTTCTTCTATGACTAGGTACATCGCTTTCAGTGAACTTTGAGCGTATCTCACAGTGGAAATACCCAGCAGAAGTGAGGGACTACACATGCTTGGCAATCTATCTACCTTCTAATAATGTTATGGTAATCTCATTTGAGTTACAATCTCTTTGACTAATTTCAACATTTGTGTTTTCAGAGTTCCTCTCAATGTAGAAACCGGGCTGCTTGGGCTGTGGCAGCGAAGCGCTCTCACTGTCCAACATCAGAAGCACGGTCGACATATTTGGTCTATCGTCAGGATGCCGTTGCACGCATAATAGTCCGACATGTATGCATTTTACAACTTCCGACAGATCAAAAGAATTCGGAAGTTGTGGATCTATGAAGTCGCTCGCCTTCCTTTCAAGCCACAACATCCAGGCCTGACAAAAAAAAAAAGAGTGAATTTTTAGGCCATATCCAGCAATAGTATTGCTTTATTATAAGAATTTGACTTCTTAGACGGTTGTCGCACATGTCCAAGAAGATTGAAGCAATGGTCTGGATGATTGAACTCTCTATTCCTCTTTCCGCTTATTATCTCCAGCAACAATACTCCAAAGCTAAAAATGTCTGATTTTGTCGAGAAAAGTCCATCTATTGTGTATTCTGGCGCCATGTAACCACTGCAGGAAAAATGATATGCATAACAAGAAAAGGAATGTGTAAGCCATGAAAATCTGACTCACTACTTACTAAGTGCCGACTATCCTCTTAGTTTTCACTAGAGATAGATCTCCGCCGAAAACTCTAGCCATGCCAAAATCTGATATTTTAGGGTTCATATCATTGTCGAGTAACACATTGCTTGCTTTGAGATCCCTATGTATGATTCTCAATCTCGAATCTCGATGGAGATAAAGGAGGCCCCTCGCAATTCCTACTATTATGTCGAATCGCATTCTCCATTCTAGGTGAAGGATTTAATGGGCCTAAGTCGGCCCGGCCACGATGGGCCTAAGGGCCCGGCCCACGGGAATTAGGCCCGTGGAAAAGGGTACCTATAAAAGGGGATGAGAAAGAGAATGAACGCACATTTTCGCATTTAGTACGTTCAGATTTCTCTCCCAAGAAGCTCTCTCTCTCTAAAAGACAAAGAAACGACTCCGTCTTCTCTTGAACGGCGAATCTTCGACATCGGATCGAACGGAACTGAAATCTCTTCTTCAATACGGCATCGGTGTCCAATCTGTGGCCAACAAGGTGCGCTCGAATTCCGTGGTGTGCTTTTGATCGGTGATACGTGACATTTCCGGGCTTATCTTCCGCATATGAATTAGGGGTTCGGTTTCGGTGCCGAATCCGGTTTTTCGGGGATCTATCGATCCCAACATTGGTATCAGAGCCCGTGTTAGCGTTTTCCCGACTTGTATGATGTTTTATGATGTTGTATGATGTTTCACGATTGATTTTTTCGCAAATGAACTTCGGCCGTACGGATCGGGGCAAGGAATGCCGACACCCGAGAGTTGTTCGCATATTTTTTCGATTTTTCGTAAGTCGAAACCAAAATCTGATGGCATAGGGAGGAAGGCGACGTCGAGACGAGTCCGGGAAGATGTCGTGCGCCGCCGGAGGACACCGCACGCGCCCACACGCGCGGCCAGAAGCCGCTGCGCGTGGGCGCGACGCGCCCAGACGCGCTGGTTCGTCCAGCGCGTGCGGCACACGCGCCGGTGGCGAACCGGCGCCTAGGACCCACCGGCCGGCGAACCGGCACGCGCCGGTCCACGGACCGACGCGTGGTGACGTCAGCATGACGTCACCCAACGGTCGGTAACCGCCGGGGTGACGTCATCGCTGACGTCATCGCCGACGTCGTTTGGCCGGACGGTCACCGGCCGGCGACCCGACCGGCGACCCGACCCGACCGCCTGGCACGCGCGCGGCACGTGTAGGATGACGTCAGCGTGACGTCATCCCTCGCACGCGCGCGGCACGTGCGGTCGGTCGGTCCGACCCGATCGACCGGTCCGACCGGGTCGACCGGTCCGACCGGCACGACGATCGTTGACCGTTGACTTCTGTTGACCGCGACCGTTGACCAATCGTTGACCGTTGACCGGACGTTGACCGTTGACCGTTGACTTGACCGTTGACCGTTGACCGAAAAAAAAAAAAAAAAAGGAATTTGTTTCTTTTTTTTTTCAATTATGTCTATGTGGATTATATGTAATCCAATATTGTTCTGCATTTGTTGCAGGAACAATGCCTCCCCTTCAATTACGTACGCCTATTCGCGTGATTACCGATAAACAAAAGGCAAAGCTTTCTAAGTTGATAGCTGAATTGACTGATTATCGATGGGAGGAAGGTGACTTAATTGATCATGTTCTTGAAGTCAATGGGAAGATTCAACAGGTCATATGGAATGGTCATCCCATGTCGCAGTCAGAGATGGTGCGATTTTTCATTAACACTCTTCCGCCTGAATGGCAAGATGTGTTGAATCGCATATGGGATGTCAACGGTGCTGCTTCATATAAGAAAATTGTGAAAGATTTTGTAAACGAATATTACTGCATTGTTGCAAGGGAAAAGGTCAAGAAATTGACCAAAATAGGATCTTTCCCGGTTCGTGTGAAGGTTATTTGTAAAATGTATTAGCTGTTTTTTGATGAATGTGCTATGTGGACATCCTATGTAAATGTTATCTACCTGATTGTTGTTGATGTAGCAACCTATATGTTAGCCATATTATGTGAAAGCCTTATTGTTATATTGTATATCAATTATCTGTTGCTTTCTGTGATTGCTGGTTGCTGTGGGTAGTTAGCTGTGGGTAGTAATAGAAGTTTTTATAACTTCATAGAATTGATTTTGCATATGACAATCATATTAATGATAGTTTTAAGTTAGGATTTTTGGAGGATGATTGGAAACATAGTGACCTTTTGATTCTGAAACCTTACTTAAAATTATTAATTAATATGATGGGTTTTGTGCAAAATAGATGCATAAGTGATAGGCATTAATAACTCGTGCATGTATGTCTGATGTGTTCAGATCAATGGCTTCAGCCACAAAGAGCATAGTTGTCGAGCTGAACAAAGGTGAAAAGCTCAAAGATGACAACTATGAAATTTGGCAAATGAAAATTCAATGTGTGCTGGAAAAGCAAAAAGCACTAAAAGCTCTTGACCATGTTATGGAAGATCTAGAGGATGCTGTGCGCCACCTTGAGTTAGCTGATCATCGCCTCAAGGCATTAGAGCAGGAAACAGATACCTTCTGTGTTGCTTTAAGCTCAGAAGGGGCTTCATGCTCTAAGCGCAAGCGCATTGATTCGTTCAATATGTGGAAATGCAAGGGATCAAGTCCTTCTTGCAAGAAACCAAAAATTAACCAACAAAAAAGAGGAAAACGTCCTCATGTGAAGAATATCTCAAGGGTGAAATGTTACAACTGTGACCAGAAGGGTCACTATGCCCGCGATTGTCGCGAGGCAAAAAAGGTACACACCCTTTGTACAATTGGGAACTTTGCATATGTGTCAAGTTCTGTATTCTTGACTGAATCTAATCCTCTGTGGACTGTGGATTCAGGAGCGACAGACCATGTAGCGAAGGATAGAGGATCCTTCGTGGAATTCCGACGAGTACCTACTAGAACTAAGTGGATCTATGTGGGAAACATCTCCAAAGCTGAAGTGAAAGGAATTGGCACATGCCAACTGAATATGCGTGATGAACGCACTTTGTTCCTTCATGATGTGTTGTATGCTCCGGAGATTCGTTGAAATTTAGTGTCTATTTTAGTGTTGGTTAAATTAGGTTTTAATGTGAACTTCCATAATAGAGGTGTAGATTTGTATTTGGATATAAACTACTATGGTCATGGTTATTTTCTGGATGGTTTCATCGTATTGATATTGACTATGTTAATGCAAATATTTGTTATTCCCTTCTCACATCTCCTAATTCATATGATAATGATGTGAATAAGTGGCATGCTAGACTTGGTCATATTGGCCAACAGCGAATGAATAGACTAGCCAAAGAGGGCTTGTTGGGCAATATTGAAAAAGTCGATTTGCCCATCTGTAAACATTGCCTAGAAGGGAAAACGACAAGGAAACCATTTGGAAAAAGTAAAAGAGTGAATTTCCTTTGCATTTAATCCATTATGATGTCTGTGGTCCAATGAATGTGAAAGGAAGGCATGGGGCTGTTTATTTCATCACTTTTATAGATGATTATACTCGATTCGGATATGTCTATTTGATTTCTCACAAATCTGAAGCAATAAGTTGTTTCAAAAGGTTTATGAACCTGGTAGAGAATCAATTAGACAAGAAAATAATAGCATTGAGATCCGATCGAGGTCGGGAATATTTATCTGATGAGTTCAGAAAATTAAGTGATGAAAAAGGAATAAAAAGACAATTGTCTATTCCATATACTCCTCAACAAAATGGTGTTGCAGAGAGAAGAAACAGAACCCTACTGGAAATGGTTAGGTCCATGATGGCGCAAGCTAACTTACCTATCACTTTTTGGAGTGATGCGTTGTTAACTGTTGCCTATATACTTAACCGAGTGCCTTCCAAATCAGTTACTTCCACTCCATATGAGTTATGGACAGGTAGAAAACCGGACTTAAGTTTTCTTAAGCCATGGGGTTGTGCTGCCTATACACTTGAATCCTCTCACAAGTTTGGGAAATAGGGTCCCAAAGGAAAGAAGAGTATTTTCATAAGATACTCAGAACACTCAAAAGTGTATGTGTTCATGGGTGAGCAGGAAAGTGAGAGTATAACTGAATTTGAATCACGGGATGTCACATTCTTAGAGGATGAATTTTCCTAAGAAGGGCGAAATAGGGGATGACAACACCCTATTTGAAACCTTGGATCAAGATAATGATCTTAGTGGAGTTCGTCCAAGTGGGAGTAATATGAGAAGTGATGAATTGAATTCAACTCATTCTCAATTGCAACCACATAATGAGACGACACCATCGTTATCTAATCCCAGTAGGAGCATAATAGGGAATGATGTGCAAAGTGTACAAACTCCCATACGGCGAACAAGTCGCCAAAGTATTCCCCGTCGACGTTTTGACATTGAAAGGGAAACTTTTATGGTTGCTCCACAAGATGAGGATAAGCCTAGAAATATTAATGAGGCTCTAAATTGCCCTAGTAAGGAAAAATGGATTCATGCAATGGAAGAGGAAATGGAGTCAATGAAATCAAACCAAGTTTTGAAACTGGTTGATCTTCCAAAAGGACGCAGAGCTATTGGGAACAATTGGGTTCTCAAAGTAAAGCGAAAGGCTGATGGCTCGATAGAAAGGCATAAGGCTCGCCTTGTTGCGAAGGGGTATAATCAACAGGAAGGAATTGATTATGAAGATACGTTTTCTCCTATAGTGAGATTTACCTCGATTCGCATTATTCTGGCAATAGTATATAGTATGGATCTTGAGTTACATCAGATGGATGTAAAGACTGCTTTCCTCAATAAAGAATTAGAGGAAGAAATTTACATGGAACAACCAACTGGTTTCATGGTAAAAGGCCAAGAAGAAAAGGTGTGTCGACTTTTGAGGTCGATATACGGCCTTAAGCAGTCTTCGAGACAATGGTATATACATTTTCATAATGCCATAATGGCATATGATTTTACAATGATTGATGAGGATCATTGTGTATATATCAAAAGATCCAAGGATCATTTTGTGATCATATCATTATATGTTGATGATATACTGATTGCCGGAAGCAATATGGAGTTTATTCATACTGTCAAGAGTTGGTTATCTTCCAACTTTGAGATGAAGGATATGGGTGAGGCTGCATACATTCTTGGAGTTAAGCTTTCAAGAGATCGTTCGAAGAGATCGTTGTCTCTTTCGCAAGAAACATATATAAATAAAGTTCTTGAACGATTTCGTATGCAAGATTGTAAACCCATAGACACTCCTATTGCAAAAGGTGAAGGATTGAGCCATAGACTGTGTCCAAGGACTCCACAAGAAAAGGAACAAATGAAACATGTTCCTTATGCTAGTGCAGTTGGGAGCCTGATGTACGCTATGATGTGTACAAGACCCGACATATGTTTTGCAGTTGGAATGGTGAGTAGATACCAATCCAATCCAAGTCTAGCACATTGGAAAGCCGTTAAGAGAATACTGAGGTATCTAAAGGGAACTGCTGATTATACGATGAGTTATCAAGGAAAGGATCTGCGACTCAAAGGCTATCCTAAAACTGTTTAGGGAGGAGGTTTAGACAAAAGGAAATCTACATCTAGGTTTGTTTCCTTATTGAATAATGGCACCATATGTTGGAGCAGTAAGAAACAAACGTGTATAGCCTTGTCCACGATGGAATATGAGTTCGTGGCATTATCAACAGTAATATAAGAATGAGTTTGGCTTTAGAGATTTTTTTTGGATCACTTAGGTGTTATTGAGAAAGCTGCAAATCAATTATTAGTTAATTGTGATAGCCAAGCAGTTATAGCGTACACCAAAGATCCAAAATATCATGGCAAGACCAAACATATAGATACCAAGTATAACTTTGTCAAAAGATATGGTTGCACGAAAGGATGTGAACTTGCAGTACATATCTACGCATAGAATGGTAGCAGATCCTATGACAAAGCCAATACCTAGAGATGTGTTTTGTGGTCATGTGAAATCTCTAGGATTGCGTGGAGTCTGATGTACTGGATTGTAATTTCCCTGAGTTGTTCACATGTATGAACTAGTGTTGTTTCATTATTAAATGCCTATGAATCTTTTGTTTGATCTTTATGCATCTTAATGCTTAGTGCATTATATATTATGTTGAGAAAGTATGTCGGACAGATAAGAGATTAGCCCACTCACACGGGTAATCGCCTCTATTTACTATGTGATAGATAGAGATGAGACTGTTTTTAAGCTTATTATCTAGGTGATAATCGAGAGCTAAAGCTTAAAATAAATATGTCGCCTTAACTGAGTGTTAAGATGAGGACATAATACTTACGATGTCCGAAAGTAAAATAACCCACACATTTTACTTTATCTGTCTAAGATGCCAGATGTGAGTTCTGATGAATTTTGTGAATGAGTAAATACGTGAACTCAAGTTAGACATTGGGTATGTCTGAACTATCATCTGTACGGTATTGATTGTGTAGACATACGCTCCATGGGAAATGAGTTAATACCGTAATACGTATTTCATACTACGTATGCATGATACGACCTATAAGAGTGACAAAAGTTTGATCTCAACTTTTATGACGTGTGAGACTCTTGAGGAATAGAGTTCCTTAATTTTTAGTGCCCTCATGACTCTTACTTATTCTCAAGATTTCTATTTAGTGTTTGCTATCTTAGAATGTTGCCAATGGTCATGAGATGATTTGATCTAATGGGACATTTCTAGAAAAGCAAGTTGAACTGAAATTGAGAGTTTGAAGGAAAGAGGAAGATCGGATTTGTAGAATCACATTGTGGTTTTGTATTCACAGGTCGACCAATTATGACTGTCTTTGGGATAATCATAATTGTGAATACAATAAATATATCAATGAGATTAAGAGAGATATAAATGTGATCGATCGATCTAGGGTACTGCATACTAAATTTACTCGGAAAATGATGCCCAATATGAGCTGCTATATATTCCTAACAGATGTATAGCAACGAGCTCTCAAAGTATGCTGGTCGCACGGATTATTCATCGGTATGAATGTTGAAAGAGGAATAGAGGATTTTCAGTTGATGGGCCTAAGTTGGGCCTATCCGCCCATGCTGGTTTTTTGAACCACCATGTGCGAGTGGGAGATGAAGGATTTAATGGGCCTAAGGGCCCGGCCCACGGGAATTAGGCCCGTGGAAAAGGGTACCTATAAAAGGGGATGAGAAAGAGAATGAACGCACCTTTTCGCATTTAGTACGTTCAGATTTCTCTCCCAAGAAGCTCTCTCTCTCTAAAAGACAAAGAAACGACTCCGTCTTCTCTTGAACGGCGAATCTTTGACATCGGATCAAACGGGACTGAAATCTCTTCCTCAATACGGCATCGGTGTCTAATCTGTGGCCAACAAGGTACGCTCGAATCCGTGGTGTGCTTTTGATCGGTGATACGTGACATTCCAGGGCTTATCTTCCGCATATGAATTAGGGGTTCGGTTTCGGTGCCGAATCCGGTTTTTCGGGGATCATTCGATCCCAACACTAGGGAATCTTCCCTTGTTTTAACTGAAACAAACCTTTTTCTAATCAGTAATCTAGATGAGAAAACGTTTCCAACATACTGTGTATTAAATCAAAATCAAACAAAGAAGGTATCGATCAAATCAAACCAAATATGAAAGAGTCTAGGCTTCCATTAGGCATGTACTCATAGATTAGCATCCTCTCTTCTTCGATGCAACACCCCTGAAGCTTCACAAGATTTCGGTGTTGAAGCTTCGCGATCAACATGACCTCATTCTTGAATTCATTGAGACCTTGCCGAGAGTCTTCTGACAATCTCTTGACTGCTATTTCTTGCCCATTTGGCAGCTGACCCTGACAAGTGAATTGCATATTTTTTCCGAAGTGACATGGGACAATAGAAACGAAATGCATGAATGAAGAGTAGTGTTCTTTTGTACGACGTATGAAATTGTAGAATAAACTCTACCTTGTATACGGGGCCAAAACCACCTTCTCCTAACTTATTTGAATCACAAAAGTTGTTAGTTGCCCGTAAAATGGTGACCCTATCAAAGATCAGAAGCTGTAAGCTATTCTCATCTTCAGCTGGAAGGTCGAATGTTATCCCTGTTGACCATTGAACTTTCATCAGAACATATGTCCTTTTTTCCCCTAGAATAAATGAACTATAGGCAGGAAATGAACATTTGTTGATGTATCAACTGAGACACGGGTGTTAGCAATGAGGCCCCAGCGATGAACTTTCCAAGTATCAATTGATCTAAAATTCATTTGACTTGATGAGAAAATATAAGATTCTTTTCTGTATGCTATCAACTTTCATTATTGGTTGTTAACCCAGATGTAAAGAAAACTGATAGTAACAAAAGTAGCAATGCTATGACTTGACGCCAAGATATGAAAAGAGAGAACCAAGAATTGTAGTTGAGTACACTGTCTTTTATGAGATGACTCATAATCCTTAAATATATTGGTTCTGAAAGCAAATTCTACTCAGAGCCACAATTGCTATAGAGCAAGAGCTCAACTCAACTAATGGAAATGGAGTACCTTGAGCATGTTTTTTCCTCTTCCAAATAATGCAGAAATAAAGCATCACCAAAAGCACGACAAATGCCACGGAAATTGCCACTGCCACCCATTCTTTCCACTTGGAGTTCACTGAATCTGAGAACATTGAGAGAGGTTGACGGTGATCAAAGGCAATGATGAATAGGATTATCATGAGTCCAGGAATAAAAAATAAAACAAAGGTATATGTACTACCAAGGTCTGAGGCTGAAACTCGAATGTAAAGATCTTGATTCGCATATACGCTGAGTTTTCTGACGTCAAGAAGATCTCCAAACCATAGGAGACAGCCACTTCCACCTCCAGTGGCATCTATGTTCGCGTAAGCCGTGCATGAGCAGTTCTTGAAGCACTCGAATTCACATTCCTTAAGGCTCATGCTAGTGTTCATTGTGAACTGCAACAAATCAGGAATTTTCACACCTTCGAGCCTCTTAAACCCTTCTCCTTTAGAACAATTGAATGGATTCTTACTGACACACCCGCTAGACCACACAAGGCTATCCCATTCTGCCTGTGACTTCGGTTGATAACCGGTCATGCAGTTACATATTTGAAAATCACCGACTATGCACATGGTATTGGGCCCGCAATTCCCATAGACATCACAGGCATCATGCGGCAACATATAAATCACGGTCCACTCTTGCGTTTCCTCGTTCCACAGGTACCGTTGGTGGTTCCCTGAAGCGTTTAATACCGACCTCATGATGGTGGACTCATTGAAATTGTTGAACGTGTAGTAGACCTCTTGAGAATTGTTGACGAACTTGGGGATGAATATCGAATTAGGAGTCAACGGAACCCCACTGAACTGTATTCCATTCCAAGGCCCACTTCGGAAGTATTTGACACGTCCCTTACTTATGACTAGTTGGGGAATTATTCCTCCAAGATCGACACCGTAGGTGAAGTCTCCAGTTGAGGGATCTCCTGCGCTCTTCCAGGATGTCATGTGCCGGTCCCAACCCATCCTCAGGTCCCACCCGAGCTTCATGCCCGCCAATAATGTGTTGGAGGGATGATCGAAACTCTGCCAAAGATAGTTTCCGGAGACATTTTCACTGTCATCTTTCAAAACTAGATTTCCAGAATCCAGGAGCTGAGCAACTACACTTTGTGAAGAAGTATTCATGTTATTCGACGACCACAAGACTCTTTCTGCTTGGTTGACAAGGACTAGTTTACCTTCATTACCTATCCTCAGAACCCCTGATGAATCATTCACCGGATTATCTCCATTTGCCACCCAAACAATGGTCTTTTCTGGGATGTTGTGGTACCATATTGCGAGGAATCTGTTGCTGGAGTTTCCAGGGCTGAAGAAACCTAGCTGAAACTTTTCTCCTGCCGAGACTAGAATGTCACCATCACGAATTGGCTCAGATGAGCTTAACACATCAACTGATTTGCATACTTCTGCCAGCGAAAACAATGAAATTGAAATACAATAGAGTACAGAAAAACACAGAATATCCATCTGCTAGAGAAATCTTGTAATGGACTGTCCATATTAGTCTTTCATTCTTGCAAATAGACTTAGCAGGTGTCACACCCCAAAACCATCATGAATGGAGGATGATGCGGCCATCCTTCCACCAAAAGGATGCAACCTCAATGTAATAAAATCTGACTCCCAAAAGTTCCAGCTATAACAATCTCACTCTAACGGCTGCTAAGCCACAAACCTGAAAAGATTTGGAAATAATAAGATAAGCAACCACAACTCAATGAGTAGTATATATCTTTTGTAAGTAGATCAAGCAGTCATTATGCATATATATAAATCACTACCAAAAACTCATAATCAAACTCTTTAATATACATATCAAATCATATATAAGTTGTTTCATTTCGACAAGCTTTATACAATTCAGAAAATACTCATTAAATCATCATAAACATCAATGGTCAAGTCCATTGATTAGTCTCATCAAAATCACATGCCAATGGTCTATTCCAATGATCCACCTCATATCAAAACACACAATCGACTAAATTTTTTACTCAATATCAAACCATGGTCATGAGACAACGTTTGGTAATAAGGCAACCAAGATTCTCCCTTGACAAGGTCTCTACCTACAAAGCCAATGGCTTGGCCCATAAAGATATCATAAACCCGGTATGCATACCCACAAGCCTCTCAATGGGCTCCAGCGATATTGAGTACCAAACCCACATCCTCTAATATTTACAAAGTCAATCCATAATATTTATCACAAGTCAGTTTCTTAAACCAAAATATGTAATTTTTTGCAACTCAGTTCATATGATAGAAATAATTTTTTGTAAATCATTTCTCATATCATTTCATAAATCAAATTCACAAATTGACAGGTATAACCTTTTGTATATTGTAACGTTTCATGTAAAATACTTCTCAAATCATCTTAGAACTCCTTTGATAAACCAATTCGCAATGTAATACTTGTATACACACTTTCATAACAACTTCCATAACATGTTTCTCAAATCACTCTCAGATAACCGAAGAGGAGTAAATGCCAATCCAGATTTTTATGCAATAAAAATGCTACTTCATAACTCATAATGTATCACTTTTGAAACATGAAGTCACAACTTGAAGAAGAGATATTACCACTCATATCGGAATGCCTACAATTAAACAACAAAAATTATTCGAACTGTCGAATTCACAATTCTATCAAATAAGCGAAAATCAACATTAAAATCGAGTAAGCGCTACCTCAATTACGGAATGGCTATACTACAAAACGCTAACAAAATAACTCTAATGCGTCAAGAAATCGCATAGCCAAAATGATTATTCAAGACATTCGCAACGTGAGATTCATAAGCAAAACCTTAAAATTCTCACTTTGACCAAACTATTGCTTTTAAAAAACTCTTGTCAAACTCCATAGCTCCACAATGTCATAATCCACCATTTCCCAAAAATCCCAAAGTTTTACAATTCAAAGATCAAATTTCATGGCTCGAATATCACTAAACTTCAAATATACAATCTAACTTTGAAAACTACTCCGATTAGACGACCGAGAGATGCGAGCACTTACCAGGCATTGTGACACATCGCCTCCTTGATGGGAATACGCAAAACCCCTATCTTTTCGCTCTCTTTTCTTCTTTTTCTTTCCCTTCTTTTTCTTCTTTTCTCTTTCCTTCCTGTGCACTCTCGACCTCTCTAATCTGAAGCGACCACTGTAGCTTCATTATTGAGGTCAATTTTCCTTTTATTTTTTTTCTCGTTTGGGCTCACCACTCTTGACTAAGTCAAAATATTACAGCAGGAGGAGAATAAAAAATTAAGTTCAAAGAAAATCCGGTGTTCGCTGAATTGATTAGAGCCGTGGAGAAGTTCCTCGTGATGTGTTGGTTCCGTGATCCAATAATTGATGAAGATCTGCTTGTAGCGACGTACCACACACCTAACAGTCTTTATGGATTGTCTGATTGTGTCACTTCTCACTAGTGAAGGATCCACATATGGACATTTAGCAAGCAAACAAGAATTGCCCCTAGGAAGTGAGGAAGTGGGAAGACGGCCCAAGACATTTTGTGTAATTGAACTTTTCAACTTTCGGGAATGTGCACGAAACTACTAAGCGCGTTCCCATTAACGACCCCTGTAAGCCAACTACCGTTAGGTTAACTTCCTAGAAGTAGCGAAGTGTGAAAGCCAACCTATTTCTTCAAGTCAATCATGAAAACCAGGTCCATCATGTCAATCATCAAGGACAAATAAAATTCTCCGTCCCTCATTATTGTTCCTTGTCCCGTCAAATTCTTTTAGCTGGATCATTCTCCCGCAATCCTTTATCTCCTATGCTTTCTAACAAAACAAGGTCATTTTAGGGATGTTTAGTTATTCTTTTGGTGGCTATTTCTTTTACCAGTTAGACATGGACTCTTTTTACTTAAACATCATTAGATCATCGACTCCATCCCGTCAGTCTTTAGGCATTGCATAAATCAAGACTAGGGGTCTGTTCGTTTCGCGAAAAATGAGCCATTTCCGGAAAATATTTTCTCAGAAGTTATTTTCTAGGGAAATGACAATATTTTCTAATGTTCGGCTACAATCTAAAAATATTTCGAAAAATATTTTCCGGTGTTCGATAAGGAAAATATTTTCCGCTCATCAGATTGGCGAGCGTAAGCGTCAAGCTCGAGGCTCGCCAGATCGACGAGCGCGAGTTTGAGATCAATGAGCTTGAGGTTCACTTGGTCTGACGACTAGCCAAGAAAGAAGAAAATGAGAAACCAAAAAAAAAAAAAAAGGAAGGAAAAAGGAAATTAAAAATAATTCGAATTAAAAAAAAGAAAAAGAAAATTAAAAAATAATTCGAATGAAAAAAGAAAAAAATAAAAATAAAAGGGACGAGGAAGTCGGGATTTATAGAGGTGTGAAATAAGAGAGCAAATGATGAAAATGTTTTCCACTTTTCAAAAGTGGAAAACATTTTCCCCTACTTTAGAAGACTTTTTTCTTTTGATGGAAAACATTTTCCTCAAGGAATTCATTTTCCGTGAAACGAACGTCGGAAAATCCGGAAAATGTTTTCTCGGAAATTATTTTCCACGAAACGAACGGACCCTAAGTAGAAAATGTACATTTACTCCTTAAAGTGGTAGCCCTAAAAATTAGCCATGTGAAGACTGAGGTCCATGCCCTGCTTGCTCTGATGTTGTAATGGTCTTTCAAGAAAATTTTATGGTTTTAGTGTGTTGACACCTATTTTTAAACCAAAAAAAAATTAAAATTAAAATTAAATTTGAGAGGCTGGGTCGGGCCGAATCCAACCTTGGCCCGGCCCGCCTCTCCTTCCCTTTTCCGCCACGTGAGCCTGGGCCAGACACCAGACTTTTCCATTTTCTTTTCTCTCGCGGCCCAAAGCCTTTCCTCCCCTTCGGCCCGGCCCGCGCCCAAACCTATCTTCTCCTCTGGCCATCCTCTGCGCACAACCGGCGGCAAAGAAAAAGCAGCACAGCACAGCACAGCAGATAGGACGAGAGAAGAAAGGAAAAGACAGGAACAGAGCAGAGAAGGAGGGGACAGGATAGGGGAAAAGAAGAGAAGAAGGGAGAATGGGGGAAGCAGAAGGCACCGAGAGAAGGGGAACGGAGGGAGAACGAGAGCGGGAATAGAGTGGAGAGGGCCGTGAGCGAAGGAGCCTCAACTAGCAACTGAGCCACGCTCGACCACCGTCCGACGACCTGTCTCAGCCGGTGTTCTTGAGCCAAACTGGTAAGCCCTAAACCCTCTTTGTTTTTGCCCTGTTTTCGGGCATGCCGAGCCGGAGCTCGCGGCCGTCCGACTCAAGCGGGCTTCGGCCCCCGTCCATCTCTTGTTATACTGTTGTGTGCGTCCCGGTTTGTCTGTCGAGGGTCCTGACGCTGGTTCCTGTCCCGTTCTGGCCGGGAATCTCTCGTTTTGGTAATGCACTCCACCTGTTTGGTAAAATGCCTGAGCGAGATCCAGTTTTGTTTCGTTGTTTTGAGCCGGAACCAAGTCGTCCAGGCATTGTCCCACCTAGTCGAGGCGTTCCTGCGATCTTGGTGTCCCTGGCGTATCCAACGCCGCTCACCTAGTGACCTGCGGAGGCCGTGGGTCTCTTTTGTCTGGGGCACGAGCGGCGGCCATCGTGGCCATCGCGGGGGGCGCTGCTGGTCGGACGATGGCCAAGCGCTTGGCTTGGCCGAGGTAGCGCCGTCGCGCCGCCTCCGTCGCGGTTGGTTGCGAGCAGGGTTGGCCGGATCGCAGGTTTGGCCGATTCGGGCCGGCCTCCACTTCGGGCAGGCCGCGCCTAAGGTGTGGGCTGGAGGAGGTGGGCCTTTCTCTTTTGCAAAAAGGGGTTGGGCTCGTTGGTTGGGCCCAACCCCAAACCCTGTAAAGGCCCGCTGGTCGGGCCTGGGCCCTTTCGGGTAGGTCGACTGACCCGCCCCCAACCGACCGGACCTAACCCGGTTCGCCCAAAAACATCTAGGGTTTGGTTAGGAATTGTCATATCTTGCCTTTTTAGTATAATTAGGCTTTTATTTGCTCGTATATTGATTATATCGCATGTTTAATTTGCATATTTTATTATGTTTAATTGCACGTGCTAAAGTTTAAGGATTTTGGTTGTAAATTGTTACTTTAATGATTACGTACCCGTATTATCACCTCACATGTTAGTGAATAGGTATAAAATTAATCCAAACTGTTTGACAAAAATATTTTCTTTTAAAATGAATAATATTATAAACCGAAAAAGCACTGTAATCAAGTTCCGATTCTAAATTTTTTGGTTGCGTAGGAAGTGAGGTACACTCTTATACCTTATTCGGTTTCTAACCGACCTCAATAGGCTAGTGGCGACTCATTTTCGCGAAATTCTTGAGAATACTCCAATGTTACGCAGGTATGGGTTTGGGAGAGTCTGAGCATAATCATGGACCATAGGCCTGTGCAATACCCCTAAACCTACTCCCCTCCTCTTAAGGGGTAGGTTGCCCGACATACTGTAAACAATGCATGATGTACTACTTATGCATTGGAATGGACTGATTCAAGATAGAGCTGATTTCTCTATTGCATTTGCTTGGGGATTTTACTGTAGTTAGGGCCCCCTAAAGTAGATCCACTTATGGTAGTTTGGCTTTTGACAAATCAGTTCCCTTTCCCGGACGCACCCAGTGGTCCAATTTCCTTTATTCCATTCTGCAATCATTTTTGGTGTAAACCCTTTTAAACAGCTGCAAATAGGTGAAACAAATGCGTAGCAAACACCAATAGGACCACAAGTTCCATAAGTTTCACAGCGATTTCTCGGTGCTTCCCAATCCGTTTCCCACTTCTTCACCTTTTCTTCCCAATAGGTAAAGCCCCGGGAACCCCTCGATGAAACGGACGAATAACAGAATGGAGGATTCTTGTAACTTTCTATGTACAAATAAGCCGTTCCCAGTTCTACGTCTTGCTCAAGAGTAAATCCAGTCAAGTATCTGTCGTCCATGTACGGTATGCCAATGAATGTTCACTTATCCCACTGTCTGCTTCGCCAGAAAGGAACTGACCTCTTCCAAACGAAAGACTGGGCAGGTATCTCAGACGAGATGCCCGCAATGAAATCTCCAGGCGATGGATCATTGGCTCTTCTCCAGGAGATCAAATATTTATTTTGGCCCTGTTCTTTTATTAATTCCCATATTCATGCCTGGTTAAAGAGTATCGGTAGGATCATCAAAACTTTCCCAGAAATAGTTTCCCGAATGAACATCCTGTAAGACGAAATTCCCAGTGTCCATTAAAATTGCTGCAGCATTTTTTGTCTGAATAGAAGTATTAAGAGGCGAATGATAACCATTCTGGCTAGAAATTGATTTCTGGAAAAGAAATAGAAAAAGTTGAAGTTCTAATATTGCTTCCTAGCCAAGAAACTGTATATTGTTGCGATGATCCTTTTCTGTATTTTTTAATATGATGTGATAGTAATTATTTGGTCAAAAGACTCATTGTTCTGATGCATCCCCGGAAATTCTGATAATCAAGAGTCAACCACTAAACTATAGAAAAATTTGACCTAATTAGGAAGACTTGGTGGAAATTCATCTCCAAAAAGTCCTAGATGCCATTCTGACACGACTCTTCCACAGTCAAGTTCATCTATGATACAGTACGGTCAGAGCAATCATCTTTCTAGATGTTATGACCTCAATGACCAGCAATGATCTGTTGGCATATCTTCTTCAAGAACTGTTTAAATTTGACTTGGCCCAGAGCTTATTTATGATGCTTTAGGAGATTATGTCCCATTAAACTTTCAGCCTCGTTGCACACATTAGAACTGACCCAAGATTGTAATCAAATGAGTCCAGCCAGGTTAAAAGCCCACCCAGGATTGACCCAGTGGAAAGCGCCAACCCGTGATTTTGGCTCAGAAAACAATGGATGTAGGTTCCATTCTTACCTGAGAACTTAGGGTTAAGTGAGGGACTATGGTAGTGGGTTGCTGTGTTACTTTTTTTCAGTCTGTTGGCTAGTTATGTCATGCCAGTGGATTATCAAAACCAAAAAACTATCGGGGTAAACACAGAATGCTTTGGACATGACTTGACCTACTCAACCTCATAAAGAACGAGTTTACCTCCATCAATAAGAACATTCATGTATTATTTTTGTCGTGTGACACATATAAGTACGTTTAAACAGGCTTGAAGTGTCGAAATTGTGAGATAGCACACAAGATTAGATGCACTAACAACCTAGTCACTATTTGGATCTAGCACCATAGTATAGGATGGTGACTATATATATATACGTGCCTCATTTGAGCCTATGACATCCTTGGATTAACTCATTGAGTTATTGTCAACTTTGGTTTACCGAGTCTCACAGGTGGACACCTTCCCAGGAGGTCACCCATCTTACGAGTGCCCCCACTTGAACACGTTTATCTTTGGAGTTTCAAAGCTAAGCAATGTTGTTACGTCGAAAGACGTTTTCATGGGTTAATTCCAATTTTTACTATATATATCTCACAATGGCTCACTCCCTATTCGATGCACAATTTGATTCTATATGCTCCCTTCACCATCCTATAAGCTTGCTAGGAGCTACTCCTTATTTAGGTCCTTTGGCACCGTCACCACTCCTTGCCCTCCTTAGATTGGGTCATTGCAAGTCCACTACCTTCCATGTGGTTTGTTCTCGAACAATACACTTGCGTCTTGCTTTGACAACATATACCGGCCTTCATGGTTTTTTCTTTGGGCGTATACATGGGCACATTCTCAAAAGGTTACCCATCTTAGAAGTGCTTGCACCTGAGTACGCTTTAGAATTCCAAAGCTAAGCATTGTCATTGCGTCAAAAGGCGCCTCCATAAATTAATTCCAATTTTTACATATATCTCTCCAAATCGCTCTTTCGTTGTTCTGTGCACAATTAGGGTTATTCTTGCTCCCTCCATCATTCTAGAAGCCTGTTAAGAGCTGCTCCTTGTCCAGATCCTCTAACTCCCATGATCATTCCCCGCCCTCGTCATACTAGGTCATTACATTTGTTTCAATAAGTTGCTTGATTGCATGGGTTAAATGCTGTTGTGTCATGAAATATTGAAGCTGAGACACTCATTTCAATTCTCTCACTCTTGTTGTGTCGTGGTGGTCGAGCCTCCTTACAAGTTTATTTCGTATGGTGGTCGAGCCTCCTTTTGTTTAGAATTTTGGTATTTCAAGCTCCTTCCCACTTCTTTTGATGGTAGATTTCTAATATTGTGTTTGCCAAAAATAGAATGTTCCACGGATGACAAACGTGTAATGTCAGTAGTAAATTTATAAGATAAGTGCACTTGAAGTTATAAAACTTGTCATAAAAATACAATTGAGTTCTAATATTTTTAAAATATACAATCAAGTTTTTAAAATTTGTCCCAAAAGTGCAATCAAGTTCTAAAACTTCTCACATAAGTGCAATCAATTCTTAAAACTTTTCATAAAAATGCAATCTAGTTTTAAAATTTTCAAAAAGTGTAATAAATTGAGGACTTAATTGAATTTATTTGACAAGTTTTAAGACTTGATTGCACATTTTAAAATTTTCATGACTTAATTATACTTTTTTGAAAATTTTAGGACTCCAATGTACTCTTAAGATAAGTCTTAGGACTTTCAATATACTTATCTCTAAATTTTAAAAAAAATGTTAGTACGTAAAAAAAATTACTGGTAGTTTATTACTCCGACGTCAATTGTTTGTATGTTTCCATATGAAAGAACAATTTTACCATCCACTTACTTGATAGTAAATTATCACTTTTTTTAGATTTTACAAGTAAGCTCGTAAAATGCTTGTGTGAGTTACTAATAAAGTAAAAGTTTTACCATCCACAAATCCAACTTAGATTACCACTTATATCGTAATTTTACGAGTGGGACGTGTACTTGTTTGTAAGTTACCAAAGAGATAACGATTTTAACATCCACAAATCTAATTTTTTTTTTGGATTTTACAAGTGGTCATGTAATTGTTTGTAAGTTACCAACGAAATAACATTGTTATCATGCACCAGCCTAATAGGAAATTATCATTTGTTTCTAGATTACCGTAAATATAAATAACAGTAGATTACCGCTTGTATTTAGATTTTACAAGTAGGTGTGTAATTGCGCGTAAGTTACCAAAGAGAGTAATAAATATTTAACATAATTGATAAGTTGCATTGACGGTCGAAAGTACCAATTAACTACAGTTGTAACTTACTATTCTCACTGCTAGAAATTAGCTTCGAGCAGTAAATATATAACATAGTTAGTAAGGTATAATTTCATTGATGGTCGTAATATCGCCAACATTGTCAGTAAACTACAAATATGTTTTAGAATTTACAATTGGGTTACAAATTTACTTTGAACGGAACATTGTTTGGTAAGATACAATGATTGTAACCTATCACTAAGTTAACTTAGCATCCTTTGTACCGGAAGAACTTCACCGTAGAGTATAAGTTGAAGCACATGAACGAACTTCATTCCGGAAGGCCGAACTTTTGACACTGTTCGAAAGAAATGGTGTTGCAAGGTTACGAGTTTCTGATATTGTCATACGGAAGACTATGGTATTGAGCTATATGGACCGACATTGCCATGCCGCATCGCATTTGGTTTGCAACATAGTTATCCATGCCAGGTCAACACGGATAACTTAATTTGGGAATAGTGGCGCTAACCTCGAAATCTCTATGCACGACTCTTAACGAAAGAATCCCAATTGAGATACAAAGCCCTGTGGTGAGTAGTAACCTCTTGGATGGATTTCTTCCAGCAGAAAAGTTTTACAAGATTTGGCTACCAAGAAGCAGTCTCCTCTAAGGATTCTGCATTGGCCAGTATTGTTTATTTAAAGAATAGGTAATGGTTCCGGTTTTTCCTAGAAATTTCCTATAGTCCAGTCAAACAACACCTGGCGCTCAAAGTCAATCGTAGATTACGAAATGGCTCCAACACCTTATAATGTTTTGTCAAGAACCTTGCAACCTCGCCAACTCTAGAATTCATTTTTTAACCTACGTCAAGCTTTGAATATGAAATGGCTAAAAGTCATTCGAAAGGTTAGTCAGTCGCATGTAACCTTTCAGAAGCTGCGTAGTCTTTTATCATTCCAAAGATAACTAATGATATTGTTTTTCAGTGCAATCTGCCCACCGGTGGTCATCAAGTCCCTGTCAGGGGGAGAAAAGGCTTGACACATACAGAAAATGCTACACTGACTAACCTGGATACGCTTAATCGAATACAGGTAACCTGATTCACAGAGGTCACTTGAATACTATTGTGTTATGAGCTTATGAACTCTGAACCCAACTCCTTGCATGAACTTGAATAAATACAATTAAGAGTGTACATATGCTATTTCAAGTTGGAAGAGGCCAAAGTTTTGTGGACTTATGAACTTCTGAGCAAGTAACTATGTCTCTGTTTTGGCCAGACTTAGATAATTACTTTTGCTCGATGGATCTCACTTCCTGTCAGAGATCTGTAAGTTGCCTGTAATCAAATACACAGTCATATTGCAAAATCGGTGTGAAAACAAAAATGCGGAATTTCAATCATTAGTTCATGAAGGATCAAAGTTCTAGGTCTCTCAAATTGAGTGAACACTGAACTTTCAGCGCAGAACTTTACAAGTTTACAAAAAGGAAAAAATGTTGATCGTCATCTCCCTTCGACAATAGAATTCGTGAGGGTATTTGTGGACAAGATGCATTACCATCGTGACTTGATATCGTGACTCAGCATTTCACTTTTGAAGGTGAATGTAGGCGGTCTTGGCTGAGGAAGTTCTGATTCACCACTCAGCATCAGAAATATGGATAACATGTTGGGTTGGTCTGTCGGGTGGTCCTGCACAGAGAGAAGCCATACCTGAATGCATCTCATCGCTTCTGATGGCGAACAAGAATGAACAATTGCTTCACCTGTTAGGTATAGTCCTCTATCTTCGCTCCACAATTGCCATGCATGTAAGAATTAGTGAGCAGAGGGCGCATAAATAGCCAAAAAGATTATAGAATATTTCTTGAGATTGTATTCCTTGCACTCACAAAGGAAAGAAGATTGAAATGCTGGCCATAGTAGTACAAGCTTTTGTTCTTTTTGCCAGTGACGATCACAAGTAGCAACACTCCAAAGCTATAGACATCAGATTTCTCAGAAGATATCCCTCCAATGGCATACTCGGGAGACATATATCCTCTGCAATTGATTCGATCATGTTAATCATTCAGGTTATAGAGTTTCCTAATTGAATTGAATTCCAGCAACAAGGCTTGAAAACTTACGGTGTTCCAACAACTTTGTTAGTATTTAGCAAAACTCGAGTGCATTCGAAGATCTGTGCCAGTCCAAAGTCTGAAATTTTTGAGTTCATTATCTCATTTAATAGAATATTGCTTGCCTTCAAATCTCAATGGACAACTCATAGGTAAGAATCTCGATGGAGGTATAGTAGCCCACTCGTGATCCCTCGAGTGATCTGGAAACGTATATCCCAGTTGAGTTCTGCTTTCCTTCTTGAATCTAAGCAAGGAAGTAAATAAAATGTACTCATAACTTAGGTACCACAAAAATGTATATTTTTTTCCATAAGTTCAAGCATGACTTGAAGAGAGTGAGGCCAACCAAATAGAAATGAATCTAAGCTTCTGTTCAACAAATATTCATCTACTAAAAATTTTTCTTCTCCTTCAATACAGAAATCCAGGAGTCTGACCAGATTTCGATGCTGGAGCTTCGATATAAGAATGATCTCATTCTTAAACTCCTCCATGCCTTGGCCTGAGTTACTGGAAAGTCTTTTGACAGCTATCTCCTTTCCATCATTCAGCCTTCCCTGTTTCCGAACTCATAAAGTACCAGACCTTGGATAATGCATAAAATTTCACTAAATGAAAATTTTAGAGAAGTCTTTTACCTCATAAACTGGGCCAAACTAAAGTTGTCTGTCACAAGAAGTAAGCTACCAAAAGTGAACAGCGTCAATTCGGATGCATCATCTTGCTTCAGCTGATCTTTCCATGCGATTCCATATGACATTTCTCCTGGTTTTTCAATTATATCCATTTAATCGATAGCCTTTGGAACTTTGGTAAAGTTTCTGGATTACATTAATGTGAAATTAAGCATTGGAGATGAAATGATCGTACCTCTTTTGCTATCTCTCCACTCACAGAGGCCAAAAATTGCAGTTCCTACGAACATGATGGTAATTACATTACTTATGCTGATGATAAGTTTTGCTTGTGTCGACATGCCTGACATGAATAAAGAATTGCAAGATGTGTGATACAGTTCAAATAAAACTCATTGTAGTCAAACCTCTTGTACCTATATTGTCATGTGCGACCCGAATATATATATCTTGGCCAGCTGTTAAAAACTCCTGAACATCGATGAGATTTTTAGCCTCAACAAAACACCCTCTCATGCTGATATAAGAATGAGCCAGGCAAGAACAATTATTCAGGCACCAGGTTTGGCATCCTTCTTCATCTCTGATGTCTGATAAATATTCCGCAGAATCAGGCACTTTCATCTGGTTCATCCGCACAAATAGATCTTTCTTCACCTGCATTGAAGCTGACCTGCTTGTGTTCTTCTGACAATTCAATTCTATTTCTCTAATGCAACCCCTGGTCCAATTTCTGCCGTTCCATTCTTCTTTCAATCTCAGTGTAAACCCCTTTATGCAAGGGCATATCGGAGAGTTTAGTGAGTTGCAGACACCAAAAGGAGCGCAAGTTCCATTAAATTGGCAACTGTTGTTCAATGCCACCCGATCTTTAAACCAACTCTTAAATCCATCATCCCAACACATTATTGTAAGAATTCCCCCAGGTGAAGTGAAGCCATAAGCACGCAAAGAGATGTTATTATATTCAGCAGAGAAATAAGTGGTTCACTGCTGAAGATCTTGCTGGAGATTGTAACCATTGAAGTATGAGGAATCCATTCCTGGTATGCCGATGAATATTGATTTATCCCGTGGTCCACTTCTTCATAAAGGATTCAAGCCATTCCAAGTGACAATTTGTGGCAGTCGCCGACGTACTCCCGGTGACGAAACTTCCAGATGATGGATCATTTTCATTTTTCCAGGAAACTAAATACATTCTCCGTTTCTGGTGTTTATTCCTATCTTCATATCTGGTAGAAGAGTATCAGTTAGACCATTGAAGCTTGCCCATATTTCAATTGAATTTCCTACAGGACAAATTTTCCCCCATCTGAAACCATTGCTGAAGTATAGTTTGACTGGACAGAAACATTGGTGGGCCAATCTACGTTCTGTTGCTTATCCATCAGCTTCAGACTCCCGTTGCAGCCTATTGTTAATTTTGCAGATTGATCTGGATATGCAAGCCGTGTATCCCTATTGGCAACCCAGACGATCTTGGAAGGAGTCACATTCTTGTACCAAATCTTCACATTTAGATTTGCTGATCCGTCAGGGTTGAAGAAACCGAGCTCGAACATTTGACTGGAGGAGACGAGTTTGATTCTGAAAGAGTGGTTCGGCTGCAGTAATGTTAAAAACTGTAGTGCTCTGATGTGCCTGAAGAAGAAGGAAAATGACCAAGGAAGAGTAGAGACCAATCATAGGCAGCATGCTAATCCTAGTGCATTTCTGACCAAGAGAAAAAGAAAATAAAAAATCCTAGTGCTCTCAGGCGTCGGTTACTTCAGAATGTTAGGCTCCCAATTCTTTGCTATTCTTTTTTGCCAGTATATTTGAAAGGAAGACAAGATTTCTGCAAGCCAAAGCGTGTTGCCAAATGCGTGAGGTCATAAGTGCTTTTCAAGATGGCTTTTTTAAAGTCAAACTTTTGGAGATAGCTTCAAGGGTTATGTTATTAAACAAATTAGTTATATATTGGATACTGATGATGCCTGACCCAGTTCAAGTGCACTCCCAGAATGCCAAGACATCATGATGACATTGGTGTTGATACAACTCAGTTTCAATTACACCATAGCAGCATCATTGTGTAAGTCAAATGGTGGCTTTTAAAAAGAGAACTGATTTTGTATGAGAAGCCACTAGATATCGGCGTTCTTCTCCTCACCATTGTTCAAAGTTGACTACACCTTCCAGTGTAAAGATGATATATGTTTCTGTTAATTCACTAACACAAGTTTCAAGTTCAATGAAGCTAGATATTATATGGGATCCAAGCAAAAAAGTAATTCCTCAGCACTTCAGTTTGGGGATCACAGGGCTCCAATTTTGGTTACCAGCTAACATTGGCCTCCCGTTTTCATGCGAAGCTTATCCGAAGTGAATTGTTCAGCCATTCAAGCTTGTCGCTACTTTCTGTTTTCTCTCGTTTCGTAGACAACTAAGAATTATTTGATGGCTTCAAGGCAGCAATTTAAATGCCACAGGCATAGATGACTTCGTACCAAATCCGGAGAAGGTAAATCGTATCTGCGAATCATATTGAAGCTGGAAATACTTTTTGCTGAGCCAATGCTCATGCTTCTTACGTGGGGACTTTAGTCTATCTTTGGTAATGATATCTTTTGTCCAAAAAACCAGAAAATCAAATCTTCATAACACAACTGGTGATGAGAGCGATGGCGATTACTTGGTAGTTCACCGTAATAATACCAACAGTTCTGATTGTAAATCAGAACAAATTCTAGCATCGATTATATTCTCTCAAAAATGTGTATGTTCCAAACCCCTACTTTACAGCGTAAATTCTATGTAAAAAGTGGATGTTCATTTGACCTTTTGTTCGGATTGAACTAAAGCCATCCTTGAATTGAGTAAACACTAATATCTTAGAAAGTAACCACAAAATTATCTCCAAACACAAGAAAAAAAAAAATCGAGAGAATTAGCCGTCATCTTCCTTCGACCATTGTATTAGTGACAGTGTTAACAGACCAGATGCTTTCTTGCGATGATGGAATATAACGATTTGGCTTTTCAGCTTGGAAAATGAATATAGGCTGTCCTGGCTGAGGAAGATCTGATTCACCATTTAACATCAGAACCACATTCCACATGTTTGGTCTATCCGCGGCATGCTCCTGAACACAGAGAAGCCCGACATGGATGCATCTTCTTACATCCAATGGAGAGCTAACAGCAATTGCTTCATCCATTAGGTCCAATGCTTTGCCTTCAATCCATAATTGCCACGCCTATGAATGCGAACACTGTCATAATATTGCAGGGAACTTAGAATATTGATTAGGGTTGGATTTGGGACTTACGTAGGAAAGGAGATTCAGATGTTGTCCCTGGTCATACAGGGCCGTGTTCTTTTTGCCACTAACGATCTCCAGTAGCAGCACTCCGAAGCTATAGACATCGGACCTCTCGGAAAATATCCCACCCATGGCGTACTCAGGAGACATATAGCCACTGTAGTTGAGTTAAACATGTTATGCACTCTTTGATTGTATTGATAGACAATGGGGATGAAACATGGCACCAACTGAGGTTCATTATGGTAAATCAATCATTTGTGTATGCTTGAATAGATTGACTCAATAAATTGATAATTCAAATAAGACTAGATAGCTTACAGTGTTCCAACAATTTTGTGAGTGTTCACCAAAACTTGAGTGCCTTCGAACATTTGTGCCAGGCCAAAATCAGAAATTTTCGGGTTCATCTCTTCATCCAAGAGAATATTGCTTACTTTTAAGTCTCGATGTATGACCCTAAAGCAAGAATCTTGATGGAGGTAGAGAAGCCCCCTTGCAATCCCCTGAATTATATGAAATCGTTTGCCCCAGTCGAGTTCTGCCTTCTTCCTTGAATCTAACAAACACCACAAACAAGAACAGTTTTCAACTTTCAGTGCTATGGCGAGAAATACATCACAGAAAAATAGTTATTTGGAGAGAAAAAACCAACCAAAAAGAAAGGTGTCCAAGCTTTTGTTTGACAAGTACTCGTATACCAAAATTTTTTCTTCTCCTTCAATGCAGTAGCCCATGAGTTTAACCAGATTTCGATGCTGCAGTTTCGATAAGAGGATGATCTCATTCTTGAACTCTTCAACGCCTTGGGCGGAGGTACTGGAAAGTCTTTTCACAGCTACCTCTTTCCCATCTTTCAGCTTCCCCTGTTTCGCAATTCACATAGCTTTCAGACCATGGATTACCTCTATATTTTCATTTAACGAATGTGCTGCAGAATGGCTTCACCTTATAAACAGAGCCAAACCCTCCTTGCCCTAGTTTACTCGTCGTGCTAAACTTGTCTGTGGCAAGTAGTATGCTATCAAAACTGAAAAGGGTCAATTCCTGTGAATCATCGTGCTTCAGCTGCTCTTTCCATGCTTTTCTTTGCATCATTTCGGCCGATTCTTCAGATGTCTCTACCAAGCCAAGGAGTCTTGAAAATTTCCTCAAGTTTCCTGTGTTCATCATTGGTGAAGAATTAGCTCACTTTCTTCATAGCGATGGAAGATTTAAACAAAATAGAAGCACAATCCTCTGAAAGCACAGGCGTGGCTCTTTAACAGTACCTGTTTTCTTAGCTCTCCATCTGCAGATAGCAAAAACAGATACTGTAAAGATCATGATCCCGGCAACGGTAATCAGGCTGATGATAACTGCTTTCTGCAGCGATCCTCCTGAGATGGAAGAGAAAGTTATGTAAAAGATGATCTGCGTTGACCCAAACTCATCTCAATGAAACAATTCCTAATATGCTTTGACGTGGGCAGCTCGAACAAGTAGACCTTCCTCAGTTGTGGGTTCCTGAAGATCGGGCACGTCTTTACTTCAAACCATACACGCAACAGAGCTGTCATAAGAATAAGCCAAGCAAGAACAATTGCTCATGCACGAGCTTAAACATCCGTCTTAAACTATACAAACCGAATGATGCACGGAATTCCAATACTATCATTTCAACCAATTTTCGCTAAAAGAACCACATTGAAATTTTGCGTAAAGGTTTGAAACTAAACCGGTCAAAAAGCTTTTGGTCTTCCTAAACTATTGTCTTCTCTCTCTCTCATTCTCTGTGGAAAATATTTGTTTTGCACTTCCCATGCGGTGGTAAATTCATACTTGCACACAACCCCAACCCCAAAACAAAATGGCAAAATTAGAAAGTTTTGAAATCAACCGACATTTTTACAATAGATTTAGGATTAATCAAACAATTTCGACGTTGCTTTGTACTTGTATGTCGATTAGGATTTCGATCTTAAAATAATTGTCGGTCATCGCTAAGCACTTAGTAATTGAGACACGTCTAATTAGTTAGTAATTGAGACACGTCTAATTAGATGCTTTGAACGCCATCTGCAGCACTATTAGAAATGGGCTGAGAAAAGTGAGCTGAGCTTATAGCTTCGTGGGCTTAAAATAGGGTTTGGGGAATTGGACTCAGATTTAGTTTTTATTTTTCGGCCCATCTTTTACATTTTCTCCCTCATGATGTTTCTCTGGCTCAACCAAAATTTGTATGACAATTCATAAACTTGGAGATGAGAATAATCAGGTGGTTCCATTCCAAAGCCGAACCCATAAACCCGAACCCGAATTGATCTATCCTATCACTTGTCTACAACCAAATCGGCCCATTCCGGGGTAAAATGAGGATCATATCCTCCATTTTTATTTTATTTTTAGATTTTAGCATATTAAAAATGAATAACTATTTTTATTTTTATTTTGAGTTGTTAACTTGTCAATGGGCAATTTTTAAAAAATATGTCGATATTTATATATACTTACCATATCAAGGCCGATTCAAAATTTGTTCTAGTAGGAATTAACTTGGTCCGTTTGGTTCCTTAATAAAACAAATGGGCTTAAGGCTCAACCCTGAGACTGAAGCAATGGTTTCGGGTTGAACATGAACTATTGCTCCCCCTTAGGTAAACTTACATACATTTTAACAAATTTTTTGTTGTTTCTTTTTTTCTCCCGATTCATCTCCTCTTCATTCCATCGTACAAAACATGCAGTTGACCTTTAAAAACAATCATAGGATCAGGATGGACCACAAGGAGAATTTTTCTTCTTGTATTGAGATATCAAACTATCAAACATGGGAGACCTAACCGCAGGCAGCTCCGTTGGTTGAGAGTCTTTCCTTCACTGTTGAGATCAAGAGTTCAAAACCCACATTTGCTAATGCATTGTAAATGGGGGCACATGGTGTTGGGGTCATGTGCTAGTTTCCCTCGAGGTATAGTCGTCGGTCCGAAAGTGCCATTCCATGTGGGCGGGAGGGCCTTGTGACCCCGAATAGTGTAAGCGAAAGGGGGCTCAGGTGGATCCTCGATTACCAAAAAAAAAAAAAACTATCAAACATGGGAGCAGTCAAAGGTTACCAAAAATAAACTAATCATATCCTACCTGCCTGAAATTTCCACGACAGAATCCACAATTTAGACTGAAAGCCAGAAAGGTTTTATGACTTCTCAATTACTGTGAGCATTTATCAGAACTTGATTTGCGACATCCGAATCCCATCTCAAAAGGGAGGGAACTTATGGCCCGACACATAAGTAGAGCTCGACTTAACTGTTCCAACCGAGGGCTTTGCTCATGTGGATTGAGGGGGTCTTCAAGGATATTAGAGAACTACTCTAGTCGGAAGCCTGGTCGTCAGTCGGAAAAACTTTACACGCGCTACATGGTGTTGCGCAGAAGTCACCTCTCGTGTCAATGGGAGCCATCGTCTCTAGAATCCTACAAAAAAAAAATATGGTTTTGAGCTATATGGACCGACATTTCAATGCCACACCCCATATGTGGTTTATAACATAATCATCCTTGCCAGGTCAACATGTACAACTTAATTTGGTATTCATGTTGCGCACCTTGAAATCTCTGTACATGACTCTAAGGAAAGAGTCCCAATTGAGATACGAAGACCTGAGTAATAGGGGTGATCGGTTTCCAGTTTTGATTTAGTCTAATGGAACTGGTCGCTTTTTTTTCTTCTTTTTTTCACTACTTGATGCCTTCTATTATGAAGAAATAATTAAAAAAGAAAAAGAAAAAGCTAGTGACTTTTTTATTGAAGAAATTAAAAAAAAAAAGGAGTATTTGTAGTTGGTCTGATCCGGTTCTCCCTTCGAACTAGGAACCAAACTGCCCAGACACCGATTCCACTTTTAGGAACTAGAAATTGGATTGACACTCTTGAGAACCAAACGAAAACCTGCTAGTTCAATCCGATTTGGGCAATTCTCGGTTCGAGTAGTCCGTTTTGCACATCTCTTATGAGCAATAACCTCTTCGATTCTTTTAGCAGATAAGTTTTATGAGATCTGCCTACGCAGAAACAGAGTTTTCTCTTAGGATTAAGCATTCATCAGTATTGTTCAGTTAAAGAGCAGGTCATGGTTCCGGTTTTTCCGAGAAAATTCTTGGAGTCCAGTCAAACAACACCTGACACTCAAAGTCAATTGTAGATTATGAAGTAGCTCCAAGGCCTAGAGCTGATAATGTTCTGTTAAGAATCTTGCAATCCTGCCAGCTTTAGAATTCATTTTTTAACCTATGTCAAGCTTTGAATATGAAATGGCTAAAAGTCTTTCGAAAGGTTAGTCAATCGCATGTAACCTCCCAGATGTTGCTTAGTCTTTTATCATTTAAATGACAGCTAATTGTTTCAGTGCAATCTTCACTCTGGTCAAGGGGAACAAACTCATGATTCATACAGAAAATGCCACACCAACTAACTTCATTCTCAGAGGTTTACTTGAATACTATCCTCTTATGAGCTTATGAACTCTGAACACAACTCCTTGAATGAATTTGAATAAAGCCAATTAATAGTGAACGTATGCTACTTCAATTTGGAAGAGGCCAAAGTTTTGCGGATGTATATGAACTTCTGAGATAGTAACTTTGTCTTTGTTTTGGCCAGACTTAGATAATTACCTTTGTTCGATAGATATCACTTCCTGTCAGAGATCTGTAAGTTGCCTGTCATGGAATCCGCATTCATAACGGAAAATCTATGTGAAAATAAAAATGCAGAATTTCGTACCAAATCTGGAGAAGGTAAATCATATCTGTGAATCATACTGAAGCCAGAAATACTTTTTGCTGGGCCAATGCTCATGCTTCTTATGTGAGAACTTTAGCATAACTTCGGTAATGATATCTTTAGTCCAAAAAACCAGAAAATCAAATCTTCATAACACAACCGGTGATGAGAGCGATGAGGATTACTTGGTACTTCTCCTTAATAATACCAACAGTTCTGGCAATTGTAAATCAGAACAAATTCCTGCGTTGAATATGTTTTGTCTAAAAAGTGTATATTCCAAACCCCTACTTTGCAGCCTAAAATCCATGTAAAAAGTGGAGCAGTTCATTCAACCTTTTGTTCGGATCGAACTAAAGCCATCCTTGAATTGAATAAACACTAGTATCTTAGGAAATAACAACAAAATCATCTCCAAACACCAGAAAATAAAGATGAAGAAAAATAGCCATCATCTTCCTTCAACCGTGGTATTAGTGACAGTGTTAACAGACCAGATGCTTTCCTGCTGTGACGGAATATGACGTTTTAGCATTTCAGCTTGGAAAATGAATATAGGCTGTCCCGGCTGAGGAAGATCAGTTTCGCCATTTAACATCAGAACCACATTCCACATGTTTGGTCTATCTGCGGCATGCTCCTGAACACAGAGAAGCCCAACATGGATGCATCTTGTTACCTCCAATGGAGTGCTAACAGCAATTGCTTCATCCATTAGGTCCAATGCCTTGCCTTCAATCCATAATTGCCATGCCTATAAGTGAGGACACTGTCATAATATTGCAGGAAACTTACGATAATCATTAAGGTTGGAATTTGGGACTTACGTAGGAAAGGAGATTCAGATGTTGTCCCTGGTCATATAGGGCCGTGCTCTTTTTGCCGCTAATGATCTCCAGTAGCAGCACTCCAAAGCTATAGACATCGGACCTCTCGGAAAATATCCCGCCCATGGCATACTCAGGAGACATATAGCCACTGCAGTTGAGTTAAACATGATTGTGATAGACAATGGGGATGAAACATGCACAAAGTGAGAGGATCATTGTGGCAAATGAATCATTTCTGTCTGCTTCAAAAGATTGACTCAATAAATTGATAATTTAAATAGGACTCAATAACTTACAGTGTTCCAGCAATTTTGTGAGTGTTCACCAAAACTTGAGTGCCCTCGAACATTCGTGCCAGCCCAAAATCAGAAATTTTCGGGTTCATCTTTTCATCCAAGAGAATATTGCTTACTTTTAAGTCTCGATGTATGACCCTAAGGCAAGAATCTCGATGGAGGTAGAGAAGCCCCCTTGCAATCCCCTGGATTATATGAAATCGTTTGCCCCAGTCGAGTTCTGCCTTTTTTGTTGAATCTAACAAGCATGACAAACAAGAACAGTTTTCAACTTTCAGTGCTTTGGCGAGAAATACATCACAGAAAAATATTTACTCGGAGAGAAAAAACGAACCAAAAAGAAAGTTGTCCAAGCTTTTGTTCGACAAGTACTCGTATACCAAAATTTTTTCATCTCCTTCAATGCAGTAGCCCATGAGTTTAACAAGATTTCGATGTTGTAGTTTCGATAAAAGGATGATCTCATTCTTGAACTCTTCAATGCCTTGGGCCGATGTACTGGAAAGTCTTTTCACAGCTACCTCTTTCCCATCTTTCAGCTTCCCCTGTTTCGCAATTCACACAGCTTTTAGACCTTGATTTACCTTTATATTTTCATTTAATGAATGTCCTGCAGAACGGTTTTACCTTATAAACAGAGCCAAACCCTCCTTGCCCGAGTTTACTTGTGGTGCTGAACTTGTCTGTGGCAAGTAGTATGCTATCAAAACTGAAAAGGGTCAATTCCTGCGAATCATCTTGCTTCAACTGCTCTTTCCATGCTTTTGCTTGCATAAGTTTGGCCGAACTATCAGATGTTTGAACCAAGCCACGGAGCCTCGAAATTATGCACCAGTTTCCTGCGTTCATAATGGGTGAAGAATTACCTCACTTTCTGCATAGCGATGGAAGATTTATTCAAAATAGAAGCACAATCCTCTGAAAACACTGATGTAGCTCTCTTACAGTACCTGTTTTCTTACCTCTCCATCTGCAAGGAGCAAAACCAGATACTTTAAAGATCATGATCCCGGCAACAGTAATCAGGCTGATGATAACTGCTTTCTGCAGCGATCCTATTGGAATGGGAAAGAGAGTTATGTAAGAGATGATCGGCGTTGACCCAAACTCATCTCAATGAAACAATTCCTAATCTGCTTTGACGTGGGCAACTCAAACAAATAGATCTTCCCCAGTTGTGGGCTCCTGAAGATCGACCAGGTCTTTACTCCAAACCATACACGCAACAGAGCTAACGGTGAGTCGATTTTTGCAAAACAGATCATATCAGAATTTTGCGCAAAAGTTTAGAAATCTGCCCTCCTCTCTCTCTCTCTCTCTCTCGGAAATCTCTGCTCTCATGCAGTGGTGAGTCGATCCCTGCCCGCAACCCCACTCCCAAAGCAAAACGTTAAAATTACAAAGTTTAAAAGTGAACTGACATTTTTACAATTGGTTTAGGATTGATCAGATAATTTCCTAGAGTCCAGTCAAACAACACCTGGCACTCAAAGTCAACTGTAGATTATGAACAGCTCCAAAGCCTAGATAATGTTTTTTTGAAGTACGTTGCGATTCTGACAACTTTAGAAGTCATTTTTTAACCTATGTCACGCTTAGAAAATGAAATGGCTAAAAGTCTTTCGAAAGATTACTCAGCCGCATGTAACCTCCCAGAAGTTGCTTAGCCTTTTATCATTCAATAGATAACTAATTGTTTCAGTGCAATCTTCCCACCGGTGGTCATCAAGTCCCTGTCAAGAGGAAATAAAAACTAATGACTTGCACAGAAATCCCGCACCAACTAACCTGGACACGCTTATCCAAAAAACAGGTCAACTGATTCTCAGAAGTCACTTAAATACTATCATCGTACGAGCTTATGAACTCTGAACACGTCTCCTTGAATGAATTTCAATAATGCCAATTAATAGTTTACATATGCTACTTAAATTTGGAAGAGGCCTAAGTTTTGTGGACTCATGAACTTCTGAGCTAGTAACTTTGTATTTGTTTTGGCCAGCCTCAGATAATGTCAAACGATCTCACTTCCTGTCAGAGATCTGTAAGTTGCATGCCATGAAATACAAATTCATAATGCAAAATCTATATGAAAATAAAAATGCAGAATTTCGATTATTAGTTCATGGGAGTGTTCAAGTTGTAGGTCTCTCAAATTGAGTGCACGGTGTGACCTTTCAGCACAGAACATTACAGGTGCAACAAAACAAAAAAATAAAATAATGTTGATCATCCTCTTCCTTCGACCATAGAATTTGTGGACAAGATGCATTCCTGTTGCAACTTGATATCGTGACTCGGCATTTCACTTTTTGAAGGTGAATTTACGCAGTCTCGGCTGAGGAAGTTCTGATTCACCACTCAGCATCAGAACTACGGATAACACGTTTGGTCGGTCGGTTGTGTGGTCCTGCACACAGAGAAGCCCTACCTGAATGCATCTCTTCACTTTTGTTAGTGAAGAAGCATTAACAATCGCTTCATCCGTTAGGTCTAGTCCTCTATCTTCACTCCACAATTGCCATGCCTGTAAGAATCAGAGAGCATGGGGCACATAAATAGCCAAAAAGAATATAGAAGATCACTTGAGACTGTATTCCTCACGCTCACATAGGAAAGAAGATTGAAATGCTGGCCAAGGTAGTATAAACTGGTGTTCTTTTTGCCAGTGACGAACTCAAGTAGCAACACTCCAAAGCTATAGACATCAGATTTCTTAGAAAATATCCCTCCCATGGAATACTCCGGAGACATATATCCTCTGCAATTGATTTGATCATGTCAATCACTCAGGTTTTAGAGTTTCCTAATTGAACTGAATTCATGCACGAAGGCTTGAAACTTACAGTGTTCCAACAACTTTGTGAGTATTTGGCAAAACTTGAGTGCCTTTGAAGATTCGTGCCGGCCCAAAGTCCAAAATTTTTGAGTTCATTTTCTAATCCAATAGAATATTGCTTGCCTTCAAATCTCGATGGATAACTTGTAGGTAAGAATCTCAATAGAGATACAGTAGCGCACTCGTGATTCCTCGAATGATCTGGAAACATATATCCCAGTTGAGTTCTGCTTTCCTTCTTGAATCTAAGCAAGGAAGTAAATAAAAAGAACTCGTAACTTCAAGTGCTACAAAAATATATATTTTTTCCATCAGCTCAAGCAAGACTTGAAGAGAGTGAGACCTACCAAAAAGGAAGGAATCTAACCTTTTGTTTGACAAGTATTCATATACGAAAATTCTTCTTCTCCTTCAATGCAGCAACCCATGAGTCTGACCAGATTTCGATGCTGAAGCTTTGATATGAGAATGATCTCATTCTTAAACTCCTCCATGCCTTGGCCTGAGCTACTGGAAAGTCTTTTGATGGCTATCTCCTTTCCATCATTCAGCTGTCCCTGTTTCCAAACGCATAGAAGTATCAAACCTTGGATAATGTCATAAAATTTCACTAAATGAACTTTTTGCAGAAGGATTTTACCTTATAAACAGGGCCAAACCCTCCTTGGCCAAGTTTATTTGTTGCATCAAAGTTGTCTGTTGCAAGAAGTAAGCTACCAAAATTGAACAGTGTCAATTCAGATGCGTCATCTTGCTTCAGCTGATCTTTCCATGCATTTCCACGTGACATTTCTCCTGTGTTATCAATTATATTCGGTGAGTCAAGAGCCTTAAAAATTTTGGTAAAGTTTCTGGTTTACATTTAATATGAAATTAAGCATTGGACTTGCAATGTTCATACCTCTTTTGCTAGCTCTCCATTTGCAGAGACCAAAAATAGCAGCTCCCATGAACACGATGGCAATTACGGTACTTATGCTGATGGTAAGTTTTGCTTGTGTTGACATACCTGACACAAAAAAAGAATTGCAATATGTGTGATGCAGTTTAAATGAAACTCGTTGTACTCAAACCTCTTATACCTATATTGTCATGTGCGACCCATATATATATATATATATATATATATATATATATATATATATATATATATATATATATATATATATATATATATATATATATATATATATATATATCTTCCAGCTGTTGAAAACTCCTGAATATCAATGAGATCTTTAGCCCAGACCAAACACCCTATTGTGCCAACATAAGAACAAGCCAAGCAAGAACAATTATTCAAGCACCAGGTTTGGCATCGTCCTTGATCTCTGATGTCTGATAAATATTCCGCAAAATCAGGCACTTTCATCTGGTTCATCCGCACAAGGACATCTTTCTTCACCTGCATTGGAGCCGACCTGCTTGTGTTCTTCTGACAATTCAATTCTGTTTCTCTAATGCAACCCCCGGTCCAATTTCTGCTGTTCCAGTCTGCTTTCGATCTTGGTGTAAACCCCCTTATGCAACGGCAGATAGGAGAGTTTAGAGAGTTGCACACGCCAAAAGGACCGCAAGTTCCATAAAAATCACAACTGTTGTTCAATGCCGTTCAAATTTTAAGCCAACTCTTGGATCCATCATCCCAATACATCATTGTTTGAATTCCCTCAGGTGAAGTGAAGCCATATACATGCAAAGATTTATTATTATATTCAGCAGAGAAATAAGTGGTTCCCTGATGAGGATCTTGCTGGAGATTGTACCCATTGAAGTATGAGGCATCCATTCCTTGTATGCTGATGAATATTGATTTATCCCATGGTCCACTTCTCCAAAATGGGTTCGAGCCTTTCCAAGACAAGTTGTGGCGGTGTCTCTGATGTAACCCCTGTAACGAAAATTCCAGATGATGGATCATTGTCATTTTTCCAGGAAACTAAATAATTTCCTCCGGTTCTGGTGTTTATTCCTATCTTCATGTTTGGTAGAAAAGTATCAGTTGGATCATCTAAGCTTGCCCATATTTCAATGGAATTCCCGTCATGTAGAACAAAGTTTCCAACATCTGAAAGCATTGCTGTAGTATAGTGTGACTGGACAGAAATATTAGTGGACCAAACTACCTTCTGTTGCTCGTCCACGAGCTTCAGAACCAACTAGCTACGGGTCCCCAGTGAAAATAATTGGGTCTAGGCCCCAACTTCTCTGCAACCTTCTATTTTTGTAACTATCTTCAACATTCTTGAAGGTGATAGCCTTGTCATGAACCACCTTGAGGAGATGGTACTTCATGGCCAAGATCATCAGCGGTTGGTCTCTAAAGATGATACTATTCCTGTTTTTCCAAACGATATGACAAAGAGTGCGAAAGGAAAAACAGGCAATGCATTTATAGAAGTCTTTGCCCATCAAGTAGGTAGCGGCCCAGCGGAAGTTCTCCCTCCAAGTTCTCTTGCGCCAAGGCAAATTGCATCTGGAAGTCCAAAAGAAAGTAATGCCAGCCGTGACACAGCAATCAAAAAATAGGTGATCAATATATTTTAGGTATATTAGTATAGCTTATTACTCAATTAAAATTTTATTAGAGAATGATGGAAGGGGAAGGAAGAAAAAAAAAAACAAAGGAAAATTAAATAAATATAAAGTAGGCAAGAGTATTGCGAGAGTTTTTTTTTTTTTTGGTGAAAGGTAATTAATATATTGAAAAGGAACGAGTGAACAAACGAAAGGAAAGAAAAAAAAGAAAAAAAGAAAAAGAACACGGCATCAGAACCCACCCTCAAAAGAACGGATCATAATGAGAGGAGGGATGCCGGAAAGTCACAAAAGTGGCAGCCCACTAACAACTAAGAAAGGAAAGCACGGCATAAACAACCGATAACAGAAACAAAACGCCTACAAGTAGAGAATGAACCCTCCTCCGGATAGTAAGAATAATTGCATCAGTTGCACTAGCACCAACTGAACCAACTGCACCAACCGCTTTAAACAAACCGCACCAGCTAAAAAACTGGGGGTAGTTAACACTCTTCAGAAAAGATGATCGGGCCATCTTAGCTGCAACCTTCTATTCCTAAAGTTATCTTCAACATTCTTAACAGTGATCGCTTTATCTCTGACCACCTTAAAGAGATGATTCTTCATAGCCGAGACAGAAAAAGCTTGTTCTCGAAATAGTATATTGCTCCTGTTGTTCCAAATAATATAACACAGGAACGAGTGAACAAAGAAAGGAAAGAAGAAAAAGAACACGGCATAAGAACCCACCCTAAAAGGAACGGATCATAATGAGAGGAGGGATGCCGGAAAGCCACAGAAGTGGCAGCCCATTAACAACTAAGAAAGGAAAGCACGGCATGAACAACCAGTAACAAAAACAAAATGCCTACAAGTAGGGAATGAACCATCATCCAAACACTGAGAATAGCTGCATGAGCTGCACTAGCACCAACTGTACCGACTGCACCAACCTCTTTAAACAAACCGCACCGGCTGAAAAACTGGGGGGGGTAGTTGACGCTCCTCAGAAAAGATGATCGGGTCAATGCCCCATCTAGTTACAACCGAGAGATTCTCACTCTTTATTTGTAAAAAAATTGGTTTATTTATATTGATATGACAATTATATCAAATATTGTACAATGATATAATATGAATATATCCGACTTTATTACCGTAATCATCGGATAGTCGATAGGATATAGTAAAATCTTTAGATTTCATATCACATTCTATGCAGTCTTATCCTGATTAGAAATCTAAACGACCAAACGAAATAAAAATGAAAAACATAGCTATCATCTTCCTTCAACCATTGTATTAGTGATGGTGTTAACAGATTGCTGCGGTGGAATAGCATGATTTGGCATTTCAGTTTGGAAAGTGAATATAGGCTGTCTCGGCTGAGGAAGATCTGATTCACCGCTTAGCATTAGAACCACATTCGTCATGTTTGGTCTATCCATAGCATGGTCCTGGACACAGAGAAGCCCAATGTGGATGCATCTTATTACCTCCACTGGAAAGCTAACGGCAATTGCTTCATCCAGTAGGTCCAATGCTTTGCCTTCACTCCATAATTGCCATGCCTACAGGAGAACACTGTCATAATATTGCAGGGAACTTTTTATATCGATTTAGGTCGGAATTTGGCACTTACGTAGGAAAGGAGATTGAGATATCCCTGATCATACAGGGCTGAGTTCTTTCTCCCACTAACAATCTCCAGTAGCAACACTCCAAAGCTATAGACATCAGACCTCTCGGAAAATATTCCGCCCATAGCGTACTCAGGAGACATATAACCACTGCATTGTATTTACCCTTTTAATTGTATTGAGGGACAACGAGATGAAACATTTCTAAAGTGACAGCATCGTTGTGCTAAATCAATCATTTCTATCTGCTTTCGAAAGATCGACTCAAAAGATTGAATATTCAAGTAGGGCTAGAGAACTTACAAGGTTCCAACAATTTTGTGAGTGTTCACCAAAATTTGAGTGCCCTCAAACATTCGTGCCAGCCCAAAATCTGAAATTTTTGGGTTCATCTTTTCATCCAAGAGAATATTGCTCACTTTTAAGTCACGGTGTATGACCCTAAGGCAAGAATCTCGATGGAGGTAGAGAAGCCCCCTTGCAATTCCCTCAATAATTTGGAATCGTTTGCCCCAGTCGAGTTCTGCCTTCTTTTCTGAATCTAACAAACATAACAAACACGAAGAGTTTTCATATTTTTGTGCTATTTCGAAAAATAAATTACTAAAAAGTAGTTATTCAGAGAGAAAAACCAACCAAAAAGAAAGGAGTCCAAGCTTTTGTTTGGCAAGTACTCGTATACCAAAATTTTTTCATCTCCTTCAGTGCAGCAACCAATGAGTTTAACCAGATTTCGATGTTGGAGTTTTGATATTAGGACTATCTCATTCTCGAACTCTTGAACACCTTGGGCCGAGCTACTAGAAAGTCTTTTCACAGCTACCTCTTTCCCATCATTCATCTTTCCCTGTTTCACAAATCACGTAGCTTTTAGACCTTGAACTATCTCTATATTTTCCATTTAATGAATTTCCTGCAAAATGGTTTTACCTTGTAAACAGAGCCAAACCCTCCTTGCCCGAGTTTACTTGTCGTGCTGAACTTGCTTGTAGCGAGTAGTATGCTATCAAAACTGAAAACAGTCAATTCCAGTGCATCATCTTCCTTCAATTGCTCTTTCCATGCATTTCCTTGTAGCAGTTTGCCCGACTTTTCAGGTTTACCTAGCAAGTCAAGGAGCCTTAAGATTTTTCTGAAGTTTTTCGTGTTTATTATTGGTGAAGAATCAGCTTACAATCTTCATAGCAACATAAGATTAAACAAAATAGGAGCACAACCCTCTGAAATCACTGATGTGACTCTTTTTTAGTACCTCTTTTCTTAGCTCTCCATTTGCAAAGACCAAAAACAAATACTGCAAAGAACAGGATCCCAGAAACAGTACTCAGGCTGATGATAACGGCTTTCTGTGACGATCCTCCTTAAAAGGGAAAGAGAGTTATGCAAAAGACAATTGATGTTGACTCAAACGCATCTCAATGAAACCATTTCTAACCTGTTTCTACATGTGCAACTCGAACAAATAGATTTTCTCCATCTGTGGAAAATTCCTCAAGATCGATGAGGTTTTCTTTAGTCCAAACCATACACCCGATGGTGCTGACATAAGAATAAGCCAAGCAAGAACAGTTGCTTAGGCACCAGCTTAAACATCCTTCTTTATCTCCAATGTCTGATAAATAATCCTCAGAGTCAGGTAGTTTCATCCGGCTCATTTGCCAAAAGGCATCTTTCTTTACAATTGTTGAAGCCGATGTGCTTGTGTTTTTCTGGCAATACAATTCTGTCTCTCTTACACATCCTCCGGTCCAGTTTCCACTGTTCCATTCTTCATTTGACTTTGGCACAAACCCATTTAAGCATCTGCAAATAGGCAAACTCATTGAGTTACAAACTCCAAAGGGACCACAAGTTCCATAAGTCCCGCAAGTATTGTTCGGTTCTGTCCAAAGTGTCAACCACACCTTAGCTCCATCATTCCAGTACATTATCTTAAGCAATCCTCCAGGCAAAACAGACATGTATGCATAGGTCTGCTTGTGTAAATAAATAGATAAGTAAGTGGTCCCCTGCTGAATATCTTGCTCGACATTGATTGCACTCGAGTACGATCGGATCATGTTGTTTATGCCGATAAATTTCGATTTGTCCCATTGTCCGCCTCTCCAGTAAGGGGTGGAACCATTCCAAATGAAAGGTTGAGGCGGCGTCTCCGATGTTACCCCAGTCAAGAACCTTCCAGGGGACGGATCACTGTCGCTTCTCCAGGAAATTAAATAGAGTTTCTCCCCAGTCCTGGCATTTACTCCCATCTTCATGCCCGGAAGAAGAGTATCTGTCGGATCATCGAAGCTTGTCCATATTTTACTATAATTTGCATCCTGCAGTACAAACTTTCCACTATCTAATAGCGCCGCCGAAGTATGATTTGACCAACTAGAGACATTGGTAGACCAAACTATATGTTGTTGTCCATCCATGAGGTTCAAATTCCCATCACTACCTATCGTTAATTTTGCAGACCTATCTGTGGACACAAGCGGCCGTTCCCTATTGACCACCCACACTATCTTAGAAGGCGGCAAGTTCTTGTACCATATGCCAACATACTGATTTTCTGACCCCCTCGGCGTGAAGAACCCAAGCTCGAAGATTTGTCCAGAGGAGACGAGGGTTTGGTTCGGAAAGAGTGGCTCCGATGCAGTAATATTGTAAGCCGAAACGCTGGTTCCATGACTTGCCTGAAGTAGAAAGACGATGACCAAGCAAGAGCACCAAGACATCATGAGCCGCATGATAAGAATGACTGAATGAACCTGGTGAGTTCGGTGGGTCGGTTGATTCTTCACTTTCTGTCGATCAAGGATAGATGAACGAGATTTCCCGTGAGGCGAGAGGCCTTGGTGCTCAAAGGGGGCTGAAACACAATGGTTTCCGGAAGACCACATGTTCATTACCTATTCAATGTGGGGGTTATTCCTCGCCGCTGTTCAAATTTGACTCGGCGTCTCAGTTCACATATTCGAATTGCTTATGTGTTGACCAAGACATCCACGTGTTAGGTTGGCGTGAGAACAAGGGTAAAGGCTCCATACAATCACCTCAGCCGTGCTAACCACGGTTTTGCGCCACCCTTCCAACATGGAAGGGAGGAGATGAGGGTTTCGAATCCCCACCTTCTCGGAGGATTGGGGTGGGGACAATTTAGTTTCAAGTGTGGATTTTGACTTACATGCCCTGTAATAAGGCAAGGCAAAAGTCTAAGAGTGAAATTTAGAGTAGGAATAAAATTAGATCGAAAAAAAAAAAAAATAAATAAAAATAAAAAACTCAGTCGTGCTGAGAAAATGTCAAATCTTTGGTATCTTTTCTGATCTAACCATCAATTTCAAGTGATTATACATGAATTCTGAACACTTCTTCCAACCAAACGCAATGGTCTTTTATTATTGCTATTATTATTAATTGTTCCAACAACGTGCAATAATATCCATATACTTTTAATTAATTTGAATTCATATCAAACCAAGCTTTGAGATGAGTTTACTAAGCCATTTAAGTAGATGAGTTGTTTTTTATTATTGAACCTTAAACAAATTCTGGCAGTACCTTAAAAGCTTGTTTTGATTGTTCTTGCAGGACAATTAACTCTATCCCAATCTAAGCTTATGTCCCATCGAAATCGAGGTGCATAGATTTCATTTCTTTAGGCGATATTTATATAGTTATAAATAACTTCACATTAATTAGTTCATTGCTTGTTGAAGTTTGGAAATTTGACAATAAATAAACAAACTCCTTTTTTTTGAAAAGTCGGGCTTTTATCTGAAATAGCCCACACCAAACTGAACTGATTCAGCTGAATAATTTGTGATTTAGGTCTAGCCCACTAATTGAGCCCAGAAAATTTACTCTCGATCTGTTTGGGCTCAGCTGAAAAATCGCTCTAGGCTTAGCCAGCAAAGCCCTTTGCACCCTCCGCTTCCTACCCGAGCCTTGACTTAGTGCATTGCTACCTTCATAGTTGATTTGATACATGAGTAGATCTACTCATATATTAGCTGATAAACACAGATATATGTCTACTAGCTAATATATTAGGGTGCGTTTTCTTCTGGACGCTGCGATCTCAAGTCAGTTGATGTGTACTATTGAGCGGCCATAGAAATAGCCTTCTTGACTCGTTGACTGGACCACGACAACGACTAAAGAAACTCTCGCTTGTATCCGGGTCCATGAGTCCAAAATAATTACGTCCGCTGATCATGTGTCCTCTTTACATTAGTCCACATGATCAACTATGCAAATGGATCCGAGCCACGTGTACCCAGATCCGAACAAATTTGCGCACGGACAAACCCCTTGCTCCCGCATTCGCAATTTGTCTCCTTTCTTTTCAGTTTAGCCAAGATATCGGCGATGGTTTCCCATGTCGATCGCAACAACTTCAACTCCAAAAGCCATACTGTTTGATTCTCCGAATCAAGCCGCTTGGGGCATTGAGAACAGCTCGATTGCATCTTCAGAAGTTCGTTCGATTTCAAGTATTTCAGTGATGATGCATTTGCTATGATGGTGCATTGAAATGAAGCAATCCTTGTTGTTTTTCTGGCTTTATGGCAAAAGGGTTCCAGAAAAATTGTGAATGGAGTTACCGATGATGATCTTGACGGGATTGTTAAGTGTTTTCCGTTTTGATGATGCACTTAAATTGGGCTAGTGGTGCTTATAGGGTGGTTCTTGTTGAACTACCTGGACTAATTTACCGGTTTATGTTCTTAACGAAATCGAATTTAAGTTTAGGTTTCGATTCAAACAGTCAATTTCATCGGCCATCAGAGAGCTACAAACCAATGCCACTTGATCATGTGGCTGTTTAAGGGCCTATTTGTTTCCACTTTCGAGAACAACTGATTCAATTTTTTTATTCTTGGAAACAAAAAAAGAATATAAATCTGTTTGATAAATTTTTTATTCCCAATAATAAAAATCTATTTTTTTGCTTTTAAGAATAGATTTGGAATAGAATCAAAAAGTAGAAAAAAGTAACTTATTGTTCCCGAAAACACTTCCTAAAATCTAATTTTGTTTTATTCTCCTCTCTTCTTCTCTTTTCTTCTTCTCTTTCCTTTTCTTCTTCGGCTAGATGAGGGCCAGCGACCTTACTGGAGCGTCACCGGCTCCCAGCGACACTGAGTCACAGAGAGGCTCATCGGCCCAAGCCTCGCCTTGGTTGGGCGAGGTTGAGCTTAGCCCCTCGCGTAGCCATGGCGAGGCTTGGCCTCCCCAATCGACGCGAGGCTTAGCCTTGCCAAGCCAAAGCAAGGCCGACCTCAAGCCCAGCCTTGTGTTGCTTGGGCAAGGTTGAGGCTCGCCCAGCCATTTGCTAGCCACCGCCATGGCCGGTGATTGGCAACAAAGAAAGAGGAAGGAGAAGAGAAAAATAAGAAAATATAATAAAAGTATTAAAAAATTAAAAGAAATTAAAGATCCTACCAAAAGCATTTCTATCTCGGGATTAGAAGTTTTGTGAAGTTACCAGACGCTTTCTTTTACTTAGAAATTATTCCCGAGAATGGAATCAGAAAAAATTGTTCATTGTAACAAAATCATTATCAAACACGCTTTAAGTGGCAAATCCCACAAGATAAATTTGCCTCATGCAACTAGTGCACAAAGTTAACTCAACCTTCTAATGTACAAATAATATAAGAGGGGTCGAAGCTACTTCCCATCATATGTGCACTGAAAGTCCTAAAATTCATCATAAAATTACAATTGAGTCCTTAAACTTTCAAAAGTGCAATCAAGTTTTAAAATATGTTAAATTAGTACAATTTAGTCTTTTTGTTAACATTATCAATTTGTTGAACGAATAATGCCGGCATGCCATTTTAAAATTATTTTCTCTCTCCTACAAGGAATTTTTTTATTAATTTTACTTCCTATCTTATTGAAATTGTATTTAAAAATAAAATAATTAAAAAATGGAAAAAGATAATAAAAAAAAAGAAGAAGATAAAGATAAAGATTCCTACTAAGGCTACCGTTGCTGCCCATTGCCGAAGGGGCTAGCAAAGGTTGCTAGAGGGCCACCTCGGGGCAAGCCCCACCGGTCCCACCTAGACTAAGTCGAGGGCGCCTAGATCTAGGAGACACCGGTGACCATCGCTAGGCTTGGGCAAGTCCTAGCCAACCCTTGCCTAGGGCCAGTGAGACTTGCCTAGATATGGGTGACGCCTCATTAGCCCTCACCTGGGGCCAACGCGGCTCACCCATATTTGGGCGATGCAAGTCCTCACTACTGGCGATGGGCGGCAGTAGCAAAGGCCACTGGTGAGTCCTTGTCCTTTCTATTTTCTTTTATTCTATTTTTTAAAATTATTTAAATTTTTTTAGTTTTTTAATATTATTTAAATAATATTGGAAGAAAAATTAATAAAAAATGTCACGTGAAAGAGAGAAATTAATTTTAAAATGTCACGTCAACATTTTCCGTTAAACAAATTGACAGTGTTAACGGAATGACTCAATTGCACAAATTTGACAAGTCTTATGACTTGGTTGCACTCTTTAAAAGTTTTATGACTCAATTATACTTTCGTAATAAGTTTTAAGACTTATAGTATAAATATCTTGAATTTTTTTTTTACCATCTTTGTTTGTAAATGCAATAGCACTAGTTTCATGTTCAATGAAGCTAGATTTGATTATGGTTCTTAACAAAGGGCTAACTCTTGAGTCTTGAGTACTTCAGTTTAAGGTTCACATGGCTTTGATTTTGATCGCTAGCTAACATTAGCCTTTTGTCACACCCCGAATCCTATAGGGATGAGAGGGTGACAAGGCCATCCTTCCATCCTAAGAACGCAATCTTAAACTATACTTGAAAGTCCAACTCTCACAAGTTCTTGTCAATATCGCTCTCTCTATTGGTCGCTAACCGAATAACCTAAAAAGATTAGGAAAAGAATGGGCTAAACAACCATAACTCAATGAATAGTGCATATCTTTTCTAAGTAAATTGAGCACCCACTATGCATATCTATAAAATAATATCAAAATTCATTTATTTCAATTCTAGTATACAATATATACATAATATCAATAATGAATTATGAACTTTCAACAAAACTTTTTTATGAAATAGCTTTCTGATGTTGATTGTGGATTGCTGGAGGAAGATGCCAATTAATATTGCTTATATTATTGTGATGAGAACCCATTAAGAGGGTAGTAAGTAAATTATTTCAACACGTCCTTCTAGGCCGAACCGCCGGCTGATATAGGTGGTAGACTTAGTCGCTTATGTCACGGGGTTAAATGTGACTATAGTTTGATGGGGTGAGCACTAGATTAGTCGATGGAATGAACCATTGATGTATGATTTGTTGAGATTAGTCAATGGATTAGATCATTGATGGTTGTGTGTTATTGTTAAGTAGGTTTTATTGACTAATCTTATACGTATAAAGTTTTGTTGGAAAATCATACAGTTTCCAATGCTTTACGTATATCGTATAATGAGTTTGAGATGATGACTTGTGATCATTTTTAAAGTGATGTAAAGTGATTGTTCAATCTGCTTAGAAAAAATATATTACTCATTGAGCCATTGTAACTTATTTTTTTAATTTACTTGCTTTTTAGGTTCTTCAGCGAGCCACAAGCAGGTCATGAGCGTTATCGTTAGCAAGTGGAGGACTTTTGGATGGTGGGAACTTTTGGGTATGGGATTTATGTAGCTAATGAGCTTTTGAGTTAATTTTGTTAGATATGTGTATATATCGTGTTGGTAGATTATAGAAAACTTTAATATTGTTACCAAATGACTTTTTATCAAATATATATACATATACATAGATATGTATGTATATATTTTGATATCATGTTGAGTTTTGATTATGTTGAGGTTGTGTCCCTTGAAAAAAGGATGGCCATGTGATGCCCCTGTCCTTGTGGAATCGGAGTGCGACAATTGTGGTCTCAACACAATGGCTTGTAACAAAGCAACCAAGATTCTTCTCTTGGTAAGGCCTCCCCTTACAAAGTCAATGGCTCAGCTTAGAAGGATATCTTGAACTAGTATGCATACCCAAAAACTCCTCACTAGGTTTACAATCGTATTGAGAATCAAACAACTATGCTCCAATACTAGAATCCCATCTCATAAATCAAACAAAGAACTTTTCACAATGTAGCTCATCCGCCATTTTTAAATCATTCATAAACCATTTTATAAACCAGTTCACAAAGTAGTTACATAAACACATATATATGACTTTATAATACCTTGTATAACACACCTTTTAAACATGTGTAAATAACCAAAGACTATTAAATGCTCGATCCAAACTTTTATGCAACAAAAATGTCATTTCATAACTCATACAATAGTTAAACCATGGTGGAATGACACTAAAAGTGCTAAAAGTTATGTACGATGCTCATTTTAGTGCCAAAAGTTTTCTACGGATCACTTAAGTGTCAACTTTGATTTGGGTTGCTAGAACTCTGATATAGCCATATTTGATTAAATTCTCAATCCTGCGTGGCATATAATCCCTAAATAACGTTATATAGCAAGCTAAAAAGTGATTACTTCAATGCTAGCCACCATTAAAAATGATTATTTTAGTATCAATCAAAGTTAAAAAGCGATCACGTCGGTACCAAAAAAATGTCATCTCAAATAAAAATTTGAATTATGAAAGTCACGTAATTTCTTTGATCGAAATTTCTTGTCGAAGGCGCTTTGGTGATCTTTTTTTCTAATTTAGCACTTAAGTTAGTTGATGAAAATTTTTGGCACTAGAGTAAGTGTCGTAAACAGTTTTTGACACTTCTAAGCTCCATTCGGTAACGTTTTAATTTTACTATTTGTTTGTTCTTTTATTTCTCCGAATAGAAAAAAAATAGAAATCCATTTAATAACATCAGTTAATTTTTCTATTTCTCAAAATAGAAAAGTGGTCGGAGAATAGATTTGAAACAAAAATAAGAAATTAAAAAAAAAAATAACTTCTTATTCTGGGGAATAATTTCTGGAATAAGTCATTTTTTTCTTTTCTTTTTTTTCTTTTCTTCTTCTTCCTCTTCTAACTAGTCCACCTTCTACTGCCCGCTGCTCGTTGTTGCTCGAGAAAGAAGAACAGAGGTAAAAAAAAAAAAAAGGAAAAAGAAAAATCTCAAAAAATTATTAAAAATTAAAAGAAATTCTACGTCAAAAAAAAAAAAAATAGTAGGTTGTACCAAAATACATTAATGTTCTTTTTCTATTTCGAAAATAAAAATTTTGTCAATTACCAAATGTGTTTTTTTTTTACTCAGAAACTATTCTAGGGAATAGAATTAGAAAAAACTACTCTTGAAAAAAAATTATGTCCGAGAATAGAAATGTTACCATACGTACCCCTAGTGTCATTCTTCCACTAAACCATATTACTTTTGAACTATGAGTTTATAAACCCAAAGAACATCTAACGCCACTTACTGAAAACGTTGAAACTGACTTACAGAGGTTACTCGAGTTGATGCACTCATAATCTTATCAATTATTCGAAAATGATGTTAAAATTTGAGTAAAACATTATTCCAACGAATCACTCGACTAAAACATGTTCAACCATTAATCTATCGACACCTAAACGCTACAAAGAAGCTTGTTTATGGCGTATGTTTGTCTTTTGCTATTGCACGTATTATCTGTTACAAGTAACTTGCACACAAAACTTTGAAATTTCATTCCAAACAAACCTACTTCAAAATTGAGTTTCATCAAAGCCTGCCACTCCACAAAGCCTTAGACTACCATTTCCACAAAAATCATAACTCAAAAACTTCTTAATTGAACCTCATAGTTTAAAATTTGCATAACTCAAAATTTGTGCCATAACTTCCAAAATTACTCCAATTAGACATGTAATCAGCGTGAATACTTACTAGGTGTCATGCTTCATAGTTAATTTCGTTAGTCGATGTGTCTGGATCGGTTACACATGTACAATTTTTTCCTCCTTCTCTCTTCTTCCCCTTTTTCCTTCTTCACGGTCGAGCTTCTCGTTTTTCCTCTTTTACTTGTTCTATCGCTGCTTTGACTTCACGTGAGATATGTAGAGAAGAAAAAATGAAGATGGGCTGAGTTTGTCTATTAAAGACATGGGCCTGGGCTTGATGGGGCCATCTATTACACCTTCCATCTACATGCGAAGCTCCTCTGAACAAAGTGCTCCATCATTCAAGCTTTGGGCCACTTTATGTTTTCTTTCATTTTCTTGGATCACTCAGAGTTACTCAAATAAACACTAGGCTACAGTTGTGAGATAGGATGAAATTCAGAATATGATAATATATATCATATCTTGCATTTGGTATTTGTTCAAGATATGATAAAGTCGGATATAAGAGAGATATAAGCCGAATTAAATCATTCCATGAAGGAGGTGGGATATAGGTGGATAAAATTCATAATATCCATAATAGGAAATTCAAACTTCTTAAATTAACAAAATTAAAATTATCTTTCAATATAAAAAAATATTTGATTTCTAATATAAGAAATTCAAAATAACAAAAAAAATAGTGTTTTCTTATTTTTATTTATATATTTGAATTTAATTCTTTCTTAAACATATTTTAGGTATATTAGTATAGCTTATTACTTAATTTAAATTTTATTAGAGAATGATGGAAGGGGAAGAAGAAATAAAAAAAAAAAAATTAATTAAAAAGAGGAAAATTAAATAATAAATAAATAAATATAAAGTAGGCAAGTGTATTACGAGAGATTCTCACTCTCTATTTGTAAAAGAAATTGGTTTATTTATACTGATATGACGGTTATAACAAACAATGTACAATGATATAATATGAATATATCCGACTTTATTACCGTAATCATCGAACAGTCGATAGGACATAGTAAAATCTTTAGATTTCATATCATATTCTATGTAGTCCTATTCTAATTTGGAAATCCAAACGACCAAACGTAATCTAATGTCTAAGAAAATAACAACAAAATCAGCTGCAAACGATAGAAAGTAAAAATGAAAAAACATAGCCGTCATCTTCCTTCAACCATTGTATTAGTGATGGTGTTAACAGACCAGATGCTTTGTTGCTGCCGTGGAATAGCATGATTTGGCATTTCAGTTTGGAAAGTGAATATAGGCTGTCTCGGCTGAGGAAGATCTGATTCACCGCTTAGCATTAGAACCACATTCGTCATGTTTGGTCTATCCATAGCATGGTCCTGGACACAGAGAAGCCCAATGTGGATGCATCTTATTACCTCCGATGGAAAGCTAACAGCAATTGCTTCATCCAGTAGGTCCAATGCTTTAACTTCACTCCATAATTGCCATGCCTACAGGAGAACACTATCATAATATTGCAGGGAACTTTTTATATCGATTAAGGTTGGAATTTGGCACTTACGTAGGAAAGGAGATTGAGATATCCCTGATCATACAGGGCCGAGTTCTTTCTGCCACTAACAATCTCCAGTAGCAACACTCCAAAGCTATAGACATCAGACCTCTCGGAAAATATTCCACCCATAGCGTACTCAGGAGACATATAACCACTGCATTGATTTGAACTTAGTATTTACCCTTTTAATTGTATTGAGAGACAACGAGATGAAACATTTCTAAAGTGATAGCATCGTTATGCTAAATCAATCATTTCTATCTGCTTTCGAAAGATCGACTCAAAAGATTGATTATTCAAGTAGGGCTAGAGAACTTACAAGGTTCCAACAATTTTGTGAGTGTTCACCAAGACTTGAGTGCCCTCAAACATCCGTGCCAGCCCAAAATCTGAAATTTTCGGGTTCATCTTTCCATCCAAGAGAATATTACTCACTTTTAAGTCACGGTGTATGACCCTAAGGCAAGAATCTCGATAATTTGGAATCGTTTGCCCCACTCGAGTTCTACCTTCTTATTTGAATCTAACAGACATGACAAACAAGAACCGTTTTCATATTTTTGTGCTATTTTGAAAAATACATTACCCAAAAATAGTTTTTTAGAGAGAAAAAACCAACCAAAAAGAAAGGTGTCCAAGCTTTTGTTTGGCAAGTGCTCGTATACCAAAAAATTTTCATCTCCTTCAGTGCAGCAACCAATGAGTTTAACCAGATTTCGATGTTGGAGTTTTGATATTAGGACCATCTCATTCTTGAACTCTGAACACCTTGGGTCGAGCTACTAGAAAGTCTTTTCACAGCTACCTCTTTCCCATCATTCATCTTTCCCTGTTTCACAAATCACATAGCCTTTAGACCTTGAATTATCTCTATATTTTCCATTTAATGAATGTCTTGCAAAACAGTTTTACCTTATAAACAGAGCCAAACCCTCCTTGCCCGAATTTACTTGTCATGCTGAACTTGTTTGTAGCAAGTAGTATGCTATCAAAACTGAAAACAGTCAATTCCAGTGCATCATCTTCCTTCAGATGCTCTTCCCACGCATTTCCTTGTACCAGTTCGCCCGGCTTTTCAGGTTTACCTACCAAGTCAAGGAGCCTTAAGATTTTTCTTAAGATTCTTGTGTTTATTATTGGTGAAGAATCAGCTTACTATCTAGCAATGGAAGATTAAACAAAATAGAAGCACAATCCTCTGAAAACACTGATGTGACTCTTTTTTATTACCTCTTTTCTTAGCTCTCCATTTGCAAAGACCAAAAACAAATACTGCAAAGAACATGATCCCAGCGACAGTACTTAGGCTGATGATAACAGCTTTCTGCGACGATCCTCCTTAAAAGGGAAAGAGAGTTATGCAAAAGATGATTGATGTTGACTCAAATGCATCTCAATGAAACCGTTTCTAACCTGTTTTCACATGTGCAACTCGAACAAATAGATTTTCTCCACCTGTGGAAAATTCCTCAGGATCGATGAGGTCTTCTTTAGTCCAAACCACACACCCGATGGTGCTGACATAAGAATAAGCCAAGCAAGAACAGTTTCTCAGGCACCAGCTTAAACATCCTTCTTGATCTCCAATGTTTGATAAATAGTCCCCAGAGTCAGGTAGTTTCATTCGGCTCATTTGCCAAAAGGCATCTTTATTTACGAATGTTGAAGCCGATGTGCTCGTGTTTTTCTGGCAATTCAATTCCGTCTCTCTTACACATCCTCCGGTCCACTTTCCGCTGTTCCATTCTTCATTTGATTTTGGCACAAACCCATTCAAGCATCTACAAATAGGCAAACTCATTGAGGTACAAACTCCAAAAGGACCACAAGTTCCATAAGTCTCGCAAGTATTGTTTGGTACATAAACTTAAGAGATCCTTGAGGCGAAACATACATGTATACAAAGAGCGAGCTGTTGTGAATAACGATAGAAACGTATGTAGTCCCCTGCTGAATATCTCGCTGGACATTCATCACACTTGAGTACGACTGGTCCATGTTTTGTATGCCGATAAATTTTGATTTGTCCCATTGCCCCCCTCTCCAGTAAGGGATTGAACCATTCCAAGTGAAAAATTGAGGCGGCGTCTCCGATTTTATCCCAGTCAAGAAACTTCCAGAGGACGGATCACTGTCGCTTCTCCAGGAACTTAAATAGTGTTTCTCCCCAGTCCTGGCATTTACTCCCATCTTCATGCTCGGAAGAAGAGTGTCCGTTGGATCATCGAAGCTTCCCCATATTTCACTATAATTTGCATCTTGCAGTACAAAGTTTCCATTATCTAATAGCCCAGCTGACGTAAAGTTGGACTGACCAGAGGCATTGGTAGACCAAACTATATTCCCTTGTCCATCCACAAGCTTCAAATTCCCATCACTGCCTATAGTTAATTTCGCAGACCAGTCTCTGTACATAAGCGGCAAATTCCTATTGGCCACCCACACAATTTTAGAAGGCGTGAAGTTCTTGTACCATATCCCGACATACTGATTTTCTGACCCATTCGGCGTGAAGAACCCAAGCTCAAAGATTTGGCCAGAGGAGACCAGAGTTTGATTTGGGAACAGTGGCTCCGATGTTGTAATTTTGTAAACCATGCCCCTGGCTGTTTGACTTGCCTGAAGTAGGATGAAGAAGACCAAGCAAGAGCACCAACTAATCTTAAATGGCATGATAAGAATGACTGAACAACCCTAGCGAGTTCTGTGTGTCAGTGGCCGGAGCAAGAATTGATGAACAAGATTTTCAGAGAGTTAACCCCTGATGTTGTCACACCTCGAATTCTACAGGGATAGGGATGACACAGCCAACCTTCCACCAAAGGAGGCAGCCTCAAACCACCAAAATCCAACTCTCAAAACCCCCGTCAATAGCACTCTCGCTCTACTAGCTGCTAACCGAAGAACCTAAAAAGGTTAGGAATAAGAGGGGAGAGCAATCAGAAGCTCAATGAGTACTACGTATATTCTAAGCAGCTCGAAGTATACAAAATAATATCATAAACTCATAATCCAAACTCAACGTATAAAATATATATCGGATCACATATGAGTTATTTCAACATTTCAGAAAATACTCATTTAACCCTCATAAACATTAATGGTCAAATCCATTTGAGCACTAAAATCTCATTCCAATAAAATCATTGCGACAAACAATTCTCGTCAAAATCCACGGCTCTACCACGTCATAAACCTTTATATTTCCAAGAAATCTTGAAGCTCTACAACTAAAAAATCGAACTTCACCACTCAATTTTTTCAAAATTCCTAATTTGAGTCCTAAATCAAAAAACTATTCTGATTGGACAAACGAGGCGCCCGAGTACTTACCGGACTATGCTATACGCGATCAAGTAGGCTTAGCAAGGTTTCATGACACGAATGCGGAAGGCCCCTTTCCTTTCTCCTTCTTCTTCTTTCTTTTATTTTCTTTCTTCTTTCTCCCCCTTTTTTCTCCCTTGCGGGAGCCCTCAGACTCTCTTTATTCTCAGACGAGCGGCACCGCCCCTTTCCCCTTTTCTCTTTGACATTTCAGCCCATTTTCCCTTTTTTTATTCATTTATTTTCCACGGGTCCCACCGCTTCTTTTGGCTTGGTCAGAGTACAACTGCATGCCAAAAATGACCCAAAAGATTAAGATTGACTTCATAATCATGAGTCAAAAGAGTTGCTTGGTGCTCAAGGTATGACGTCTTTAAAATCCTATTGTTGTGCTTGTCCAAGGTTCATTCAACCAACAAACTAGACACAATCGTGGGTGCCGATCAATGCTGGTCTCAGAGTACAAGTGCAAGCTCAAAAAGGCCCAAACGATCACTATGAGATTGTTTTTTTGTCGCCACTTGAACTTAACAATGTGATGTCATCCCCAACTCAACAAGTACAAGGAAAATGATACAATTGTCTTCCAAAGGATGTAACCTCAAAAACCAACATGAACATGTTAATATTATGCATCTATATTTGATAAAATAGTAAGTTGGTTACATTATCAGATTTCTAAAATCCATCAAAATTAATATATAGGCATCTACAAACTAACAATTAAAGGCAACAAATATCATTTTAAACCTATTCAACTTTCTAAGCTCATACCCAAAAATTCAACTCCCAAAAACTCCCCACCAATATCATTTTGACCTATTTGTCGTTGGCTAAAAAGCTTGAAAAAGATTTGAGATGAATGGTGTGAACAAACCACCGCTTGGTAAGTAGTGTAAATCTCTTTTAAGTAAGTTGAACATCTACTATGCATACTACAAAGCAATATAAAAAACTCATTATCCCAAATATAGCACACAAAATTATGAGTTATATAACTTCAACACATATACATATCATACATATTCATTTCATCCGTAATTTCAAAGCAGACATTAATAGTCTAGTCCATTGACTAATCTAGCGCTCAATATCAAACTGTGGTCATGCTTCACGGCCCATGACAAGATTTTTAAGATTCTCCTTGGCTATGTCTCCTCCTATATCAACTAGCCCAAACAAAATGTCCTAAGAACATATGCATTCTCAACCCCTCAATGGGTTCAAAGATAGTGACAATAAGCATCAAACCACTAACTCAATCATCCAATACCCCACAAAACCAATCTGAAATGTGTCTTAGTGTCACGCCCCGAATCTCAAGTGTGCGCACATCTCTCGGCGGTCAACTAAAATTGTGACGTTCCCAGGACGCGTCGCCGACCCATTCATTTTATGCACATGTGGAAGTGAACTAATAAACATATACCCAGACAACAATCAGGAAACCAAGTATGCTTTCTTTCCTGTTTTGACATTTATTCCCACCTTCATGTTTGGGAGAAGTGTATCAGTAGGTTCATCAAAGCTTCCCCATTTTTCATTCGAATTTCCGTCTTGCAGAACAAAATTTCCATAGTCTGAAAGTGTTGCTATAGAATAATTTGAATGGACTGTGACATTGGTAGACCAGATCAGGCTTCGTTGTCCATTAAGAAGCTTCAGATTTCCATCGTTGCCTATCGTCAAGCTCACAGATCGATCTGTATTTGCGAGTGGCTGATCCCTATTGGCCACCCAGACAACTTTGGAAGGAGTCATGTTCTTGAACCATATTCCAAGATATTGGTTTTGTGATCCATTTGGTGTGAAGAACCCAAGCTCGAAGATTTGACTATTGGACAACAGTGTCTGTGTTGACGCCTAAATTTCATTTTCTTAAATTAGTTTTTTATTATTATTCATTATCTTTTTCCTTTTTTGGATAATAAAAACAAAAACAAACAAAAACAAAGAAAAAAAATAAAGGAAGGGAGGAGGCCTCCGCATGGGCCCCCACGGCCCATCCTCCTCAGCCCGGCCCAGCTGGATCTTCTTCTCCCTCGCGCCTCTGCAACGCACGCGCGAGGGTGCGACGCCGGAGGGAAATCGCCGAACGGCGACGCACGTGGAGCAGGGAGGAGCAGGCGGTGACGGGACGTGAAGCAAGGGGTGGTTGGCGTCGGATGGGACGCCGGTTCGACCGACGAAGGGCGTGGTAGCCCCCGGTCGAGCTCCGTCGACCGGCCGCCCCTTGGCCTATAAATAGGCCTCCATTTCCATCGTCGGAGGGACGGATCAAGAGAGAGGGAGGCCGATCTAGGGCTGCACTCTTCGGGTTCCCCACTGAGAGACTTCAGAGGGGTCCGAGGACGCACGGACGTGGATCCAAGCTTCGCCGGAGGAGGGAGGGAGGGAGGGAGAGAGAGAGAGAGAGAGAGAGAGAGTTCGCGTGGGTCGCCGCCGTCGCTGCCGCTCGCCGTTCGACACACCCCGCCGTAGGTAGCCACTGCCGCCGCCTTCACCCGCCCCCATCACTGCTATCGCCGCCATCGCCGCCATCGCCGCCGCGTCCGCTTGGTTCCCGATTCTTTTCAGGTCGCGACCTGGGTTGTTGGGTCGGACTCGGGTCGGGGGGGAACCGGGTAGGGTTTCACCGATTCCCCCCCCCCCTAAAACGACGCAGTGTTGTTTTAAAAAAAAAAAAATCAGGACCCAGGTCGTTGGGTCGGACCCGGGTCGGGGGGAACCGGGTAGGGTTTTCGCCGGTTCCCCCCCAAAGCAGTGCCGTTTTGTAAAAACAAAAAAAAAAGAAGGCAAAAAATTTGCGATCGGCCTTTATTATTATTATTATTATTATTATTATTATTATTATTATTATTATTATTATTATTATTATTATTATTATTAGTATTATTTATTTATTTATTTTAAAAAATATTTTAAATGAATAATAAATAATTTATTTATTTTCCAAAAAAATATAAAAAATATTTCATATTTTCCAAAAAAAGGCCAAAAACCCAAAAAAGGCCAAAAAGACTTATATTTTCTAAAAAATCTGAAAAAAAATCCAAAAGTCCTTAAAAATAGAAAAATACCCCAAAAATGTTTTTTTCCCAAAAATGCATGGAAAATCCCTAAAACATCCAAAAAAACCTCAGGGTTTAAACAAGAATAGTTACCGAAAGGGCATTAGTGATTAACTAGTGTAATCAAGTCCCCGATCCTAATTTCTCTGGTTGCGCAGGAGCGAGTATTTCTCCCAATATTTCGCATGGGTTTCTAATCAATCCACCCCAAATTGATTAGTGGCGACTCCGTTTTAAAAATTAACTTACAGGTTAAAAACTCAGATTATTAAAGTTGTGAATTGGTGGACTTGGGAGAGTCCGGGCATAACTAATTTCAGCCGAGCCATTAGCCTCCACGAGGCGCCCGCCCCGATCGGGCGTCGAAAAAAAAGAGGTTGCGACATTCTGAAGAAGCGGCTCTGATGCAGTTATATTAAACACTGCCCTGCTTTGTAGTGCTTGAAGCAGGAAGAGGATGATCGAGAAATAGAAGTACGTATTCATAGGAGCAACTCAAAGACAAGAAGAATCAAGTCGTACCGTTGAATTTGAAAGAGATGATATTGGCCTTCAGAGCTTCACTGTTTTGGTAGGCAGATCAAAATGGATAAAACACAGGATTGCTCCAGAAGCAAGGCTTGTTAACCAAGCTATAATGCTTCATTTCTCACTAAGTTTGGTTCATAGAAGTTTATGTCATAGATAAAACCAGTTTTCAACCTAATAAGGGCTGATTTGGCTCAAGTACAGTCGCAGGACATCAACATTCCACTGGGATGTGGCTATCGAATGGCAACTTGTGTTCTGTTTTGGCAATACTAAAAAAGTACCAAGTCAAGATGGTGGCTTTCAAAAGAAACCAGAGATTATAGCATCCATGGAAGCTTGGCCTTTTCTGATCCCGGGTACAAAGTTGACATCTTTGGGAGGTGACATATAATCCTCTATCCTCAAATTTTAAAAATATTCCCTTCCAACTACCAATAGATCTGACCCCCAAGGGAACAAACTTAGAGAATAGATTGTCTAGCAAGAGGTTTCTTAGAAGATACGGCAAACATAGTGGTCGGGTTTGGTTTCGGTCCATGTGCCTCTGGATGCTAGTTTATCTTTCATCTGTGGATCATCTCAGATTCTGCTTTTGCACAGTTGTTTGTTGAGAACGACATTAAGCAATTCGAAATCATCACCATCTTATCGTGCACTTTTGCATTTGGCAAAGCTAGAGGATGTCAAGAGATCAGATTACTACATCGATTTATGAATTGATGCCGTAAATAACCAGAAGTCATGTATAAGGTGTTTGGCTCGTTAGTATACAAAGTCGAGGCAAGGTTCGTGGAAATGATCATAAGATGTATGTGCGTGGCTTGATACTGAAAAATAAGGTACTTTGACCTGTCCTTTTTCATATTGTTCTTTAGTCATTCTTTTTTCCCGGTTAAAATACGGAATAGTTTTAGTGTTGTATTGTTATTGAGAGGAAGTGGCGTGCATCGGTGAAATAGTTGTCTTCAAAGCCATGGCTGCTCATTCTTTGCTAGCCGTAAGCAAATTTGAATCCATGCTACCAAAGTAATGACTTCATTGTTTTTATTGCTGATAATTTGTTCTTTGGATTGCCAAGCAAGGAATTATGTTTTTTCCGAGTCAAAGAAAGTTGCCAACTCCATGAGGAAGTTACTACTGTTATTACTGATGGTTTTAATTTAGATATGGGCTTAAGTTGGCCATATGTTGGCCCGGTCACGATGGGCCTAAAGGCCCGGCCCACGGGAATTAGGCCCGTGGAAAGAGGAACCTATAAAAGGGATGAGAGAGAGAAAGAACGTACCTTTTGGAATCATAACGTTCTTCTTTTTCTCTCACTCAAGAACACTCCCAAATAGAAAGGATTCTTGCAAGAGGCGACACTATCTTCCTTTGAAGGCGAATTGACGTCATCGGTTCGGAACAGGGCTGAATTCTCTTCTTCCTTTCGGCATCGGTGTTTAGGCTGTGGCTAACAAGGTACGCTTGAATCTGTTGTGTGCTTTACGATCGGTGATACGTGACTATTCCCGGGCTTATCTTCCGCATTGATTTAGGGGTTCGGTTGTAGGTGCCGAATCCGTTTTTGGGGATCCGTCGAACCTAACATTGGTATCAGAGCATCGGTTCACGTTTTTCCCGATCTGTTTGATGTTTATGATTGTTTTTTTCGCAAAAAGCATTTCGGTCGTACGGATCGGGGCGACAAATCCCGACACCCGAGCATGTTCGTCCATTTTTCCGATTTTTCGTAAGTCAAAATAAAAATCTAATGGCATAGGGACGAAGGCGACGTCGAGACGAGTCCGGCGACATGTCGCACGCCGCCGAGGGACGCCGCACACGCCCACATGCGCGGCCAGAAGCCACTGCGCGTGGGCGTGACACGCCCAGACGCGCTGGTTCGTCCAGCGTGTGCGGCACACGCGCCGGTGGCGAACCGGCGCATGTGCGCCGCCGGCCGGCGAACCAGCACGCGCCAGTCCACGGACCGACGATTGGTGACGTCAGCATGACGTCACCCAACGGTCGGTAACTGCCGCGGTGACGTCATCGCTGACGTCAGCGCCGACGTCGGTTGGCCGGGCGGTCACCGGCCGGCGACCCGACCCGACCAGACCCGCGGAGGCCAAGGCACGCATGTGACACGTGTCGGCTGACGTCACCCCACGCACGTGCGCGGCACGTGGCGGATGACGTCTGCGTGATGTCATCCCACGCATGCGCACGGCACGTGCGGTCGGTTAGTCCAACCGGTCCGACTGGTCCGACGTCCGACGACCGTTGACCGTTGACCGTTGACCACCGTTGACCCAAAAAAAAAAGGGAAAAGAATGTGTTTCCTTTTCAATTATGTCTATGTGGATTATATGTAATCCATTTTTTTTTGTTCTACATTTGTTGCAGGAACAATGCCTTCCCGTAAGCCGCGCGCATCTGTGCGCACAATGTCAGATGAACAAAAGGAAACGCTTTCAAGGTTGATAGCCGATTTGAATGGTTATCGATGGGAGAGTGACGACATAATTGATCATGTCATAGAGGTCAACAACAAAATTCAGGAAGTCATTTGGAACGGTTATCCCATGCAAGATATTCAGATGGTGCGATTCTTTATGAACACTCTTCCACTAGACTGGCAAGGAGTATTGAATCGCCCACGGGAGGTCAAAGGATTTACTAGCTATAAGGAGCTGGTAATGGAATTCGTAGATGAATATCATCGGGTTGGAGCCACAAAAACTGCGACCCAAGGAATGACTTCGATTGGGCCAGGACTGAATGTGCGTAGGAGAAATCCTAAGGGATATCCATCTGTTTTTCCGTGGCTGTCAAGAATGCCTGAAATTTTTACAGAGAAAAAGAAAAAGAAATTGGACCATGTAGCAGCTTTCCCTATTAGTTGTATGATGCCTTGTTTTTAAATGTTATGGCTGTTTTTTATTTAGTGTTCTTTGTGAACATCTTATGTAATGTTAACTCCCTGATTGTTGTTGATATAGCAACCTATTTGTTAGCAATATTGTGTGAAAGCATTATTATTATATTGTATGTCAATTATCTGTTGCTTTCTGTAATTGCTGGTTGCTGTGGGTAGTAATAGAAGTTTTTGTAGCTTCATAGAATTGATTTTGCATATGACAATCATATTAATGATAGTTTTAAGTTAGGATTTTTTGGAGGATGATTGGAAACACAGTGACCTTTTGATTTTGAAACCTTACTTAAAATTATTAATTAATATGATGAGTTTGTGCAAAATAGATGCATAAGTGATAGGCATTAATAACTCGTGCATATATGTCTGATGTGTTTAGATCAATGGCTTCAGCCACAAAGAGCATAGTTGCCGAGCTGAGCAAAGGTGAAAAGCTCAAAGGTGACAACTATGAAATTTGGCAAATGAAAATTCAATATGTGCTGGAAAAACAAAAAGCACTAAAAGCTCTTGACCATGTTATGGAAGATCTAGAGGATGCTGTGCGCCACCTTGAGCTAGCTGATCATCGCCTCAAGGCATTAGAGCAAGAAACATATATTTTCTGTGTTGTTTTAAGCCCAAAAGGGGCTTCAAGCTCTAAGCGCAAGCGCATTGATTCGTTCAATATGTGGAAATGCAAGGGATCAAGTCCTCCTTGCAAGAAACTAAGAATTAACCAACAAAAGAGAGGAAAACGTCCTCATGTGAAGAATATCTCAAGGGTAAAATGTTACAACTGTGATAAGAATGGTCACTATGCCCACGATTGTCGCGAGCCAAAGAAGGAGCGACAAACCATGTAGCGAAGGATAGAGGATCCTTCGTGGAATTATGACGAGTACCAACTGGAGCTAAGTGGATCTATGTGGGAAACAACTTCAGAGCTGAAGTGAAAGGAATTGACACATGCCAACTGAATATGCGTGGTGGACGCACTTTGTTCCTTCATGATGTGTTGTATGCTCCGGAGATTCGTCGGAATTTAGTGTCTGTTTTAGTGTTGGTTAAATTAGGTTTTAATGTGAACTTTCATAGTAGTGGTGTAGATTTGTATTTGGGTACAAACTACTATGGTCATGGTTATTTTCTAGATGGTTTCATTGTATTAGACATTGACTATGTTAATGCAAATGTTTGTTATTCCCTTCTCGCATCTCCTAATTCATATGATAATGATGTGAATGTGTGGCATGCTAGACTTGGTCACATTAGCCAACAGCGTATGAATAGACTAGCCAAAGAGGGCTTGTTGGGCAATATTGAAAAAGTCGATTTGCCCATCTGTAAGCATTGCCTAGAAGGGAAAACGACAAGGAAACCATTTAGAAAATGTAAAAGAGCTGAATTTCCTATGCACTTAATCCATTCTGATGTCTGTGGTCCAATGAATGTGAGAGGAAGGCATGGGGCTGTTTATTTCATCACTTTTATAGATGATTATACTCAATTCGGATATGTCTATTTGATTTCTCACAAATCTGAAGCAATAAGTTGTTTCAAAAGGTTTATGAACATGGTAGAGAATCAATTAGACAAGAAAATAAAAGCATTGAGATCCGATCGAGGTCGAGAATATTTATCTGATGAGTTCAGAAAATTATGTGATGAAAAAGGAATAGAAAGACAGTTGTCTATTCCATATACTCCTCAACAAAATGGTGTTGCGGAGAGAATAAACAGAACCCTACTGGAAATGGTTAGGTCCATGATGGCGCATGCTAACTTACCTATCACCTTTTGGAGTGATGCGTTGTTAACTGCTGCCTATATACTTAACCGAGTGCCTTCCAAATCAGTTACTTCCACTCCATATGAGTTATGGACATGTAGAAAACCAGACTTAAGTTTTCTTAAGCCATGGGGTTGTGCTGCCTATACGCATGAGTCCTCTCACAAGTTTGGGAAATTGGGTCCCAGAGGAAATAAGAGTATTTTCATAAGATACTCGTGTTAGAACTAGAATTAGCACCTAGAGGGGGGTGAATAGGTGTTTAAGGCAATTTTAATAAATTAAACCGAATGAGATATACGTAATTTAAAATCAACGATTGCAGCAAATGAAAACAATTAACAATATAAAGGATTAGGGATAGAGAATCAAGACTCCAGATTTATAGTGGTTCAGCTTAGATCAAGCTTACGTCCACTCTCCCGCACGGACATCCCTTCTGGCTGGATTTCACTAAGAATCAATAAGAGTGATTACAGTCTCACGCTCTTGAGTCCACAGTGTAGATTACTCTACCACACTTCCTCAAGGTCTACAATATGATCTCTCTTTTGATTACATGTAACGCTCAAAGAATGATATCGCAAAATAGAAAAGGAGATTCAGACTTTGGAATTCTTCTATCCGCACCCTTCAACAACTAGAGCATCTCTCTTATATACTTCTTCATGCCTTCAATACCGTTGGCACCTTCCAAAGAAGTTCTTCCAATCAACCCGTTGGACAGAATCAATTAGAGAGATCTCGAGCTCTTTAAGGTAAGTGTTGATAGCCCATCAATCCTGCTCGCCCATACAATCAGGATCTCGGTTTCCATAAGTAGATCCTTCCAAATATAAGTTGCGAAGTCGTCAAAGAATCTAAACATATTCCATATAAGACTAAGATCGTTTAGAGCTGAATCCAGTAGAAAGATATCCACTAGTCGTTAGAATAAAGATCATATGAGATCAGAATAAACGTCGTCCTGGAAACTGTCCATGTGAGTAGACTTTGAAATATAAGTCTTGAGTCTTGCTAGCTTCAGACTTTGATCTTCAGACTTTAATCTTCAGACTTTGATCTTCAGACTTTGATATTCAGACTTTGTCAAAAGAGTCTGTAAGTCTTCAGACTAGACTGATAAAATGTTTTGTCAACTTCAAAATACTTTAAGAGATTTCATCCAACAATCTCCCCCTTTTTTATGGTGACAAAACTTTTCTGCAGATTTGAATATTATCGCCCTGCAATACAACTTTTAAGCAAGCATCATAAAATATTAAATAAGATAGTAGAAGTTATCCTGTACACAGATATCCTGTACACAGACTTTCCTTGTACACAGATCTGCATTCACCGAAACCTCATTAGTCATAAACAGACAGTACTATCTAATTTACAAAGCTTAAAGTATTGCCATAGTGAGCACACATTCAAAAAACTGCACACGTTAAAAAAAACTCAAGTCAAAGTCAAGATAGCAAGCAATAAAAAGATAAAAAGATAGGATTTGGTTTGGTTTTGAGAATAGAAAATCAAAAATCTGCAAAGTCTTCTCCCCCTTTTTGTCAGCATTAAAAAATCAAGGAGCTCAAGGAATGCGAACAAGTTGAAAGTCTTCCATAGACTTGACCGTGTCTTCCAACTTCCTCAAATCTTCCTGTACTTGGGTGAGAGTAGTGCCCTTTGCAGTATCCTGAATCTGACGCTGAACATCTTTAAGCTGATCATGCAAAGTGATGAACATTGCATGATTTTCATTCTGCAAGGTCTGAAATTCATATCCCATGGCATAAATTTGACCTTTAAGTTCCAAGATGATCTCAAGCAGCCTTTGAAAATTTCCAGAGTTGTCAGTCTGAGTGCTTGTTTCAGCTCGGTCTGAAGGTGGAGTCAAGCCAGTATGAATGTCAGCAGGAGGTTCAGTGTGTGGAGATGATGCCTCTCCTTCAGGAAACTGTGCAGCATGAATATCCTCAGCATCAGGAGGTGATCGACTAACACCTGTTTGTGCATCCTCTTCTCTGAAAGTCAGCCGAAGAGGTGTGTGTTCTCTTTCATTATCTCCCCCTGTTTCCATGTCTTCTGGAGGAGAAAAGAACTCTTCTTTCTGAGGAGTTTCCTCAGTGACAGGATGTTGTAGATCCTCCTTTTCTGCTGGAGAATCTGTTCTTTCTGGTTCATCTGCTTGTTCTTCTTTTCCTTCTTCCTCTTCCTCTCTTTCTTCCTCTGTCTTCTCTTCTTCTTTCTCTTCCTCTTTCTCTTCTTCTTTCTCTTCTTCTTTCTCTTTTTCTGCACCTTGATGTTCTGGAATAGTTGGAATAGATGCAGCAAATTGAGAAATAAGAGTAGAGATGGGTATAGCATCCTCATCATCTTCATCTTCCAGGATGATTGCCATTCTCTTCTTGGTAGAACTAACCATAGGTTATTTTCCTTTCCTTTTGGCTGCTGATGAGTCTGGTCTGAGCTTGATAGGATTTTTTTCCTTGAATTGCTCTAGCTTCTTACTAAGCTCTTTCAAACGCATTTTGGTAATAATCCTCAGCCCGATGACCATTTTATCAATAGTCTTCACTGTGAGAGTATGAGGAGGTTGAATGTGTAGATGTCTGAAGAGACGAGTAATGAGAGCAGCATAAGGAAGCTTTCCTTTGTCCTTTACCATGCATCTATACATGTGAAATATGATGGTATGCGGCAAAGAGAAGTTTACACCAGTCTTGATGGCAAACATCAACTTAGCTTCAGAAATTGATACATCTGTCTTGGATGTCGATTTGGGTCTCAGACAGTTGATTACAATCTTGTGCAACAAAGTATTTGTTGCATTCATTCTGGAGTAAGATAGTCGTCCTTCTGCAATTCTGTCCCTTGCTAGTTCAAGAGTAGCATGGCTTACAGACACGCTGATTGATTGGAAAGCCCCTCTTTCCACACCAAGCACATCAGCCAAAATGTCTTTATCAACGACATACTATTTATCCCTCACGCTGAAAGTAAAGTTGTTTGCATCAATGAAACTGATATTGGAGTAGAAATAAGCCGTCAATTCAGAATGTGCCGTGTCACAGTCTGTGCAGAACTGATAAAGTTGGAGTTTTTCGAATTTGTCTCGCAGATTTATGCTCAACAAGTCCAGAAAATCGAAATCCACAGTCCGTGGGTTCATCACCCCACGCTTCGGCAATTTTTCATACTTCTTCATGTGTCCGTCTGAGCGGAACAATTCATCCTTCTTCCCTCGAAGGTTTGCAGCCACACCCATCCATGGTTTAAAGTGTATGAACATCTTTTCATCATCATCCTTTCCCTCAGGCTGATTCATACTACCAAACCTAGGGTCACTAGGGAAATTTGCAAATGCCCTTGCAGCCGTTCCCTCAGGCACAACTCCAGACCTTTCCATGACAGTAAGAAAGTGCGTCTCGTTTCTATAACCCTTCTCTTTCAGAAACTCATCCACGAAAGACATAGCAGAACCACCTTCCTTTAATACAGAGTAAAGCTTGTAAACAAAGGCAGGCTTAAGAGTTCTTACTGGTTCGATATCTTCATAAATCGTTTCTGCATCTTGAGGGCCCTGTTCTTGAGGTCTAGTTGGGGATGACCGCTGTTGAGATTGTTGAGGAGTTTGCTCAGTAGGAATGTCGCTTTCCTCAGTGAGATCAAAGTGCGTAGGCCCCTCACCAGATCCCTGTGGTCCCCTGTTTGCTATTCTGGATGACTTCCTCTGATACGACATTGTGCTTTTCTTTGGAGAGACTTTCTCACTTGTGTCGCAAGAAAGTTGAGAACTTTGAAACGAAGAAGTTTTGGAGAGAAAAATACAGAGCAGTGAAAAGCTTTTGATCTAGGGTTTTTGAGTAAAGTGAAAACGAAGGAGGAGAGGTGTATAAGGATAACAGGTACGGGGGATAAACCAAGCGTCGTATCTTTTGAAAATCTTGAATTTTCCTTTTTGAAAAGATAACTGCCTTAATAAAACGATAACCACTCTCTTTAAAAATAACCGACTTAAAATAGACAGATAACCTTACCTTATCAATAAGACAGTTTAAGTAAATGAACTTACAGTCGTGTCGATTCGTATTCTCAGTCTTTTAACCTTTGAGTCTGATACTCTGTCAGACTTTAGTTACTGAGTCTGAGCTTCATCATTCTTCAAGAGATAAAATATTAAGTCTTGAGCGAATAGACTCAAACAAGCTTTTCTCAAATGGCTTTGTGAAGATGTCTGCCAGTTGATTCTTTGAGTCTATGAATTGTATCAAGACTTCTTTGTTCTGAACATGATCTCTTATAAAGTGATGCCGAATCTCAATATGTTTTGCTCTTGAATGTAGGATAGGATTCTTTGTAAGATTGATTGCACTGGTGTTGTCACATCTAATTTCTGTGCAAGAGTCTTCAATGCCAAAGTCTTGCAATTGTTGTTTTATCCACAATATTTGAGAACAGCAACTTCCAAGAGCAATGTATTCTGCTTCAGTCGTTGAAAGAGCCACAGTACTTTGTTTCCTCGAAAACCAAGATACTGCCCTGTTTCCAAGCAATTGACAAGTACCTGAAGTGCTTTTTCTTTCAACTCTACAACCTGCAAGATCTGCGTCTGAATAGCCAAGAAGTGTAAAGTCTCCTTCTTTGGGATACCAAAGACCGATCTTAGTAGTAGTAGCAACATATTTAATAATACGTTTAACAGCACTTAAGTGAGATTCTCTAGGATCAGATTGAAACCTAGCACATATGCAAACACTAAATAATATGTCAGGTCTGGATGCAGTAAGATAAAGAAGTGAGCCAATGATACTCCTGTATAACTTTTGGTCAATTTTCTTCCCTGCTTCATCTTTGTCTATTTTCAAGGAACTTGACATTGGTATGTCAGTCTTTTTGCAATTTTCCAGACCGAACTTTTTAACAAGTTTTTTTGCATATTTCTCTTGATGAATGAATATTCCCTCCTTTAGTTGTTTGACTTGTAGACCAAGGAAAAAAGGATAGTTCACCCATCATGCTCATCTCGAATTCATCCTGCATAGACTTAGAAAATTTCTTGCACAAAGTCTCATTAGATGATCCAAATATGATGTCATCAACATAAATCTGAACAAGTAGAAAGCTTTTACCTTCCTTTTTAATGAACAAAGTAGTGTCTACCTTTCCTTTAGAAAAGCCACTATGAATTAAGAAATTACTTAGCCTTTCATACCAAGCTTGAGGAGCTTGTTTCAGTCCATATAAAGCTTTCTTCAGTCTGAATACAGAGTCTGGTTTCTTTGAATCTTCAAAACCAGGAGGTTGTTCTACGTAGACTTCTTCTTGAATAAATCCATTCAGGAATGCACTTTTGACATCCATTTGAAACAACCTGAAATTCTTATAGCAAGCAAAAGCAAGTAGTAATCTGATTGCCTCTAACCTTGCTACTGGAGCGTAAGTCTCATCATAGTCTATCCATTCTTCTTGCGTGTATCCTTTAGCTACGAGTCTTGCTTTGTTTCTCGTTACTTTGCCTTTTTCATCAACTTTGTTCCTGAAAACCCATTTAGCTCCAATAACTGATTTACCTTTTGGTTTGGGAGTTAATTCCCATACGTCGTTAATACTGAATTGTCTGAGCTCTTCTTGCATTGCTTCAATCCAGCTTTCATCAGCTAAAGCTTCTTCAATATTTTTGGGTTCTATTTCAGAAATAAGAGCAACGGCACTAGACTCTTCTCGCCTTTTGGATCTTGTTCGAATTCCCTCATTAATGTTCCCAATAATGAGTTCTTCAGGATGACTAGACTTGTGCTTCCAGTTACTGTTCAGTCTGATAGATTGTTGATCTTCTTCTTGATTAGGTTCTTCATCAGTAGCTTGTTGTATTGATTTTGATATAGTAACTGCTTCAGTGGAGTTAGATCTAGCAATGTCTGGAGCAGATTTTGAATCTTCAGTCTGTATCTGCTGAACTTGTGGAGAGTCTTGAAATTTGACATTCATTGATTCTTCCACAGTCTGAGTCTTTTTGTTGAACACTCTAAAAGCTTTGCTTGTAGTAGAGTATCCAAGAAAGAATCCTTCATCTGATTTTTCTTCAAACTTACCAACACGATCATTTGCATTTTTTAGAATAAAACATTTGCAACCAAATATATGAAAATAAGAAACTATTGGTTTCTTCCCTTTAAAAATTTCATAAGGAGTTTTCTCAAGAATTGGTCTTAAAAACACTCGGTTTATAATATAGCAAGCAGTTGAAACAGCTTCTGCCCAAAACCTTGAAGAAACTTGATTTCCAATTAAAAGTGTTCTTGCCATTTCTTGTAAAGATCTATTCTTCCTTTCCACAACCCCATTCTGTTCTGGTGTATATGGAGAAGAGAATTTGTGTTGAAAACCAAGTTCATCACATAAATTAGCAAAGTCTTGATTTTCAAACTCACCTCCATGGTCTGTACGAATGCTTGTGATAGTGTGACCTTTCTCATTCTGCACCTTTTTAGCAAATTTTGAAAAGAGAGAGAAAGTCTCTGACTTACTTGTAAGAAAGTAGACCCAAGTAAATCGTGAATAGTCATCCACTATTACCAGACAGAACCTTTTACCACCAATGCTTTTCGTTCTGGTAGGTCCAAACAAATCCATGTGCAAAAGCTGCAATACATGATTAGTGGAAACTTTATTTATTGATTTGTAAGAGTTTCTAACCTGTTTACCCAGTACGCATGGTGTACATAGATCAGACTTTGAATAATTCAGAATAGGCAATCCTCGAACAAGTTTCTTTGTAGAGATCTTGTTGATTTGCTTCATATTGATATGGCCTAGCTTTTTGTGCCATAGATTTGCTTCATCTTGTACTGATATTAAGCACTGTGATCTTTCTTGATTCACATCCAGAAGATAGATATTTCCATGTCTTCGACCAGTAAAAGATTGAGTAAGGTCTTTACTGATTCCAGAGCACGTTTCTTCCTGAAAGTTGATCTTGAAACCAGAATCACACAACTGACTTATGCTAAGCAGGTTGTAATTTAATCCTTCAACTAATGAAACATTATTGATAGACAAACTTCCAATCTTCACTGTTCCTCGACCAGTAATCTTTCCTTTGTTGTTACCACCAAAGGAAACTTTTCCTCCATCTATCTGGATAAGTTTTATGAAGCATCTTGAGTCTCCTGTCATATGTCTTGAGCAGCCACTATCAAGATACCATTTTATCTTCTTTTTGATAGTAACTTGCAATTAACAGAAATCAAGCTCTTTTTGGTACCCATACCATCTTGGGTCCAGAAGTGTTAGAACAATAGACAGTCTTAGCCAAGCTCTTTTTAACAGGTCTCCAAACCAAAGGACATTCTTTCTCAAAGTGTTCTAAGCTTTTACACTTGGAACATCTCAGAGCATTTCTACCAACAGGTTTTACAAAGACTTTCTGGAAATGATTCTTGTAAACAGTTCTAGCTGGTCTTTGTTTAATTCTTTCTTTTACCTTCGGAAAATCAATCAGTGGAATAGTTTCAGAAGTCATACCAAGACCTAACTTGTCAAAATATGGTCTTTGTATCGAAAGAATCTTATCCAGCTTTTCAGAAACATTTGAAAATCTCTTTGATATGTTAGTGATATCATTTTTCAAAAGATTATTTTCATTTGAAATACTGTCTGAGTTTTCTTTCACAACAGCAAAATCTTCTTCCAGTTTTCAAACTTTTCTTTCATAAGTTTATCCTGTTGTTTCAATGTAGAATTTTCCCTTTTCAATTCGGAGATCCTCTTAAGAGAGGTTTTCAAACTAAGACAAAGTTCATCAATGTATTTAGAAACTTTAACAGGAATTTTCAAGTTACTAACCTCGAGTTCGCTGTCTGAGTCTGTGTTTGAATCAAGGTCTGAGTCTGAGTCTGATTTTGCCATTAAACAAATATTGGCATAATCATTGTCACTATCTTCACATTCAGTATCACTCAAAGTCTCTGCTTTGAGTGCCTTCCTGTTTTTCTCAGTCTTTCCTTTTCTCTTCTTTAATAGAGGACAGTTAGGTCTGATGTGTCCCTTTTTCTTGCATTCAAAGCAAGTCACTTCTTTATTCGTATCATCTTCCTCTGTTGACCTATTTTGAAACCTTTGAGAACTTTGTTTCTTCCAATTGAATTTCCTTCATTTTCTGTTCAACTTTCTGAATCTCTTTATCATCAGTGCCAGTTCTTCATCATCTAGATCTTCTTCAGAGTCTGTAACATCAGAATAGTCATTAGACTTTAAGGCAATAGATTTCTTACCTTTTGAGTCTTCCTCTTCGTTGGTCTGTTCTACTTCATAGGATTGAAGAGTCCCAACCAATTCATCTACAGAAAGTGGAGCAATCCTCTGTGTCTCTCTTATTGAGGTTTTTATATAATTACAGTCTTTTGAGAGTCCTCGAAGAAGTTTGTTGACATTCATATGTCCTGAGATTGGATGTCCCTGATATTCAAGACCATTCACAATTTCAGTAAAGCGACTAAACATGTCAGTAATTGATTCTCTTGATCTCATCTTAAAGACTTCATATTGTCCCAAGAGAATGTTGATCCTTGTTTCTTTCACACGATCAGTTCCTTCATAGGTAATGTGAAGCCTATCCCATACTTCTTTTGCTGTATCACAAGAAGATATTCTATTATATTCAGTAGGGGATAAAGCACAATATAAAGAGTAAATAGCTTTGGCGTCGAGAGTCTGTCTCTTGGTGATTTCTTCTTGAGTCAAAAGAGTAGGAACATCAGGTTCTTTTCCTCTCTCTGATTCTGATGCAGCAGCAGGAATGATTCCTTTATCAACCACTTCCCATTCCAAAGGATCTTTCGATCTTAGGAATGCCTTCATCTTATTTTTCCATATGCTGTAATCTTTTCCATCAAAGTATGGAGGTCTGGTATTGCTTTGACCTTCAACCAACCCTGTAGGCAACATACTAGCCATAGATCTTTTACTTAGAAGTAAAGACACTTCTTATAAACAAGTACACAAGCTCTGATACCAATTGTTAGAGCTAGAATTAGCACCTAGAGGGGGGTGAATAGGTGTTTAAAGCAATTTTAATAAATTAAACCGAATGAGATATAAGTAACTTAAAACCAACAATTGCACCAAATGAAAACAGTTAACGATATAAAGGATTAGGGATAGAGAATCAAGACTCCAGATTTATAGTGGTTCGGCTTAGATCAAGCCTACGTCCACTCTCCCGCACGGACAGCCCTTTTGGCTGGATTTCACTAAGAATCAATAAGAGTGATTACAGTCTCATGCTCTTGAGTCCACAGTGTAGATTACTCTACTACACTTCCTCAAGGTCTCACTACAATATGATCTCTCTTTTGATTACATGTAACGCTCAAAGAATGATATCGCAAAATAGAAAAGGAGATTCAGACTTTGGAATTCTTCTATCCGCACCCTTCAACAACTAGAGCATCTCTCTTATATACTTCTTCATGCCTTCAATACCGTTGGCACCTTCCAAAGAAGTTCTTCCAATCATCCCGTTGGACAGAATCAATTAGAGAGATCTCGAGTTCTTTAAGGTAAGTGTTGATAGCCCATCAATCCTGCTCGCCCATACAATCAGGATCTCGGTTTCCATAAGTAGATCCTTCCAAATATAAGTTGCGAAGTCGTCAAAGAATCTAAACATATTCCATATAAGACTAAGATCGTTTAGAGCTGAATCCAGTATAAAGATATCCACTAGTCGTTAGAATAAAGATCATATGAGATCAGAATAAACGTCGTCCTGGAAACTGTCCATGTGAGTAGACTTTGAAATATAAGTCTTGAGTCTTGCTAGCTTCAGACTTTGATCTTCAGACTTTAATCTTCAGACTTTGATCTTCAGACTTTGATCTTCAGACTTTGTCAAAAGAGTCTGTAAGTCTTCAGACTAGACTGATAAAATGTTTTGTCAACTTCAAAATACTTTAAGAGATTTCATCCAACAACTCGGAACACTCAAAAGGGTATGTGTTCATAGGTGAGCAGGAAAGTGAGAGTATAACTGAATTTGAATCACGGGATGTCACATTCTTAGAGGATGAATTTCCTAAGAAGGGCGAAATAGGGAAAGACAACACCCTATTTGAAACCTCGGATCAAGATAATGATCTTAGTGGAGTTCATCCAAGTGGGAGTAATATGAGAAGTGATGAATTAAATTCAACTCATTCTCAATTACAACCACATAATGAGACGACATCATCATTATCTAATCCAAGTGGAAGCATAATGGGGAATGATGTGCAAAGTGTACAAACTCCCATACGGCGAACAAGTCGCCAAAGTATTCCCCGTCGACGTTTTGACATTGAAGGGGAAACTTTTATGGTTGCTCCACAAGATGAGGATGAGCCTAGAAATATTAATGAGGCTCTGAATTGCCCTAGTAAGGACAAATGGATTCATGCAATGGAAGAGGAAATGGAGTCAATGAAATCAAACCAAGTCTGGGAACTGGTTGATCTTCCAAAAGGACGCAGAGCTATTGGGAACAAGTGGGTTCTCAAAATAAAGCGAAAGGCTGATGGCTCGATAGAAAGGCATAAGGCTAGCCTTGTTGCAAAGGGGTATAATCAACAAGAATGAATTGATTATGAAGATATGTTTTCTCTTGTAGTAAGATTTATCTCGATTCACATTATTCTGGTAATAGTATCTAGTATGGATCTTGAGTTACATCAGATGGATGTAAAGACTGCTTTCCTCAATGGAGAATTAGAGGAATAAATATACATGGAACAACCTACTGGTTTCATAGTGAAAGGCCAAGAAGAAAATGTATGTCGACTTTTGAGATCGATATACGGCCTTAAGCAGTCATCGAGACAATGGTATATACGTTTTCATAATGCCATAATGGCATATGATTTTACAATGATTGATGAGGATCATTGTGTATATATCAAAAGATCCAAGGATCAATTTGTGATCATATCATTAAATGTTGATGATATACTAATTGCCGGAAGCAATATGGAGTTTGTTCATACTGTTAAGAGTTGGTTGTCTTCCAACTTTGAGATGAAGGATATGGGTGAGGCTGCATACATTCTTGGAGTTAAGATTTCAAGAGATCGTTCGAAGAGATCGTTGTCTCTTTCGCAAGAAACATATATAAATAAAGTTATTGAACGATTTCGTATGCAAGATTGTAAACCTATAGACACTCCTATTGCAAAAGGTGAAGGATTGAGCCATAGACTGTGTCCAAGGACTCCACAAGAGAAGGAACAAATGAAACATGTTCCTTATGCTAGTGCAGTGCATAATATAGGGATAGAAGACTTATTTCACCAAGGAAAATCAATGGCAATCACATAGACACGCGCATGAAACGTGAGGCTCGATTTCTATCTAAATGGCTTAACAAAGTGGAGCTAAGAGGGTGATCTGATCGTTGCAGTCTCGCATTAACTTCAGGTCCCCTTATCTCCGGGCTCAGTCGAATGGAATGTCCAATAGTCACGCAGTCTCGCGGATATGGACAAAACACATTTCGACACCATGAAAAACTTTCGGGGAAGAGAAGGTCAACCTCTACATAGCAGTCTCGCTTTGGAGGAAGAATACTTCTCAACACCATCCTAGAAATCCTATCGCAGCCCAGGTCGGACCGCAGGTTGTGTGTGCAAATAGTATAGTGCTAAAGTAATAAAGCATGAACAACAGTTTAAATGCAAACATCACTTCTAATTGGGAAAAATAAAGCATTCATCCCACACTCCAACCTACATGACAAAGGTTAGCAAAGACTACTCCCCTTATACCTCCCATCTGCAAAAACATTTAACACCTTAAAAATGTTAGGGACGTACCTGGGATCCTTGTTGCCAAACAAAAACACATTTTTAAAGAAAAATTGGCCTAAGTCCACTAAGTGTTTTAACACAAGTCCCCAGTGGAGTCGCCAAGCTGTCGCGACCAAATTTTCGGGGCCTAGCCCACCTAGAACTAGGCTAATGGATTGCTAAGCCTAGACTTAACTCGGGCTCTCCCAAGCCCATACCAATTCGCGACTTAGGTTTGAGTTCTTAACATGCAAATGATTTTCAATTAGGAGTCGCCACTAATCTATTTTTGGTGGGTCGATTAGAAACCCAAGTAAAGCAACGGGAGATTTACTTTACTCCTACGAACCAGAGACTATGGGTACGAGGACTTTGTTACATTAGATTTCTCTAATGCCCTTTCGGTACCATTCTTTAGAAAAAATGTTTGGCAAGCAGCTTGAATTGATTTTAAATTTATTTCTCTAACATGTGAGGTGATCATGCGGGTGCGCAATCCATCAATTTAACACCCAAGAAAGCAATGAATAAATTACAAACTTACCTCAAAGCAACGAATGCATCTGCGTTGTTAGATCAAAATTCACATCAGCAATCCTAGATATGATTTCTAATTAACAAGCAATCACTCAATTTTTTTGTTTTCATTTATTCATGAGAATATGGTCCATATGCAATGCAATGTTTCTAATCAAATGTGAAATGATATGGCATGACGAAATGTCTTAAACTATATGAATGAGTAAAAAGAAACTAATGATTTCTTAATGAACATGCAATAATTAAATATGCAATCTAAATTAACAAAAATGACCTACTCTAATGACGGGCAATTTCTAATTAAATGACCCAAATAATCACTAAATGACGTGCATTCAGTGGGTCTAATTCTATATGACATGCACATGAATTTTCTATTCTAAAAATGCAATATATTCTAGAAATTGAAACTAATTTATCCTAAGACAAATTTTAATGAAATTCGAAATTAAGGAAAATGCAAAACATAATTATCTAGATTAAGATTCTATCTAGTTTATATTAAGAATCAGGTCAGACTAAATCCTAATTTAAACTAAGATATTATCTTAACCTAGCAAGTTCTATCCTAAGATGCAAAAATCAATCTAGACTTAAAATAAAACACGTAATTTATTCTAAAATGCCATGACGTGCAAATAATGCCTTAATTCCTAATTTTTTATGAAATTCGAAATTAAGATCAAACATGCAATTCAGATAATAAAAGAAAAACTAACAATCCTAAATGAATGCACTTTTTCTTTTTCTTTTTCATGATTCAAAATAAAAATCCCTATTCTAATCATGCAAGATGATTAAAAAAAAACAAACCTAATCCTAATTCAAACTTTTTTTTGAGATTTTTTCTTTTACAAAAATAAAATTGACTCAAACACCATGACATCAAATCCAACAAGATAAAATTGATATTCGAAAATCGGCGAACCATATCTCGCGCATGAGATCGGGCTGTCCAATTTTAAAATTAAATCGCGAATCGAATCTTGGGCATAAGATCGGATTGTCGATTTTTATAAGGGATTGCGAGTCGGATTTCGGGCGCGAAAATCGAACTGACAATCCCTAATTTGAGGGCACTTTCATGTTGGAATGTCAATCATCCCTTAAAGACTAATTCTAAAAAAAAATTCAAACAAAGAGATAAAATATCAAAACCTAAAATAAGATAAAACAAATCTATCTAATAAATTAAATCTAATAAAACTACCTAATAAACTAAATCTAATAAATCTACGGAATAAAATAAAATAGATCTATACCTAAATTTGATTTTTTTTCAAAAACTCAATCGGTAGAATGGACCAACGATGAAGGCTCGGCGCGGCGCGGCTCAAGGGCGAAGGGGCGGCTGTGGTAGCGTCGTGGCGGTGGGTCACCGTGGGTGGTGGTTCTTGTTGGGGACTTCTCGGTTTTCACGAACAATTGGCAGTGCAGGAAAGTTATGGCTCGACAACAAGCTCGACATGATCGTCAAAAGAGTTGTTAGACACGTCTAGGGATTCCGACGTGTTGAAAATATAATGAGTGATTTTCCGTCGATCCACGATTGAACCCAACGTAACTTTCTTCTTCTTTTATATTCCACGTGGTCAGTCCCTTGAGAACTCACAGCCGTTTCTTCAAATCTCACCCTCAAGGAGAGACAAATTCCACCACTTCCCCTTTAGTTTGTCTCTTCCTCTTTTTTTTAATCCTATTCAAAACATCATAACCCAGAATTCTTCATGTGGGCGTGCCAGATGCCTTGGTGCCCTAATTCTCTCTTACATTATGCATGGGATGAGAACGCCATCTGCTCGTTGGAGGTAGCCACCGAAAATTAAATAGATGAAGATGCTGGATGAGGACCACGAGAAACGGTGATTCAGATAGACGGCAACTGGAGCTCGGTGGACGCGGTAGATGGACGCCAGGGACTGCTAAGCTGCGATGAGGGCTGCTGTTAAGTCAAGAAGCAGCATTGGACGAGGCCTTGCTGGTGCCGCTAGAATCTCCGCAACTGTTCTTCGAGAAAGCGAGGGGTGGTGCGAGGCCACGGCAGCCGAGGGAGATTGTGTTCTTGTCCACTCCGTTCAAAACGTCCCACCCAAGACCGCTCTCACTAACGATTTTGCTGTGGTTGCCGGGTATTCAATGTATTGTGTGGCTCCACTCACGTTTTTCTCTCAATGGCCGTATGTGTCAATGTTTGGCCCCCTTGAAACCCTAAGCGAACAAACCTATTTATAGGCCACCGATTAGGTTTTCAATTTTTTCGAATCGATATCCGCAATATTTGTTTTGTCGAATGCAATATCACTTGCTCTATCCGAAAACAATTCATCATATCTCGAACAAAAAATTCGAATTTCTAATTTTTCACGAGATAATCTTTCAATCATTAAAAAACATGGGCTTGGGCCAACTTGCTCGCTTTGTGGGCCTAGCCCATCTAATTTGAACCCATCCGCCACCGGTCCAATAAAATGCAAATAATGCAAATAACAAAATAAATGCAAATAACAAAATAAATGCACCTAACACTATATGCTATGCAAATGAATTATAAAAAATAAAATTAACCCCTAATGACTAAATGGGCCGCCAAAATTTAGGTGTCAACAAGCACGTTCCTTCTTGTTCGTAATCAATCCGCTCATTCCTTTTACAACTGTCTTGATCGTGTCCTAATTTATCAACAATGACTTCACACCTAAATTCTTGGATGTTAACCGCTATTCAACCGTGCCCACCTTTGATGCTTCTTTGTATATTTCAAATGTTTTTGTCCAAAACTTACCACCGGCATCATTTGGGTAGCCACTTAATATCTTCCGTTTTATTTTAACAATTGACCATGTGGAGGCTTCTCGCTTTGCTCTCGATCCTTGAATCCTCATCCTCTGGCTCATCGATAGTTAATCATATATTACAATCCTATTGACACATGTGTAATTTCATTTGACTTCCATCATGTTTTTCGCCCTCGTGATCAACAGGCGATAGTACGATTAATATTGAATGTTAACATATGTGCCATTTTAAAAGAAGTAAATTTGAAATTTATTTATTTTAAAGAAGATATCTTGTCTTATGTGCGGTTCCTTCGGGTGACAATCATGCCTTTCTTTCTTTAAACGCTTCTTTTCCTATGCATGGCCCATATAGATCATTACTTCCTGTATTATTTTCATGTGTCCTTTCGAATTTCTGTAGATAATTGATTACTGCGATTTCGAGCCATCGTCTTCAACCCTATTATACACATTAGAGACTCCCTTTTAATACTCCTTTTGTCTTCTTCCTTAAACCCTAAAACCTTTTGCATCTCGTTTTCTTTGTCTACTTCAGCATCTTCCATTGCATCCAATACCTCCAAATTTCACCCAGATAGTTTCATTGCTAATTTTGATGATCTAGAACAATGTGAGGAAGCTGATAATTGTCGTTTTGGACTCTTGAGTGTTATGGAAGAACATCACGAACGCCTACTCCTTGGGCCTTGCCTTTTAGACCATCAACACATCCCGCCATCTCTCAAGCCTTGTTTACCAATGAAACGCGAAGAGATACTTCCTATTCAGCACTCTTCTCGATGGACATCGGGACTTCGGCGCCCTTCCGATTTCGTGGCTTTCCGTTGTTTGAAGTGGAATTCCACTCATCGTACTTACGGATGAAGGATTATCTGTGAGTTAAGCTTGCTTGGAAAAAAACAAGGATAGAGACAACACTTGAGGTTAGTATGTTGTCCCATGATCTGAACAGGGGACTATTGGGTTTTGCAATATGTTTCTATCCCAATCAACCAATTGCTTCTTTTTCTCTTGGGGACCCAAAACTGTCACTCTTTTAGATATCTTTACCATAGCTGGCTTTGTGCTAAATGGCATTCCTGTAGAAAATTTGGAACCGTTGGAAGTACCTTATATTTCTAAGAGTGTCCTTACACATGGGAAATTCCTTGATTGATTCTGCTGCACTTTTGGTCCCATTGACTCCACTAAACGTATTGTCTTTTTGCTCTATTGACTATCGAAATATGTATTCTTTAACTCTTAAAGTTTCAAGGGACCTTTGACACATTGCCTTGGATATTGCAGCGGGTAAATGGTTTGCTCTGGGTCCACTTGTTTTGGCTTCGTTATATAGGGGTTTACTCATGCATCTCTTTCAATGAAATCCAAAGATGGTACGTTGTCTGGTCCATTTTGGCTTTTGCAAGTATGGCTGGCACTTTATTTTCTTTGTTTATTCAGTAAATATTCTCGTGACCTTCCACATTACTCTTTAGCAAACTCTAGACATTCTCATCTTTTCCCTTTAGTATATCAATTACTAAGTCGTTCACCTTTGGATACACCCATTCGATTTTCTTCCTTAACATTCTATCTTCAAACTCTTTTGGAATTCGACCATGATCTCATCGAATTTTTCCCTTATGAACCTGAAGAGTTCAACTACCTCTGCGATTTTACAGCTTTGAACGACTATCAAAAGTTCTGGATTTGGATTTCTGCCAATGATGAACTACAGCTTTGGCCCGATATTGAACAACGAATGAGCGGAGAACAGTCCACGGCTTGGCCCTTGATCGGAAGCCTTGAAGGCCGGCGATGAGCTCTGGCGAGGAGCCTCGAAACAACGGCCTCGACAAGTCCTTCCTTTTCTCCATTGACTCCAATGAAGCATCAGCATCCGCGACTCTGGCGTCAGCCCAACGGGCCAGCCCCGACGAGCCCACGACCACCGAGAGCCGTCCACCAGGGTCACGCCATCCCTCCTGCTGCTGCTGCTGACGCCCCGCCCGCATCAGCAACCCTCTAGGCTGGAACCTCATGCTGCCAAGCTGCCCCTACGGCCGTGACTCGCCTTCGCCGCCGCTCTTCACCATAGCAATAGTTCGAGCAAATCCCAGTGAAGTGATCAGCATGCTTCAGCCACCGACCAGCAGCAACTCTAGCAGTCCCGACGCCCGGAACAGCTCCCTCCAGTGATCTCCTAGAAACAGTCCTGCAGTTCAGCTCGGGTTTTGCCGCCGAATGCCTTCGCCCGCTCCTCACCTCGCACCTGATCTGCACCAGTAAAGAATCCGGCTGTTTCCCGGCGAGTCAAGGCCTCCTGGTGTCCTTCCAAATATAAATAACGACGCCGTGAAATCTCCTGGCTTTCTAGTGCGCCCAGCGAGTTCATGTAGGAAGCCAAAACCTCCAGCGTACACGCGGCTGCGCCCAACGGCTCCTGCGAGTCGTCCAGCAGGTCGTCACGCTCATCCTCCTGCCTCACTACAGCTCAGCCGTGTCCAGCTACTTACCGGCGCCTCGGCAAGTCCCGGCGTTCATAGAGAAATTCGGGAGAGACCAGCGATTTTCTCTCGTTTGGTAGGTTTTCCGGCGAGACCATCGCGTCCAGTGGCCTTGGTGTGAAGTCCGGATCAGTCGATATAAAAGAACACCCGCCGTCTGGTGATTGCCCAGTCGCTTTCGCCAAGCCTTGTCGTCGCGCTCAATGGCCGTGCACGCTTCAAACCAGGCGAGTCTTCAAGCACTTCCAGCGAGACCAGAATTCATCGCCGCGTCACCCATCATCCCCCCTGCGCCAAACCTATCCACGGTTTCACTTCACAGCCTTCGCATGGTATCCCTTGATTTGTTAGATTTTGCATAGTATTAGTTCCTTTGTTTCGTTGAAGCGCTGTTTCAGTAGACGACTAACCTGGAATTTGTGCAGAATATTGTTTTCTTAAGCTTATTTGACTTTAACGTTTATATTCAGTGTGCATAAAGGTTCTTAAGAGCTTAAACTTCACGACCAAATTTTTATTCCTTGAAAAGAGAATACTTGAGCACTTGATGCAGGATTTGTGAACCGAGGATTGATTGGAAACACGGTGTTTGCTTTGTCCTTTTTGTTGATCGTGGGAGTCTTGCGATAAGTCATTTGCCTTAGGTCGAGTCACACTTTTTATTGCATTTTTGTAGGCAGGAATGGCTATGACTCCTTTGCTGCGGTGACATCCCTCATCGATCCAACACATCCACCGCGACCAAGCTACCGTGGGCTACCTAGCCATGCCCCCATCGCTGGTCGTCGTCCGAAGCACCTCCGTCCACGTGCCTCTGTTGAATTTGACTTGGGAACATATTTTCGAGTTAGGTGATGATCATTATCCAAAGTTGAATATCTGATTTTATTGCATAATCTGAACGATTGGTATCAAATCGAGATATTTGAATGATTTGTTATCTAATGCATATTGGGAAGATTTTTATGATTACTCAAAATAGGATTATTTGATAATTCATAATGTGTGCATGGATGGCAATCTGATCTCAACCTCAAGATACGATTCTTGTCCACACGGAATAGCGGCCATCAATAACCCTTTGAAGATGGTCGGTTTATTCTTTATGAAATTTGAATGGACGGGATATTTAGTGATGCAGATTGGATAAATATTATTTTGTGATGAGTGCTCATCAGTTATTTGATTGCTTTCTTAAAATAAAATACCAAAAACATCATTTTAGAGTAAATTAGAGACTTTTCTAGGATAGGTTGCATGTTTAATTAGGGCATTTTGGTACTTCTCCCACCTTCTCTTAAATAGTTATCTTCAATCTTCCCATTGAAGATGCCTCAAAGAAGTACATAGCCATTATAGATCGATTGGTGCTGTTGTCTAGAGATGGTATTGCCCATTTAGTCCTTTTTTCTGAACATTTTCTACCATGCTCGACTCGAACATGTTTGACTAAAAGACAAATCTACCATGTTAGACTCAAACATCAAAGATAAAGGTCAAATGTGGGGCCTATTCTTGATTTAAGATAATTTGTTACATTTTTTTCTTCTTTGTTGGTTTTCTTTTCTGTTCTCCCACTAGGGACGAAATTTGTGTCCCTCTTTTCCAAAAAAAATAATAATTTTGGTAGAACTCAAAAATGGTTTATTTGGCAGATAGCTAACAGATTATTGTATTAATGAGTTGTATTATTTTATTTTTTTAATGGGAAACCTTTATTCTAAAATTATCCAAAGTTCAAGTAAAAGTGAAAAGAATGTTCAAAAGCACTATTTAGTAGGGTAAATTGAAACTAGACGAGTAAACCTTTTGGAAAATAGAACAAAAAAATCGAGAGTTTAGGCATTGTTAAGATATATTCTCGAAGCTAATTTTAGATTTTATTATCATATGATGTTAATAAACTTTGGAATCTTGCAAGTTCCTTCTCGTGTTGCTCTTGTAGTAAGTTGAAATCTAATTCAGCCAAGTGGGAGCAAGACTTTGTCACGTGAAGGCTCTTCTTGGTAGAGTGGAATATAAAACCTTGCCTCAAGCCTCGGGAAATCCTTGCAAAGTGGCTGCTTTAGGGCATGACTCGCTTATTTTGTAAGACTAGTGCTCACTTTGCTTTCATTGATCGATTCAACGTAAGTTATAGCAAAAGGGAGTGCTGCTTTCAACATAAAATCACCATAACACCTTAAACGACAAGCTTCATATAAGCTTAACAATCCACGCGCATCGTTCATGAGTGATAATCTTGAATTTTTCAAAGACCTTTGTGCGACCAACCAGCATGGGAAAAAAGACGTAATTCAAATCCTATTTAATGTTCTAGGTTTTCTTTTACTTGTGTCTCTTGGAATTCGACTGAGCAATAGAAATCTTTTAATTTGTTTTGGATATCTTATTATATTGGTGCACCACATTTAAGACATACCCGATGAAACATTATAACTTTATTTTAGCAACAATCAAAAGGTAAGAGCCACCATGTGAAGGTCATCTGCCTTAAAATTTCCATGATTAAGTTTGAGAGACACTCTTGTTGTTTTAATTGCTCGTCTATTCCACGCTCAAATTGGTAGTCTATTCCCAAGCGTTGGCTTTGATCAATCAAGTGAAGCGTTTGCAAAGGCTTATCCACGACATCAGTCAGCATCTTCCTCACCTCTCCCTTCAGTTCCTCCATCTGTCCCTCCACTCTTCCAGGGAATTTGAACTTCTGCAAATATATTATACGCTATTTCAAATATGAAGCAAGCATGGCATACGTATATTTTACAACTGTTAAAAGGGGGGCCACAATACATGGAACTACCCAGAGCTAAAGAAAGCGGTGAGATCGAAAATGCGATGTGAATGTTGCAGAAGCCAGCAGGGAAGATTCGAACTACTTCTGCTGTATGTCTGTCGGTTTGATTGCAGCAGGTGGATCATGGATTTCGGATGCACATCCCCCGTGACATTACATAGGGACTGGTTTTCAGATAATCAGTTAGAGTGGTGCAGTGTTTATGGGCGACAACGCTGAGTGCGAGGTGGTTGGCATTACTCAGTGCACATCAACCATTGAGGGTCAGTCTTATTCAGGGAAAAGTGTTAAAAGAGTTCTAAACATTTTGCATTTGTGCCAATTTAGTCCTAATTTTAGCTGGATTTTGCTAATTAGGTGTCGGCTTGCTGACGTGGTACAATCGACGTTGACGTGGACAACTTTTAATAATAATTTAATATTTTCGAATTTTTTCTTTTTCTTTTTTCCTTCTCCTCCTTCCTCTAGCTGATCGCCAGACCTTTGCAACTAGCCAAAGGCAACAACCGGCGAGGCTCGAGCCCTTGCTAATGGCCATGATGATGACCTCGGGGCAACCGGCCAAAGGCGATGGCTGTCGAGGCTCGAGCCCTCGCTAGTGGCCGCGATGGTGACCTCGCGGCGACCTCGCGCTAGGCAGCGAAGCTCACCCTCCCCAGATCTAGTGAGGGTCGACCCATGCCGGCCATGGGTGAGGCCATCCTCGCGGCTTGGGTAGCCTCGAGCTGGCCTCACCAGCCAGGAAGGCAGCCTCACGCCTGGGCGAGGCTCGACCTCGCTAGATTCGGCGAGGGTGAGCCTCGCTACCCAGCACGAGGCCGCCCTTGCGGCCACTAGCGATGGCCGATGAGGCTCGCCGGCCATCGCCTCTAGCCAATCATCGAGGTCTGGCAACTAGCTAGAGGAAGGAGAAGGAGAAGGAACAAAGAATAAAAAGAAGAAAAAGAATACAAAAAGAAAAAGAATACAAAAATTCAAAAAATATTAAAATATTATTAAAAGTTGGTCATGCCAATCATGCCACGTCAGCATACTAGTGCCGAGTCAGCAAAATCTAGCCAAAATCAACTGGAAATGACTAAATTGTTACCAAGCAAAAAGATTTAGAACTAAATTGACATAAATACAAAATGTTTAGGACTTTTTTAACACTTTTCCTGTCTTATTCATCAATCACTTTACAAGGCCTTTATAATTTGATATGAGATTTAACGTGTTACAATACATTCGCAGATCCTTATTATAAGACTGGGAACGGTATGCATGTCTTCATCTTACAAAGAAAAAGGAGTTTTGGTAGTTCCCTGATAAGAGAACGTTTGGTGGCTTCCATTTTTTTGCTAAAGGATGACGGTAGTTCTCTGAAAAAAGATAGGAAAAACAACCAAGCTGCGTTTTCTTATTTTTGTACCCATAACAAAGGAAAATTCGGCAATTTCTTTAAAATGTTGTTCAATTAAAAATAATAATTATTGGTATGTAACTCAACAGACAAGTTGCTAAAAAAAATCGAACGTTGGTAAGTAATTCAAATAAAAGTTGACACTCTAAACTAGTTAGTAGTTCAATTTGACAAAAGTTTGTAAACCGTTTAATTTAGGTTAGTAATTTCATGTAAAATTTAGCTTATTCAAAGCCTTTGTATATCATGCAAATAAAAACAATTAAATTAATGCAAAAATTACTAATTTGCAAATTATCATTAAAAAAAAATTGGCAATTTTACAAATGCTTTAATAAGTTATCGGTAAGTTACCTGCAAAAGAAGTCAAACAGGTCATATTCTTTACAAATAGTTTTTTGTCACTTTGGAACTTATTGAAATTGTTGACAAAAAAAAAAAAGACATTGAAATTTACAGGCACGCAAAAAATCCACATTTGGTACATGAATCAATGAAGTTCTACGAGACAATGTGATTGACCGTGGCCAACAGATCAAGCAGATCAAGCGATACTCTTGATCTTGCCATGCAATAAAATCTCGGACAACTTATTATTGCCAAATGAGAATACATACAACAAAGAAATGAAGAATCAAGTTTAACCACGAACTATGTTCAATTATTTATGTATCCTTCATGAAGTAAATAAAGGGAGCCTTACATAAGCTGGACATAAAAAAGTTAGGGGAAAAATTGCCCAAAAAATTTTAAACCCATGTATGGTGGCCAATTCAGTCTTAAATATTTAAATTGTGCCAATTTAGTTATAAATGCTTAGATAATTTGCTAATTTAGTTCTAGACCTTTTAATGATATGCCAATTTAGTCATTCTTGCAAATTTGGCTGGAAATTGTGGACTTGACGATCTAGCCAACATCGGATGTCTTATGTGTTATGGTTGACATTGACGATTAGCGCTAAAATGGATGATTTTTGTAAATTTTTTTAAATTTTGTGAATTTTTTTTCTTTCCTTTCTCTTTTTTCCTTCTTTCTTTTATCTTTTTTCCTTTATTTCCCTCTGCCCATTGTTGGCTGCTAGTGACGGTTGGGTGAGGAGTGAGCTCACCCATATGGTGAGGGTCCTCACCAAGGTGAGGGCGACCCTCGCTTGTGGCTAGCAATTGGCGAAAAGAAATAAGGAAAAAAAAAGAAAAGAAAAGAAAAGAAGGAAAAGATCAAAAACATTAAAAAAAAAATTACAAATACCGTCAATGTCAATGATTTTCAACAACTATTAGCTAGACAAACTTAATCGAAAAATCGTTAAAATATTTAGAATTAAATTGACAAATTAGTTTTGAAACTAAATTGATTTTATTAAAATGTTTATGACTAAATTGACAAATTGTTAAAAAGTTTAGTACTAAATTAGCACAATTGAAAGTTTTAGAACTGAATTGGCCATTGTAAAATAAGTTTAGGACTTTCTGGATAATTTTCCCAAGAGTTAGGAATTATTAAAATATTTCAATTACACGTTACACTAAACTTTGCAAACTTAGCAACATATGCGTAGTTTATTTATGAGTTTTATCACACACGTCAATCTGAAAGTACATAATGGTAATAATATTGTCCCTCATACATCAGGAAAAATAGGATTTCCAAGGCATAACCTATAGACTATTGATTTGCAATGACCAAATTGGTTTGACAACGTTTGGTCCAAACTTCACATGAGCAAGGGACTAATGAAGAGCAACGTCACATAATCTTTGAGCGTTGTTTCAGAATGGGTGTAATTATCTCCATCACTATATAACACATCCATCACCCGTGAGAAATTGAGCATTCGTGTGAGAATTGGCATTGGAACCGCGGTTGGATGAAGAAACTCTTCATTGATGTCCTTCCATGAATCAATGACTCCTTTATGGAGTTCCTCCCCAGCTTCTTGCTCCGAGACGCCGTGGTATTTCATGAGCAACTCCACTGCAGATACTACGTGCCCCCTCTTTTGCTCAAACTGTATGTCAAACAACATTGGTGTTTCTAGATTAAATGGTGGTTGATCAAATTGTATCATATTTCTGGAGGATAATTATGTTTTATTATACCTGGTGAGAGGCAATGTCATCCATGAGCCTACATATGGTTTGTGCAGCCTTCACAATCTTGCAATCACCGACTGACCATTCAAGAGCATGTTTAGTGACCACATCGCCCATTCCCACAAGTGATGTAGTCGCTAACATTCCATATAGTAAAGCCCTAAAAGATTTTCAATTTTGAATCCAATTTTCATCAAAATATTTTCACATTTTTATGCTAAACTAATTCTAAATTGAAATTAACATTAAAATTTAGTAAAACTACTCAAAATCTAATTTCTAAATTTTTTCCTAATTTTTTTTTAAAATTTTTTATTGTATTTTATTTTATTTTTTATTTCAAAAATTGGGAACTTGGATCGGGTTAGGAGACTGAACCTTGTGTCAATTGTATAAAGACGAACATTAGATTATGTTGAGCTTATTTTTCTAAAATGACATTTTTTGTGTTTTCGGGAACAAATTAGTAGGTTTTTTTTTTTTTTAATACTTCGTGTTTCTATTCCAATTTATTCCCTTGCTACTAATCTGTTTTGAGAAATAGAAAAATTAGCTGACATTATTAAACAGATTTTTGTTCTTTTTCTGTTTCAAGGAATAAAAGAACAGAAAAATAAAGAAATAAAAATGTTATCAAACAGGACCAAACTGTCTAAAAGCAATGTGAAAATCAATCAGAAGATGTGAAATTGCTAATTTAGAGGTAGCTTTCTCGAGTGCTTTGAGAGGCGGGATGGTCCAAATATGATGAGCTAAGAACACACCTCGAAATAGAAAGAGGAAGGAACTTGTGAATGACCTCACTGAGAACAACAAGACCAATCCACACCCACATAAAATGATGTACTACCCACATAAAATGATGTGCTACTGCCTAGGTGGGACTAGGTAAGGTTGGGCGCGGATGCGGACCACAAGTGCTGCACCCGTTCACAGGGCACAGATGCGGACCACAAGTGCTGCACCTGTTCACAGTAACGATCTTCAAGTCTAATTCAGAATCAAATCAGGACCCACACGCCGCGAAAGATACTTCCATTCTTAACGAGGCGGTAGCATCGCATGGGGCCGTATGGCGAGAAGGTATTGGCACAACACTCACACCACTCAGGTCAGTAGTCGACCATGGTACAATAATAGAGAACATGCAGAACAGAATATTCTAGCACGCAGCAAGCGAAGACAAGGAAGACTTGATTCTGATTGGCAAATGAACGGTGGAGAAGCAAAACACAGTTTGCAAGGTATCTCCAACAGCCTCCACCATTCGCAGGTTAAAAAGCCTTTCCGAAATTCAATACGATACACGTTAAATGCCGTACATCAACCGGCCCGATAGAACCCGATGCAGCAAGCGAAGACAAGGAAGACTAGATTCTGATTGGCAAATGAATGGTGGAGAAGCAAAACACAGTTTGCAAGATATCTCCAACAGCCTCCACCATTCGCAGGTTAAAAAGCCTTTCCGAAATTCAATACGATACACGTTAAATGCCGTGCATCAACCGGCCCGATAGAACCCGACATACTCATGTGCATAGCCTAGGCCACTATTTTGACCCAAAAAAAAGAAAAAACCTGGGCACTAGCATTTGGCACAAATCGTTATTTTGGGAAACGATGAATCCGAAAATAACAGTACAATTACTAAAATTATTAAGGGTGTGTTTGATAATATTTTTATTTCATTTCTTTTAAAAATATTTTTTTAATTTCTGATTTTTAAAATAATTTTTGAGTAAAAGAACGCGTTTATTAGCTACACAAATTTTTATTCTCGAGATAGAAAAATAATATGAATACGTTTAGTATAATCTACAATTTCTTTTGTAATGTATAATTTTTTTAATTTTTTTTAATTTTTTTCTTTTTTCTTATCTTTTTCTTTTTCGCCGCTTGCCGCCTAGAAAAGAAATAATTAACTTATTTCTAGAAATTGTTCTAGGAACAAGAAGAAAAAAATAAAAATAAAAAAAAAACTTATTTTTACAAATTGTTCTCGAGGATAAGAAACTATTTTTTTCTACTTTTTGTTTATATTCCAAATCTATTCCCCAATCATTTTATTATTACGGGGAGTAGAAAAATTAATTGATATTATCAAACTGATTTTAGTTATTTTTCTATTGCAGAGAGTAAAAGGGCACAAGCATTACCATACGGAGCCTAAGCCATTCCTTGCCTATAAATACCCATCAATAATGTCTATGGCACTCACAGAAAAGCCCCTCGTGCTCTCTATCTCTCATTAGAGAAAGCCATAAAAGAAAGGAAAAGAATGTCTCTTCAGATTTCAGCAATTCCATCTTCTCTTGCAACTCAAGATAAAAGCCATGTGGTTGAACGCCATTCAGCAAATTTTCATCCAAGCATATGGGGGGATTACTTCCTCAAATATGCCTCTCGCTCTTGCTCAATGGTTAGAATTTAATACATTGCTTCTTACTCAACTATATATATGTATACATATTTCGTGAATAGTAGTGGTATAGCACGTGAAAATAAATTTCCTTTTATGCACTTCATCTGGAATAATACAAAGCTTCCTCTCGTGCTTAAACTTGGTTCTTCACTTTGTTACTCTATAATGACCAAGGAAATTCTGACATTCTCATTATAAATTTAAAATTCGTGCAAAAAAAGAGTGAAAATATTGGGTAAAGGTGAGAGAGCCCTTTGATGTAAGGTGAAAAGAAACGACATGAAATCCAAACAAATCTCGTAAACAAGGAATGTGAGAATTATCATTATCAATAACATATTTGTGAATATCCTGCTGCACAATTTCAATAAACACTCTTAGTTATCTCATATTTACCATCTTTCTTTCTCTATTTCTTTCTTTTTTTACCTTATGCATTCAAGAATTCAATACCCACGTCCTCTCCAGACCATACCTAGATGATAATTAGTTACAGTTTATGATTATTTGGACTATCCCGTACTTTTTTACCATAAAAATCCCGTGCTTGTCCACGTAACTCTAGTCCCCTTCGTACCAACTTCAAATTCCCCCTCTCCTCTCTCTCACACGCTCCTCTGTCGTGCACACCGCAACTTGATGTCGCACAGCAACGCTCCGATTATCCCGGAAAGAACTCTATTTTGGCTCATGAGAAAATATCGACAATTTTACTTTGAACCATTCACACGTCGACACGTGTCCTTGGCCTGCCACGTCGGCCAACTTCAAACCAGCGCTCTTGCGCTCTGCTCTCTCTTCTCTCTTTCTTTTCTTAGCGGGTCATTTCTCTCTTCTCACTCTCTCCCCTCTTTCCTGACCCGACGACGTTGTCTCCCAAATAGCGCTCTCCGATGAGGGCCACGCTCCCACCAACGACGGCAACGCTCCCTACCAACGATGGCCTCTCTCTCTACTCCACGGCCTCTTCGCTCTCTGACGACGGCCGCGCTTTGTTCGACGGCCGTGGAGTAGAGATAGAGGCCGTCATCGGGAGGGAGCATCCTGGTCGTCGGACAGAGCTCAGCTGTCGTTGGAGAGCGAAGAGGCCGTGGAATAGAGAGAGAGGCCGTCGTCGGGAGGAAGCGTCGTCGGAGCCGCCGCCCTCCATGGCCATGGAGGTTGAGGTTATAGATCTGGAGGCATTGGCTCCGGATCTGGAGGAGGAGGTAGCCTCTCACTGGCCGGGAGAGATCATGAGACCGCTTGAGCTCCACAATTGACTTTAACATCAAGCAGAGAGAGAGAGAGAGCCCTTGCGCGAGTGAGAGCAAAGTAGAATATCCACGTGCTGCAGTGTGATGCACAAAGATATCGATTTTGGCCCGGTCCACTGCAGTCCTTCTGTTAGATTTTTGTGGAAGCGTGTGTATGCGCAAGTGTGTATGTGTGAAATATGGGTGGATATAAGTGGACTACAACGGTAAGGGAGTATGGATAAAAAAACTGGACTTTTATTACAAAGGAAGGAATATTTCTAATTTTTCTGCTACATAGAACATACATCCACAACGCCTATTTATAAGCATGAGTCACCGCCTTCCTCTACCGACTTTGAGTACAAAATTAATATAAAATTACAAGCTTCTTCTTGACTCCTGCTTGTTGCGACTTCTTCCGGATCTTCTGGTTGCTGCTCCCTTATTCTCCATTTTTCTATTCTCTGTAGCTCCCTGCCACTTTTGTTGACTTTATTCAGCCAAGCTGGCTTTTCTTCCTTCACACGTACACTTGCTGCCTACATAGTACTAGAAATTTCTCCAACATATGATAATCTTAAGCATGTGTAGTCTGGTGTAGTCTAGAACTTTCCAAAAATGGATCACTTTTTTTAACACTTCTGCATCAGAGAGAAATTGACACCAATAGAAAGCCCCTCTTGTCCTTCCTTACGGGCCAGTGAACTTCTCATGCACTCAGTACCAGAGAGAAATTGACATATGTTTTTCTGTGTTATGTGTAGGAAAATGGCCATGATCAGCATGCGGAACAAGAAATCCAGAAGCTGGATGACGAGGTGAAGAGAATGCTATGCGCTGATGCCGACAAGCCGTCCCTGAAACTGGACATGATTGATCAAATACAACGATTAGGCATTGCACACCGCTTCGCAAGTGACATTGATCACGTGTTGAAACAACTTAGTGAGACATGTTTCGTTTGCAACAATGGAGACAGGGATATCGATGACCTCTACACGGCTGCTCTCCTCTTCCGATTGTTGCGACAACAAGGCTACCGAGTTTCATCTGGTGAGTCAGATTTTTGGTCCGTCCATGACAATCTAGGTGAGGCATTGGATCTAATTCTTTTGTCAATTAGAAATGAAATGAGGAAATTGTCATGCAACAAATCATTTGGGAAAAAAAACTGGAAATTTGTTTTCAATTCATGTCTTGACTCTTCTTAGTTCATGTTTAAAAAAAAATTCGTCCCTACTAGGGCATCCCATGTCTTTGTCCATTTTTAGAAAATCCTTTTCATACGTGGACTTCTCTTGAAAAAAAGATTGTTGTCATGGATTGGTGTTCTCATCACGCCTCATTCTTACATATCTCTATTTTTCTTTAGGTGATCAAGAACTAGAATGGCCGACCAAACTGAAATGTGTGATCGTATCTCCACTATGGAAGACCAACTCTGACAGTTGCTCGCCTCTATGCAATTCATGATAGCTCAAATCCAATCTCTCCGAGCGGATTTGACTCTTACACCTGCTCTCTGAGAGACAGTAGTCCTAAAGCAGTCAAGCAAGACCCAAATGAGCAATGATGATATGCCTGACCTGGAAGATGATCCACTGTGGGTCACTGCTGAAAAAACTAAGCCTGACAATGTCCCTAGGATGAGACAAGATGAAGTGGAAGTGATGGACACTCTAGGGCAGCCTAGTGGCAAGTTTGATTACCTAGTGAAGTATTCGGCTCCTCCCAGCTTTTACTTTGACTCCCGCAACATAATTCCAAGTGGATGGGATGACATGGACGATCTGACACCTCCAAAGACAGAGAACTCTGATGACGCCCTGGAAGGAATCACAGAGCATAACAGGGAGGCATTTGAAAATAATGCGTCAATTTCCAGTGATAGTTCGCTCGTTGAGGGAACATACATCCGAAGGAAAATAGACATGAGGGCAAATGATCATTTCCTAGTCGATTGTAATGACATCTCCCAAGAGTGAAGAAAATCATCTTGATTCCAAAGTGTGATATGTGGCACATCTCATAACAATTTGTGTGAGATGTCATTCTCGAAGGCCAAATGAAGTTTCTCGTTTCCATAAGAAAATAATGGAACAAATCAAAAGAAGATCATCCGTCTTGGATGAAATGGATACATTGCGTTCATGAATATAATTAATTTCGGAATTGACACTCTTGTTCTTTTTCTTGCAGATGAAGAATTGGGGCACTACAGATTCTAGTAATGACATGACTAAGACAAAATCTCTATCCGAGCCAAAATGGTTGTGCAATTTGAATTTACTCTGATGTTGCATAGTATCATATTCATGCATGTTCTCTTGTGCAGGGGCAAAAGCGGGTCTCCACTTTTGATGGATAGAGACGATCCAAGGACATCCATTGCTGAGGCAATTCTTTTATGGAGCAATTCCCCTAAATGAGTGCTTAAAACCATGTTTTGAGTGCAATAAATTGTTTGTTTTGAAGTAACAAACTCTTTTCATGCTTAAAGTTGCTAGACTCTTTTGAAAAGGGAATTTTCATATTGATTTAGCTCACCAATTTCATGTGGAGATTTGTCAAGATAGACAATTCAATAAAGTGACATCAATGCTTAAGAATGCGAAACGAGACGTGTCAGGATGATGAAAGGCAAGCCATATTTTATACACAATCCCATACTTATACACTTGTGAGATGAGTGTAGGAAGTTCCATATTTACAAGGTAAAGAGTTCTCTCGCAAAAGGTACGATAACTGAAATGATGAGAGGCAATTCATTTCTCTATCCCAAACACTACAAGTGATCCATTGCTTAACCCTTTTGAGCCCATACACTTATGGATGTTCTTTTCAAATTACCCCTGTCAAGAATCACCCCACATCGGGGCAACTAAGAGATCAAATGGTATCATGAGGTAAGGAAAATGAATTGAAATTTTCTTGCTCTCACTTGCATCAATCTTCAAGTTATGCTATTACATTGAATTCATGTGTTAATTTAAGTGCCTTAGGATGACGAAGAGCATTTCTTTCTTTATCCTATACACATATATCCTTTGCATAGCCCACTTGAGCCTGCAATTTCATTTCTTTAAACCCAGTTGATGATCAACCCCCACACTGGGGCAAGGCAAAACCAATTGATGATCAATCCCCCACACTGGGGCAAGGCAAAAGGCAAATGAAGACTCTTGAAAAGTTCTAGTGTCATTTAAAGTGTAATTGCTTGACGCATGCATTATGCGCAAGAACCGAAATCAAAATAGAACTAAGGGGCATGAAAAAGCAGTGTGCCTGGTAAAAGTAAGGCCGATGCCCATGAAAAAAGAAGTGAAGAAAAAATGCATGAGAACTAGGGGCATGAAAAAGCAGTGTGCCTGGTAAAAGTAAGGCCAATGCCCATAGATGAAAAAAGAAAGTCAAAATAAGTGACTGTCAATTGCAAGAATTGAATCCCAAGGGAGCAATACTCAAAGAACTCAAATGTCGAGTTTCTATAATCAATGGGGCACTTCATGAAGACAATCCCCGATGGTGAAAAAGAAAACTGGTGGTAATGTCAAGATGATCATCAACTCTCACCCTCTACACACTTTTTGAGCCTAATGATCCTTTCATTTCTCAACCCATGAACCCACCTACGTTACGTCCCTTACAAAGTCTCTTCAGATTAGGGCACTTGAATTAACGTAGGAGTTCATATGTTTATAAGCATCGCTCGAAAAAGTGCGAGCAAGATTATTTATTTCTCATTTTTGCAGGGTTCTTGACTTATAAACCTGGAAATGATTACAAGACTGTTCATTCAATATCCTTGACTAAATAGTCCATTTGTTAAGCCGTTGGCTAAGCCCACATTATGGTCCCTGTTAAAGACCTCTCAGATTGGTAAAATCGTACCGCTTGCGAGAATATTCGGACCCATATCGATATGATGAAATTGAGTGATTCTCATAAAATAGCCATTCTAAATGAGAGTGAGTGAAAGTCCTTTCTAATCGAAAGTCTCTCATTTAGTATTCTTAAGAAATCCATGTCATGAGTGAAAATTGTCTTGAACGATAATTCTCTTTAGTGGAAATTCGAATGATGCAAAAGTCATTATGCATGAATCTTGATTGAATTGATAAAAGCTTCAGTAGATTTTAAAGTTTGCATTCCAGAATAGCCTTAATTGCTTATTTCTTTGGTGAATGAATTTTTGCTCTAATCATGTCTGACATATAATGTCTTCTTAAAGACCCAAGAGCTCCTAACATTCAGGTTCTTTTCAAGATGCCTCATGATATGAGGAGATGAGAAACCATCATGAGCATTCAAGGTGCATCCTTAATGTTCCAAAATTTATTTCTATCAGGAGGTGAAACACCTCCACAGGATATCTAAGTTCCAAAAGGCATATCCCAAAGAATCAGAGATATCATCAGGTAAGTATATCTCTGCCCATTCTCGACACTTGACTCGGTCAAGCTGTTCCTTTAAAATTGACCTCGCGTGCTTTCGTAGCCCGGTGTCCTTTAAAATTGACCTGGCATGCTTTCGTAGCCCAGAGTCCCTCCTTTTAAATTGACCTGGCATGCTTTCGTAACCCAGAGTCTTTTTATATTATCCTGGCGTGCTTTTGTAGCCCAAGGCCCAAGAGACATATCCCTAATGAGCAGAGATGTCACCAGGTAAGTATATCTTTATCTATACCTTAAATACTTGTCATTGTACAGGTATTTTCACTTTAAGTAATTTGACACTCGATAGAGTTGTCCCTAAAGATTTTTCTCCAGATCGCGATGCCGGGCGACCGAAGAATGGTTCGGGTCCTAGCCAAGCAAAACCCCCGTTTAGGCGACCATTGAATGGTACGGGTCCTAGACAAAACTTTATTTCCCTATTCAGGCGACCGTAGAGTAATGTACGGGTCCTAGACAAAACTTTATTTCCCTATTCAAGCGACCGTAGAGTAATGGTACGGGTCTTGGAAGGTAAATCCCCGTTTAGGCGACCGTAGAATGGTACGAGTCCTAGACACAACCAAATTCTGTTATGCTAGGCGACCGTAGAATGGTACGGGTCCTAGGAAAGCAGTTTTCTTTATAAAGTCATGTTATTATTCTGGGCGACCGTAGAATGGTACGGGTCTTGGACGTATAACATCAATCTATCTTGAATCATTTTTACCCTCCTTGAAGGTAGGATATTTCGAGTAGGTTCTTTTGACATCTCAGTCTGGATCTAGATGTCTTAATTCTTGTCGTTGAACATTTCACTTTGGATGTGAATGTTCTTCTCGATCTCAATGTTTCGATTTATTACCTGTTTGACTCTTCAAGGAACCTGAGTGAGAGTTGGGTACTTGTGAAGTAAATAGGGATTTATCATGTACCTCAAGATGCTTTACCGCACTGACTGGTAAGTAACTGTAGGTACGTTCTTTCCTTTCACATCATGCATTTGCATTAGCATTTCCATGCATCATATAAATTGCATTTTAAAATGGGATTTATTTTCCGACAAAAAAAAAATCAAATCATTCAGTGCATGTGCATGATCAAAATTTAGGTTTCAATTTGTCTTTGAAAGTAACCTCTGCGAGCTCACCTCCAAAGAGGGGCAGTTGTTGACACCTAAATTTTGGCGGCCCATTTAGTCATTAGGGGTTAATTTTATTTTTTATAATTCATTTGCATAGCATATAGTGTTAGGTGCATTTATTTTGTTATTTGCATTTATTTTGTTATTTGCATTATTTGCATTTTATTGGACCGGTGGCGGATGGGTTCAAATTAGATGGGCTAGGCCCACAAAGCGAGCAAGTTGGCCCAAGCCCATGTTTTTTAATGATTGAAAGATTATCTCGTGAAAAATTAGAAATTCGAATTTTTTGTTCGAGATATGATGAATTGTTTTCGGATAGAGCAAGTGATATTGCATTCGACAAAACAAATATTGCGGATATCGATTCGAAAAAATTGAAAACCTAATCGGTGGCCTATAAATAGGTTTGTTCGCTTAGGGTTTCAAGGGGGCCAAACATTGACACGGCCATTGAGAGAAAAACGTGAGTAGAGCCACACAATACATTGAATACCCGACAACCACAGCAAAATCGTTAGTGAGAGCGGTCTTGGGTGCGACGTTTTGAATGGAGTGGACAAGAACACAATCTCCTTCGGCTGCCGTGGCCTCGCACCACCCCTCGCTTTCTCGAAGAACAGTTGCGAAGATTCTAGCGGCACCAGCAAGGCCTCGTCCAATGCTGCTTCTTGACTTAACAGCAGCCCTCATCGCAGCTTAGCAGTCCCTGGCGTCCATCTACCGCGTCCACCGAGCTCCAGTTGCCGTCTATCTGAATCACCGTTTCTCGTGGTCCTCATCCAGCATCTTCATCTATTTAATTTTCGGTGGCTACCTCCAACGAGCAGATGGCGTTCTCATCCCATGCATAATGTAAGAGAGAATTAGGGCACCAAGGCATCTGGCACGCCCACATGAAGAATTCTGGGTTATGATGTTTTGAATAGGATTAAAAAAAAGAGGAAGAGACAAACTAAAGGGGAAGTGGTGGAATTTGTCTCTCCTTGAGGGTGAGATTTGAAGAAACGGCTGTGAGTTCTCAAGGGACTGACCACGTGGAATATAAAAGAAGAAGAAAGTTACGTTGGGTTCAATCGTGGATCGACGGAAAATCACTCATTATATTTTCAACACGTCGGAATCCCTAGACGTGTCTAACAACTCTTTTGACGATCATGTCGAGCTTGTTGTCGAGCCATAACTTTCCTGCACTGCCAATTGTTCGTGAAAACCGAGAAGTCCCCAACAAGAACCACCACCCACGGTGACCCACCGCCACGACGCTACCACAGCCGCCCCTTCGCCCTTGAGCCGCGCCGCGCCGAGCCTTCATCGTTGGTCCATTCTACCGATTGAGTTTTTGAAAAAAATTCAAATTTAGGTATAGATCTATTTTATTTTATTCCGTAGATTTATTAGATTTAGTTTATTAGGTAGTTTTATTAGATTTAATTTATTAGATAGATTTGTTTTATCTTATTTTAGGTTTTGATATTTTATCTCTTTGTTTGAATTTTTTTTTTAGAATTAGTCTTTAAGGGATGATTGACATTCTAACATGAAAGTGCCCTCAAATTAGGGATTGTCAGTTCGATTTTCGCGCCCGAAATCCGACTCGCAATCCCTTATAAAAATCGACAATCCGATCTATGCCCAAGATTCGATTCGCGATTTAATTTTAAAATTGGACAGCCCGATCTCATGCGCGAGATATGGTTCGCCGATTTTCGAATATCAATTTTATCTTGTTTGATTTGATGTCATGATGTTTGAGTCAATTTTATTTTCGTAAAAGGGAAAATCCAAAAAAAAGTTTGATTTGGGATTAGGTTGTTTTTTTTTATCATCTTGCATGATTAGAATAGGGATTTTTATTTTGAATCATGAAAAAGAAAAGGAAAAAGTGCATTCATTTAGGATTGTTAGTTTTTCTTTTATTATCTGAATTGCATGTTTGATCTTAATTTCGAATTTCATAAAAAATTAGGAATTAAGGCATTATTTGCACGTCATGGCATTTTAGAATAAATTACATGTTTTATTTTAAGTCTAGATTGATTTTTGCATCTTAGGATAAAACTTGCTAGGTTAAGATAATATCTTAGTTTAAATTAGGATTTAGTCTGACCTGATTCTTAATATAAACTAGATAGAATCTTAATCTAGATAATTATGTTTTGCATTTTCCTTAATTTCGAATTTCATTAAAATTTGTCTTAGGATAAATTAGTTTCAATTTCTAGAATATATTGCATTTTTAGAATAGAAAATTCATGTGCATGTCATATAGAATTAGACCCACTGAATGCACGTCATTTAGTGATTATTTGGGTCATTTAATTAGAAATTGCCCGTCATTAGAGTAGGTCATTTTTGTTAATTTAGATTGCATATTTAATTATTGCATGTTCATTAAGAAATCATTAGTTTCTTTTTACTCATTCATATAGTTTAAGACATTTCGTCATGCCATATCATTTCACATTTGATTAGAAACATTGCATTGCATATGGACCATATTCTCATGAATAAATGAAAACAAAAAAATTGAGTGATTGCTTGTTAATTAGAAATCATATCTAGGATTGCTGATGTGAATTTTGATCTAACAACGCAGATGCATTCGTTGCTTTGAGGTAAGTTTGTAATTTATTCATTGCTTTCTTGGGTGTTAAATTGATGGATTGCGCACCCGCATGATCACCTCACATGTTAGAGAAATAAATTTAAAATCAATTCAAGCTGCTTGCCAAACATTTTTTCTAAAGAATGGTACCGAAAGGGCATTAGAGAAATCTAATGTAACCAAGTCCTCGTACCCATAGTCTCTGGTTCGTAGGAGTAAAGTAAATCTCCCGTTGCTTTACTTGGGTTTCTAATCGACCCACCAAAAATAGATTAGTGGCGACTCCTAATTGAAAATCATTTGCATGTTAAGAACTCAAACCTAAGTCGCGAATTGGTATGGGCTTGGGAGAGCCCGAGTTAAGTCTAGGCTTAGCAATCCATTAGCCTAGTTCTAGGTGGGCTAGGCCCCGAAAATTTGGTCGCGACAGTGCTTAAGGTTGGAAGCCATTATCAGAAATGAATAACTGAGTGGTGGTTACCAAGCTCCTATAAAAATACCACCAATCACCCAACAAGAACCCCTGAACAACACATCAAATGTTATTTCCTTATTTTATTTTAGTTTTCCCTAGCTGTTGTGTTTAGAATTCCGTTGTTGATTAAATTTCAGTGAGTATTTATATCTTAGCATCGCATTGTTGATTAAATTCCGACATTGTATTCCTAATCCAACGTCGTTGATTATATTTCGACATTGTGTCATCTATTCAAGTGCATTGTCACTGATTAAGTTCCAACATTGTATCAAATTATCTTAAAGTTGTACTATTTATTATATTCCATCATATAGTTCAAATTGGGTCTCAGAGTTAGTAAATCAATTATCGAGATTGCATAGTGCTGTTTGAAATTGGAAATTCAATCTTTAAATTGCATTTGATATCTCTATTCGGAATTAGCACATAATCTCCGTCCTTTTTAAACAAAAGCCCATAATAACACTCGGTGAAAGATGTTTCATTGCGAAATCAAAACCGGCAAAATAGCACTACTGCTGGAGGGGTCGCTGGGACAAGTCTGGCCGCGCAAGAACAACAGCAAGTGGCACAACGTGGACTAGCGATCGACGGCTGCGAACGCGGTGTCGGTTGGAGCACCGCGAGAGAGCTGCGGTTGCGGCTGGCGTTCGTGGGTCTTTGTCGCAAACCCCACAAAACCTGTACGGCACAACTCAAGATTTTCTCCATTAGCTTTCTTTTCTTTTCTGTTTTCCTTTGTCATGAAAACGTGCGGACGCCCTTTTTTTGTCCTTTCTTCCTTCTGCTTCTTTTGTGAACTGCCTCAGAAAGCTTTTCTCCATTTGCTTTCTCATGAAAACATGTGTCGGTAAAACATGGCTTCGAATTGGATAGAATAATGAAGTCAGATTTTTAGAGTAATCAAGTCGGACTTTAAGGCGTGATATCACTTTCTTTAAGGATTTATTTGTTTCACAAAATTGCTAATGTTCACCAACAAATTTCTTCTTGGATACAACAAAGTCTCAAATGAGAATACTAGATGGCAATTCTAGTATTTCTCCGGGATCTCTTATGAGAAATAATTAGAAACAATGGCTATAGTTTATTTTGAAAGAAAACGAAAAAATAAAAGAAAAAGCTAGTTTGATCTTAAAACAAACGTATTATCTTTGTCTTTTGAATAGAGGCAACTCTTCAAAAGGTTGCAAAAAAGAACAAAGAAAACATTTTAGAAAATGTTGCAAAATGAACAAGTACGTCTCAAAGGTTACGTTGAAAATACATAAAAATTCGGAATTAAATAAATAATAAATAAAAAATAACCGTAACTTTTTCATGAATAATCGCATTGTTTTAACAAGACTTTATAGTTAATTTTTATTGGAATAAATCCGAATTTTCAATAAATAAAAAATAATGATCGTTGGTTAGTGCCAAATATCGTTCACACATGTGCACTCACATCTTTTCGATGTGGGACAAGGCATATCTTCATTTGTTTTATAAACAAACTACCAACAACATGCAGACCTCTTTTATTTTGCTTCCTTTCTTTTGCTTCTTTTGCGTAAACGTGGATGGAGACCAAAGAGGAAGAGAGGAACAGACCCCCTTGCGTCGGTCCATGGAGAAAAGAGCTTAGCTTCTGTCCTTTTCCTTCGACTCCACCCTTTTGTCTCTGCCCTACTCGGAATTGTAGCCGACCTCTCCTTTTCCTTTTGGGCGTATAAGGGGCAGGCAAGAGAGAGACCCCTCGTTTGTCTTTTGTGGCCATGGCATGGGATTCATGAATGTATCAGCCGTAGATTCAATTAATGCGATGCACATACTAAATGTAATATAAAATGCAAATCATGGGCATGATATTTTTGTCTAGGGATTAGATCAACCTCTTATTTTTTTATGCAATAAAGAATTAAATATGATAGTCAAAATTTAAGTTTCACTACTTCTACAAAACACAAAAATGATTAACATAACAGAAATTGTAAATGCCAGTCATAATCAAAGGTGGAGAAGAGTGTCTTGATGACATGCTTGCTTTCAATTAAATCCACGTTAAATCTTAGTGTAGACCTTATTAAATCATAGGTTTACCACCCTATCGCTAGTTTGTTAGTGTTAGGATAACTAAGATATCGGTGATAAAAAAAAAAATACTTCTTTTATCTTCCCTCCGCAATCTTTATAACTGAAAAAATAAATCATTCCAAATGATTTTAGAAAGATGTGAGATAAAATGCTGGATAACTTAACTTTTTTATTGGATTTCTTAAGGGTTTCAAGTGCTCCATATCAGATGATAGCCGAACTTTAATTATCACTTTACCCAAAAAAATCAAAGAGAAAAAGGAAAAAGGAAAGAATAAAATGCAAAGTAAAATCACTGCCTAGTGCACCTAGCTTTTCGGAAGGAAAATTTTAGAATGTAATTAAAGCCCCGTTTCTTCCCAAGCATCTCATGGCTTTTAAAATACTTCTATAAAATCACTTGCTAATAAATGTTAATTAATATTTTCAACAATATTCCCGTACCATGATATGGCTTAAAGGAACCGTAAAACGTAGTATTTCATCGAACCTTTTCGAAGTTTTCAATAATTTTAACATTGTTTGCTATTCTCAATTAATTTTAATCAAACCCTTTTGTTTATAAATTTTAGGAATAACTATATTGAAGTCCTAAAATTTATCATGAAAGTGTAATTGAATTCTAAAATTTTTAAAAAGTACAATAAAATTTAAAAACCTGTTAAATTTATCTAATCAACTCTTCTTCTTAACCATTGGGATTCGCCTTAATGGCCACCCTTCCAACATGGAAGGGGGAGGTGAGGGGTTCAAATCCCCACATTCTCAGGGGGGGATGGGGTGGGGACGCGTAAGTTTTAGGAGTGGGTTTCGACTCCCACGCCCTGCAAGAGGCAGGGCAAAAGTCTGAGAGTGAGTGTAGAATAGGAATAGAGTAAGACTGACCAAAAAGAAAAAACTCTTCTTGTTAACTCCACCCAATTTGGCTGATGGAAAATACTAACGTGACTTTTTTTATTATTTTCACGTGGCACTAATGTGGCTAAAACAAAGTCCTTTTTATCCAAATCTGATTTTTTACCCAATTTTTTTTTAAATTAGATTAAAAATGAGTTAAATAAATAAATAAAGAGGAAGTAAGGAAACCAAGCAAGGGCTTGTAGAACCCCTACCACCACTGTCCCACCATCATCGGCCCTTGCAATGGCCGTTGGCATGCACCGGGCCTCAACTTGTGGCCAATGACCCTCGCCGACAGCAAGTAAGAGCCATTTCGCCTAAGGTCACCAAACCTAGCTAGCCATTGCCTAGATCTAGTAGCCCCTAGCCAAATCTGCCCAAGGCCCTCAGGCCCCCACTCACCATCACCCCACAATCGTTGGCCCTTTTCAACAATGGCAAAGCAGCAAGGTTCCTTCCTTCCACTTAATTTTTTTTTTTTTAGATTTAGCTTTTCTTTAATCTAATTAAATAAAATTTCAGTTAAAAAATCAAATTTGGACAAAAACAACGTAATTTTAATCTTATCCTTCATATTTTAATCACGTCAACGCTACGTCAAAAAGAAAGTAATTAACAAAAAAGTCACGTCAACATTTTTTATTTGCCAAATTGGACAAAGTTAACGAAACAATTAAATTATACTTTTTGAAAGTTCTAACTCAATTACGCTTCCTTAATAAGTTTTAGAACTTTTGGTACACTTATTGTTGGATATTTCAGCAGTTTTGAAATATTTACAATAATAGCTTCGATAAAAGTTATGATCACATTGAAAACCATTATTATTTTTAACGATCACATAATGGCTTCTTAACGGTCATATGACGGCATTTTAATCGTTTTGTAACGTTTAATTTATTTCTCAAATAAATCCTCCATTATTTTACAACGGCTCTTTTAACGGTTTTATTTTGTATGAATATAAGATCTCATAAGATACAATATGTTCACACATATTTCCTTTTCTTTTTGCTAGGTTATACACAAAAGTTATTCTGTTTCCTTCTAATATTCAGTGCAGAGTATAGAAGAAGGTCTGTTGTATCTTGAGAGGATAGCCGCCAAAGCCTTTCGCACCGAGTTTCGTACTCCGAGGGGCGGAATTATCCTTAAGGACAGTGTTTGCACGCCTCGGACATTTCATTTTATTTTCTAATCTTTTATAATGTATTTCCAATAATTATTATTATTTTAGTATTCTAATACTTTTTCCAACAATCTTAAGGATAATTGCCTTATAGCTTTCAAAATTGGAATTGCTGGTGCTTCCACCGACCTTGGAATTGAACAAGGATTTGGAGATGGTGAATGACAAGTATCACATATCCTTGGGTGGTTTGCCATGGGACAATATCAAGCATTAACACAAAATAGCTTTCGGTCATTTTGGTAAGATTATTGAGTTTCAAATAAGTTATTTTTTGGAAACTCTAAATTAATGATTGAATGGTGTAATTGCCATTTTGGCGCGCTGTTTCCACATTTTGAGGAATCATCATCACACAGGTCAAGATACTTTCATTCTAGTATTTGAAATTTAGCGTCACGAGCTTGTGTGTTCTCTTTAGATTTGATTTGATTTGATCTTGTTAGACATATTCCATGAATGTGTGCTCTTATATATTTACGGAAGATGCTTACAGATTTTCAAAATTACCTATGTAGAAAATCTTTAAAAATGGCATAGTGATTCTGTATGGCTACTAAAAAGAAATAGAAAAGGAAAACCATAAAAGAAATGGAAAGAAATCGGGCTAATATTTCTTTTATATATATTTATTTTTATTTTGGAGCTTCAATACCTATACTTGTTTTTCCAATGGAAAGTTAGACGTGTGTAGGTGTTTTCTCTCTCAAGTTCGTGATTTTAATAATCATCCTTTTAAGATTGGAAATTGGGGCGCTTCTCTATTACTCAAAATAGTTTCCATTTGTCCATAATTCTTCCTATTCTCCTGCTAAAATTTGTTTAATGTACATTCATGAAGCAAGTTTATAACTGTTTTTATATGCTATTTAATTTGCCTTTGGCTCCACCTCTACAGAATCTAATCGAGCTTGTCCATGTTGGACCAAGTTATATATATAATTGTTTTCAGTGAAACAATGGATGCTGTAATGTAGGATTTCTGTGATTTACCACTAAAATTACGTTCTTTTTACCTTATATTATTGTGCTTATAGATTTTGAAAATATGTGTCATTTGACTTTGGAACAAAATTCTTCAGTATTCCTCACAGTGTTGTCTCATCATTCTTGGGAATATGCTAGAGTGCATACAATCATTAGTCGGTCGGTGATGTCCATGCCAATATGCTCAAGTAAGTGTAGACACGAGTTTGTGTTGGTATTTGGTGGCATATCTTTATTTATGATTGCTTGGGAATGTAGCATGGGCCTCTATCTATGTATATGCTCATACATGTGTTGGTATTTGCTGCGTATGTTTGATAAATACATGAAGATATGCTAATTCTCTCTCGTCCACGCATAACTTTTGATAAAATTATTAAATAATATTTTATTGCATAATTAAATTGATTATATGTTTTGTATTGAGTATGCATTGTTGAGACATTTTTAGTGATTCATATATAACCTCAGAGGAAGTCTTACAATTATTTTGTGAAATTATTAATTCATTTTGGATTTCTGCCAACCTCTGAGTTTTGGTTAATAATTTTGAAGCAACATGTACTATTGACAACAGTAATGATATAAAAAAAATGTTCTTTGTAAGAATATTTACTTTGCCAATTTATGTTGAATGTCCATTCATGCATGATGATCATTAGAGACTTGATTGGCTATTGCATTGGGAAAGAGAATCTCCTTTAGTGATTGATGTGGAGATGAAATTTATTTTTATTTCTTTACATCCATAGCCATCATAGATCTATATTGAATAAGATTGATGTCTTTTGTGAAATATTTTGTTAAAGGGCAACTATTGTCAAGTTTATTATAGTGGATTTTCCAATGTATTATAATGATACGGTGATGTTAAATGGATCTTGGATTCATATGAGATAAAATCCACTAACAAATATGTGTTCATCCAGTGGAAGTGCTTGACATAAAAGCAATCAAATGAAATTGTGGGAGAAATGACAATCTTACTAAACCAAAAGTCGACTTGGTTGAAGTAGATAATTTGATGAAGTAATTGATGGAGTCATTCCCATGCCAATATTGTGGCTAATCAAAATTATGGGTGGTAGACTCAAGTGCTACCGAGCATATATGTGTAAACAAAATGCCTTATCCTCCTAAGTTCCAATGGGTGAAGGAGAAGAAAATATTTACTATTCTTTGGTAAATTGTGAACTATTTAAGTTCTTGAGACAAAGATAAACTTTTTGTCAAACTCATGAGGCTAAGTAGTTGAGAAACTCTAAGCAGATATTCCATTGGGAATAAATTGACACCTTATGTGTCTAAGTATCGTGATTGCAAAGTGGCAATAACCATTGCAATGAAAAATTTTCAATGGTAAAAATGGACACATCTGTTTGAAGGATGACATGATAAAGCAATTGCTCAATGATGAAATTATTTCCATTGATTATATGAAGTCAGAAATGGATTTTGGCCAATCATTTTGACTATACATCGAGGGGAATGGACAAGCCAATTGAAGAAAATCAACAATGATGGTAACCCAACCTATGTGATTGGTGATCCCATGAATTAGGTTCATATGGGTAATAACAAGTCATTTGTTGATCTAGTGCACTACTAAAAATTATTGTCCATCCTAAGGTGAAAATAGTGCAAAATTACAAAGAAAAATAGGTTGAGCTAAGCTCTTAATGAAATTCCATAGCCATTATTGGTGATGTATTAAACTGCATAATACACTTGATGGAATCACCTATATAAGTGTGGAGTGGGGCCGCTCCTATGAGAATTTTTGGCGAAAATCTCTAAAGCACTTATGAATAAACCAAGCACGAGCATGGCCTATTAGCGCAAAACCGCGTTGAACAACAAAGTTTGTGATAGTGTAATATGATTGGTGAAAATTATAATTTACAAAAGAAATTTTTGGTTCATAGAAGTTTCAAACTTCACCAATGATTTCGTGAATTATATTTCATTCTTTCTAGGGTTGGTTCATAGCCTAACAAGCATCAATTCCGATGCATTACTCTCCAATAACCCAGCATTATTTTATTTTTTCTTGTCAAAACTTTCTGAAATATGTGGGGGATTGTTGGATATTTCAGCAGTTTTGAAATATTTACAATAATAGCTTCGATAAAAGTTATGATCGCATTGAAAACCATCATTATTTTTAACGATCACATAACGGCTTCTTAACGATCATATAACGGCATTTTAATCGTTTTGTAACGTTTAATTTATTTCTCAAATAAATCCTCCATTATTTTACAACGGCTCTTTTAACGGCTCTATTTTGTCTGAATATAAGATCTCATAAGATACAATATGTTCACACATATTTCCTTTTCTTTTTGCTGGGTTATACACAAAAGTTATTTTGTTTCCTTCTAATATTCAGTGCGGAGTATAGAAGAAGGTCTGTTGTATCTTGGGAGGATAGCTGCCGAAGCCTTTCGCACCGAGTTTCGTACTCCAAGAGGCGGAATTATCATTAAAGACAGTGTTTGCACGCCTAAGACATTTCATTTTATTTTCTAATCTTTTGTAATGTATTTCCAATAATTATTATTATTTTATGTATTCTAATACTTTTTTCCAACACTTATCTCTAATTCTTATTTTGCAAGGTAACGATTCAAGAGACCCATTTTTATCTAATTTCGACAGGTGCACTACTCTCTCCACTTGAAATTTGGTTCACGTATATCTAGCCGTTTGATTAATCAAGTAAAGGTGGCTCCCAAATATTTGTACTCTCTAGCCCACGTGTCAAATTCAAAGTTGAGGGACTTGTTTAGTTGAATAGTCTCGAAACCAACCAGGCTTTCTCTAGTATTATTAATAAAGAAAAATTCACAGATTATCCCGTGATTTTTCTATGTATCCTGGATAAATATTTCAAAGACTAATTAATCGAGTATCTTATCTTTAAATCTCTAATAGTCTACTTTCACTTTAGATCCAATAAATACAAAATATATGTGGACTATCTCGTTTATGTCTTTACTGACATGAGTAGCATCACAGCTCAATCATTACTACCACCTGCGAGTGATAGCAAGTCCGTAATCACATCTAATTTTGCAGCTTGTTGAGTAAACTAAGCTAAACTTGTAAAATTACACATTAATGATTCTTCTTGCAAAATTATTATAAACTGACTGAGATTTATATCTTACTTACATGATCCACATATAAACTTTTTTTTTTTGTTCCACAATTCAAACTTGACGGATAGGAAAATCATATCAACAAATTTCATTAACTTGAATTAACGAAAGGATAAAATTAAATATTTTTCATATAATCTAGGGATTGGATTAAATATTTACTAATATTTCATGGACCATTTTTTTTCTTGATCAAATTTATGGATCACTTTGAATAAATTAAAAGTCTAAGGACGACATTCTATATTGAACTAAAGTTCATAAATTATTTATCTCATTTCCCCTTCAAATAAAGGTATCAACAGATCTCTCTAAATAATGTCAATTTAGTCTATTGGTCTATTTTAGGAACTCTATGGTAGGACTTTTTAACCAATGTTTATTAAATGCCAGTTGTTGTAACCAAAAGAAAAATGTCACTCTGTAGTTGGTAGCAGCATGGAGTTACTTTAACAAGGCATAGGAGTGCCGAACCTCCTTGATTTCAGAAGTATCTTTTCAAGAAGAGTTTGTTCATGAATGTTGACAAAAGTGACCGGTGAGAGGTGGCTCATTAGTTTGGCCTGATAATCTCACCCGTCTATGCTTCATCGAAATGTGATTGGTTGGTCTCAAAAAAAGTACAAATACTGTGGTCACGAACATGATGTCTATAAATAATACCCTCCAAGTATTGATGTTTTGCAACGCAGACAAAACCTCTCCTCTCTCTTCCGTTTGTGCATTCGGCGGAAGTGGCTTGTTTTTAGGAGTTAGTTTCTGCACATGTTTGGATTAGTGGGGTATGTTAGTGGGTCTTTGTTATTGTTGTTCTGTGTTATTTTCTTGCAAAGTGATTTGGATGATTTGTCTATTTAATAGGCTTATGTTCTTGTTGAATATTGTGACAGAGTTATAGCAACAACTCTCTTGTGTGTTTTTCTTCTCTAAGTCTATTCGAGTAAATTTCAACAATACCACTACTATCACTACTATTCACGAAACATGCATGCGTATATATAGTTGAGTCAGAAGCAATGTATTAAATTCCTACCGTTGAGTAGGAGCGAGAGGCATATATGAGGAAGTCATCCCTCACATGCTTGGATGAAATGCGTTCGACCACATGGCTTTTTTCTTGAGCTGGAGGAGAAGATGGATTGCTGAAATCTGATGAGACACTCTTCTCTCTCTCTGTTTTTTTTTTTTTTTTTTTTTTTGAAGGGTATTTATAGGCAAGGAACGGCTTAGCAATTCTAGTAATCGCACGGTCATTTTGGGATTTTTCGTCTCCCAAAATAACAATTCGTGCCAAATGCGAGTGGCCAAGGTCATGCACCTGAGTACGGCTGATTTTTAGTAAATGCATTATTGTCGGGTTCTATCGGGCAGGTCGATGGACGGCGTTTAACATGTGTACCGTACAGGAATTTGGAAAGACTCTTTAACCTGCGAATTCATGCTGTGTTTTGCTTCTTCACCTTCATTTTCCTATCAGAATTTGGTCTTCCTTTGTAAGTGGGCTTTCATTCCGTGCTAATAGTAGATCTCACTCTCTTCTTTCCATACTCCATACCGATCAAATCAATTGGTTTTATAACCATACCATTCTAAATTGCATCCTTTGAAATTCGGAATGAAAATAGCTCATCAAAAGCTTGATTAATCCTTTTTGGACAGATACATTATACACTTCATTTCATTCTTCAATGAAAAAACCATTCTTACTAAAAGCTTTAATTTTAACCCAACTGTCGTACGTATCCCACATCTTGTTGCCACTCATTAACACAGTACACCTGCATAGATGCATCATCTTTTGAACAATGGGTCAGTTTTCTAATGTCCGGCTGATGAACTTCTAGTTGTTGGATGTTTTTGCGGAAGCGTGTGTGCGTGTGCGCAAGTGTGTATGTGAATAAAAGTGGACTACAATGGCAAGGGAGTATAGGTAAAAAAGGAACTTTTATTACGAAAGTTGATATTACAAGGGAAGGAGTGTTTACTGGTTTTTTGGCTACAAGGAACAACAGACATCCAACTCCTATTTATAGGCGTGACACCGCCTTACACAACCGACATTATACAAAAAACTAATATAAAATTACAGCTTCTTCTTGTCTTCTGCTTGTTGCGACTTCTTCCGCATCTTCTGGTGTCTTCTCCATTAATCTTCATTTTTCTATTCTCAGCAGCTTTTGTTGACTTTTCTTTGGCCTTTTTGCTGTCCACGTGTTCTGCTGCCCACGTACCAGAAAATTCTTTAGCGTTTGAGAGTCTTCTAGGCTTGCTTTTTGCCGGTTTGTTTCCGCCAACTTTTTCTGTCTTGTGTAGTCTAGTGTAGTCTAGAATTTTCTAAAAATGGATCACATTTTTAACACTAGTTCACTAATTGCATATCATAACTACTGCACTGGGTCTATGAGCACCGTATGTATGTAATCTTTCAGTGCAATATGAGGATTGGTATAATGATCTCCACCATCCTTGTACAACACATCCATCACTCGCGAGAGGTTGAGAATTCCCACGAGAAGTGGCATTGCAACAGCAGTCGGGCGAAGACACTCCTCATTGATGTCCTTCCACGAGTCATTCACTTGCTTGCAAAGGTTGTTTTCCGCTTCTTGTTCTGTGACACCATATTGCTCCACGTAACATTGCACGGCCGAGTCCACATGTCCTCTTGATTGTTCAAACTGCAAAGATATGTATAACAAGACATTTAAACAAGACCGTCTATATTCCATAGGAGTTGGGTTGGGTCTATATCTTCATGGAACACTTGCAAGAACAAAAAGTACCTTATGTGTCGCCAAATCATCCATGAGCCTGCAGATGATTGTTGAAGCCTTGAGGATCTTTGGGTCGTTGAACAACCAATCTAGATCGTCTTTTGTGACGATATCAGGCATTCCCACAAAGGACGTGACAGCTAACAATGGGTAACCACTTGATACTAGCGCAACGGACATGTACTCATCCATGGTGGGCTTGTGCTGTTGGTGCAGCCATTTTGCTTCAGCAAAATAGTATCTCGCCTGCCTCTTCATCTGAGAATGCAAAAGATTATATTTCCATCAATCGAGAATGACAGCACTAAGATTGTAGAATATAGTAGAGGTGGTACAATCTTACTGCTTCTACCGCATAGCAGAGGCAGTATGATTTTCCTGCGCATGCCAGTATTTCTTCAATTTCGACGTAGATATTGATAAGTGCTTTGTAAAACACTTGCATGTACTCTGGAAGTTCATGTATGCAATCAATGTCCCACCTGAAATTATGAGATATTATAAGATAGGGTATAAACTACGTGATAATTTTAAACTTCAGATCGCACAAGGATATGGGAATCACCATATTACTATATGAGAACTATGAAAAGGTTGATCAATCAAACTCCATCTTCTTTTAACATAGAGTTACTGATCAGATACGTTTTGCCACATCATACAAGTAGTGGTGAAACATAATATACGTAAAGTAAGACGCACATGCTGCAAACCAAAAGGCAGAAAAGCGAATTTAACCTTTGAATTGCTTGAGTAAAGAGCTCTAGCTCTTCATAGGTGCCATAGACATCATATATGTCATCAAGAACTGAAGTCACTGCGATCACTTTGGTCATCATTCTTCTAGCAACCGCTAATTCGGGCTCAAAATGAACTCCCAGAATCCAAAAGTATCCTTCCACGAGCCTGTCTCTTGCAAATGGTAACTTCCTCTTGAAGTCTAAACCCGTCCACCACCTACATGTAAAATGGCATTATTCATATAAATCTTCCGTAGAGTGTAAACTCAAACTATTTAATCATGTGATTTCATAGTTGATGAACCTTGTAAAATCAAATAACTCCTTCTGGTGTTGCTTCTGCAAGCGGTTGAAATCTAACTTGGCTAGTGATAGCAGGACTTCATTATGTGAAGGTTCTGCTTCGTACATGGAGATGTATCGTCTGGCCTCGAGCCTCGGCACCCCTTGACGAATTGTTTGCTTTAAGGCATGATGGACTTGTGTTGCGAGAGGAGAGCTTAGTTGCTCCTTAACGGATTCGAGATGGGTTAAACTGAAAGAAAGCGCTTCATCCAGAACATCTTCTCCATGCACACTCAAATGGCTAGCTTCGTACAAACTTAGTAGTCCCCTTACGTCACTTGCATGTTTCTCACTGAACTTTCCACTGGGGTCCTTGAACTTGTTGAAGATGTCTGCTCATAGATCACAGTGAAATAAGGATTTCTATTGTAAACATCTCTGTTAGACAGAGATTCTTCACGAGCAACAATGACAACCAACTTACAAACGATGGTTGAAGCCACTTGTAGTTATTATTTTTATCTCTTGCCAAGGACAGTCCCTATAACAATTGTTCCTCATGATATGAAAACCATGTGACCTATCATTTAGTGTGTATTAAGTGAACTATATGTAGAAATCACTCTCTGTATCTCTAGCATTTTCCTAAAAGAAACAGTCGCAAACTAGTTGTATTCTAGGGTTTTCTAGGGATATCCGACATATTTGGTCAAGAACGTGAAGTATGCCACAAGTTTAACATATTTATGAAGTTCCTTAAGCTCAGAATTTTGCCTAGTAGGAGTAATATTTAGGTGTGTTATACTTTTATCGGATTGTGGCTTTGGGGTTCTGTTGTGCAATAACTTGGGTAGGTCGTCTGTAACTTCAGGTGATTGATCGTCGAATGACCTCGATCCACGGTAGAGAAAGGCAAAGGGGATAGATTTTGGACAATAGGAAAAGATCAAAGTATATAGATCATCAATTTTGTGGCTGAGTACTAAAAACAAAAGAAGGCGACTCACCAGATGAAACTCGGTAGCCTTGTTGTCGCAACAATCGGAAGAGGAGAGCAGCCGTGTAGAGGTCATCGATATCCCTGTCTCCATTGTTGCAAACGAAACATGTCTCACTAAGTTGTTTCAACACGTGATCAATGTCACTTGCAAAGCGGTGTGCAATGCCTAATCGTTGTATTTGATCAATCATGTCCAGTTTCAGGGACGGCTTGTCGGCATCAGCGCATAGCATTCTCTTCACCTCGTCATCCAGCTTCTGGATTTCTTGTTCCGCATGCTGATCATGGCCATTTTCCTACACATAACACAGAAAAACATATGTCAATTCCTCTCTGGTACTGAGTGCATGAGAAGTTCACTGGCCCGTAAGGAAGGACAAGAGGGGCTTTCTATTGGTGTCAATTTCTCTCTGATGCAGAAGTGTTAAAAAAAGTGATCCATTTTTGGAAAGTTCTAGACTACACCAGACTACACATGCTTAAGATTCTCATATGTTGGAGAAATTTCTAGTACTATGTAGGCAGCAAGTGTACGTGTGAAGGAAGAAAAGCCAGCTTGGCTGAATAAAGTCAACAAAAGTGGCAGGGAGCTACAGAGAATAGAAAAATGGAGAATAAGGGAGCAGCAACCAGAAGATCCGGAAGAAGTCGCAACAAGCAGGAGTCAAGAAGAAGCTTGTAATTTTATATTAATTTTGTACTCAAAGTCGGTAGAGGAAGGCGGTGACTCATGCCTATAAATAGGCGTTGTGGATGTATGTTCTATGTAGCAGAAAAATTAGAAATATTCCTTCCTTTGTAATACCTACTATCATGATTAAAGTCCTGTTTTTTTTTATCCATACTCCCTTACTGTTGTAGTCCACTTATATCCACCCATATTTCACACATACACACGAGAAAATATTAGGTGGTCCGAGACCGCCACGTCAGCGTGGTCCCGGACCACTCACACGGCGCCACGTGTGAGGGGAGGGGACAAAAAACCGGAATCGGGCCCACCTCTCTTATGCTCTCTCTCCTCTTTCTCTTTTTTATCCCCTCCCTTCACACGTGGCGCCGCGTGAGTGGTCCGGGACCATGCTGACGTGGCGGTCCCGGACCACCCAATATCTTCTCCATACACACTTGCGCACACACACTTCCACAAAAATCTAACAAAAGGACTGCAGTGGACCGGGCCAAAATCGATATCTTTGTGCATCACACCGCAGCACGTGGATATTTTACTTTGCTCTCACTCGCGCAAGGGCTCTCTCTCTCTCTGCTTGATGTTAAAGTCAATTGTGGAGATCAAGCGGTCTCATGATCTCTCCCGGCCAGTGAGAGGCTGCCTCCTCCTCCAGATCCGGAGCCAATGCCTCCAGATCTATAACCTCAACCTCCATGGCCATGGAGGGCGGCGGCTCCGACGACGCTCCCTCCCGACGACGGCCTCTCTTTCTACTCCACGGCCTCTTCGCTCTCCAACGATGGCTGAGCTCTGTCCGACGACCAGGATGCTCCCTCCCGACGACGGCCTCTATCTCTACTCCACGGCCGTCGGACAGAGCGCGGCCGTCGTTGGAGAGCAAAGAAGCCGTGGAGTAGAGAGAGAGGCTGTCGTTGGTAGGGAGCGTCGCCATCGTCGGTGGGAGCGCAGCCCTCATCGGAGAGCGCTATTTGGGAGACAACGTCGTCGGGTCAGGAAAGAGGGGAGAGAGTGAGAAGAGAGAGAAGAGAGAAATGACCAGCTAAAAAAAGAAAGAGAGAAGAGAGAGCAGAGCGCAAGAGCGCTGGTTTGAAGTTGGCCGACGTGGCAGGCCAAGGACACGTGTCGACGTGTGAATGGTTCAAAGTAAAATTGTCGATATTTTCTCATGAGCCAAAATAGAGTTCTTTCCGGGATAATCGGAGCGTTGCTGTGGGACATCAAGTTGCGGTGTGCATGAAAGAGGAGCGTGTGAGAGAGAGGAGAGAGGGAATTTGAAGTTGGTACGAAGGGGACTAGAGTTACGTGGACAAGTACGGGATTTTTTATGGTAAAAAAGTACGGGATAGTCCAAATAATCATAAATTGTAACTAATTATCATCTAGGTATGGTCTGGAGAGGACGTGGGTATTGAATTCTTGAATGCATAAGGTAAAAAAAGAAAGAAATAGAGAAAGAAAGATGGTAAATATGAGATAACTAAGAGTGTTTATTGAAATTGTGCACCAGGATATTCACGAAGATGTTATTGATAATGATAATTCTCACATTCCTTGTTTACGAGATTTGTTTGGATTTCATGTCGTTTCTTTTCACCTTACATCAAAGGGCTCTCTCACCTTTACCCAATATTTTCACTCTCTTTTAGCACGAATTTTAAATTTATAATGAGAATGTCAGAATTTCCTTGGTCATTATAGAGTAACAAAGTGAAGAACCAAGTTTAAGCACGAGAGGAAGCTTTGTATTATTCCAGATGAAGTGCATAAAAGGAAATTTATTTTCACGTGCTATACCACTACTATTCACGAAATATGTATACATATATATAGTTGAGTAAGAAGCAATGTATTAAATTCTAACCATTGAGCAAGAGCGAGAGGCATATTTGAGGAAGTAATCCCCCCATATGCTTGGATGAAAATTTGCTGAATGGCGTTCAACCACATGGCTTTTATCTTGAGTTGCAAGAGAAGATGGAATTGCTGAAATCTGAAGAGACATTCTTTTCCTTTCTTTTATGGCTTTCTCTAATGAGAGATAGAGAGCACGAGGGGCTTTTCTGTGAGTGCCATAGACATTATTGATGGGTATTTATAGGCAAGGAATGGCTTAGGCTCCGTATGGTAATGCTTGTGCCCTTTTACTCTCTGCAATAGAAAAATAACTAAAATCAGTTTGATAATATCAATTAATTTTTCTACTTCCTGTAATAATAAAGTGATTGGGGAATAAATTTGGAACGGAAATAAGAAGTAGAAAAAAGTAGTTTATTATTCTCGAGAACAATTTGTAAAAATAAGTTTTTTTTTTCTTCTTCCTCACCGCTCGCCGCCCATTTCTTGTTCCTAGAACAATTTCTAGAAATAAGTTAATTTTTTCTTTTCTATGCGGTAAGTGGTGAAAAAGAAAAAGATAAGAAAAAAGAAAAAAGAAAAAAATTTAAAAATTTGAAAAATTATACATTACAAAAGAAATTGTAGATCATACTACACGTATTCATATTCTTTTTCTATCTCGAGAATAAAAAATTTGTGTAGCTAATAAACGCGTTCTTTTACTCAAAAATTATTTTAAAAATCAGAAATTAAAAAAATATTTTTAAAAGAAATGAAATAAAAATATTATCAAACACACCCTTAATAATTTTAGTAATTGTGCTGTTATTTTCGGATTCATCGTTTCCCAAAATAACGATTTGTGCCAAATGCTAGTGCCCAGGTTTTTTCTTTTTTTTGGGTCAAAATAGTGGCCTAGGCTATGCACATGAGTATGTCGGGTTCTATCGGGCCGGTTGATGCACGGCATTTAACGTGTATCGTATTGAATTTCGGAAAGGCTTTTTAACCTGCGAATGGTGGAGGCTGTTGGAGATATCTTGCAAACTGTGTTTTGCTTCTCCACCATTCATTTGCCAATCAGAATCTAGTCTTCCTTGTCTTCGCTTGCTGCATCGGGTTCTATCGGGCCGGTTGATGTACGGCTTTTAACGTGTATCGTATTGAATTTCGGAAAGGCTTTTTAACCTGCGAATGGTGGAGGCTGTTGGAGATACCTTGCAAACTGTGTTTTGCTTCTCCACCGTTCATTTGCCAATCAGAATCAAGTCTTCCTTGTCTTCGCTTGCTGCGTGCTAGAATATTCTGTTCTGCATGTTCTCTATTATTGTACCATGGTCGACTACTGACCTGAGTGGTGTGAGTGTTGTGCCAATACCTTCTCGCCATCACGGCCCCATGCGATGCTACCGCCTCGTTAAGAATGGAAGTATCTTTCGCGGCGTGTGGGTCCTGATTTGATTCTGAATTAGACTTGAAGATCTGTGAACGAGTGCAGCACTTGTGGTCCGCATCCGCGCCCAACCTTACCTAGTCCCACCTAGGCAGTAGTACATCATTTTATGTGGGTGTGGATTGGTCTTGTCGTTCTCAGTGAGGTCATTCACAAGAGGTGTGTTCTTAGCTCATCAAATTTGGACCATCCCGCCTCTCAAAGCACTCGAGAAAGCTACCTCTAAATTAGCAATTTCACATATTCTGATTGATTTTCACATTGCTTTTAGATAGTTTGGTCCTATTTGATAACATTTTTATTTCTTTATTTTTCTGTTCTTTTATTCCTTGAAACAGAAAAAGAACAAAAATCTGTTTAATAATGTCAGCTAATTTTTCTATTTCTCAAAACAGATTAGTAGCAAGGGAATATATTGGAATAGAAACACGAAGTATTAAAAAAAAAAAAAAAACTACTAATTTGTTCCCGAAAACACAAAAAATGTCATTTTAGAAAAATAAGTTCAACATAATCTAATGTTCGTCTTTATACAATTGACACAAGGTTCAGTCTACTAACCGGATCCAAGTTCCCATTTTTCGAAATAAAAAATAAAATAAAATACAATCAAAAATAAAAATAAAAAATTAGGAAAAAATTTAGAAATTAGATTTTGAGTAGTTTTACTAAACTTTAATGTTAATTTCAATTTAGAATTAGTTTAGCATAAAAATGTGAAAATATTTTGATGAAAATTGGATTCAAAATTGAAAAGCTTTTAGGGCTTTACTATATGGATTTTTAACTGTCTTTTTTTTTTAGAGATAATGCCTTGGTGACCCCAAGCAACTTTTGCTTTTCTTCTCAAAAGTTCTATACACCTATTTATTGTAATGCTTAAAGACTTACTATCAATCTCCCCATATTGTGAGTTTTAAACCAACGAGACTTTCCGTTACCATTTCCAAGGGGAAAGTATAAAAAAAGTCATAAACATATTAAATCGATACCAATTAACTCCTAAACCTTTTTGCACTGGTACCAATACAGTCTATTTAGCCAATTTTAGCCAGCTGGCGCTGACGCCCAAGGCCATTGGTGAGGTGGCTTCGCTCAGATCTGGGCGAGGCCATGGTGGCCATTGCCAAGCCGAAGGCTCGCCGGCCACTGGTGAGGGCCATGATGGCCTCGCCAATCGCGAGCAAGGCCACCTTTGCCCACGGCAAGGCTAAGGCGAGGCTGACCTTGCCCAAATCCGCCTCGCCCGCAGCCCTGGGCGAGGCCGAGCAAGGGCCGCAACCCCGGTGAGGGCCGTGGTCGACGAGCATTCCGACTTGGTGATGGCCGCTGGGAAGGCTCTTTCACTAGCTGCAGACGAGGCCACCTTCACCTAAGGCAAGGACGGGGCGAGGTTGGCCTCACCCAAACTGGGTGAAGCTGCCTCACTCACGGCCCTAGGCGAGGCTGGGCGAGGGCCCAAGCCCTCGCCGGCCACCACGGGGTCACTCAAGGAGGAACAAGGGAGAAAAGAAAAAGGAAAAAAAAAATGGACAAAAAGAAAAAATTAATAAACAATTCGAACAAAATAAAACAATTATTTGCCACGTCACCGTCTAGCCATCAACATGCATCTACGTCAGCATCGACTAGCTAAAATTAGCCAGATTGACTGATTTGGTACTAATACGAAAATGTTTAGGACTAAATTAGTTTAATTAAAAAGTTTATGACTGAATTGGTACCAATATAATAGGTTTAAGACTTTTTTCGTACTTTTCCCCCATTTCCAACCATTTATCTTTAACTAACTATATATTGGTTTTCTTAGGTCATTTTAGAATATATTGATCAATTAAATCATTACAAAATTCTAGTATTATCTAAACATGAAATGTTAAGTCTCTTTATAATTAAATAAAAAAATTGGGGTTCGAAATTTTTAGAATCGTACCAAATGCATTTTTGTTCTTTCTCTATTTTGGAAATATAAATTTTGTGTAGTTATCAAACGCGTTATTTTGCTCAGAAACTTGTCCAGAGAGAACTATTTTTGAATAGAAATTGTTCTTGAAAATAAAAATGTTATCAAACACACCTTAAATACTAGTCAAGAGGCCAAACTCTAGAAATTTCATTTAAATGTGTCGAGAACTACAGTTATGGGGACTATATAGGTCCCGAGGCCATCGTAGCCATGGAAGAAGATGGGTCCCTATCTCAAATGCTAGATTCCTTTGTTACACTAATAATGAATTATACATGGCCAAGTCCCTATAGGAAGAGCTTTCATATTTGCCCTTCAGTAGCATCGCTTTCTCTAAATTAAAATCGCAATCAATGACACTAGAGGAAGATGACTTTAAGTATGTGGCCAAGAAAAAAAATGTGTTTGCACAATGGCCCTTGTAATTGTACCTGGGGTTACAAAAATAGATGTTTGATTAATATCTCCTCCGCTTCGCCCTCAACCTCCACCTTGATAGTGACCTTGGTCTCGACCTCAACTACAATCTTGATTAGTCTCTCGAATTTGCACAAGATCTCTACTGCTCCTTCTCATCTCCGATGGTCAACCAAGTTTATGACAATCGAGAGTCACCTACCAGTCGGAGATGCACAAACGTGGATAAAAAATTATCGACCATGGGTTAAACGCGCTAAAATCCCTAAAAGCTGCCCAATAGGTTAAGTTATACTAAAATCGTGTTCGGTTGATTTTAACCACGAAATTGAATTCGTTTTTGGGAATTGAACGTTCGAGCATGTCACAATTCATTTTTAGGACGCTGTCTCATCTTTCGGAGAAATTTCGTTGAGTCCGGAATTTTTGCGGAAAATCAATTTTGGACAAAAAGAAATTATGAAATTCGTATGGGGTGCTCTAAGGGGTTTATTGGCTGTCAAAATTACTTTGTTCGAGAAAAAATGAGAGGAAATTAGCCATTGAAGGGAGCCTTGACTTCTTGGCTAAAGACTTTGAGGCCAAATGCACTTGAGTGCATGGATATTTCCCTTGGACTCCCATTGGCCCTCACCTTGACTTAGTTTTCCCCCTCTCTCCCTCCTTATGCATGAACTTTAGCCAGCCGAACCCCCACCCCTGCTACTTCTTCTTCTTCTTCATTTCCATTTCCCTTCGTGTCGCAAGCCTCTAGCAACAAGCTAGCCCACGCTGCCGTCTTCAGTCCAACACCGCACCACCTTCAGCTCGCCACCGCTTGCCCGTGTCCACCCAACAACCCTCGTCCTAAGCTACCGTCCACCTCAGCTCAGCTCCGTTCGACGCCCTCCACAATCCGCACCACCTCACACCCCCATCACCAAACCACCAGCTCAGCCAGCCCAGCCAGCCCTACCTGTCTGCTAGCCACCTACCAGCTTCGTCCAACCGCCTCAGCCAGCCTGCTCGACCACCCGACCAGCTCATCCCTTGCATAGAACCACCCCTTCAGCCGTGAGCTTGTTGGGCTGATTTCAGCCCCAGTTGAGCCTCCATTGGAGAAACGGTTGTCTCGAAATTTCACCGCCGTCGCCATTGAATTCCGGTGAGTTAGCTCCCTAATCCCGGATTTGGTAGTTAATTACACTTAATAAGTTAGGTTAGTATTAATTAGGGATTAGTGGTTAATCTAGTTAGAGTAACTAGTTAGTTAGGATTGCTTAGTTTAGTTATGTTAGTTTGGTTAGGTAGTTAGTTTAGTTAGTTAGCCTACCCTAGGTTAGATTAGTTAACTTGGGTTAGTTAGTTAACCATGGTTAGGATAATTAACTATGGTTAGGTTGATTAACCATGATTAGTTTAATTAAGTTGGATTAATTTAATTAATTGTAATTTATTTAATTAATTGTAATTAGCGTAAATAGTGACGGGATAGCCGTTTCGTGAAATTTTACGCTGATTTGTGCAATTGAGTGCTTGGTGGTCGTTATGGATTATTATTGCAAAATTTGATTTTTATGGTATTTAAATAGAAAAAATATCGGCTGTTGGTTTTTAACGCCAAATTTTTATGTACTATATAATATCATGGAATTTTGAAATGAGAGTGTACTACGTTTATTGGTTCAATTTAAATATGTGACCACGCACGATTATTTTATCGAGATTTTTAATATGAAGGAAAATTGGCCAAGTTCATTATTTGAAAACGAGGCATTTGAACGCGAAGCATGGTGTCCTTGGCTAACCTAAATATGATGATGCGTTTACGCGGGGTAGTGAACCCCTCCTGATGCGTGTACGTAGGACAATGCCTGATGAAGTTCGGATGCCCCACGTCAACAGATACCGGTCATGGTGGAGGCCAGGCCGATGCTCCTTTATGGAATGCCGTATTGATGCGTTTACGCGGGACGATGACGTGCTCGATGGGGCGAGACGACACTCGGTTATGCCGGATGACCGTTGACTGTTGAGTAGGCTGTGACCGATGGGTCGTAATAACTGGAACACGCCTTAGTGGTTGTGATAGCTGCGCCTGATTATGGGGCAAAATTGTTTGGCACAAAATGTGACGTATCATAATGGTTTTACCTTATAATCGAGACCCATATGATTGTTTGAAAGATAAATTGAGGCGTTCTGGTTATTAAATAAGTTTGCCGTATGCATATGATATATGTGACGCACTAATATGTAGGAACGTGATGAGGTGAGGTGAGTTTGTGTGTGATGCCTGTTTAGGCTGCCTCTGAGTGAATTTGCGTCCTAATAGGGGTTTAAGGTTTTGACTCACTGAGATTTATCTCACCTTGTTATGGTTAACCCTTTTTCAGGCCGTAGCATGGAGATTTGCCGATTGCAGATGTGGTGGGCGCATGATGCGACACCTTTTGGCTGGCTAGTGGAGTGTAGGTTACCTAGGACTTTCTTTTGAGACCGACCTGTGAATATAAACTCCTAGGTTAACCGGGTATGTTTATAAAGTGTGGTTTGTGAAAAAACGTTAGCATGTTTTACTATCCCTGTGCTTGATGGTTGTCCAGGTGTTTATTTACTTTGCTTCCACATGTGCTTAATTGAAAGATAAAAAGAAAGGGTCGGCGACGTGTCCTGAGAATGTCGCATTTCAATCGACCATTGAGGGATGTGTGCATGCCTAGGGTTCAGGCCGTGACATGTGGACAATTTTTAATAATATTATAATATTTTTTTAATTTTCTTTTCTTTTCTCTTATTTTTTCTTTTTCCCTCCACCAATCATCACTAAGCCTCATTAATGGCTAGCAGAGGTCGCCGCCCTCATCAACCTTGGGCGAGGGACATCTGAGCCTAGACTAGCAAGGGGCTACCCTCGCTTGGCCAGTCAAGGGTGGCCCTCGCCTAGGTGGGTGAGTGTAGGCCACCTTCGCCTGGGCAGGGGATTGCCACCTTCGCCTGGGCAAAGGTTGCCCTCACCAGCCTAGGCCTAGGCATCCCTTGCCCGAGGCCGATAAAGGCGGCCCTAGCTTGAGGCTAGCGGTTGGCAACCTCTATCAGCCATCGATGAGGCTTGATAGTGGTTGGCGAAGAGAGAAGGGGAAAAACAAAGAAGAAAAAAAAGGGAAAAAAATGAAAATTAAATAAAAATTAAATTAAATTTGTCCACATTAGCGTCGATCGTGCCACATAGGAAAGCTAATGCCCTCTTCACGAATTGCGGCCAAAATTAGTTCAATGTACTCAATTGGCAAAACATGGAAATGTTTTAAAACTCAATTGACAAAATTGAAACATTTATAATTGAACTGGGAAAATTACAATAGTTTTAGGTCTTTTTGAACAATTTCCCCCGGTTACCAGAGATAGTAGGATGAATTGATCACAAAGGAACAACTTCTCAATACAAGGATTCTACTGCCCTCTGCCTCTTGTTCTCCCATTTTTCTTTTTTCTTTTGTGTGCTGTCAATGGATTAGGGAGTTTCATCGGCAAAACATATCTCATGCAAGAGTTAATTTTTACACATGACTTGACTGCAATTCAAAACATAATTTTTACTTATCATTTAAGAGTATCAAAGTCGTAACCATTTGATACTCCAATTTATTTTATGATGTACTAAAACAGTGGTGTGGTCACCGAACTAATTAACTTAGAAATAAACATCTCAATAGCTAAGTTTCTCTCAAATTTCCACCCCAAAGTAAGGGACGTACATTTGCTGACCAAGGCCCATGATGAACTATACGCAGTCATAGCCATTGAAATTTGTCGAATTTGAGTGAAAATCACGTGACTGACAGCTTTGGTTGTCTCCAGTCCATGCTGCTTGTGATTGGACCGTGTCTAAGATAAGAATTTCCACCCCAAAATACACGCCACATCAACATTAGTAGTAGCTCCTACATTGTTATCAATAATTAATTAAGAGAAGAGAATTTGACGTGAAAGAAGTAATTGTTTTATATGAAAAGAAGTGATTATTGACATGAAGAGAAGTGATTATTGAGCATGAAAAGTGGCCAATAAGGTACTTATTTTCGAGAGATGTGTTGTTTTTCTATTATCACATATTGTTTTCTTTATAAAAAAAAATACTTTCTCTTCTTCATAATACTCTATTGTTCATATTTCTCTCTTCTTATCTTTTATCACAAAAGTTTAATAACACATTCAAGATGAAATTCTAAAAGGAAATTAGAAGAAAAATAAGAGAAAGTAAGAGAAAAGGGAAAATGAAAAGAAAAAAATGAAAAATATACATAAATATTTGAAAAAAATAGAATATTATTATAATTATTTACGTCAGTGCCAACCATACCACATAGAACAGCCAATGTCCATGTTAGCAATTTTCGACCAAAATTAACTAGATGGACCCAATTGGTAAAATGGAAAGATTTATGATTGAATTGGCAAAAATGTAATATGTTATGATTTTTTGGACAATTTTCCCTAGAGACCAATCCAAAGTACCTCACATACATAAAATAATTGCAAGAAGTGTGGAAAAATTAGATGATAAATGGAGATTCATCTAGCTTGCTAGCATACAGTAAAGGGAATCACTACTAGTCCATTGATGCATTAAACGATGAAGCATCATGGAAGCCCCCCGAACAGTATGTCAAAGCTCTTCCAATTGCAATGGCATCGTTTAATGAAATTGTTGATGCTTTCAATTGCTGGAGCACATCATTCCTTCTCGATGATCCCGGCTATACTTGGTCCTCTGACAAACCTCTGAAACTTCGAATCGTTTCAGGATGATATCCACTCATCACGTCCAAGGAACTGAAAAGAACCTAAATAGAATCATTTGCATAGGTAAAATGTAAAAACAGAACAGATTACAGAAACGAGTTTACGTTTAACATTTTCGAAAAAGAAACTTAAAAGGTCCTCTCACCTTGTGACTTTGATGTTGCAGCGGACGAAGGCAGATTCTACATCTCCAAAACAATATCTGAAACCATGGCTTGAAAAGTGAGTTGTGGGGCGACTCAGGAATATGGTCACGGTCTTTAATTTTTCAGTGCTAATGTTTGACCCAAGTGGTCCTGTAAAGAACATAATTTGAACTTTCATTTTCATCTGGGAAAGTGGCTGCCGATCAAGGTGCAGCTTTTAATTCAAGCATCTATGCAATATTGGAAGAACAGCGCAGCCAATGAACAAGTAATCTAACATTGGCTGTACTACTAAGATTATGAAGTTTGTCAATTTACTCCTCCTCATAAAGAAAAAACTTGAGTATATTTCTAATGACAGGTAAATGTCAATTCACGGTTTTGATGCAGAAACCTTCAAATACTTCTCCATCCTTGATTCTTGAAGTGCACCTCTCTAAGAGGGTGCTGGCATAAATCCACTTCTGCAGACAAACAAGCTTCTTGATTAGGAAAGAATGATGAATTTTTGCTGATCGCCTTCTTGTTACTATCCGCGCAAAATTTCCTTGCGTCTACAAAGTTCCACACTGATGGTCTGCTCAATACCAGTCTCGTCATCATCATAGCCATCTAAATCACCGTGAACTGATTCTGCAGACCACCTCCAAGATCGTTGCTTCTTTTAAGGGACAAAAGCTTGGTTAGCTCTGTTGGACGCAAATTGCGCAATCCCAAGATCTCCATAACCAGAACAAGAACATACATAATTAAGTAGAAAGATTAACGCACCTGTTTTGGAATCCATTGATCTTGAAGCGGAAGCGGAAACACAATGTTCCACGCGCAAGTCCTTCTCCTCTATTGCCCTCCGTATCACTGGCTCAATGAGGCGGCCCCCCTCACGTTTAGCGTTAGGTAAACGCCCCTTAGGTGAGGATACATGTGAGAATTTCAAGGTTAGAGGAGAGAATATATATATATATATATATATATATATATATATATATATATATATATATATATATATGTCAACTTTTGCATGTTGGACGCAAATTGCGCAATCCCAAGATCTCCATAACCAGAACAAGAACATGCATAATTGAGTAGAAAGATTAACGCACCTGTTTTGGAATCCATTGATCTTGAAGCAGAAGCGGATACACAATATTCCACGCGCAAGTCCTTCTCCTCTATTGCCCTCCGTATCACTGGCTCAATGAGGCGGCCCCCCTCACGTTTAGCGTTAGGTAAACGCCCCTTAGGTGAGGATACATGTGAGAATTTCAGGGTTAGAGGAGAGGCTTAGCGCTATTTATAGAGTTTCCAGCTAGGCCCCCTCATTACGGGCCAGGCTCAACTCGGCCCACACTAGCCAGCCCATATTAGACTAATTAAGAAACCTTCTATCTCACCTTAGACCAATCCCCGTAAAACGGTAAACGTTAAACGGTAAATTACAATATCAATTAATGTAGTCCACATCAGGAAAACTCTTACATTCTCCCACTTGGACTATATTAATTGAAATCGTACTGTATGTGCGCACATTGGTCTAGAGATAATTCTTAATAGTCAATCCTATCCCATAAAGTCTCAAACACCGAATCATGGCGGTAACTGCATGTATACACACAGAGCCTTCCATGGTCACGAGTGTTCTCAACTCTATTGATATGGATCCAATATGGTAGTGTGTCAAATGGATAACATCTCTCATAGAGAGATCTCATTTGTCAGTCACCATTCTCTTACCTTAAGCGTCACAAAAAACTTGTGCCACTAGAGAATGTCCATTCTCTTACCTTAAGCGTCACAAAAAACTTGTGCCACTAGAGAATGCATTTATGGTTCCATGAACCCACATATGTCTTGTCCTTATGGCTAACATTTCTTTATATACAACAAGACATATGGACAAGGCTAATAACCGTATGCCCCTAGCCTTCACTCAAGGTTTAAGCAATACCTTGAGACTTTAACAATATATATATTTTCAACATAATAACAAACCATTCAAAAACATTTTATTGAATGCAAAAGTTGACATATATATATATATATATATATCAAAATGTTACTAAATTGTAATAAAAAAACAGATGTAAACATTATTCAAAGAAAAATAAAACAGCTCCCACTAAATAACAGCATCCTAAGATGCTCCTAAGCCCATGCTAATAACACGTCGCTTAAAATACACATGGGCGTAGACCTTTAGTTAGTGGATCTATTACCATATCATCTATTGGAATATAATCTACTGCAACGTCACTATTCTGTACCGATTCCTTTATAGTCAAAAACTTGACCTCCATGTGTTTAGACCCCTTGAGACTTCTGTTGTTATAAATAAACAACACATTCAAAAATACTTTTAAGTGCACTGACACAAGGTACACAATTTAATTAGATTTTCTCAATATCTAAATAAGGACAATGTGATAGATTCAACCCATCACCCTTAACAACAGGAGCAATTCCTGGCTTGCAATAATGTATATTGAATATTTCCAATATACAATCAGCAAATGTCCTCCGAGAAAATCTAATATAATATGGCAAAAACAATTCTTACAAATCTTAGTACAAAATATATAAGATGCCTCAAGGTCATTACTTGTAAACAAAATATTATGTACATAGAGTATGAAAAAAAATAAATTTCCTCCCACTGACCTTGCAGTATATTGAATTACTTTGTTCCCAATTGAACAAAATAACAACACTATGAAACTTTAATAATATTGTTAGGAAACTTGCTTAAGATCATGAATTAAGACTTTTCAGTCTATACACAGGTTTACTTGAATTTGCTGCAAAATTCTCCAGTTGCACTTATATAGATTTTATATCTCTTTGACGTAACTCCATATAAAAAATAAACTATCAATGCCACGATCACTCTGAAAGAATTAGTAGTAAATAAATAATTATTTATTTCTTCACTAACTATAAACCCCTCTTTCAGAGTAATATTATTATCCTTTTTTTATGGCGTTTAATCACATACCTAATTAAGAACAAGAAACGGCATTTATATAAGTTGCTAAAACAACCATGTAATGGATATTGTAATCATGCTCTCACAAATAAACTATATAATCTGATGGTATAAGTAATTGTCTTTCTCTAACAAATCTCCTTAATAAAGCTGCAACCACTTCATTCTGCACTTGAGAGGTTTAAGAAATTTCATTATAAACTATATCAAGAATAGTACATTAAACCTCAACAAGTTTAGTCTATGGTACAGGAGATTCCATAATTATCTGTATAGATAAATACAAAAACACAGTAACCCACCTCACACTATTATCTTTAATAGTCTGAGAGCAGCTATCCTTTACAATTACGTCGATCTTAAGAAACTTTAAAATATGAGATTCCAAAATTCTTGTATCTTCTTTAGATAATCTCAATCTGGATAAGATACAAAATAATACCGAGTTGATCTGAATAACAATACACTTAAAATTGGATTAGATAATCTCACTTCTGCATGACACCCCTAAATTTAATATGATTCAAGTAATCTATGCCCAATTTATAACTCAAAAGAAGTTTATAAAACAACTTTGATAAGGACACTTTTTGTATGTGAAAAAGTTACTTTCAGAATATCAATCCACAGAAGACTGGATAAATTAGTTTTACTCATCATACTCATCAATATTAAATCTGACAACCTTTAAGACTAATTCTAACCAATTTATTCTTTTCGGTCAATTTTACTTCCACAATAATCTATAGAAGTCTTTAGATAACCGTTAAGAGTAAATAGAAAAAAAAAAAATTGGAAACAACTTTTTCATCCTTATATGAGATGTATATATCATCAGGACTTAAACACAATCTTTACAGATATGTCCTAATTTCAATATCATACAAAACATAATTTCAAGCAACTAAGGCTTCCATCATATTATAACAGTGCAGTCCGTAGGCAAACCTCTTTTCAAGTGTTCCAGAATGGAACGCTTCATGAACAGTAAGCAAATTTTATTGCATTCTCAAGCAACAAATCATATGTCCACAACTTAAAAATTGAAGCAGTAAAAACCTCAATAATAGTGGAATTATTAATTACAGAAAAAAGTGACTAAAATAACAAGCAATGTATATAATTAGCATCATGTGAGCAATGTGTAACTTGACACACAAGTACACATCCAGAGAGTTTATAATGAAATTTCTTAAACCTCTCAAGTGCAGAATGAAGTGGTTGCAGCTTTATTAAGGAGATTTGTTAGAGAAAGACAATTACTTATACCATCAGATTATATAGTTTATTTGTGAGAGCATGATTACAATATCAATTACATGGTTGTTTTAGCAACTTATATAAATGTCGTTTCTTGTTCTTAATTAGGTATGTGATTAAACGCCATAAAAAAAAGGATAATAATATTATTCTGAAAGAGGGGTGGATAGTTAGTGAAGAAATAAATAATTATATATATAGCGAATCTGAAAAACAGATTCCAATGAGATCACCGTTCACAGCAACACAAGAAAATTCTCATAACATAGAAGCAAGCATCTCTTGTGCACCCCGATTACTGATAACTAGAACAACATTAAAGAATGCTAATCTAGAATATCTCTCACAAATTAACATCAAGATGCGTATAAAGAACTATGCTTGAGTAACAAAAGTTCCATAACTTTTACTGTTTCTCATCACCTCAATACATAGCTCAAATACTATCCTATACTGATTGTATCTCATTAAGCCAGTTTCAATTCACAATAAAAATTAATTTTTATTAATGAATCACACCATTATAATGTTCATGTGATAACATATCAGTAACCCAACAATTGTATTTCGAAAATCACAGAAAAAATACAAGCAAAATACGCGAAAAATACACTAAAAAGCACGTATTTAAGGTTCCGTATGCATTTTTATATCCATAAAATTATCAAAAAAATTAATATAAACATACCACAACGTAGGAAATCTTCATACGAGTCAAATGCCACTAGCCACGTGCCGATCGGACGCAAGACGCCACTGAGTGGCGGCGGTGGGTTACTGGTCGCCAAAGGACAGCCAAACCGTCCGACCGGTTCCCGGCGCTCATCCAGCACGCCGGTCCGACGCTGTCACGGGTCGGGTCGTGGGTCGGGGTCGGGTCATCCCGCCGGTCGGCCACTGGTCGAAGTCGGTGTTTCGTTAATTATTCGGCTGGAACCACGCATGACGCCGCGATGACGCCGCAGCGTAATCGAATCCGATTCGTCCGGTCGCCGACGCGCCGGCCCGCGGCGCCGCAGTACCCACCAATGGCGCGATAAGTGACGCCGTGACGCACCTCCTCGACACCCGGCGGCGCGTGGCTGCGCGTGGGGGCGCGTGGGGCCTCCCCCGGCGATGCGCCGCCCACCGTCTTGATCGTCTCGTCGAGCCCAGTAATAATATGTGATTTAATTTTACTTTTACAGTCTTTAAAAAATTCGAAAATCACAAATTAGGGAAAAATTCAATGCGTTCAAGTTCTAGGGTTATGGAGGCTCTGATACCACATGTTGGACGCAAATTGCGCAATCCCAAGATCTCCATAACCAGAACAAGAACATGCATAATTGAGTAGAAAGATTAACGCACCTGTTTTGGAATCCATTGATCTTGAAGCGGAAGCGGAAACACAATGTTCCACGCGCAAGTCCTTCTCCTCTATTGCCCTCCGTATCACTGGCTCAATGAGGCGGGCCCCCTCACGTTTAGCGTTAGGTAAACGCCCCTTAGGTGAGGATACATGTGAGAATTTCAGGGTTAGAGGAGAGACTTAGCGCTATTTATAGAGTTTCCAACTAGGCCCCTCCATTACGGGCCAGGCTCAACTCGGCCCACACTAGCCAGCCCATATTAGACTAATTAAGAAACCTTCTATCTCACCTTAGACCAATCCCCGTAAAACGGTAAACGTTAAACGGTAAATTACAATATCAATTAATGTAGTCCATATCAGGAAAACTCTTACAAGCTCTTCTGTGGCTTTCGAACTTTTGTGAAAACGGATTTCTGCTTGAGATTTTGGTTTTCCCGGCTAACCCTGAAATCAGTTTTCCCAAAAGTCCCATTTGCAAGTAATCCATGTGGCAAGTCGGTGAACTCTTTTCATTGTTCTATATTAACCTGATCTGAACCATTAAGGTTTAAACATGACATTAAATTCTGCCAATGCAAGAGATGACATGAAGTTCATGTATATCTACGTAATTTGGTATACTCTCCAGAAGCAGAAGTGGAATAAGGACGAATTCCACTGAATTCCTCCAAAATATAAGGTATGTTGATTGGAAAAGTAGGCACTTTTTATAATGACACGAAAGCTGTAGGCTCCGAGTAGACTCCTGGTCATTGTAATCAAGATCATGTAGTCATGTAAGGAAATGAGAAGCACGTTCACTGGCCATAGAAGCCCCCATTCACAGCGCAGATGGCAAGTGCAATGTACATATGGCAACATGGCATTCGCCAGTGGAGAGAAACAGATCAATGAAAGGCCTTTGATTCCACCCTAATGAGAGTATGGTAAGCTTCTTAACTTTCTCATCTTTTGTGATGTACACAATGAGTTAAGTATTATTATTTAGAAAGACATGCCAAAATAGTGCTTCCAGTTACGGGCTACTGGAACTGCTTAGGCTTAAGGAGTAGACGACTCCTGTCTCGCGTTCAGCTTGTTCTGCATCCAGCTGAGCAAATGAATCCTTGTATTTGTGTTCGAGAGAGCAGAGTATGAACAAAATTCATCACTGCCACAGGTGTTTATACTTTCATCTTGAATCAAGAGGATTGTGGAGTTTCTGGGATGGAGGCGCTGAAGGTGACTGAGTTACCTGATTGCGGCCCATTCTTGCCAAATGACTCACGAAAATAAATTGGATAAAGTCAAATTATAGGAGACGTGACGAACAGAACCAATAAAAGCGTCCGACTTGAGATGCCAAGATGATATGGATGCTTGATACAGCTTGCTTAACAGGCCTTTTTAGTCATCGGATGTGGAGCATCAAAGCTCTCATCCATGCAAGGGAAGGGAAGACCACTGGGGTCAGAAACCAAGGAATGTCGCTCCTGGGATTTTGACCAGTCTTTGACCCCAGATTGGCTGGTAGGGATAGTGATTTGGGAATACAGAAAGAGAAACCGAAGGTCATAATATCTTGCATTACTTGGTAAATCATTAGGCAAATGCCTCTGGTGTTATGCAGACCAGCTGCTTTTTCTCACGGGCTCCTGCTCTCACCAGCATGCTTTTGTAATATGCACTTCCAGCAACTTCATTTTGTCAAGATAAGACTGTGGTAACCTTTTCTTACAAGGTGAAACCTAAAATTGAGAAGCTCAGAGTTGATTTCATTGTAAACCATGGTGCATATATGTAATCTACAATTTTCTATGAAAAGAAATTACTCGATAGCATCAACCATGTTAGATCAAACATAAAAATGAAAACGTAATTAAATACTAAAGTAATTGACAATATTAATGCAGAATACTTGCTTATACGTAATTATGACTATAACATATTACAAGCATGTTAGGTTACATTATATTCAGTGAGCCAAATAAAATTTTCACCAATGATCATATTCCATGCAGCACCACATTATGAACATAGACACGTGTGTCACGCCACCTGACGGAACCATACGAATTCACATGCAAGTACCGATACATAAGAAATTACACTTTTATTTTTAATTTGTTGCAGTTTTTATTCTTTTGCCTATTAACTTAATCAATCAATCAATCAATCAATTATTATTCAACAAAGATAATTGATTAGTAATGGCCTCTGTATATATCCCATAGATAAGGAAGAAAATTTATATATATATTGCAAATATTTTTCAGATATGTAAGGAAGAGACTTTATAGACAAACATATATATGTACGTATTGCAAACTTTTAACCAATACCAAAGAAATAGGAACGCGTGCTTCTTTATCTTGGATTAAAAGATTTCACATCTTAATTATTCAAGATATATAATTGATGAGTAATGATCTCTTTATGTATTACGCTATCAAATTTTAAAATATTTTATTAAAAACATCAATGCTAAATAAATAATTAAGCTTGGTTTATTCTAATTAATGTAAGGGAAGGGGAAGGGATTGCAGTTTCGTGATACCGTGACTCGACCACGAAACTCCCTTCTACCCAACTTCCCGATTATTTATGTCTAGACCGTTAATGAATTGTTCATGCTTTCAATTGCTGTAGTATACAGCCCTTACCGACGTTGCTGGCTGTTATTGGATGCTCTGCCGAACCTCTTGTAAAGTGAATATATAATGACCCAGGCCTCACTGTATAATATTGTCCGCTTTGGACACTGAGTCCTCACGGCTTTAAAACACGTTATACAGTTAAAGGGGTCCGAGCCATTATAAACTGGCCCAGGACTCTCCCTAAGCGATGTGGGACAAGAGGGAGAGGACCCCTTCCTTGCGCACGTCCGAGAATCAAGGCGCGGACGCACTGCCGACCCTCCTCCCCGCACACCGCCGCTCGGGCCGTCACAGAATAGTTTCGGGATGATCCTAGACTTATATATTTATGAAACTAAAATGTACACGCATAGATACATATGGATATGTGAATACTTACAAATAGTCTAGAGAAACGAGTTTGTCCTATGGCATTTTTGGAGAATGAAACTATGAGGATCCTCTCACCCTGTGATTTTAAGGCGGCAGTTGGATGAGGCAGTTCTACATCTCCAAAAAGATATCTCAAACCAAGGGTTGACAGATCAATTGGTCAGCTAACTGTTTTAGGATTTTGCTATTCGCCATGCATATCTAGCTATGTTTGATTCAGGTACGTGGACGTGTTGTTACATCTTCTTTTTTTTGTCAGTCCTATTCTATTCCTACTCTAACTCTCACTCTCAGACTTTTGCCATGCCTCCTTGCAGGGTGTGGGAGTCGAAACCCACTCATGAAACTAATTCGTCTCCACCCCAACCCCTCCTAAGAAGGTGGGGAATTCGAACCTCCCACCTCCCCCTTCCAAGTTAGAAATGTGGCCACTGGAGCAAACCCCAGTGGTTGTCGTTACATCTTCACTGAACATATTTGACCCAAGTGGTTCCCTGAATGTAGGACTTGTGTTCATCTAGGAAAGTTGCTGCCAATCAAGACAGCTTTTGGCTAAAACATTTATACAGCGCACTGGAAGTGGCAGCACCACAATGAGCAAGTAAGCCAAGAGTGGCTGTACTACTAAGACTACGAAATCCGTTGATTCACTCCTTGTAATGCAACTCCTTACGGTCAGAATCTGTTTTTGACCAATTTTCTGATATCTCCCCCGTTGTTTTTTCCTCTACTAATTATGGCAGTGGTTTATGCCAAAGTATTTCTTAACCAATGATGCTCGAGATGCATTTCAGGGATAGATTTTCTTGTGAATTATTGTACTCAAAAGATGCACCATGAAATAGAAGGGTTAGCTAACTAAATTTTTTAGTTTCCAATGATACTTTGTGCTGAGAATAAAACAGCACAAGATTATGATAATAAAATGAGTACACGGATAAACGACCTCATTCTTATCTGATGGTACGAGATAGGGCTTTGCAAGAATCTCTAACTAAACATTACATCTGGAAGCCAACTCAAACCGCAACTTAGACAAACATGGAAACTGGACCGTGAGTAGGGGAGGCTATGTTTTGGAAAGTAAACTGGTGTGTGCAAGGTTGTGGTACAGACTAACGAGTTCTACAATATCCATAATTCACGAATTTCTAATGACAGTAAAGTTCAATTCACGATTTTAATGCTGGAACCTTCAAATATTGATTAAAGAAAAGCTCAACCATGTACGGACCTTCCGCATCCTTGATTTATGAATTGCACCTCTCAAAGTGTGCGCTGGCATGAATCCACTTCTGTAGACAAACATCCTCTTGATAAGGAAAGATAATTATTCTTTCGCCAATCGTTCTTGTTCCTATCTCCACAAATTTCCTTGCATCTACGAAGTATCGCACTGATGGTCCGCTCAATATCAATCTCGTCATCATCGTAGTCATCTCAATCACTGTGAAACAACCACCGCGGTCCACCTCCAAACTCGAGGGACGGTTGAGGAGTCTATCCAACGGGAGGTCCATGATTTGTTTTCTATTTCGCTGGTTGTTTTAAGGGACAAAAGCTTGGTTAACTCTTTCTGTAGCTTTGTAGGATGAAATTGATTCTCCTAGAGATCTTGGTTTTCCCTGCTTCCCCTGAAATCACTTTTCCCAAAAGTAATCCATGTGGCGGTCAATGAACTCTTCTCAAGGTTCTAGTTTCATCTAATCTGAGCCATTAAGGTTTAACAATATATTAAATTCCACCAATGCAAGAGACGACATGAAGTTCATACATATCTAGATCAATGTGGTCTACTCACAATAAAACCCATGTCCTAGAAGTGGAATAAAGAACAGATTCCCCTTAATTCCTCCAAAATATAAATCAAGTGGATTGGAAAAGTAGGCACCTTGTACAATGGTATAAAAGTTGTAAGCTCCGGGTAGATTCCTAGCTACTACAATCAAGATCGTCCAATCATGTAAGGAAATGATAAGCGCGTTCACTAACCGTGAAAGTATCCATTCACAGTGCATTTCCGTAAGCAAGTCTAGTGTACACATGGTAGCATGCTAACGTCGCGTTTGCGAGTGGAGAGAAACAGATCGATGAAAGGCCTTCAATTCTACCCTAATGAGAGTGTGGTTCGTTCTTAGCTTTCTCAGCTTTTGCGATGCACAGTACAAAGTCAAGAATCATCCATTACAAAGACATGCCCAACTAGTGCTTATGGTGACAGGTTGCTGAAAACTGCATCGGCTTTACGAGTATGCTCCTCCTATCTCATCGCAACCTGTGTTTTTACCTTCATCTTGAGTCAGAGGATCGTGGAGTTTCTGGGATGAAGGTGCTGAAGGTGACTGAGGTGTAGATAAGATTAGTTAACGTGGTTCAAAATGGGCGGTGTAGGCATTTATAATTGGATACAATGAGCTCGTGGAAACCAGCTGAACGGCTTTTCTTGGTGGTTCCGGGTACCTGAACGCGGGCCCTCTCTCGCCACTTGACTCTCCTATATTGGATAAAGTCAATCCAAGGAATGCCACTTGACATATTGGAACGGAAGATCGCAGGCGTTAGAAACCAAGGAATGTTACTTCAGGGATTTTGACCAGTGTTTGACCCCAGATTGGCCTATACATTTTACAACCAATCAAGCAAGTTATTCAGCACCTATTTGCTTTGAAATTTGAGCGAATGAGGAGCCATCCCAACATGTACAAGACGATTCAATTGTGTTTCTTTCATTAAGATTCACGAATAAGCATGAAAAGCTAAGCTGTTTAAGCTGATCATGCATAGAGATTTAGAACTCCCTCTTGGATCGAGACTGCAGACAACTTACATGCACATCTTTCAAACCTGTCACTCAGCGAACCATGTTCATGATGTGCATGCTTTCGAAGCCAAAAGATCTTCAGATCTTGCAAAGAGAGAACTATCTGCAATTTGCCATGATAACACAAACCGCATAAGGCAAGGCTCCCGTTTCAGAAACAGATCTATGCTGGCAGAAATCAACCCTAGCAGAACACAACGACCTTGAAGTCCTCATCTTAGAGAAAGAATCATTTCATATCTTCATTGAATTTTGAAGCCATACGGTCAGATCAATGTAGTCCTTTTCTCATCCTAGGACCAAATAATCATAATAATATAACTAACTAAAAATCACATATGGTTGGCACAGTAGGAAAGCTGGTCTTGTATCCTAGCTCATCAGGCACTCCACGAGCTTGTCTTCAGTTTAGAAAAGTCTCAGCCCGCCACACATGGGTGTCGGCTATTTTGGCAGAAAATTGTCAATGTGAATTGGTGTAGCATTCTAATTCGCATGAAAGGAAAGAACCTTCATTAGTCCGAGCGTGAAGCAATTACCATATTGAAGATACCTTACTGGAGAGTGCTTGATTTGGTAGTTCATACAAAACATGGGGAAAGCTCCCAAAATTCCTTGCACTCGTTAAAGTAGCGATGGAACTAACACTCTTTAGTTCCACAAACCTGTACTAGTTGCTGTATGATATGAGGTCCATTACAGTCCTACTTTCTCTTTATAACTTCCTCTGTAAGACCATGAGAGAGATTCTTAAAAGCGTCATTTTACACTAAAATATATATACATGGAAAGATGATACAAATCGAGCTCCAAGATTTCAGTGCCCCTGCTTCTTCATTGCAGCACCGGTGAAGCTTTAATCTCTCATGTAACTATCAGAGCAAACATAATCTAAGTGTAGATTCGAAGAAAGAAGATGAAGCCCTGGTTCATCTTGCTAGGATACAGGAGATCGTGAACCCTTTCTCATGCATTAATAAGAGTGCTTGCTGCTCCAGCCATTGCATTTATCCTGACGTTTGCATACAGAAGAAAGGTCATCGAGAGCTTCTAGTACTTGTAGACATGATCTTCGTACATGTGGGTTGTCATGTTCAATGACTGCAGCATCGCTTCTCCTTTTTTGTTGAAGCTGAATACAGAAATCCCACCATTATTAATATCTGTTGCTCGAAACCTGAAAAAGTGGCAAAAGAAAGTCAAATAGATTTTAGACCTGAGCAGGTCTTTAAACTGCTCATGGAGTAAAGGCGGAAGAACCGCCCAAGGGTAGGTGACCCCGTACTTGCTCCCCAGTCTCTCTCCAATTGGATAAATATCGGAGGGAATTGGGGCTCCATAGCCGGTGGGGTAACACTGGGCTTGGGAACAAGTGGTGGTCTGGATGCTAACCGCCATGAGTTTCATAGACTTTGATGAAGAGCGAGTCAAGGCTATTGCCATTTGCCATAAAGAAATGCAAAACCATCCTTGGATCTTCGCAGATATACAAGAATTGTAGACAGAGGCATTGCACCAAGCCAAGGTAACAATTCTCAGGAATAAAAGATAAAAAAATTCGCTCATGAGCATTCCTTTTAGACTTTTCATGATGATTGAATACACCAACAACATTTTTTAATGAACAATCCAACAAGTGCTTAATAATCATAATCCTGCACCTACCTCTCTGGCCCTAGACCAAGAGCTACACATATCAGTGCCCTCAACAGTGATTTGTGGGTCACAACCAGAAAATCTTTCCCCTGGAAAAACAGAAAAAGGAGGAAGATGAGTGGCAATGCAACTCTCAGCAACAAAATATCTCATGATGAGTAGTGAAAAGAGGGAATCGATAAGGAAGGAGACAGAGGAAAAAGGAGATGCAAACAACAAGGAGCAACAAGGAGAACAAAGCCATCCTGTCGCTGAAGAAGAAATAGAACATGAAGAGTATTTCTCTCAACCATAAGGCACTGAAACAGGGGGAGCTGCTGAGAAAAGAGGTACTTCTTCACTTGCTTTTACTAGTGATGATGTCAGCCGTTCTCCTGCCAATCTAGAAGATGTATATGCCTCTCATTTCCCTGAAGAAGGTCATGAGGTATCTTCTCCGAATCTGGATGTTCATGCTGATGTGCCATCAACTCCACAGTCCGATCATGCTGAAGCAAGCACTCAAATTGACAACATAGCAGACTTTAGAAGACTGCTTGATATTCTCATGGAGATGCGAGGTCAAATTTATGCCTTAGGATGCAAATTTCAGAATATGTAGAATGCTTATCAAGCCTCTTTAGAATCTTTGATCAATCAAGTTCAGGCCCTTAATCTTCAAATTCAAGCAACTGCCAAGGGTGAGGATTTAGCACATCTAAAGGAGGATCTAAGAAAGCTGGAGGAGACAGTCAAGTCGATGGGAGATTTCCAACTTGTTCGCGTTCCAAAACAATCTTAAATCAATTCTTATTTTCGTCTCTACCTTTTTAATGCTGACAAAAAGGGGGAGAAGTGCAGATTTGTTTGATTTAAACTCATACTTGTTTTTGTTTTTGACTTTAAACTTTTGTCTGGCTAGATTGTGACTTTTGGATTGTGGTTTGACTATATGTTTGCATTGTAGTATCTTAAGCATTGTTGGTACTCATGTCAAAGATAGTTGTTTTTACAGGACTAACCTATTTCTTGTGGATGCAGATTTGATACTATATTTATCCTAACTCATTTATCTTTTATGAGATATCCTTGTTTGCTTGAGTATTGTCTTGCAGGTCAAAATTTCCAAATCTGCAAGAAAGTTTTGTCACCATCAAAAAGGGGGAGATTGTTGTAGAAAACTTCCTTATGTGTTTTGAAGTTGACAAAACGTTTCTATCAGTCAAGTCTGAAGACTTGAAGACTCTTCTGTCAAAGTCTGAAGACCGTCAGATTCAAGTTTTAAAGTCTGCCCTCATTGACAGTTTCTAAACCATCGAAGAAGACTTATCCAGAATTAAGTATTTATTTAAGAATTTGATTCGAGCGACTAAAGAAGCTTCTCACGGCTGGAGATAGCATCTCGAGATCTTTTATTTGTTTTGATTTTAAGAATAAATTGGATTCGTTGATTGGCAATGTATACTTGGAAGGTTCTACTTATGGAAACCTAAATCCTGATTGTATGGGCGAGCAGGATTGATGGATTATCATCACATTCCTTAAGTAACTTGAAGATCTTCCTAATTGATTCCGTCCAACGGTTAGATGGAAGAACTCCTTTGGAAAGTGCCAACAGGTATGAAGGCATGGAGGAATATATAAGGAAGAAGCTCTGGTTATTCGAGCGTGTGCGTGATAGAGAAATTCCAAAGTCTGAAGTTCCTTGTTCTTTGTTGATTCAACTGTTGAGCGAAATTTATACTCAAAAGAGAGATTAGATACTTGTGAGACCTTGAGGAAGTGTAGCAAAGTCTCTACACTATGGAATCAAGGACGTAATATTGTAACAACTCTTTTGATTCATAGTGAAATCCAGCCGGTGGGCTATTAGTGCAGGAGAGTGGACGTAGGCTTGGATTAAGCTGAACCACTATAAACTCTGTGTTCATTTTCTCTTATCCATGAACCTCTTATTTATGCTTATAAGTTGTTTATTCATTTAATAGTTTAGTTCTATCTTACTGTCCATCAAAAATATTCTTTTAAGTCCTACGGAAATTTTTTATACACCTATTCATCCCCCTCTAGGTGTATTCACTCCAAACTTAGTTGATCATACTAGATGAGAAGGAGCAAAGTAGAGATCCCGTGCAAATTCGAAAGACTAATCAAGATTGTGGTCGAGATTGAGGCCGAGGTCACTATCAAGGTAAAGGTCAAAGATGAAGTAGAGGAGATATTTCTCGAACATCTTTTTCTATAACTTTAAGTACAACTACAAGGGCAGTGTGCTAACACATTTTTTTCTCAGCCACATACTTAAAGTCATCTTCCTCTATTGTCATTCATTGTGATTTTAATTCAGAGAGAGCGATGCTACTAGGTCGGGAGGGCCCTAAGAAAGCTCTTCCCATAGGGACTTGACCATGTAGAATTCATTATTAGCGTAATTGGGGAATCCCTCATTTAAGATAGGGACCCAGCTTCTTCCATGGCTATGATGGCCTCGAGGTCTATGTAGTCCCCGTAACTATAGCTCTCCACACATTCAAATGAACTTTCCAGAGTTTGGCCTCTTGATTGGCATTTAGGGTGTTTTTAATAATATCTCCTTTTCAAGAATAATTTCTATTCAGAAATATTTTCTTTTATTTTTATTCTCTAAACGAATTTCTAAGCAAAAAAAAAAAAAGTGTTTGTTGACTGTATGGAATTTCTATTCCTGAAATAGAGAAAGAACAAAAATGCATTTGGCATGGACCTAAAAATTTCTAATAAAGAGACTTAACATTTCGTGTTTGGATAATACTAGGCTTTTATAATGATTTAGTTGATCAAGATATTATAAATTGACCTAAGAAAATGCAACATGAAAATTATTCAATGATGAATAGCCGAAAATAGTAATAGAGAGTTTCGTTGGTTTATAACTTATAATAGGGAAAATTTTAATTAAGGGCCTGAAGTGGAATCATTTTCTCAAAAAAATGACCTAAAGTGGACATTGTATCAAATAAGGGCTCGAAGTAACCGATTTAATCTCGAATAAGGGTTTTAACTTGAAAGCTAGTCAAATCTTATTTGCAGCTACGGGTATTTTTATCTAAAGACTTTTTTTCTTTTTCTTTTCTTTCTTTTTTCATCTTGCCTACCTTCTTCTTGACAAATGCATCAGACTCCTCACCCATGAGCTTGCACAGGTGCAAAACAATTCGAACAATTTAGGAAAAGAAGAAAACAAAAAGATATTCGAGAAGTTATGCAATTTTGCAAAACTGCAAATTGCGTGCTTCAGTTCTGTGGCCTCCCCATTAGCAAACTTCAAAGTGCATGCTCTCTACATTATACAATTTTGCATCCTCACCCAAGAACTCATTGATTTCGGCATAAGGCGGTTTTTAAGTTATTCGCCACCACTTACCTTCTCCGATGACGATAATGAACTTGAGAATCAAGAAATATCAATTAGTGGGTTTTGTTTTTATTCAATTTGCTTGTAAAAACTTATTATGGCAATTAAAGTAATAGTTTCATACCCTCCCCGCCAACGAAATTGTCTATGCCATGATAACTTTCACTCGTAGCTTCTTGGGAATGTTTTATTGGGTCCGGGTTGGATTATTCATAACATTCATAGACGCAGCTTGCATTGAGGTGGAATATGTGGCTTCTTGAGAGGGTCCAATTGTGTCGTGCATGATGGTTATTTTCAAAAGCCGCTGAATCATTTTGACCCGTGATTGAAGATACTTGCCTTTGGTGGCGATTCGAATCAGACATCACTCAATCTAAAAACAAATGACTCTAGTCTACACATGTTCAAACAAATTTGCCTTTCTAACTCTGAAATATTATCTACACAGATTTGAGAGAGAATAACAAGATGAAAAAAGTGCGAAATCACTCAGAAATTCCCAAAATCACGTATTTCACTGAACAAATCAATGCACATGAGTATCACAAACATTCATCAAAAACCTTTAATAAATTTGGCTTAGGCACTTCAATTTGGCTTCTCCTCGCTAAGATCGATCATAGCCTGCGTGAGCACCGATTTGAATTCAAGCATCGATGACAACGAGGGCAGCAAGCTAATGGCTTACACCTCATCATGCTTCGTGCTTGACCACAACCACAAGATATGGGGATCGAATCGAGCTGAGCGTCACATCTTGGTCCACTCGTGCTCGATCTAGGGCCTGGATTGACCTCCATCTTTCAACAAAGGTACTGGAATTGCTGTTGAGGACAATGACAAATGAGGTTAAGGGCGTTGATGGCTAATTCGGCAAGGAAGATAGAGATGGACTTTGGAGAACGCAATCTAAAGAGTGAAAAAGGTGAAGGCATGATGATGATGAAGAAAAGAAAGAGAATGAGAAAATAAATTAAAAAAAGAAAGAAAAAAAAAGTCTTTAGACGAAAATACCCCTAGATGCAAATAAAATTTGGTTGGCTTTTAAGTTGAGGCCCTTATTTGAAACTAAATTAGTCACTTCAGGTCCTTTTTTGAGATAATGTCCATTTTGGATCCTTTTTTGAGAAAACGGTTCCATTTTAAGCCCTTAATTGAAATATTCCCCTTATAATATGAGGAGGTTGATAGTAAATCTTTGAGCATTACAACAAAATAGGTGTATAGATCTTTTGAAAATAAAAGTAAAAGTTGCTTGGAGTCACCAAGCTTTCACGATCTAGCATTGTCTCTAAAGGAAAACGACATTCAAAATCCAATAGTAAAGCCCTAAAAACTTATTCAATCTTGAATCCAATTTTTATCAAAATATTTTCACATTTTTTATGCTAAACTAATTCTAAACGGAAGTTAACATTAAATTCTAGTAAAACTACTCAACATCTAATTTCTAAATTTTTTCCTTAATTTTTGAATTTTTATTTATTTTATTTATTATTTATTATTCCAAAAAATGGGAACTCATATTAGGTCAGGAGACTGAACATTGTGTCGATTGTGTAAATACGAATATTAGGTTATGTTGAGTTTATTTTTCTAAAATAACCTATCTCTTTTTTTGTGTTTCCAAGAACAAAGAAGTAGATTTTTTCTACTTCTTATTTTTATTTCAAATTTATTCTCCGGCTACTGATTTGTTTCGAGGAACAGAAAATTTGGTTGACATTACTAAACTGATTTTTATTATTTTTCTGTTTTGAGGAACAAAAGAACAAAAAAATAGAGAAATAAAAATATTATCAAATAGAGCCAAACTGTTTAAAAGCAACGTGAAAATCAATTGGAAGACATGAAACTACTAATTTAGAGGCAGCTTCCTCGAGTGCTTTGAGAGGCGGGATGGTCCGAATGTGATGAGTTAAAAATACACTGCGAAATAGAAAAAGGGAGGAACGCATTCATTCATGACTAAGAACGATGAGCCCAATCCACAACCACATAAAATGAAGTACTACTACCTTGGATAAACTAGGTAAGGTTGGGCGCGCGCCCAGACCACAAGTGCTGCACACGTTCACAGGAACGATCTTCACATTTTAATTTAGAAACAAATCAGGAACCATACAACGCAGTAAATATCTCCATTCTTAACGAGGTTGCAGCACCGCATGGGACCGTGGAAGCGAAAAGGCATTGGTACAGCACTCACATCACTCAGGGGAGTAGTTGATCATGGTGCGATGGTAGAGAATATGCAGAACTGAACCTTCTAGTCCCAGCAGGCGAAGCCAAGGAAGACTGGATTCCGATGGGAAAATGAATGGTGGAGAAGCAAAACACAGCTTCCAAGATATCTCCGACAGTCTGCACCATTCACGGGTTACAAAAGCCTTTCCAAAATTCTGTACGGTACACGTGTTAAACGCGGTACATCAACCGGCCTGACAGAACCCCACGACAAAGCATTTACTAAAAATCAACCGTCCTCAGGTGCATAACCTGGGCCACTAGCATTCGGCACGAAAAATCCCAAAAAAACGGTGCAATTACTGGAATTGCTATCCATCAGTAAGGTCTTTGGGACTCACGAAAAAGCCTCTCGTGCTCTTTATCAATTGGTCAAACATCAGAATCTCATTAGAGATAACCCAAAAAAAAAAAAAAAAAACAGAGAAAAATCACTCAGTTAGTAGATGTCGGCAGAAAGCGAAAACGAGGAAGACTAAATTCTGATAGGAAAATGAACGGTGGAGAAGTGAAACACAGCATGCATGTTATTTTACAACAGGTTTAAGTACCTTTCCAAAATTGTCCACAGTGCGCATGTCAGACCTCGTCCATCAACCGGCCCAATAGAACCCGACGATGATGCATCTGTACTCAGGTGCATAATCGGGCCACTGGCATTTGGCACATATTGTTATTTTGGGGAACGACAATCCCAAAATAACAGACCAAATGGTGCAATTACTAGGATTGCTAAGCCATTCCTTGCCTATATCAGTCAAACACCAGAATCTCATTAGAGATAGCCAAACAAAGAAAAGAAGAGAATGTCTCATCCGATTTCAACATTCCATCTGCTCCTCCAGCTCAAGAAAAAAGCAATGTGGTCGATTGCTCGTCAGGAGATTTTCCTCCAAGCACATTGGGGGATGACTTCCTCAAATATGCCTCTAGCTCCTACTCAATGGTAGGAATTTAATACTGCTTCTGACTTAACCATATATATATATGTATACATATTTTGTGAATAGTAGTGGCATAGCAAGTGAAATACATTTTATGCACTTCATCTAGAATAACACAAAGCTTCCCCACGTAATTAAACATTGGTTTTAGGGAAATTCTGACATTCCCATTATAAATTTAACATTCACGCGTAAAAGCAGGGAAAATATTGCACCTAAAAGAGCATTATTTGATTTCAATATTTTGCTTTCATGTTCCTTGCGAGGTAAATAGTAAGGAATATGAACGCATTGTTACCCGAGTTTGACAGAGAAAAGATAAAATATGAAATTCCAAAAGAAGTATATATAAATTGCCTCAATTACCTATGGTCTAAAGCCCAGCCAAGGCTTTCTCGATTTATAATAGACCTTATCAATGAGTGAATTTGAGCCTAAAAATCCTGTCCACGCCTGTCTATGATATTGAACATATTAAAATTTCTTTATAAAATTAACCTGACTTGCAGGTTTCAGCAATTCCACGTTCTTCTCCAAATATAGGAGTAGACCATGTGATTGAACGTCGATCGGCGGGTTATCATCCGAGCATATGAGGGGATTACTTCCTTAAATATGCTTTCCCCTCCAACTCAGTGGTTAGTAATTCTTCTGTTATCTTCTACTTTTGTTTTCTCGCAATTGCATTTTGTAGACTTACTTCGATTTCCTTGAGTTCCTCCACATCGCATATATGATTTCTATTGGTCTCATAAATGTACATGTTCCCTTCTCCGCACAAAAAGATGCAGTTGAAAATCCTGAAAACATAAAGAAGTTTGGAAAAGTACAATAATTATTCAGTCCAAAGAACACTCTTAAAGCTTCATCGACCACTGTATGTCCTCTACTGCAAGAAACATCTCATTATGGCATCGACTCCCTCCTTTGGTATGCTCGTTGTTCTCATGGATCCAATTTCACTTGTCATCTGAATGAGCATAGAACATGGAAATACCTAAATAGGGTACAAAGACTGGGCCATCAAAACTAAGTTTATTTTGTGAAGTATAAGAATTTCATGCTTGCTTGAATTTGAAATAGCGTACAATTTGTAGAAGTTCAAATTCCTTGGAAGAGTGGAGGAACAAATCGAGGAACTGAAAGGAGAGGTGAGGAAGATGCTGGCTAGCGTCGTGGAAAAGCCTTCACAAATGCTTCACTCGATTGATCAAATCCAACGCTTGGGAATTGACTACCATTTTGAACATGAAGTAGATGAGCAATTAGAACAAATCCACAAAAGTTACTCTCAACTTCATCTTGAAGATTTCAAGGTAGATGACCTTCACATGGTCGCTCTTATCTTTCGATTACTGCGACAACAAGGTTACAATGTTTCTTCAGGTACGTTTTAAATGTAATGAACCAATCTGATAAGATACGTATTAAGATACTTCTATTGCTTTGTCGAATTTCAGGAGAAACGCATACAAGAATATCTACAACGTTAACCACGCATATCCCCTTCCTAATATCTAATTGATTGCATCTTTTTTCCATGTTGGTTGGTTGCACAGAGATCTTTAACAAATTCAAGGATAGTGAAGGGAATTTTCGAGAATCGCTTGTCACCGATGCACGCGGATTGCTAAGCCTATATGAAGCTTGCCATTTAAGGTGTCATGGCGATTCCATCTTGGACGAAGCACTTCCTTTTGCTACAACTCACCTTGAATCAATCGATGAAAGCAAAGTGAGCACTAGTCTCGCGAAACAAGTGAGTCATGCCCTAGAGCAGCCACTTCGCAAGGGATTGCCGAGGCTAGAGGCGAGGCGTTATATTCCACTCTACCAAGAGGAGCCTTCACATGATGAAGTTTTGCTCGCCTTGGCTAAACTAGATTTCAACTTACTGCAAGAGCAACACCAGAAAGAACTTGGCGAGATTACTAGGTTCATTAACTTCATGTGATAGCATAATCTAAAATTAGCTTCTAGACTATGTTTTAACAATACTGAACTATCAATAATGTTATAACAATTCCCAAGCTATCAATTATTCTCATTGTGTTTTCCAAAGGTTAACTCATCTAGTTTCAATTTACCCTTCTAAATAGTGTTTTTCAAAGTCCTTTACCAGTGAAAAAAGGAGTATATCTATGCGAAGTTATCGGCCTAGAGTACTTTTAGTTATGCTCATGTTTGTTTAATTATAGGTGGTGGGAGGAGATTGATGTTCCAAGGAAGTTCACATTCGCTAGAGATAGGATTGTGGAGTTGTTCTTCTGGATCTCGGAATATATTTCGAGCCTGAATTTGCCATGGCCAGAAATATACTGACCAGAGTGATCTCCTTGACTTCAATTCTTGACGATATCTATGACGTCTATGGCACATTGGAAGAACTCGTACTCCTCACCGAAGCAATCCAAAAGTATGGAATCCGCACTCTTTCTCAAACTTCTGAATTTGATCAATTTTGTATAGAGTCAAGTGTGTCATTTTCCAAGACTTGAATTCAGGTGGGATGTTGATGCCATGGATGGATTGCCAGCGTATATGCAAGCTTATTATAAGGAGCTTCTCCAGCTCTATGAATACATTGGGAATGAATTGGCCACAAAAGAAAGATCATACCGCCTTGTCTATGCAAAAGAAGTCGTAAGCATCATTGGTACCACTTTACATACATCGATGGCAATCTTTAGTTAGAAACCCAACATTCTTGTTTATGTTTCCATTGTCAGATGAAGAAGCTAGCAAGAGGATACTTTCAGGAAGCCAAATGGTTCCATACCAACTACATACCAACACTAGAGGAGTACATGCCCCTTCAACTAATAACGACTGGATATGGAATGTTAGCAACTACATCACTTGTGGGAATGAGCGATGTGGTCACTAAACACGCTCTTGAATGGTCAGTCGATGATTGCAAGATTGTGAAGGCTGCACAAACCATGTGTAGGCTCATGGATGACATTGCCTCTCACCAGGTATAATAAAACATAATTATCCTCCAGAAATATGATACAGTTTGATCGACCACCATTTAATCTAGAAACACCAATGTTGTTTGACATACAGTTTGAGCAAAAGAGGGGGCACGTAGTATCTGCAGTGGAGTTGCTCATGAAATACCACGGCGTCTCGGAGCAAGAAGCTGGGGAGGAACTCCATAAAGGAGTCATTGATTCATGGAAGGACATCAATGAAGAGTTTCTTCGTCCAACCGCGGTCCCAATGCCGATTCTCACACGAATGCTCAATTTCTCACGGGTGATGGATGTGTTATATAGTGATGGAGATAATTACACCCATTCTGAAACAAAGCTCAAAGATTATGTGACGTTGCTCTTCGTTAGTCCCTTGCTAATGTGAAGTTTGGACCAAACTTTGTCAAACCAATTTGGTCATTGCAAATCAATAGTCTATAGGTTATGCCTTGGAAATCCTATTTTTCCTGATGTATAAGGGACAATATTATTACCATTATGTACTTTCAGATTGACGTGTGTGATAAAACTCATAAATAAACTATGCATATGTTGCTAAGTTTGCAAAGTTTAGTGTAACGTGTAGTTGAAATATTTTAATAATTCCTAACTCTCAGGAAAATTATCCAGAAAGTCCTAAACTTGTTTTATAGTGGCCAATTCAATTCTAAAACTTTCAATTGTGCTAATTTAGTACTAAAATTTTTAACAATTTGTCAATTTAGTCATAAACATTTTAATTATATCAGTTTAGTTTCAAAACTAATTTGTCAATTTAATTCTAAATCTTTTAACGATTTTCCAATTAAGTTTGTCTAGCTAATAGTTGTCGAAAATCACTGACATTGACGATATTTGTAATTTTTTAAAAAAAAAATTGATATTTTCCTTCTTTTCTTTTCTTTTATTTTTTTTCCTTATTTCTTTTTGCCAATTGCTAGCCACAAGCGAGGGTCGTCCTCACCTTTGGTGAGGACCCTCGCCATATGGGTGAGCTCGCTCCTCACCCAACCCTCACTAGCGGCCAACAATTGGCAGAGGGAAATATAGGAAAAAAGATAAAAGAAAGAAGGAAAAAAGAGAAAGGAAAGAAAAAAAATTCACAAAATTTTAAAAAATTTACAAAAATCATCCATGTTAGCGCTAATCGTCAATGTCAACCATAACACATAAGACATCCGATGTTGGCTAGATCGTCAAGTCCACAATTTCCAGCCAAATTAGCAAGAATGACTAAATTGGCATATCATTAAAAGGTCTAGAACTAAATTAGCAAATTATCTAAACATTTATGACTAAATTGACACAATTTAAATATTTAAGACTGAATTGGCCACCATACATGGGTTTAAAATTTTTTGGGCAATTTTTCCCCTAACTTTTTGATGTCCAGCTTATGTAAGGCTCCGTTTATTTACTTCATGAAGGATACATAAATAATTGAACATAGTTCGTGGTTAAACTTGATTCTTCATTTCTTTGTTGTATGTATTCTCATTTGGCAATAATAGGTTGTCCGAGATTTTATTGCATGGCAAGATCAAGAGTATCGCTTGATCTGTTGGCCACGGTCAATCACATTGTCTGGTAGAACTTCATTGATTCATGTACAAAATGTGGATTTTTTGCGTGCCTGTAAATTTCGATGTCTGTTTTTTTTTTGTCAACAATTTCAATAAGTTCCAAAGTGGCAAAAAACTATTTGTAAAGAATATGACCTGTGTGACTTCTTTTGCAGGTAACTTACCGATAACTTATTAAAGCATTTGCAAAATTGCCAATTTTTTTTAATGATAATTTGCAAATTAGTAATTTTTGCACTAATTTATTTGTTTTTATTTGCATAATATACAAAGGCTTTGAATAAGCTAAATTTTACATGAAATTACTAACCTAAATTAAACGGTTTACAAACTTTTGTCAAATTGAACGACTAACTAGTTTAGAGTGTCAACTTTTATTTAAATTACTTACCAACGTTCGATTTTTTTTAGCAACTTGTCCATTGAGTTACGTACCAATAATTCTTTTTTTTCTTAATTGACCAACTTTGATGGATTTAATAAATGGGCCTAAGTTGGCCCGGCCCACGGGAATAAGGCCCGTGGGAAGGGAAACCTATAAAAGGGATGAGAGAGAGAAAGAACGTACCTCTTGGCATTTACAATGTACGTTCTCTTTCTCTTCCAGAATTCTCTCTCTCTCTAAAAGATGAAGAAGCGACTCCGTCTTCCCTTAAACGGCGAATCTTCGACATCGGATCGAACGGGACTGATTTCTCTTCCTCAATACGGCATCAGTGTCTAATCTGTGGCCAACAAGGTACGCTCGAATTTGTGGTGTGCTTTATGATCGGTGATACGTGACAATTCCCGGGCTCATCTTCCGCATTGACTTAGGAGTTCGGTTTAAGTGCCGAATCCGGTTTTCGGGGATCAGTTGATCCCAACATTGGTATCAGAGCATCGGTTCACATTTTTTCCCGACCAATTTATTGTTTTTGATTGATTTTCGCAAAAAGCATTTCGGCCGTACGGATCGGGGCGAAAAATCCCGACACCCGAGCGTTGTTCGCCATTTTTTCTGACTTTTTGCAAGTCGAAATCAAAATCTGAATGCACAGGGAGGAAGGCGACGTCGAGACGAGTCCGGCGACGTGTCGAGCGCCGCCGGAGGCCACCGGACGCACCGCCACGCACGGCCGGAACGCGCGGGGGTAATCGGTGCGTGTAACGCACGCGCCGACTCGGCCCCCCCGCGCGAAACGGTGCGTCGAACGCACCGTTTCAACTCGGGCGCGTGCAACGCACGCGCGAGCGAAACGGCGCGCCGTTTCGGCCCAAGCGCATGCAATGCACGCGCGCGCGAAATGGCGCGTCGTTCGGCCCCTGGCGTGTGCCACGCACGTGCCGGATGACGTCATCGTGACATCATCCTGGCACGCGCCTGCCACGTGTCGGTGGGTTCGTCCGACCGGCCCGACCGGGAGACCGGTCCGACCGGACGACCAGTCTGACCGGGCGACCGGCCCGACCGTCTGACCGGCTGGACCGTTGACCGCGACCGTTGACCCACCGTTGACCGTTGACTTTGTTGACCGTTGACCCAAAAAAAAAAAAAAAAGGAATTTGTTCCTTTTTTCAATTATGTCTATGTGGATTATATGTAATCAATTTTTTGTTCTGCATTTGTTGCAGGAACAATGCCTCCCCGTAAGCCGCACGCATCTGTGCGCACAATTTCAGATGAACAAAAGGAAAGGCTTACAAGGTTGATAACCGATTTGAATGGTTATCGATGGGAGAGTGACGACATAATTGTTCATGTCATAGAGGTCAACAACAAAATTCAGGAAGTCATTTGGAACGGTTGTCCCATGCCAGATATTCAGATGATGCGATTATTTATGAACACTCTTCCACTAGAATGGCAAGGAGTGTTGAATCGCCTACGGGAGGTTAAAGGATTTACTAGCTATAAGGAGCTAGTAATGGCATTCGTAGATGAATATCATTGGGTAGGAGCCACAAAGACTGCGACCCAATGAATGAGTTCGATTGGGCCAGGACTGAATGTGCGTAGGAGAAATCCTAAGGGATATCCATCTGTTTTTCCGTGGCTGTCAAGAATGCCTGAGAATTTTAAAGAGAAAAAGAAAAAGAAATTGGACCATGTAGCAGCTTTCCCTATTAGTTGTAATATGCCTTGTTTTTAAATGTTATGGCTATTTTTATTTGTGTTCTTTGTGAACATCTTATGTAATGTTAACTACCTGATTGTTGTTGATATAGCAACCTATTTGTTAGCAATATTGAGTGAAAGCATTATTATTATATTGTATGTCAATTATATGCTGCTTTCTGTGATTGCTGGTTGCTGTGGGTAGTAATAGAAGTTTTTGTAGCTTCATAGAATTGTTTTTGCATATGACAATCATATTAATGATAGTTTTTAGGTTAGGATTTTTTGAGGATGATTGGAAACATAGTGACCTTTTGATTCTGAAACCTTACTTAAAATTATTAATTAATATGATGGGTTTGTGCAAAATAGATGCATAAGTGATAGGCATTAATAACTCGTGCATATATGTCTGATGTGTTCAGATCAATGGCTTCAGCCACAAAGAGCATAGTTGCCGAGCTGAACAAAGGTGAAAAGCTTAAAGGTGTCAACTATGAATTTTGGCAAATGAAAATTCAATGTGTGCTGGAAAAGCAAAAAAACACTAAAAGCTCTTGACCATGTTATGGAAGATCTAGAGGATGTTGTGCGCCACCTTGAGCTAGCTGATCATCGCCTCAAGGCATTAGAGCAGGAAACATAATTTTTCTGTGTTGCTTTAAGCTCATAAGGGGCTTCATGCTCTAAGCGCAAGCGCATTGATTCGTTCAATATGTGGAAATGCAAGAGATCAAGTCATTCTTGCAAGAAACCTAGAATTAACCAACAAAAGAGAGGAAAACGTCCTCATGTGAAGAATATCTCAAGGGTGAAATGTTACAACTGTGACCAGAAGGGTCACTATGCCCGCGATTGTCGCGAGCCAAAGAAGGTACACACCCTTGGTACAATTGGAAACTTTGCATATGTGTCAAGTTATGTATTCTTGACCGAATCTAATCCTCTATGGACTATGGATTCAGGAGTGACAGACCATGTAGCGAAGGATAGAGGATCCTTCGTGGAATTCCGACGAGTACCTACTGGAACTAAGTGGATCTATGTGGGAAACAACTCCAGAGCTGAAGTGAAAGGAATTGGCACATGCCAACTGAATATGCGTGATGGACGCACTTTGTTCCTTCATGATGTGTTGTATGCTTCGGAGATTCGTCGGAATTTAGTGTCTATTTTAGTGTTGGTTAAATTATGTTTTAATATGAACTTCCATAATAAAGGTGTAGATTTGTATTTGGATACAAACTACTATGGTCATGGTTATTTTCTGAATGGTTTCATTGTATTGGATATTGATTATGTTAATGCAAATGTTTGTTATTCCCTTCTCACGTCTCACAATACATATGATAATGATGTGAATGTATGGCATGCTAGACTTGGTCATATTGGCCAACAGCGTATGAATAGACTAGCCAAAGAGGGCTTGTTGGGCAATATTGAAAAAGTCGATTTGCCCATCTGTAAGCATTGCCTAGAAGGGAAAATGACAATGAAACCATTTGAAAAGGTAAAAGAGCTGAATTTCCTCTGCACTTAATCCATTCTTATATCTGTGGTCCAATGAATGTGAGAGGAAGGCATGTGGCTGTTTATTTCATCACTTTTATAGATGATTATACTCGATTCGGATATGTCTATTTGATTTTTCACAAATCTGAAGCAATAAGTTGTTTCAAAAGGTTTATGAACCTGGTAGAGAATCAATTAGACAAGAAAATAAAAGCATTGAGATCCGATCGAGGTCGAGAATATTTATCTGATGAGTTCAGAAAATTATGTGATGAAAAAGGAATAGAAAGACAGTTATCTATTCCTTATACTCCTCAGCAAAATGGTGTTGCGGAGAGAAGAAACAGAACCCTACTAGAAATGGTTAGGTCCATGATGGCGCATGCTAACTTACTTATCACCTTTTGGAGTGATGCGTTGTTAACTGCTGCCTATATACTTAACCGAGTGCCTTCCAAATCAGTTACTTCCACTCCATATGAGTTATGGACAGGTAGAAAACCGGACTTAAGTTTTCTTAAGCCATGGGGTTGTGCTGCCTATACACATGAGTCTTCTCACAAGTTTGGGAAACTGGGTCCCAGAGGAAAGAAGAGTATTTTCATAAGATACTCGGAACACTCAAAAGGATTTGTGTTTATAGGTGAGCAGGAAAGTGGGAGTATAACTGAATTTGAATCACGGGATGTCACATTCTTAGAGGATGAATTTCCTAAGAAGGGCGAAATAAGGGAAGACAACTCCCTATTTGAAACCTCGGATCAAGATAATGATCTTGGTGGAGTTCGTCCAAGTGGGAGTAATATGAGAAGTGATGAATTGAATTCAACTCATTCTCAATTGCAACCACATAATGAGACGGCATCATCATTATCTAATCCCAGTGGGAGCATAATGGGGAATGATGTGCAAAGTGTACAAACTCCCATACGGCGAACAAGTCGCCAAAGTATTCCCCGTCGATGTTTTGACATTGAAAGGGAAACTTTTATGGTTGCTCCACAAGATGAGGATGAGCCAAGAAATATTAATGAGGCTCTGAATTTCCATAGTAAGGAAAAATGGATTCATGCAATGGAAGAGGAAATGGAGTCAATGAAATCAAACCAAGTCTGGGAACTGGTTGATCTTCCAAAAGGACGCAGAGCTATTGGGAACAAGTGGGTTCTCAAAATAAAGCGAAAGGCTGATGGCTCGATAGAAAGGCATAAGGCTCGCCTTGTTGCGAAGGGGTATAATCAATAGGAATGAATTGATTATGAAGATACGTTTTCTCCTGTAGTGAGATTTACCTCGATTTGCATTATTCTGGCAATAGTATCTAGTATGGATCTTGAGTTACATCAGATGGATGTAAAGACTGCTTTCCTCAATGGAGAATTAGAGGAAGAAATATACATGGAACAACCTACTGGTTTCATAGTGAAAGGCCAAGAAGAAAAGGTATGTCGACTTTTGAAATCGATATACGGCCTTAAGCAGTCATCAAGACAATGGTATATACGTTTTCACAATGCCATAATGGCATATGATTTTACAATGATTGATGAGGATCATTGCGTATATATCAAAAGATCCAAGGATCAATTTGTGATCATATCATTATATGTTGATGATATACTGATTGCCGGAAGCAATATGGAGTTTGTTCATACTGTCAAGAGTTGGTTATCTTCCAACTTTGAGATGAAGGATATGGGTGAGGCTGCATACATTCTTGGAGTTAAGATTTCAAGAGATCGTTCGAAGAGATCGTTGTCTCTTTCGCAAGAAACATATATAAATAAAGTTCTTGAACGATTTCGTATGCAAGATTGTAAACCCATAGACACTCCTATTGCAAAAGGTGAAGGATTGAGCCATAGACTGTGTCCGAGGACTCCACAAGAAAATGAACAAATGAAACATGTTCCTTATCCTAGTGCAGTTGGGAGCTTGATGTACGCTATGATGTGTACAAGACCCGACATATGTTTTGCAATTGGAATGGTGAGTAGATACCAATCCAATCCAGGTCCAGCACATTGGAAAGCCGTTAAGAGAATACTGATGTATCTAAAGGGAACTGCTGATTATACGATGAGTTATCAAGGAAATGATCTGCGACTCAAAGGCTATCCTAAAACTGTTTAGGGAGGAGGTTTAGACGAAAGGAAATCTACCTCTAGGTTTGTTTCCTTATTGAATAATGGCACCATATGTTGGAGCAATAAGAAACAAACGTGTATAGCATTGTCCACGATGGAAGATGAGTTCGTGGCATTATCAGCAGTAATATAAGAATGAGTTTGGCTTAAGAGATTTTTTGGATCACTTAGGTGTTATTGAGAAAGCTGCAAATCAATTATTAGTTAATTGTGATAGCCAAGCAGCTATAGCGTACACTAAAGATCCAAAAGCTCATGGCAAAACCAAACATATAGATACCAAGTATAAATTTGTCAAAGATAATGTTGCACGAAAGGATGTGAACTTACAGTACATATCTACGCATAGAATGGTAGCAGATCCTATGACAAAGCCAATACCTAGATATGTGTTTTGTGGTCATGTAATATCTCTAGGATTGCGTAAAGTCTGATGTACTGGATTGTAATTTCCCTGAGTTGTTCACATGTATGAACTAGTGTTGTTTCATTATTAATGCCTATGAATCTTTGTTTGATCTTTATGCATCTTAATGCTTAGTGCATTATATTATGTTCAGAAAGTATGTCGGACAGATAAGAGATTAGCCCACTCACACGGGTAATCGCCTCTATTTACTATGTGATAGATAGAGATGAGACTGTTTTTAAGCTTATTATCTAGGTGATAATCGAGAGCTCAAGCTTAAAATAAATATGTCGCCTTAACTGAGTGTTAAGATGAGGACATAATACTTACGATGTCCGAAAGTAAAATAACCCACACATTTTACTTTATCTGTCTAAGATGCCAGATGTGAGTTCTGATGAATTTTGTGAATGAGTAAATACGTGAACTCAAGTTAGACATTGGGTATGTCTGAACTATCATATGTACGGTATTGATTGTGTAGACATACGCTCCATGAGAAATGAGTTAATACCGTAATACGTATTTCATACTACGTATGCATGAGACGACCTATAAGAGTGGCAAAAGTTATGATCTCAACTTTTATGACGTGTGAGACTCTTGAGGAATAGAGTTCCTCATTTTTTTAGTGCCCTCATGACTCTTACTTATTCTCAAGATTTCTATTTAGTGTTTGCTATCTTAGAATGTTGCCAATGGTCATGAGATGATTCGATCTAATGGGACATTTCTAGAAAAGCAAGTTGAACTGAAATTGAGAGTTTGAAGGAAAGAGGAAGATCGGATTTGTAGAATCACATTGTGGTTTTGTATTCACAGGTCGACCAATTATGACTGTCTTTGGGATAATCATAATTGTGAATACAATATATATATCATTGTTTAAATGAGATTAAGAGAGATATAAATGTGATCGATCGATCTAGGGTACTGCATACTAAATTTACTCGGAAAATGATGCCCAATATGAGCTGCTATATATTCCTAACAGATGTATAGCAACGAGCTCTCAAAGTATGCTGGTCGCACGGATTATTCACCGATATGAATGTTGAAAGAGGAAAAGAGGGATTTTCAGTTGATGGGCCTAAGTTGGGCCTATCCGCCCATGTTGGTTTTGGTCCACCATGTGCGAGTGGGAGATGATGGATTTAATAAATGGGCCTAAGTTGGCCCGGCCACGATGGGCCTAAAGGCCCGGCCCACGGGAATAAGGCCCGTGGGAAGGGGAACCTATAAAAGGGATGAGAGAGAGAAAGAACGTACCTCTTGGCATTTACAATGTACGTTCTCTTTCTCTTCCAGAATTCTCTCTCTCTAAAAGACGAAGAAGCGACTCCGTCTTCCCTCAAACGGCGAATCTTCGACATCGGATCGAACGGGACTGATTTCTCTTCCTCAATACGGCATCGGTGTCTAATCTGTGGCCAACAAGGTACGCTCGAATCTGTGGTGTGCTTTATGATCGGTGATACGTGACAATTCCCGGGCTCATCTTCCGCATTGACTTAGGGGTTCGGTTTAAGTGCCGAATCCGGTTTTCGGGGATCAGTCGATCCCAACAAACTTTTTAAAGAAATTGCCGAATTTTCCTTTGTTATGGGTACAAAAATAAGAAAACGCAGCTTTGTTGTTTTTCCTATCTTTTTTCAGAGAACTACCGTCATCCTTTAGCAAAAAAAAATGGAAGCCACCAAACGTTCTCTTATCAGGGAACTACCAAAACTCCTTTTTCTTTGTCAGATGAAGACATGCATACCGTTCCCAGTCTTATATATAAGGATCTGCGAATGTATTGTAACACGTTAAATCTCATATCAAATTATAAAGGTCTTGTAAAGTGATTGATGAATAAGACAGGAAAAGTGTTAAAAAAAAGTCCTAAACATTTTGTATTTATGTCAATTTAGTCCTAAATCTTTTTACTTTGTGACAATTTAGTCCTTTCCGGCTTGGCCAGATTTTGTTGACTGGGCGCTAGCCGGCTGACGTGGCATAATCGGCGTGGCCAACCACCTCGCATATAGTTTAATTTTAATTTTGAATTTCATAAAAAAGTTAGAATTAGGGCATTCTTTGCACGTCATTGCATATTAGATAAAATTGCATGTTAAATTTTAGGTCTAGATAGATTTTTAGATGAATTGCATGATAGGTTTTTTTTTTTTTTTAAATGCATGTTTAGAAAGCATTTATAATAGATAGCATTTTACTTTATTTTTCACTTTAGCTAGACTTCTTAATTTTTTCTAGTGATTTTAATTACCAATTTTTGTTAAATAAAAATCATCATGTGCACGTCATATAGAATTAGGCCCATTAGTGATTATTGCTAGAGTCATTTAATTAGAAATTGCATGTCATTAGAATTAGGTCATTTTGGTTAATTTAGATTGCATGTTTAATTATTGCATGTTCATTAAAAAATTCACAAAAACTTTTACTCATTCATATAGTTTAAGACATTTTGCCATGCCATATTATTTCATATTAGATTAGAAGCATTGCATTGCATATGGACTATATTCTCATTAAAAAGTGAAGGCAAAAATTGAGTAATTACTTGTTAATTAGAAATCATATCTAAGATTGTTGATGTGAATTCTAATCTGACAACGCAGATGCTTTCGTTGCTTTGAAGTAAGTCCTGCATTATTTTATTTGCTTTCTTGAGTGTTAAATTGGTGATATGCGCACACGTATGATCACCTCACACGTTAGGAAAGTGAAATAAAATCAATTTGAGCTGCCTGCAAAACATTTTTTTGAAATAAAAGAGAAAGGTACCGAAAGGGCACTAGGATAGTCTAGTATAACCAAGTCCCCGTACCCAAAGTTTCTGGTTCGTAGAAGTAAAATGATTTTCCCATTATTTTACTTAGGTGTCTAATCGACCTACCGTAAACTGATTAATGGCGACTCATTTTTGCATGCTAGATATTTGAATTTAAACTGCAAGTTGGTATGGGCTTGGGAGAGCCCGAGCTAAGTCTAGGCTTAGCAATCCATTAGCCTAATTTTAGGTGGTACACCCGAAAAATCGGTCGCGACAACATGTTATCATTGGATTTCTTAAGGGTTTCAAGTGCTCCATATTAGATGATAGCCGAACTTTAATTATCACTTTACCAAAAAAATTAAAAGAAAAAAAAAGGAAAAAGGAAAGAGTAAAAAGCAAAGTAAAATCACTACCTAGTGCACTTAGCTTTTCGGAAGGAAATTTTTAGAATGTAATTAAAGCCCCGTTTCTTCCCAAGCATCTAATGGCTTTTAAAATACTTCTATGAAATCACTTGCTAATAAATGTTAATTAATATTTTCAACAATATTCCCATACCATGATATGGCTTAAAAGAACCGTAAAACATAGTATTTCATCAAACCTTTACGAAGTTTTCAATAATTTTAACATTGTTTGCTATTCTCAATTAATTTGAATCAAACCCAACCACTGAGGGTTCGCCCCAGTGGTCACCCTTCCATTTTGGAAGGGGGAGGTTGGGGGTTCAAATCCCCACCTTCTCAGGAGGGATTGGAGTGGGGATGATTTCATTTCAGGAGTGAATTTCGACTCCCAATGAGGCAAGGCAAAAGTTTGAGAGTGAGTGTTAGAATAGGATTAGCATAGGACCGACCAAAAAAAAAATTAATTTTAATCAAACCCTATTGTTTATAAATTTTAGGAATAACTGTATTGAAGTCCTAAAATTTATCATGAAAGTGTAATTGAATTCTAAAATTTTTAAAAAGTACAATAAAATTTTAAAACTTATTAAATTTTTCTAATCAACTCTTCTTGTTAACTCCACCTAATTTGGCTAATGGAAAATACTGCCGTGACTTTTTTATTATTTTCATGTGGCACTGATGTGGCTAAAACAAAGTCCTTTTTATCCAAATCTGATTTTTTACCCAAATTTTAAAAAAAAAAAATTAGATTAAAAATGAGTTAAATAAATAAATAAAGAGGAAGTAAGAAAACCAAGCAAGGGCTTGTAAAACCCCTACCACCATTGTCCCACCATCATCGGCCCTTGCAATTGCCGTCGGCATGCGCCGGGCCTCAGCTTGTGGCCAATGACTCTCGCTAACAGCAAGTGAGAGCCATTTCGCCCAAGGTCACCAAACCTAGCTAGCCCTTGCCTAGATCTAGTAGCCCCTAGCCAAATCTGGCCAAGGCCCTGAGGCCCCCACTCACCATCACCCCCACAATCGTCGGCCCTTTTCAACAATGGCAAAGCAGCAAGGTTCCTTCCTTCCTCTTAATTTGTTTTTTTTAGATTTAGCTTATTTTTTAATCTAATTAAATAAAATTTCAGTTAAAAAAATCAAATTCGGACAAAAACAACGTAAATTTAATCTTATCCTTCATATTTTAATCACGTCAACGCTACGTCAAAAAGAAAGTAATTAACAAAAAAGTCACATCGACATTTTTTATTTGCCAAATTGGACAAAGTTAACGAAACGATTAAATTACACTTTTTGAAAGTTCTAACTCAATTACGCTTCCTTAATAAATTTTAGAACTTTTGGTACACTTATCTCTAATTCTTATTTTGCAAGATAACGATTCAAGAGACTCATTTTTATCGATGAGTGCATTAACGAAAATGATGTAAAATAATTTGGATGGTTTATGGATTATCTAATTTCGACAGGTGCACTACTCTCTCCACTTGAAATTCGGTTCACGTATATCTAGCCATTTGATTAATCAAGTAAAGGTGGCTCCCAAATATTTGTACTCTCTAGCCCACGTGTCAAATTCAAAGTTGAGGGACTTGTTTAGTTGAATAGTCTCGAAACCAACCAGGCTTTCTCTAGTATTATTAATAAAGAAAAATTCACAAATTATCCCGTGATTTTTCTATGTATCCTGGATAAATATTTCAAAGACTAATTAATCGAGTATCTTATCTTTAAATCTCTAATAGTCTACTTTCACTTTAGATCCAACCAATACAAAATATATGTGGACTATCTCGTTTATGTCTTTACTAAAATGAGTAGCATCACAGCTCAATCATTACTACCACCTGCGAGTGATAGCAAGTCCATAATCACTTCTAATTTTGCAGCTTGTTGAGTAAACTAAGCTAAACTTGTAAAATTACATATTAATGATTCTTCTTGCAAAATTATTATAACCTGATTGAGATTTATATCTTACTTACATGATCCATGTATAAACTTTTTTTTTTCCACAATTCAAACTTGACGGATAGGAAAATCATATCAACAAATTTCATTAACTTGAATTAACAAAAGGATAAAATTAAATATGTTCATATAATCTAGGGATTGGATTAAATATTTACTAATATTCCATGGACCATTTTTTTTTTTTGATCAAATTTATGGATCACTTTGAATAAATTAAAAGTCTAAGGACGACATTCCATATTAAACTAAAGTTCATAAATTATTTATCTCATTTTCCCTTCAAATAAAGGTATCAACAGATCTCTCTAAATAATGTTAGTTTAGTCTATTAGTCTATTTTTGGAACTCTATGGTAGGACTTTTTAACTAATGTTTATTAAATGCCAGTTGTTGTTACCAAAAGAAAAATGTCACTCTGTAGTTGGTAGCAGCATGGAGCTACTTTAACTAGGCATAGGAGTGCCGAACCTCCTTGATTTCAGAAGTATCTTTTCAAGAAGAGTTTGTTCATGAATGTTGACAAAAGTGACTGGTGAGAGGTGGCTCATTAGTTTGGCCTGATAATCTCACCCGTCTATGCTTCATCGAAATGTGATTGGTTGGTCTCAAAAAAAGTACAGATACTATGGTCACGAACATGATGTCTATAAATAATACCCTTCAAGTATTGATGTTTCGCAACGCAGACAAAACCTCTCCTCTCTCTTCCGTTTGTGCATTGGGCAGAAGTGGCTTGTTTTTAGGAGTTAGTTTCTGCACATGTTCTGGTTAGTGAGGTATGTTAGTGGGTCTTTGTTGTTGTTGTTCCGTAGCTATTTTCTTGCAAAGTGATTTGAATGTTCTGCCTATTTAATAGGCTTATGTTCTGTTGAATATTGTGACGAGAGTTATAGCAACAACTCTCTTGTGTGTTTTTCTTCTCTGAGTCTATTCGAGTAAATTTCAACAATACCACTACTATCACTACTATTCACGAAACATGCATGCATATATAGTGTTGAGTCAGAAGTAATGTATTAAATTCCTACCGTTGAGTAGGAGCGAGAGGCATATATGAGGAAGTCATCCCCCACATGCTTGGATGAAAAATCTGCTGACTGGCGTTCGACCACATGGCTTTTTTCTTGAGCTGGAGGAGAAGATGGATTGCTGAAATCTGATGAGACATTCTTCTCTCTCTGTTTTTTTTTTTTTTTTAAGGGTATTTATAGGCAAGGAACGGCTTAGCAATTCTAGTAATCGCACGGTCATTTTGGGATTTTTCGTCTCCCAAAATAACAATTCGTGCCAAATGCGAGTGGCCAAGGTCATGCACCTGAGTACGGCTGATTTTTAGTAAATGCATTATTGTCGGGTTCTATCGGGCAGGTCGATGGACGGCGTTTAACATGTGTACCGTACAGGAATTTGGAAAGACTCTTTAACCTGCGAATTCATGCTGTGTTTTGCTTCTTCACCTTCATTTTCCTATCAGAATTTGGTCTTCCTTTGCGGTCGCTTGCTACGGACGAGAAGGTTCTACATATTTTCTATTATTACAGTGCGCAGTATTTTTAACTGAGTGACGAGAGTGTCTTGCCCATGCCTTTTCGCTTTCACGGCCTCATAAAGTGCTGCCACCTCGTTAAGAATGGAGATTCCTACCGCGTTGTGTGGTTCCTGATTTGATTCTGAGTTAAAACATGAAGATGTTTCTGTGAACTTGTGCACTTGTGGTCTACATCCACGCCCAACATACCTGGTCTAACCAGGGCAGCAGCACTTCATTTCATGTGGATGTGGATTGGCCTCGCCGTTCTTGGTCAGGTCATTCACAACTTCCCCCCTCTAACTCTTTCGTGGCGTGTTCTTAGCTCATCACGTTCGGACCATCCTGCCTCTCAAAGCACTCAAGAAAACTGCGTCTAAATTATCAATTTCTAGCCTTCCAATTGATTTTCACGTTGATTTTAGACAGTAGAATTTTGGAAAGACTCTTTAACCTGCGAATGGTGCAGACTGTCAGACATATCATGAATGCTGTGTTTCGCTTCTCCACCATTATTTTCCTATCAGAATTTTGGTCTTCCTCGTTTTCGCTTGCTGCGGACAAGAAGGTTCTACATATTTTCTGTTATTACAGTGCGGTCAACTACTAACTGAGTTCCGACCAAGGTCCAAAAAAAAAAAAAAAAAAAAAAATACGAACTGAGTGATGTGAGCGTTGTCCCCATACCTTTTCACTTTCACGGCCCATGCGATGCTGCAACCTCGTTAAGAATGGAGATATCTACCGAGTTGTGTGGTTCCTGATTTGATTCTGAATTAAAACGTGAAGATCGTTCCTGTGAACGTGTGCAGCGCTTGTGGTCCACATCCGCACCCAACCTCACGTAGTTTATCCAAGGCAGTGGTACTTCATTTTATGTGGGTGTGGATTGGCCTCGTTGTTCTTGGTCAGGTCACTCGCAAGTTCCTCCCTTTTTCTATTTCGCAGTGTGCTTTTAGCTCATCACATTCGGACCATCCTGCCTCTCAACGCACTCAAGAAAGCTACCTACCTCTAAATTAGTAGTTTCGCATCTTCCAATTGATTTTCACAATTCTCTTAGACAGTAAAATACCAGTTAAGAGTGCCAAACTCTCGAAAGCTCATTTGAATGTGTTGAGAGCTACAGTTACAGGGACTATATGGGCCTAGAGGCCATCGTAACCGTGGAAGAAGCCGGATCGCTATCTCAAATGTGGGATTCTCCTGTTGCACTAAAAATGAATTCTACATGGCCAAGTCCCTGTAGGTGGGCTTTCACTCCGTGCTAATAGTAGATCTCATTCTCTTCTTTCCATACTCCATACCGATCAAATCAATTGGTTTTATAACCATACCATTCTAAATCGCATCCTTTGAAATTCGAAATGAAAATAGCTCATCAAAAGCTTGATTAATCCTTTTTGGACAGATAAATTATACACTTCATTTCATTCTTCAATGAAAAAACCATTCTTACTAAAAGCTTTAATTTTACCCCAACTGAGTATGTATCCCACATCTTGTTGCCACTCATTAACACAGTACACCTGCATGGATGCATCATCTTTTGAACAATGGGTCCAGTTTTATAATGCCCAGTTGATGAACTTCTAGTTCACTGATTGCATATCATAACTATTGCACTGGGTCTATGAGCACCGAATGTATGTAATCTTTCAGTGCAATATGAGGATTGGTATAATGATCTCCACCATCCTTGTACAACACATCCATCACTCGCGAGAGGTTGAGAATTCCCACGAGAAGTGGCATTGCAACAGCAGTCGGGCGAAGACACTCCTCATTGATGTCCTTCCACGAGTCATTCACTTGCTTGCAAAGGTTGTTTTCCGCTTCTTGTTCTGTGACACCATATTGCTCCACGTAACATTGCACGGCCGAGTCCACATGTCCTCTTGATTGTTCAAACTGCAAAGATATGTACAACAAGACATTTAAACAAGACCGTCTATATTCCATAGGAGTTGGGTTGGGTCTATATCTTCATGGAACACTTGCAAGAACAAAAAGTACCTTATGTGTCACCAAATCATCCATGAGCCTGCAGATGATTGTTGAAGCCTTGAGGATCTTTGGGTCGTTGAACAACCAATCTAGATCATCTTTTGTGACGATATCAGGCATTCCCACAAAGGACGTGACAGCTAACAATGGGTAACCACTTGATACTAGCGCAATGGACATGTACTCATCCATGGTGGGCTTGTGCTGTTGGTGCAGTCATTTTGCTTCAGCAAAATAGTATCTCGCCTGCCTCTTCATCTGAGAATGCAAAAGATTATATTTCTATCAATCGAGAATGACAGCACTAAGATTGTAGAATATAGTAGAGGTGGTACGATCTTACTGATTCTACCGCATAGCAGAGGCAGTATGATTTTCCTGTGCATGCCAGTATTTCTTCAATTTCGACGTAGATATTGATAAGTGCTTTGTAAAACACTTGCATGTACTCTGGAAGTTCATGTATGCAATCAATGTCCCACCTGAAATTATGAGATATTATAAGATAGGGTATAAACTACGTGATAATTTTAAACTTCAGATCGCACAAGGATTTGGGAATCACCATATTACCATATGAGAACTATGAAAAGGTTGATCAATCAAACTCCATCTTCTTTTGACTAGAGTTATTGATCAGATACGTTTTGCCACATCATACAAGTAGTGGTGAAACATAATGTACGTAAAGTAAGACGCACATGCTGCAAACCAAATATGTCGGATATCCCTAGAAAACCCTAGAATACAACTAGTTTGCGACTGTTTCTTTTAGGAAAATGCTAGAGATACAGAGAGTGATTTCTACATATAGTTCACTTAATACACACTAAATGATAGGTCACATGGTTTTCATATCATGAGGAACAATTGTTATAGGGACTGTCCTTGGCAAGAGATAAAAATAATAACTACAAGTGGCTTCAACCATCGTTTGTAAGTTGGTTGTTATTGTTGCTCGTGAAGAATCTCTGTCTAACAGAGATGTTTACAATAGAAATCCTTATTTCACTGTGATCTATGAGCAGACATCTTCAACAAGTTCAAGGACCCCAGTGGAAAGTTCAGTGAGAAACATGTAAGTGACGTAAGGGAACTACTAAGTTTGTACGAAGCTAGCCATTTGTGTGTGCATGGAGAAGATGTTCTGGATCAAGCGCTTTCTTTCAGTTTAACCCATCTCGAATCCATTTGAGCGTGCATGGAGAAGATGTTCTGGATCAACCTTTTCATAGTTCTCATATGGGTTAAACTGAAAGAAAGCGCTTGATCCAGAACATCTTCTCCATGTCTCCATTGTTGCAAACGAAACATGTCTCACTAAGTTGTTTCAACACGTGATCAATGTCACTTGCGAAGCGGTGTGCAATGCCTAATCGTTGTATTTGATCAATCATGTCCAGTTTCAGGGATGGCTTGTCGGCATCAGTGCATAGCATTCTCTTCACCTCGTCATCCAGCTTCTGGATTTCTTGTTCCGCATGCTGATCATGGCCATTTTCCTACACATAACACAGAAAAACATATGTCAATTTCTCTCTGGTACTGAGTGCATGAGAAGTTCACTGGCCCGTAAGGAAGGACAAGAGGGGCTTTCTATTGGTGTCAATTTCTCTCTGATGCAGAAGTGTTAAAAAAAGTGATCCATTTTTGGAAAGTTCTAGACTACACCAGACTACACATGCTTAAGATTCTCATATGTTGGAGAAATTTCTAGTACTATGTAGGCAGCAAGTGTACGTGTGAAGGAAGAAAAGCCAGCTTGGCTGAATAAAGTCAACAAAAGTGGCAGGGAGCTACAGAGAATAGAAAAATGGAGAATAAGGGAGCAGCAACCAGAAGATCCGGAAGAAGTCGCAACAAGCAGGAGTCAAGAAGAAGCTTGTAATTTTATATTAATTTTGTACTCAAAGTCGGTAGAGGAAGGCGGTGACTCATGCTTATAAATAGGCGTTGTGGATGTATGTTCTATGTAGCAGAAAAATTAGAAATATTCCTTCCTTTGTAATAAAAGTCCAGTTTTTTTTATCCATACTCCCTTACCGTTGTAGTCCACTTATATCCACCCATATTTCACACATACACACTTGCGCACACACACGCTTCCACAAAAATCTAACAGAAGGACTGCAGTGGACCGGGCCAAAATCGATATCTTTGTGCATCACACCGCAGCACGTGGATATTCTACTTTGCTCTCACTCGCGCAAGGGCTCTCTCTCTCTCTCTCTGCTTGATGTTAAAGTCAATTGTGGAGCTCAAGCGGTCTCATGATCTCTCCCGGCCAGTGAGAGGCTACCTCCTCCTCCAGATCCGGAGCCAATGCCTCCAGATCTATAACCTCAACCTCCATGGCCATGGAGGGCGGCGGCTCCGACGACGCTTCCTCCCGACGACGGCCTCTCTCTCTACTCCACGGCCTCTTCGCTCTCCAACGACAGCTGAGCTTTGTCCGACGACCAGGATGCTCCCTCCCGATGACGGCCTCTATCTCTACTCCACGGCCGTCGAACAGAGCACGGCCGTCGTCGGAGAGCGAAGAGGCCGTGGAGTAGAGAGAGAGGCCATCGTTGGTAGGGAGCGTTGCCGTCGTTGGTGGGAGCGTGGCCCTCATCGGAGAGTGCTATTTGGGAGACAACGTCGTCGGGTCAAGAAAGAGGGGAGAGAGTGAGAAGAGAGAGGAGAGAGAAATGACCCGCTGAGTAAAGAAAGAGACACGTGGCAAATTTGGGCCCACCTGTCAGCGTCCACTCTCTCTCCATTAACTCCGTCTCTCTCCCCTTTACTCTCTCTCCTCCCCTCCGTTTCTGCCCACGACTCTTTCTTCCCCTTTTCTCTCTCCACTTCTCTTTTCTTTTTTCTTGCGTCTGCCATGGCTCGAGCTCGAGTTGACTCATGGCCGCTTCAAGTTGAGGGACGGCGCGCCGCCGCGAGACATCGGCATGAAGCCTCCCGCCTCCGCCGGTCCATGGTCCGAACCCTTTCGGTGTCTCCGCCTTTGGATTGCGAAGAAGAACATCATGGCGACGACCAGCGAGCTGGCCACAGTAGCCGCCACTGCCTTGACGATCATCTTGCTTGAGGAAGATGACGAGTCCGGCGGCGGCGCTTGGAGCGAGTCTATTACGGAAGGAGGAAGAGAGTCGGGGGGGCGGCGGTGGCGGACGACATGGAGGCGGCCTGGGAGAGGAGGGCACGGACGCGGGAGGGGTCGGCGACACCGTTACCGGGTCCAGCATCAGCTCCAACGAGATGGGGCGCCGAAAGTGATGTCCAGCGGCTCCAAGCTCAGCCACCACGCATTTTTCTCTCTCTAGGAACGGCGCAAAAAACCTCCCTTTTGTTCATTACTGCACTCCCTCTCTCTCTCTAGAATGTGGGCACTGGATGAAGTGAAGGGTCGACACTTGCAGAGCGCGCAGATGGGCACTGGCGAAATTCCTTCTCCGTTCACGAGGGGACGTTGGTTTCTTCTTTGTTCGGGAGCAGAAGACAGAGAAAGAGGCAAGAGAGAGAAAGAGGGAGGGAGAGAGGACAGCTGGTTTTTGTGGGCAGAAACGGAGGGGAGGAGAGAGAATAAAAGGGAGAGAGACGGAGGGTTAACGGAGGAAGTTAAGACTGACAGGTGGGCCCAAATTTGCCACGTGTCGACTTTTACATGGTGATACATTTCGCCTACGTGGAAGCTTAAACCCACCCAATATTTTCTCGAAGAGAGCATAGCGCGAGAGCACTGGTTTGAAGTTGGCTGACGTGGCGGGCCCGAGGACATGTGTCGACGTGTGAATGGTTCAAAGTAAAATTGTCGATATTTTCTCATGAGCCAAAATAGAGTTCTTTCCGGGATAATGGGAGCGTTGCTGTGCGACATCAAGTTGCGGTGTGCACGACAGAGGAGCGTGTGAGAGAGAGGAGAGGGGGAATTTGAAGTTGGTACGAAGGGGACTAGAGTTACGTGGACAAGCACGGGATTTTTTTTGGTAAAAAAGTACGGGATAGTCCAAATAATCATAAACTGTAACTAATTATCATCTAGGTATGGTCTGGAGAGGACGTGGGTATTGAATTCTTGAATGCATAAGGTAAAAAAAGAAAGAAATAGAGAAAGAAAGATGGTAAATATGAGATAACTAAGAGTGTTTATTGAAATTGTGCAGCAGGATATTCACAAATATGTTATTGATAATGATAATTCTCACATTCCTTGTTTACGAGATTTGTTTGGATTTCATGTCGTTTCTTTTCACCTTACATCAAAGGGCTCTCTCACCTTTACCCAATATTTTCACTCTTTTTTAGCACGAATTTTAAATTTATAATGAGAATGTCAGAATTTCCTTGGTCATTATAGAGTAACAAAGTGAAGAACCAAGTTTAAGCACGAGAGGAAGCTTTGTATTATTCCAGATGAAGTGCATAAAAGGAAATTTATTTTCACGTGCTATACCACTACTATTCACGAAATATGTATACATATATATAGTTGAGTAAGAAGCAATGTATTAAATTCTAACCATTGAGCAAGAGCGAGAGGCATATTTGAGGAAGTAATCCCCCCATATGCTTGGATGAAAATTTGCTGAATGGCGTTCAACCACATGGCTTTTATCTTGAGTTGCAAGAGAAGATGGAATTGCTGAAATCTGAAGAGACATTCTTTTCCTTTCTTTTATGGCTTTCTCTAATGAGAGATAGAGAGCACGGGGGGCTTTTCTGTGAGTGCCATAGACATTATTGATGGGTATTTATAGGCAAGGAATGGCTTAGGCTCCGTATGGTAATGCTTGTGCCCTTTTACTCTCTGCAATAGAAAAATAACTAAAATCAGTTTGATAATATCAATTAATTTTTCTACTCCCCGTAAGAATAAAATGATTGGGGAATAGATTTGGAATATAAACAAAAAGTAGAAAAAAATAGTTTCTTATCCTCGAGAACAATTTGTAAAAATAAGTTATTTTTATTTTTATTTTTTTCTTTCTTGTTCCTAGAACAATTTCTAGAAATAAGTTAATTATTTCTTTTCTAGGCGGCGAGCGGCGAAAAAGAAAAAGATAAGAAAAAAGAAAAAAATTTAAAAAATTTAAAAAAATTATACATTACAAAAGAAATTGTAGATTATACTAAACGTATTCATATTATTTTTCTATCTCGAGAATAAAAATTTGTGTAGCTAATAAACGCGTTCTTTTACTCAAAAATTATTTTAAAAATCAGAAATTAAAAAAATATTTTTAAAAGAAATGAAATAAAAATATTATCAAACACATCCTTAATAATTTTAGTAATTGTACTGTTATTTTCGGATTCATCGTTTCCCAAAATAACGATTTGTGCCAAATGCTAGTGCCCAGGTTTTTTCTTTTTTTTGGGTCAAAATAGTGGCCTAGGCTATGCACATGAGTATGTCGGGTTCTATCGGGCCGGTTGATGCACGGCATTTAACGTGTATCGTATTGAATTTCGGAAAGGCTTTTTAACCTGCGAATGGTGGAGGCTGTGTGGAGATACCTTGCAAACTGTGTTTTGCTTCTCCACCGTTCATTTGCCAATCAGAATCAAGTCTTCCTTGTCTTCGCTTGCTGCGTGCTAGAATATTCTGTTCTGCATGTTCTCTATTATTGTACCATGGTCGACTACTGACCTGAGTGGTGTGAGTGTTGTGCCAATACCTTCTCGCCATCACGGCCCCATGCGATGCTACCGCCTCGTTAAGAATGGAAGTATCTTTCGCGGCGTGTGGGTCCTGATTTGATTCTGAATTAGACTTGAAGATCGTTACTGTGAACGGGTGCAGCACTTGTGGTCCGCATCCGTGCCCTGTGAACGGGTGCAGCACTTGTGGTCCGCATCCGCGCCCAACCTTACCTAGTCCCACCTAGGCAGTAGCACATCATTTTATGTGGGTAGTACATCATTTTATGTGGGTGTGGATTGGTCTTGTCGTTCTCAGTGAGGTCATTCACAAGTTCCTTCCTCTTTCTATTTCGAGGTGTGTTCTTAGCTCATCACATTTGGACCATCCCGCCTCTCAAAGCACTCGAGAAAGCTACCTCTAAATTAGCAATTTCACATCTTCTGATTGATTTTCACATTGCTTTTAGACAGTTTGGTCATGTTTGATAACATTTTTATTTCTTTATTTTTCTGTTCTTTTATTCCTTGAAACAGAAAAAGAACAAAAATCTGTTTAATAATGTCAGCTAATTTTTCTATTTCTCAAAACAGATTAGTAGCAAGGGAATAAATTGGAATAGAAACATGAAGTATTAAAAAAAAAAAAAAACCTACTAATTTGTTCCCGAAAACACAAAAAATGTCATTTTAGAAAAATAAGCTCAACATAATCTAATGTTCGTCTTTATACAATTGACACAAGGTTCAGTCTCCTAACCCGATCCAAGTTCCCAATTTTTGAAATAAAAAATAAAATAAAATACAATCAAAAATTTTAAAAAAAAATTAGGAAAAAATTTAGAAATTAGATTTTGAGTAGTTTTACTAAATTTTAATGTTAATTTCAATTTAGAATTAGTTTAGCATAAAAATGTGAAAATATTTTGATGAAAATTGGATTCAAAATTGAAAATCTTTTAGGGCTTTACTATATGGAATGTTAGCGACTACATCACTTGTGGGAATGGGCGATGTGGTCACTAAACATGCTCTTGAATGGTCAGTCGGTGATTGCAAGATTGTGAAGGCTGCACAAACCATATGTAGGCTCATGGATGACATTGCCTCTCACCAGGTATAATAAAACATAATTATCCTCCAGAAATATGATACAATTTGATCAACCACCATTTAATCTAGAAACACCAATGTTGTTTGACATACAGTTTGAGCAAAAGAGGGGGCACGTAGTATCTGCAGTGGAGTTGCTCATGAAATACCACGGCGTCTCGGAGCAAGAAGCTGGGGAGGAACTCCATAAAGGAGTCATTGATTCATGGAAGGACATCAATGAAGAGTTTCTTCATCCAACCGCGGTTCCAATGCCAATTCTCACACGAATGCTCAATTTCTCACGGGTGATGGATGTGTTATATAGTGATGGAGATAATTACACCCATTCTGAAACAACGCTCAAAGATTATGTGACGTTGCTCTTCATTAGTCCCTTGCTCATGTGAAGTTTGGACCAAACGTTGTCAAACCAATTTGGTCATTGCAAATCAATAGTCTATAGGTTATGCCTTGGAAATCCTATTTTTCCTGATGTATGAGGGACAATATTATTACCATTATGTACTTTCAGATTGACGTGTGTGATAAAACTCATAAATAAACTACGCATATGTTGCTAAGTTTGCAAAGTTTAGTGTAACGTGTAATTGAAATATTTTAATAATTCCTAACTCTTGGGAAAATTATCCAGAAAGTCCTAAACTTATTTTACAATGGCCAATTCAGTTCTAAAACTTTCAATTGTGCTAATTTAGTACTAAACTTTTTAACAATTTGTCAATTTAGTCATAAACATTTTAATAAAATCAATTTAGTTTCAAAACTAATTTGTCAATTTAATTCTAAATATTTTAACGATTTTTCGATTAAGTTTGTCTAGCTAATAGTTGTTGAAAATCATTGACATTGACGGTATTTGTAATTTTTTTTTTTAATGTTTTTGATCTTTTCCTTCTTTTCTTTTCTTTTCTTTTTTTTTTCCTTATTTCTTTTCGCCAATTGCTAGCCACAAGCGAGGGTCGCCCTCACCTTGGTGAGGACCCTCACCATATGGGTGAGCTCACTCCTCACCCAACCGTCACTAGCAGCCAACAATGGGCAGAGGGAAATAAAGGAAAAAAGATAAAAGAAAGAAGGAAAAAAGAGAAAGGAAAGAAAAAAAATTCACAAAATTTAAAAAAAATTACAAAAATCATCCATTTTAGCGCTAATCGTCAATGTCAACCATAACACATAAGATATCCGATGTTGGCTAGATCGTCAAGTCCACAATTTCCAGCCAAATTTGCAAGAATGACTAAATTGGCATATCATTAAAAGGTCTAGAACTAAATTAGCAAATTATCTAAGCATTTATAACTAAATTGGCACAATTTAAATATTTAAGACTGAATTGGCCACCATACATGGGTTTAAAATTTTTTGGGCAATTTTTCCCCTAACTTTTTTATGTCCAGCTTATGTAAGGCTCCGTTTATTTACTTCATGAAGGATACATAAATAATTGAGCATAGTTCGTGGTTAAACTTGATTCTTCATTTCTTTGTTGTATGTATTCTCATTTGGCAATAATAAGTTGTCCGAGATTTTATTGCATGGCAAGATCAAATTCCATGCTTGCTTCATATTTGAAATAGCGTATAATATATTTGCAGAAGTTCAAATTCCATGGAAGAGTGGAGGGACAGATGGAGGAACTGAAGGGAGAGGTGAGGAAGATGCTGACTGATGTCGTGGATAAGCCTTTGCAAACGCTTCACTTGATTGATCAAAGCCAACGCTTGGGAATAGACTACCAATTTGAGCGTGGAATAGACGAGCAATTAAAACAACAAGAGTGTCTCTCAAACTTAATCATGGAAATTTTAAGGCAGATGACCTTCACATGGTGGCTCTTACCTTTTGATTGTTGCTAAAATAAAGTTATAATGTTTCATCGGGTATGTCTTAAATGTGGTGCACCAATATAATAAGATATCCAAAACAAATTAAAAGATTTCTATTGCTCAGTCGAATTCCAAGAGAAACAAGTAAAAGAAAACCTAGAACATTAAATAGGATTTGAATTACGTCTTTTTTCCCATGCTGGTTGGTCGCACAAAGGTCTTTGAAAAATTCAAGATTATCACTCATGAACGATGCGCGTGGATTGTTAAGCTTATATGAAGCTTGTCGTTTAAGGTGTTATGGTGATTTTATGTTGAAAGCAGCACTCCCTTTTGCTATAACTTACGTTGAATCGATCAATGAAAGCAAAGTGAGCACTAGTCTTACAAAATAAGCGAGTCATGCCCTAAAGCAGCCACTTTGCAAGGATTTCCCGAGGCTTGAGGCAAGGTTTTATATTCCACTCTACCAAGAAGAGCCTTCACGTGACAAAGTCTTGCTCCCACTTGGCTGAATTAGATTTCAACTTACTACAAGAGCAACACGAGAAGGAACTTGCAAGATTCCAAAGTTTATTAACATCATATGATAATAAAATCAAAAATTAGCTTCGAGAATATATCTTAACAATGCCTAAACTCTCGATTTTTTTGTTCTATTTTCCAAAAGGTTTACTCGTCTAGTTTCAATTTACCCTACTAAATAGTGCTTTTGAACATTCTTTTCACTTTTACTTGAACTTTGGATAATTTTAGAATAAAGGTTTCCCATTAAAAAAATAAAATAATACAACTCATTAATACAATAATCTGTTAGCTATCTGCCAAATAAACCATTTTTGAGTTCTACCAAAATTTTTTTTTTTTTGGAAAAGAGGGACACAAATTTCGTCCCTAGTGGGAGAACAGAAAAGAAAACCAACAAAGAAGAAAAAAATGTAACAAATTATCTTAAATCAAGAATAGGCCCCACATTTGACCTTTATCTTTGATGTTTGAGTCTAACATGGTAGATTTGTCTTTTAGTCAAACATGTTCGAGTCGAGCATGGTAGAAAATGTTCAGAAAAAATGACTAAATGGGCAATACCATCTCTAGACAACAGCACCAATCGATCTATAATGGCTATGTACTTCTTTGAGGCATCTTCAATGGGAAGATTGAAGATAACTATTTAAGAGAAGGTGGGAGAAGTACCAAAATGCCCTAATTAAACATGCAACCTATCCTAGAAAAGTCTCTAATTTACTCTAAAATGATGTTTTTGGTATTTTATTTTAAGAAAGCAATCAAATAACTGATGAGCACTCATCACAAAATAATATTTATCCAATCTGCATCACTAAATATCCCGTCCATTCAAATTTCATAAAGAATAAACCGACCATCTTCAAAGGGTTATTGATGGCCGCTATTCCGTGTGGACAAGAATCGTATCTTGAGGTTGAGATCAGATTGCCATCCATGCACACATTATGAATTATCAAATAATCCTATTTTGAGTAATCATAAAAATCTTCCCAATATGCATTAGATAACAAATCATTCAAATATCTCGATTTGATACCAATCGTTCAGATTATGCAATAAAATCAGATATTCAACTTTGGATAATGATCATCACCTAACTCGAAAATATGTTCCCAAGTCAAATTCAACAGAGGCACGTGGACAGAGGTGCTTCGGACGACGACCAGCGACGGGGGCACGGCTAGGTAGCCCACGGTAGCTTGGTCGCGGTGGATGTGTTGGATCGATGAGGAATTTCACCGCAGCAAAGGAGTCATAGCCATTCCTGCCTACAAAAATGCAATAAAAAGTGTGACTCGACCTAAGGCAAATGACTTATCGCAAGACTCCCACGATCAACAAAAAGGACAAAGCAAACACCGTGTTTCCAATCAATCCTCGGTTCACAAATCCTGCATCAAGTGCTCAAGTATTCTCTTTTCAAGGAATAAAAATTTGGTCGTGAAGTTTAAGCTTTTAAGAACCTTTATGCACACTGAATATAAACGTTAAAGTCAAATAAGCTTAAGAAAACAATATTCTGCACAAATTCCAGGTTAGTCGTCTACTGAAACAGCGCTTCAACGAAACAAAGGAACTAATACTATGCAAAATCTAACAAATCAAGGGATACCATGCGAAGGCTGTGAAGTGAAACCGTGGATAGGTTTGGCGCAGGGGGGATGATGGGTGACGCGGCGATGAATTCTGGTCTCGCTGGAAGTGCTTGAAGACTCGCCTGGTTTGAAGCGTGCACGGCCATTGAGCGCGACGACAAGGCTTGGCGAAAGCGACTGGGCAATCACCAGACGGCGGGTGTTCTTTTATATCGACTGATCCGGACTTCACACCAAGGCCACTGGACGCGATGGTCTCGCCGGAAAACCTACCAAACGAGAGAAAATCGCTGGTCTCTCCCGAATTTCTCTATGAACGCCGGGACTTGCCGAGGCGCCGGTAAGTAGCTGGACACGGCTGAGCTGTAGTGAGGCAGGAGGATGAGCGTGACGACCTGCTGGACGACTCGCAGGAGCCGTTGGGCGCAGCCGCGTGTACGCTGGAGGTTTTGGCTTCGCTACAAGAACTCGCTGGGCGCACTAGAAAGCCAGGAGATTTCACGGCGTCGTTATTTATATTTGGAAGGACACCAGGAGGCCTTGACTCGCCGGGAAACAGCCGGATTCTTTACTGGTGCAGATCAGGTGCCAGGTGAGGAGCGGGCGAAGGCATTCGGCGGCAAAACCCGAGCTGAACTGCAGGACTGTTTCTAGGAGATCACTGGAGGGAGCTGTTCCGGGCGTCGGGACTGCTAGAGTTGCTGCTGGTCGGTGGCTGAAGCATGCTGATCACTTCACTGGGATTTGCTCGAACTATTGCTATGGTGAAGAGCGGCGGCGAAGGCGAGTCACGGCCGTAGGGGCAGCTTGGCAGCATGAGGTTCCAGCCTAGAGGGTTGCTGATGCGGGCGGGGCGTCAGCAGCAGCAGCAGGAGGGATGGCGTGACCCTGGTGGACGGCTCTCGGTGGTCGTGGGCTCGTCGGGGCTGGCCCGTTGGGCTGACGCCAGAGTCGCGGATGCTGATGCTTCATTGGAGTCAATGGAGAAAAGGAAGGACTTGTCGAGGCCGTTGTTTCGAGGCTCCTCGCCAGAGCTCATCGCCGGCCTTCAAGGCTTCCGATCAAGGGCCAAGCCGTGGACTGTTCTCCGCTCATTCGTTGTTCAATATCGGGCCAAAGCTGTAGTTCATCATTGGCAGAAATCCAAATCCAGAACTTTTGATAGTCGTTCAAAGCTGTAAAATCGCAGAGGTAGTTGAACTCTTCAGGTTCATAAGGGAAAAATTCGATGAGATCATGGTCGAATTCCAAAAGAGTTTGAAGATAGAATGTAAAGGAAGAAAATCGAATGGGTGTATCCAAAGGTGAACGACTTAGTAATTGATATACTAAAGGGAAAAGATGAGAATGTCTAGAGTTTGCTAAAGAGTAATGTGGAAGGTCACGAGAATATTTACTGAATAAATAAAGAAAATAAAGTGCCAGCCATACTTGCAAAAGCCAAAAATGGACCAGACAACGTACCATCTTTGGATTTCATTGAAAGAGATGCATGAGTAAACCCCTATATAACGAAGCCAAAACAAGTGGACCCAGAGCAAACCATTTACCCGCTGCAATATCCGAGGCAATGTGTCAAAGGTCCCTTGAAACTTTAAGAGTTAAAGAATACATATTTCGATAGTCAATAGAGCAAAAAGACAATACGTTTAGTGGAGTCAATGGGACCAAAAGTGCAGCAGAATCAATCAAGGAATTTCCCATGTGTAAGGACACTCTTAGAAATATAAGGTACTTCCAACGGTTCCAAATTTTCTACAGGAATGCCATTTAGCACAAAGCCAGCTATGGTAAAGATATCTAAAAGAGTGACAGTTTTGGGTCCCCAAGAGAAAAAGAAGCAATTGGTTGATTGGGATAGAAACATATTGCAAAACCCAATAGTCCCCTGTTCAGATCATGGGACAACATACTAACCTCAAATGTTGTCTCTATCCTTGTTTTTTTCCAAGCAAGCTTAACTCACAGATAATCCTTCATCCGTAAGTACGATGAGTGGAATTCCACTTCAAACAACGGAAAGCCACGAAATCGGAAGGGCGCCGAAGTCCCGATGTCCATCGAGAAGAGTGCTGAATAGGAAGTATCTCTTCGCGTTTCATTGGTAAACAAGGCTTGAGAGATGGCGGGATGTGTTGATGGTCTAAAAGGCAAGGCCCAAGGAGTAGGCGTTCGTGATGTTCTTCCATAACACTGAAGAGTCCAAAACGACAATTATCAGCGTCCTCACTTTGTTCTAGATCATCAAAATTAGCAATGAAACTATCTGGGTGAAATTTGGAGGTATTGGATGCAATGGAAGATGCTGAAGTAGACGAAGAAAACGAGATGCAAAAGGTTTTAGGGTTTAAGGAAGAAGACAAAAGGAGTATTAAAAGGGAGTCTCTAATGTGTATAATAGGGTTGAAGACGATGGCTCGAAATCGCAGTAATCAATTATCTACAGAAATTCGAAAGGACGCGTGAAAATAATACAGGAAGTAATGATCTATATGGGCATGCATAGGAAAAGAAGCGTTTAAAGAAAGAAAGGCATGATTGTCACCCGAAGGAACCGCACATAAGACAAGATATCTTCTTTAAAATAAATAAATTTCAAATTTACTTCTTTTAAAATGGCACATATGTTAACATTCAATATTAATCGTACTATCGCCTGTTGATCACGAGGGCGAAAAACATGATGGAAGTCAAATGAAATTACACATGCGTCAATAGGATTGTAATATATGGTTAACTATCGATGAGCCAGAGGATGAGGATTCAAGGATCGAGAGCAAAGCGAGAAGCCTCCACATGGTCAATTGTTAAAATAAAACGGAAGATATTAAGTGGCTACCCAAATGATGCCGGTGGTAAGTTTTGGACAAAAACATTTGAAATATACAAAGAAGCATCAAAGGTGGGCACGGTTGAATAGCGGTTAACATCCAAGAATTTAGGTGTGAAGTCATTGTTGATAAATTAGGACACGATCAAGACAGTTGTAAAAGGAATGAGCGGATTGATTACGAACAAGAAGGAACGTGCTTAAGGTTGGAAGCCGTTATCAGAAATGAATAACTGAGTGGTGGTTACCAAGCTCCTATAAAAATACCACCAATCACCCAACAAGAACCCCTGAACAACACATCAAATGTTATTTCCTTATTTTATTTTAGTTTTCCCTAGCTATTGTGTTTAGAATTCCGTTGTTGATTAAATTTCAGTGAGTATTTATATCTTAGCATCGCATTGTTGATTAAATTCCGACATTGTATTCCTAATCCAACGTCGTTGATTATATTTCGACATTGTGTCATCTATTCAAGTGCATTGTCACTGATTAAGTTCCAACATTGTATCAAATTATCTTAAAGTTGTACTATTTATTATTGTCACGCCCCGATCCTCGAGCACGCACCCATCCCTTACCTTGGTCGATTTTAAAGTGCGATATCCCAGGACTATTTATCGCCGACCCTTACAATTTTATTATGCACATGCGGAAGCAGTTATAAATCCCCAGACAATAAAACAATGGGATAGAAAAGCAGGCCATATTTTTCATATTGAAATTCACAACCACACTTTTATTTACAGCATAAAAGTCTCACACCTATCTACACTAAGACAGGGTTCACAAAAGGAATGGGATCTCAATCCACATCCGGGTTGTTTTCAAGATCCCTCTCTGGATCATCTTCTTCTTCAAAAATCTTTCTCCTCCTCAGGTTCCTCTTCCTCAGCTCCTCCTCAGGGTCCTGAAATGGTTATTCAATAACCAATGAGACCACGTCTCAGCGAGTTCTACCCCCTAAGACTCGATTAGTAAGCCAATACACTATGGGCTGCCTAAACACGCACAGGTCAGAGGACTTACCTTGGCCTCAGATTCCACCTGCAAATCAGTACAATTTAATAGGTACTCAACAATCACATCATCGATAAAAGCATCGATTAAATCGACATAGTCGATTACATGTCAGTCGGACCATTTCTAGGTCATTTCCACTCACACCATAATTCTCTAATGGTATACTCCTTCACCAAATCACATGTGTTTCTCGGGCGTCGTTTTCGCCAATGACATACCGATCACCGACACCGTGCGTTCTTTAAGGCGTCGTTTTCACCAGTGATATCCTCGATCACCGAACCACATGTCCTTTCTAGGGCGCCGTTTTCGCCAAGGTGACATCGGCAATAGACAACATCGTGAGTTCTTTAAGGCGTCGTTTTCACTAGTGATATTTCCTTAATCACCGAACCACGTTTGTCTATAAGTCATTCACGTGCGTTCTTTAAGGCGCCGTTTTCGCCAGTGATACTTCCAATCACCGAACCACGTATGTCCAATAACATCATACCTGATTCACGTGCGTTCTTTAAGGCGCCGTTTTCGCCAGTGATACTTCCAATCACCGAACCACGTATGTCCAATAACATCGTACCTGATTGGTCTCAGCCAATAACATTCTCAGTAATCTCTCACCATTCTCTCAACTATATAGCCCATCAACGTACTGGCGCTATATACCCATATTCGATCATCCACCAATCATACATTTAATAACAAACAATAAAGGACAAATCCTCAAATTTCACAATTTAAATCCATTCTACATAAATTAAAGCTCAATTAAATAAACGGACTGCACCACAACAATCAACACGAAATTTCGATCACCGGCCATCCCGGTTGAATTTCCGGAAAAATAAATAATTAAATAATTAATTTCGAAAATTAAATAAATAAATACTAAAAATCCAATTTAGGCCAGTATTGCCTGATTGGAAGCCGAGACGAGCCCGGAAAATTACCGAGACTCGCTCAATAAATAACATGGCACGTCTACTAGCTAATGGCTATTTCTAACCACCTAACATGCATCATTAAGTCTCTAATTTAATTTATCTAAATTAATCTAACCACCTAATTGCATTTAATTTAAATCTAACTAACCCTAAGTATAATTAACAAACTAAGAAAGCATTAGTGAGTAAAACTCACTTGGCAAAAGCGCAGACCGAGTCACCGCAACGGCGACGCGACGGCGGCCGAAATCGGATTTTCGGCGACACCGGCGGGCTTGGGCCGGGCCTTAGACTCGGGCCCAACAAATCTCAGCCCACCTGAGATTTGTTCTTGCTTCGAACTGGGCCCACTCTTGGGCTTGAAACTTGAGCTAACTTGCTTCGCGGGCCTAAGAACTTAATTGATGGGCTGAAGACTGCAGCAGATGGGCCGGCTTCTTGTGGATTCAGTGGCCCAAAGGAGCTGCTGAAAATAACACTGGTCTGAGCTGCTCTTGAGTGGGCCAAATTGCTGGGCTCTTGAATTTCAATTGGGCTGAATGCTTCGCGGATGGGTTGCTGGCTTCAATCAGTTTGATTGACCGAACGAGCGGCAGAGAGAGAGAGACGACAGCTTCTGCACGCCGCACGTGAAAGTCGCGGTCAACAAAGGTGAGAGACAACGCAGCCGCTTCGGTTTGCTGTTGAGAATGACCGAACATGAAGATGGCAGCTGTTGGTGACGAGAGATCGTGGAGAGGAGAACGGGTGGCTTTGCGGATGCTGCTCGGTCAAAGATGGGCTCACTTGGAGGGAGGGGGCGCCGGTTTGTTGACCGAAGAAGTTGCAGCCTTGGACGTGGCAGTAGGACATCGAGGCCTCATGAAATAGCTGCTCGTGTGGCTTCATTCAATGGAGGCGGTTGCATGGAATGGAGCTGCATGTCAACAATCAATAGAGGAAATCGCAACTTTGACCAAGGCGAGGAAGTTACTGGACAAGTGTCTTCGTAAGGAGGGAACCAAGAACATGGGTTGAGGCAGAATTCTGAGGGAGTGCTGTTTGAAAGGAAAAAGGAAAGAAATCAGAAGACAGCAGCAAGTGGTGGAGGTTCCGTTCGGTCTTCTTCCGTGCGGTTGATCAAAGTGTCGCAGGAATTGGGGGAAAATGGTGGAGAAGCAGCTCACGGCAGAATGATGGAGAGGATGAGGGAAAGAAAGGTGGATAGGTATGAGGAGTGAGGGCTCCACCAAGGCTTGATATTTTGCAAAATATCTCCCTTAATTCAGTCTAGGCCATGTATAATTACTTGGCTTCCAATAGGCCACACCAACACCCCAAATGACTTGCCAAATGGTCCAATCTAGTTAAGCTTATGGGGGGTTACGAATTTGTTGGCCATCTCTTCCAATTGGACTCTCACACTCACTCAATTGAGTCACAATTGGCCTTACTAAATCCAAGTGATGTATCAATGTATCAATTGAATATTTTCCTCATCTAAAAACCCATCCTGCATCTCAATTTCAATCCCAATCTCTACAAATTGAGGTCCAACTCCGACGAAGAAAAGTCCCGAACAATCTTCTGTAAATCCCTGACACTCAATGACTTGGCTCGGAAGTCGAAATTTCTTATAATTTGGCTTATCCGAAATTCTGTTGATTTTCCGCGGCGTCCGTAACGATTTTCCGTAAAAGTCTCGGAATCTCCGAAAAAATCTTCTGAGACCGAGTCAGCACTCCTAGAATTTATTGTGACATGGCCGAAACTTCAATTTCTGAAATCGGACTCGAATTGGCGGTTAATTTCAATTCGACGTGTTTTTAGTGTGACCTAGGCTACTGGGTAACTTTCAAATATTTTAAGTGCAATTGACTCGTGGTCGATTTTCTTCGAACCACTAGGAACCCACTCGACTCATTGGCGACTCTCGGTTGTCGTGAAAATCTCGAGGATTCAAATACGGACACAGGGTACCAAAACAATAAGAAAATCAGTCTAGAGCCGGTCGACGAGAATTTTCTAATTTAGTGGTGTCACCCACGATTAGCCACAAATCTCAATCGATCCAGTCTATCTCTGATTTCAAATCGATTTTTAACTGTGCCGTAATGACCTCTAAAGATGGACACGGTCGAGAAGCCGATTCCTGGTCGAATTCTCAAGTCTATTGCCTTAAAATTCCTAATAATTTCCCCAGATAGTCTAGTTATCTCAAGAATGATCAGTTCTGAGAATATCCCTATAAACACGTCAATGAAACGCCCGATTCAATCAGAAGAAAACAGAACCGAAAATTCGGGATGTCACAATTATATTCCATCAGATAGTTCAAATTGGGTCTCAGAGTTAGTAAATCAATTATCGAGATTGCATAGTGCTGTTTGAAATTGGAAATTCAATCTTTAAATTGCATTTGATATCTCTATTCAGAATTAGCACATAATCTCCGTCCTTTTTAAACAAAAGCCCATAATAACACTCGGTGAAAGATGTTTCATTGCGAAATCAAAACCGGCAAAATAGCACTACTGCTGAAGATGCCTAGGGTTGCTAGATGGAGACTACAGAGGTAGCCGGAGGAGTCGCTGGGACAAGTCTGGCCGCGCAAGAACAGTAGCAAGTGGCACAGCGTGGACTAGCGATCAACGGCTGCGAACGCGGTGTCGGTTGGAGCACCGCGAGAGGGCCGCGGTTGCGGCTGGCGTCCGTGGGTCTTTGTCGCAAACCCCACAAAACCTGTACGGCACAACTCAAGATTTTGTCCATTAGCTTTCTTTTCTTTTCTGTTTTCCTTTGTCATGAAAACGTGCGAACACCCTTTTTTTGTCCTTTCTTCCTTCTGCTTCTTTTGTGAACTACCTTAGAAAGCTTTTCTCCATTTGCTTTCTCATGAAAACATGTGTCGGTAAAACATGGCTTCGAATTAAATAGAATAATGAAGTCAGATTTTTAGAGTAATCAAGTCGGACTTTAAAGCGTGATATCACTTTCTTTAAGGATTTATTTATTCCACAAAATTGCTAATGTTCACCGACAAATTTCCTCTTGGATACAACAAAGTCTCAAATGAGAATACTATATGTCAATTCTAGTATTTCTCCAGGATCTCTTATGAGAAATAATTAGAAACAATGGCTATAGTTTCTTTTGAAAGAAAACGAAAAAATAAAAGAAAAAGCTAGTTTGATCTTAAAACAAACTTACTTATCTTTGTCTTTTGAATAGAGACAACTCTTCAAAAGGTTGCAAAAAAAAAAACAAAGACAACATTTCGGGAAATGTTGCAAAATGAACAAATACGTCTCAAAGGTTACATTGAAAATACATAAAAATTTGGAATTAAATAAATAATAAATAATAAATAACCGTAACTTTTTCGTTGAATAATCGCACTGTTTCAACAAGACTTTACAGTTAATTTTTATTTGAATAAATCCGAATTTTCAATAAATAAAAAATAATGATCGTTGGTTAGTGCCAAATCTCGTTCACGCATATGCACTCACATCTTTTTGATGTGGGACAAGGCATATCTTCATTTGTTTTATAAACAAACTACCGACAACGTGCAGACCTCTTTTCTTTTGCTTCCTTTCTTTTGCTTCTTTTGTGTAAACGTGGATGGAGACCAAAGAGGAAGAGAGGAACAGACCCCCTTGCGTTAGTCCATGGAGAAAAGAGCTTAGCTTCTGTCATTTTCCTTCGACTCCACCCTTTTGTCTCTGCCCTACTCGGAATTGTAGCCGACCTCTCCTTTTCCTTTTGGGCGTATAAGGGGCAGGCAAGAGAGAGACACCTCGTTTGTCTTTTGTGGCCATGGCATGGGATTCATGAATGTATCAGCCGTAGATTCAATTAATGCGATGCACTTACTATATGTAATATAAAATGCAAATCATGGGCATGATATTTTTGTCTAGGGATTAGATCAACCTCTTTTTTTTTTTATGCAATAAAGAATTAAATATGATAGTCAAAATTTAAGTGTCACTACTTCTACAAAACACAAAAATGATTAACATAACAGAAATTGTAAATGCCAGTCATAATCAAAGGTGGAGAAGAGTGTCTTGATGACATGCTTGCTTTCAATTAAATCCACGTTAAATCTTAGTGTAGACCTTGTTAAGTCATAGGTTTTCCACCCTATCGCTAGTTTGTTAGTGTTAGGATAACTAAGATATCGGTGATAAAAAAAAAAAATACTTCTTTTATCTTCCCTCCGCAATCTTTATAACTGAAAAAATAAATCATTCCAAAAGATTTTAGAAAGATGTGAATGCCGGATAACTTAACATGTTATCATTGGATTTCTTAAGGGTTTCAAGTGCTCCATATTAGATGATAGCCGAACATTAATTATCACTTTACCAAAAAATTCAAAGAAAAAAAGGAAAAAGTAAAAAGCAAAGTAAAATCACTGCCTAGTGCACTTAGCTTTTCGGAAGGAAATTTTTAGAATGTAATTAAAGCCCCGTTTCTTCCCAAGCATCTAATGGCTTTTAAAATACTTCTATGAAATCACTTGCTGATAAATGTTAATTAATATTTTCAACAATATTCCCGTACCATGATATGGCTTAAAGGAACCGTAAAACGTAGTATTTCATCAAACCTTTTCGAAGTTTTCAATAATTTTAACATTGTTTGCTATTCTCAATTAATTTTAATCAAACCCTCCTGTAGGTGGGCTTTCATTCCGTGCTAATAGTAGATCTCATTCTCTTCTTTCCATACTCCATACCGATCAAATCAATTGGTTTTATAACCATACCATTCTAAATCGCATCCTTTGAAATTCGAAATGAAAATAGCTCATCAAAAGCTTGATTAATCCTTTTTGGACAGATAAATTATACACTTCATTTCATTCTTCAATGAAAAAACCATTCTTACTAAAAGCTTTAATTTTACCCCAACTGACGTATGTATCCCACATCTTGTTGCCACTCATTAACACAGTACACCTGCATGGATGCATCATCTTTTGAACAATGGGTCCAGTTTTCTAATGCCCAGCTGATGAACTTCTAGTTCACTGATTGCATATCATAACTATTGCACTGGGTCTATGAGCACCGAATGTATGTAATCTTTCAGTGCAATATGAGGATTGGTATAATGATCTCCACCATCCTTGTACAACACATCCATCACTCGCGAGAGGTTGAGAATTCCCACGAGAAGTGGCATTGCAACAGCAGTCGGGCGAAGACACTCCTCATTGATGTCCTTCCACGAGTCATTCACTTGCTTGCGAAGGTTGTTTTCCGCTTCTTGTTCTGTGACACCATATTGCTTCACGTAACATTGCACGGCCGAGTCCACATGTCCTCTTGATTGTTCAAACTGCAAAGATATGTATAACAAGACATTTAAACAAGACCGTCTATATTCCATAGGAGTTGGGTTGGGTCTATATCTTCATGGAACACTTGCAAGAACAAAAAGTACCTTATGTGTCGCCAAATCATCCATGAGCCTGCAGATGATTGTTGAAGCCTTGAGGATCTTTGGGTCGTTGAACAACCAATCTAGATCGTCTTTTGTGACGATATCAGGCATTCCCACAAAGGACGTGACAGCTAACAATGGGTAACCACTTGATACTAGCGCAACGGACATGTACTCATCCATGGTGGGCTTGTGCTGTTGGTGCAGCCATTTTGCTTCAGCAAAATAGTATCTCGCCTGCCTCTTCATCTGAGAATGCAAAAGATTATATTTCCATCAATCGAGAATGACAGCACTAAGATTGTAGAATATAGTAGAGGTGGTACGATCTTACTGCTTCTACCGCATAGCAGAGGCAGTATGATTTTCCTGCGCATGCCAGTATTTCTTCAATTTCGACGTAGATATTGATAAGTGCTTTGTAAAACACTTGCATGTACTCTGGAAGTTCATGTATGCAATCAATGTCCCACCTGAAATTATGAGATATTATAAGATAGGGTATAAACTACGTGATAATTTTAAACTTCAGATCGCACAAGGATATGGGAATCACCATATTACTATATGAGAACTATGAAAAGGTTGATCAATCAAACTCCATCTTCTTTTAACATATAGTTACTGATCAGATACATTTTGCCACATCATACAAGTAGTGGTGAAACATAATGTACGTAAAGTAAGACGCACATGCTGCAAACCAAAAAGGTCGAAAAGCGAATTTAACCTTTGAATTGCTTGAGTAAAGAGCTCTAGCTCTTCATAGGTGCCATAGACATCATATATGTCATCAAGAACTGAAGTAACTGCGATCACTTTGGTCATCATTCTTCTAGCAACCGCTAATTCGGGCTCAAAATGAACTCCCAAAATCCAAAAGTATCCTTCCACGAGCCTGTCTCTTGCAAATGGTAACTTCCTCTTGAAGTCTAAACCCTTCCACCACCTACATGTAAAATGGCATTATTCATATAAATCTTCCGTAGAGTGTAAACTCAAACTATTTAATCATGTGATTTCATAGTTGATGAACCTTGTAAAATCAAATAACTCCTTCTGGTGTTGCTTCTGCAAGCGGTTGAAATCTAACTTGGCTAGTGATAGCAGGACTTCATTATGTGAAGGTTCTGCTTCGTACATGGAGATGTATCGTCTGGCCTCAAGCCTCGGCACCCCTTGACGAATTGTTTGCTTTAAGGCATGACGGACTTGTGTTGCGAGAGGAGGGCTTAGTTGCTCCTTAATGGATTCGAGATGGATTAAACTGAAAGAAAGCGCTTGATCCAGAACATCTTCTCCATGCATACTCATATGGCTAGCTTCGTACAAACTTAGTAGTCCCCTTACGTCACTTGCATGTTTCTCACTGAACTTTCCACTGGGGTCCTTGAACTTGTTGAAGATGTCTGCTCATAGATCACAGTGAAATAAGGATTTCTATTGTAAACATCTCTGTTAGACAGAGATTCTTCACGAGCAACAATAACAACCAACTTACAAACGATGGTTGAAGCCACTTGTAGTTATTATTTTTATCTCTTGCCAAGGACAGTCCCTATAACAATTGTTCCTCATAATATGAAAACCATGTGACCTATCATTTAGTGTGTATTAAGTGAACTATATGTAGAAATCACTCTCTGTATCTCTAGCATTTTTCTAAAAGAAACAGTCGCAAACTAGTTGTATTCTAGGGTTTTCTAGGGATATCTGGCATATTTGGTCAAGAACGTGAAGTATGCCACAAGTTTAACAAATTTATGAAGTTCCTTACGGTCAGAATTTTTCCTAGTAGGAGTACTATTTAGGTGCGTTATACTTTTATCGGATTGTGGCTTTGGGATTCTGTTGTGCAATAACTTGGGCAGGTCGTCTATAACTTCAGGTGATTGATTGTCGAATGACCTCGATCCACGGTAGAGAAAGGCAAAAGGGATAGATTTTGGACAATAGGAAAAGATCAAAGTATATAGATCATCAATTTTGTGGCTGAGTATTAAAAACAAAAGAAGGCGACTCACCAGATGAAACTCGGTAGCCTTGTTGTCGCAAAAATCGGAAGAGGAGAGCAGCCGTGTAGAGGTCATCGATATCCCTGTCTCCATTGTTGCAAACGAAACATGTCTCACTAAGTTGTTTCAACACGTGATCAATGTCACTTGCGAAGCGGTGTGCAATGCCTAATCGTTGTATTTGATCAATCATGTCCAGTTTCAGGGATGGCTTGTCTCCATCAGCGCATAGCATTCTCTTCACCTCGTCATCCAGCTTCTGGATTTCTTGTTCCGCATGCTGATCATGGCCATTTTCCTACACATAACAGAGAAAAATATATGTCAATTTCTCTCTGGTACTGAGTGCATGAGAAGTTCACTGGTCCGTAAGGAAGGACGAGAGGGGCTTTCTATTGGTGTCAATTTCTCTCCGATACAAAAGACTGCAGTGGACAGGGCCGAAATCGATATCTTTGTGCATCACACCGCAGCACGTGGATATTTTACTTTGCTCTCACTCGCGCAAGGGCTCTCTCTCTCTCTCTCTCTCTCTCTCTCTCTCTCTCTCTGTGCTTGATGTTAAAGTCAATTGTGGAGCTCAAGCGGTCTCATGATCTCTCCCGGCCAGTGAGAGGCTGCCTCCTCCTCCAGATCCGGAGCCAATGCCTCCAGATCTATAACCTCAACCTCCATGGCCATGGAGGGCGGCGGCTCCTCTATGGCCATGAGACTCAACCGTGACGTCAATATCTCAACAGCTATAGAGGAGTCGCTGATATCATGGTGGCGGAGCGCATAGAGAGAAAGAGAGACCAGCCTGGAGACGATGAGGACGATGGCAGACAGTGGAGCGGCTCAGACATGTTGCCAAGGCTCAGCCTGGAGGCGGCGGCGGCAACTTCACTGGTGGCGAGAGAACAGGGAGAGGCAGCATCTAGTTGCTGTCAGGAGGAGGATCGGAGGGAGAGCTCGAGGGAGTGGGAGGTCTGGTGGGGTTTGGAATTGGTACGGTGAGGACTAGAGTTAGATGAACACATCTCTTCATCCTAAGGTGAGGAAATCGGATGTGACTACAAGAAGTGACAAATGATCTTTAGGCATGGAATTGAATTCTCGTTGCTAAGGGCAAGGGAGGCTTTAACAAAATAGAGTTCTTTCCGGGATAATCGGAGCGTTGCTGTGCGACATCGAGTTGCGGTGTGCATGAGAGAGGAGCGTGTGAGAGAGGAAGGAGAGGGGGAATTTGAAGTTGGTACGATGAGGACTAGAGTTACGTGGACAAGTATGGAATTTTTTATGGTAAAAAAAGTACGGGATAGTCCAAATAATCATAAACTGTAACTAATTATCATCTAGGTATGGTCTGGAGAGGACGTGGGTGTTGAATTCTTGAATGCATAAGGTAAAAAAAGAAAGAAATAGAGAAAGAAAGATGAAAAATATGGGATAACTAAGAGTGTTTATTGAAATTGTGCACCAGGATATTCACGAAGATGTTATTGATAATGATAATTCTCACATTCCTTGTTTATGAGATTTGTTTAGATTTCATGTCGTTTCTTTTCACCTTACATCGAAAGGCTCTCTCACCTTTACCCAATATTTTCACTCTTTTTTTGCACAAATTTTAAATTTATGATGAGAATGTCAGAATTTCCTTGGTCATTATAGAGTAACAAAGTGAAGAACCAAGTTTAAGCACGAGAGGAAGCTTTGTATTATTCCAGATGAAGTGCATAAAAGGAAATTTATTTTCACGTGCTATACCACTACTATTCACGAAATATGTATACATATATATAGTTGAGTGAGAAGCAATGTACTAAATTCTAACCATTGAGCAAGAGCGAGAGGTATATTTGAGGAAGTAATCCCCCCATATGCTTGGATGAAAATTTGCTGAATGGCGTTCAACCACATGGCTTTTATCTTGAGTTGCAAGAGAAGATGGAGTTGCTGAAATCGGAAGAGACATTCTTTTCCTTTCTTTTATGGCTTTCTCTAATGAGAGATAGAGAGCACGAGTGGCTTTTCTATGAGTGCCAAAGACATTATTGATGGGTATTTATAGGCAAGGAACGGCTTAAGCTCCGTATGGTACCGCTTGTGCTCTTTTACTCTCTGCAATAGAAAAATAACTAAAAGCCGTTTGATAATATTAATTAATTTTTCTACTCCCCGCAATAATAAAGTGATTGGGGAATAGATTTGGAACAGAAACAAAAAGTAGAAAAAAGTAGTTTCTTTTATTCTCGAGAACAATTTGTAAAAATAAGTTTTTTTTTTCTTCTTCCTCGCCGCTTGCCGCCCATTTCTTGTTCCTAGAACAATTTCTAGAAATAAGTTAATTTTTTCTTTTCTAGGCGATGAGCTGCGAAAAAGAAAAAGATAACAAAAAAGAAAAAAAATTTTAAAAAAAATTATACATTACAAAAGAAATTGTAGATTATACTAAACGTATTCGTATTCTTTTTATATTTCGAGAATAAAAATTTTGTATAGCTAATAAACACGTTCTTTTACTCAAAAATTATTTTAAGAATCAAAAATATAAAAAAAATATTTTTAAAAGAAAAGAAAATAAAAATATTATCAAACACACTCTTAATAATTTTAATAATTGTACTATTATTTTCGGATTCATCGTTTCCCAAAATAACGGTTTATGCCAAATGCTAGCGGCCCAGATTTTATTTTTTTTGTCAAAATAGAGGCCTAGGTTATGCACATGAGTATGTGGGGTTCTATCGGGCCGGTTGATGTACGACGTTTAACACGTGTACCGTATAGAATTTCGGAAAGGCTTTTCAACCTGCGAACGGTGGAGGCTGTTGGAGATACCTTGCAAACTGTGTTTTGCTTCTCCACCATTCATTTGCCAATCAGAATCTAGTCTTCCTTGTCTCCCCCTCCCCTCACGCGGCGCCACGCGTGAGTGAAGGGGGACAAAAAACAGAAAGAGGAGAGAGAGCGTCAGAGAGGTGGGTCCGGGTCGGGTTTTTTGTCCCCCTCCCCTCACGCGTGGCGCCACGTGAGTGGTCCGGGACCACGCTGACGTGGCGGTCCCGGACCACCTAATATTTTCTCCGCTTGCTGCGTGCTAGAAGAGTCCGTTCTGCATTATCTCTATTATCATACCATGGTCAACTTCTGACCTGAGTGGTGTGAGTGTTGTGTCAATACCTTCTCGCCATCACGGCCCCATGCGGTGCTACCGCCTCGTTAAGAATGGAAGTATCTTCCGCGGTGTGTGGTCCCTGATTTGACGTGAAGACGTTCCTGTGAACGGTTGCAGCACTTGTGGTCCGCATCCGCGCCCAACCTTACCTAGTCCCACCTAGGCAGTAGTACATCATTTTATGTGGGTGTGGATTGGCCTTGTCATTCTCGGACAGGTCATTCTCAATTCACGGCGTGTTTTTAGCTCATCACATTTGGACCATCCCGCCTCTAAAAGCACTCGAGAAAGCTACCTCTAAATTAGCAATTTCGCATCTTCTAATTGATTTTCAAATTGCTTTTAGACAGTTTGGTCCTGTTTGACAACATTTTTATTTCTTTATTTTTCTGTTCTTTTATTCCTTGAAACAGAAAAAGAACAAAAATCTATTTAATAATGTCAGCTAATTTTTCTATTCCTCAAAACAGATTAGTAGCAAGGGAATAAATTGGAATAGAAACACGAAGTATAATAAATAAATAAATAAACCTACTTATTTGTTCCCAGAAACACAAAAAATGTCATTTTAGAAAATAAGTTCAACATAATCTAATGTTCGTCTTTATACAATCGACACAAGGTTCAGTCTCCTAACCCGATCCGAGTTCCCATTTTTCTAAATAAAAAATAAAATAAAATACAATAAAAAAATTAGGAAAAATTTGAGAAATTAGATTTTGAGTAGTTTTACTAAATTTTAATGTTAATTTCAATTTAGAATTAGTTTAGCATAAAAAATATAAAAATATTTTGATGAAAATTAGATTCAAAATTGAAAAGCTTTTAGGGCTTTACTATATGCAATTTTTAACTATCGTTTTTTTTTAGAGATAATGTTGGATTGCGAAAGCTTGGTGACTCCAAGCAACTTTTGCTTTTCTTCTCAAAAGGTCTATACACCTATTTATTGTAATGCTTAAAGATTTACTATCAATCTCCTCATATTGTGAGTTGTAAACCAAAGAGACTTTTCGTTACCATTTCCAAGGGGAAAGTATAAAAAAAGTCATAAATATATTATATTGGTACCAATTAACTCTTAAACATTTTTGCATTGGTACCAATTTAGTCCATTCGGCCAATTTTGGCCAGCTGGCACTAACGCCTAGGGCCATTGGTGAGGTGGCTTTGCTCAGATCTAGGTGAGGCCATGGTGCCCATCGCCAAGCCGAAGGCTTGCCAACCACTAGCAAGGGCTACAATGGCCTCGCCAATCGCAGGCAAGGCCGCCTTCGCCCACGGCAAGGCTAGGGCGAGGCTGATCTTGCCCAAATTCGAGCAAAGCCGCCTCACCCGCAAACCTAGGCAAGGCCGAGCGAGGGCCGCAACCCCGGTGAGAGCCAGTGGTCGGCGAGCATCCGGCTTAGCGATGGTCGCTGACGAGGCTCCTTCGCTAGCTGCGGGCAAGGCCACCTTCACCTAAGGCAAGGCCAGGGTGAGGTTGGCCTCACCCAAATCTAGGTGAAGCTGCCTCACTTGCAGCCCTAGGCGAGGCTTGGCGAGGGCCCCGGCCCTCGCCAGCCACCACGGGGACATTCAAGGAGGAACAAGGGGGGAAAATGGACAAAAAGAAAAAAATTAATAAACAATTCGAACAAAATAAAACAATTATTTAAGAAATTGCCACGTTAGCGTCAACTGGCTAAAATTGGCCAGATGGACTAAATTTGTACCAATACGAAAATGTTTAGGATTAAATTAGTTTAATTAAAAAGTTTAGGACTGAATTGGTACCAATATAATAGGTTTAAGACTTTTTTCATACTTTTCCCCCCATTTCCAACCATTTATCTTTAACTAACTATTATATTGGTTTTCTTAGGTCATTTTAGAATATCTTGATCAATTAAATCATTACAAAATTCCAGTATTATCTAAACATGAAATGTTAAGTCTCTTTATAATTAAATAAAAAAATTGGGGTTTGAAATTGTTAGGATCGTACCAAATGTATTTTTGTTCTTTCTCTATTTCGGAAATATAAATTTTGTATAGTTATCAAACGTATTCTTTTGCTCAGAAACTTGTCCAGAGAGAATTATTTTTGAACATAAATTGTTCTTGAAAATAAAAATGTTATCAAACACACCTTAAATACTAGTCAAGAGGCCAAACTCAAGAAATTTCATTTAAATGTGTCGAGAACTACAGTTATGGGGACTATATAGGTCCCGAGGCCATCGTAGCCATGGAAGAAGCTGGGTCCCTATCTCAAATGCGGGATTCCTTCGTTACACTAATAATGAATTCTACGTGGCCAAGTCCCTATAGGAAGAGCTTTCATATTGCCCTTCAGTAGCATCGCTTTCTCTGAATTAAGATCGTGATCAATGACACTAGAGGAAGATGACTTTAAGTATGTGGTCGAGAAAAAAATGTGTTTGCACACTAGCCCTTGTAATTGTACCTGGAGTTACAAAAATAGATTTTTGATCAATATCTCCTCCACTTCGCCCTCGACCTCCACCTTGATAGTGACCTTGGTCTCGACCTCAACTACAATCTTGATTAGTCTCTCGAATTTGCACAAGATCTCTACTGCTCCTTCTCATCTCCAATGGTCAACCAAGTTTATGACAACCGAGAGTTGCCTACGAGTCGGAGATGCACAAACATGGATAAAAAATTATCGACCACGAGTCAAACGCGCTAAAATCCCTAAAAGCTACCCAATAGGCTAGGTTATACTAAAATTGCATTAGGTTGATTTTAACCACGAAACTGAATTCGTTTTTGAGAATCGAACGTTCGAGCATCTCACAATTCATTTTTAGGACGATGTCTCATCTTTCAGAGAAATTTCGTCGAGTCCGGAATTTTTGCGGAAAATCAATCTTGGACAAAAAGAAATTATGGAAATTCGTATGGGCTGCTCTAAGGGGTTTATTGGCTGCCAAAATTACTTTGTTTGAGAAAAAATGAGAGGAAATTAGCCATTGAAGGGAGCCTTGACTTCTTGGCTAAAGACTTTGAGGCTAAATGCACTTGAGTGCATGAATATTTCCCTTGGACTCCCATTGGCCCTCACCTTGACTTAGTTTTCCCCCTCTCTCCCTCCTTGTGCATGAACTTCAGCTAGCCGAACCCCCACCCCTGCTGCTTCTTCTTCTTCTTCATTTCCATTTCCCTTGGTGTCGCAAGCCTCCAGCAGCAAGCCAGCCCACGCTGCCGTCTTCAGTCCAACACCGCACCACCTTCAGCTCGCCACCGCTAAACCTGGTCCGCCTAACAACCCTCGTCCTAAGCTACCGCCCACCTCAGCTCAGCTCCGTTCAATGCCCTCCACAATCCGCACCACCTCACACCCCCATCACCAAACCACCGGCTCAGCTAGCCCAACCAGCCCTGTCTATCCGCTAGCCACCCGCCAGCTTCGTCCAACCGCCTCAGCCAGCCTGCTCAACCACCCGACCAGCTCAGCCCTTCCACAGAACCGCCCCTTCAGCCGTGAGCTTGCTAGGCTGATTTCAGCCCCAGTTGAGCCTCCGTTGGAGAAACGGTTGTCTCAGAATCTCACCGCCGTCGCCGTTGAATTCCGGTGAGTTAGCTCCATAATCCCGGATTTGGTAGTTAATTACACTTAATAAGTTAGGTTAGTGTTAATTAGGGATTAGTGGTTAATCTTGTTAGAGTAACTAAAGTTAGGATTGCTTAGTTTAGTTATGTTAGTTTGGTTAGGTGGTTAGTTTAGCTAGTTAGCCTACCCTAGGTTAGATTAGTTAACTTGGGTTAGTTAGTTAACCATGGTTAGGATAATCAACTATGGTTAGGTTGATTAACCATGATTAGTTTAATTAAGTTGGATTAGTTTAATTAATAATAATTTATTTAATTAATCGTAATTAGTCTAAATAGTGACGGGATAGCCATTTTGTGAAATTTTACGCTGATTTGTGCAATTGAGTGCTTGGTGGTCGCTATGGACTATTATTGCAAAATTTGATTTTTATGGTATTTAAATAGAAAAACTACCAGATGTTGGTTTTTAACGCTAAATTTTTATGTACTATATAAAATCTTTGAATTTTGAAATGAGAGTGTACTACATTTATTGGTTCGATTTAAATATGTAACCACGCACGATTATTTTATCGAGATTTCTAATACGAAGGAAAATTGGCCAAGTTCATTATTTGAAAACGAGGCATTTGAACGCGAAGCATGGTGTCCTTGGCTAACCTAAATAAGCTTATGCCTTTATGCGGGGTAGTGAACCCCTCCTGATGCGTGTACGCAGGACGATGCCTGATTAAGTTCGGATGCCCCACGTTAACGGATGCCGGTTACGGTGGAGGCCAAGCCGATGCTCCTTTATGGAATGCCGTATTGATGCATTTACGCGGGACGATGACGTGCTCGATGGGGCGAGACGACACCCGATTATACCAGATGACCGTTAACTGTTGAGTAGACTATGGCCGATGGATCGTAATAACTTAAACACGCCTTAGTGGTTGTGATAGCTATGCCTGATTATGGGGCAAAATTGTTTGGCACAAAATGTGATGTATAATAATGGTTTTACCTTATAATCGAGACCCATATGATTGTTTGAAAGATAAATTGAGGCGTTCAGGTTATTAAATAAGTTTGCCGTATGCATATGATATATGTGACGCACTAATATGCAGGAACGTGCTGAGGTGAGGTGAGTTTGTGTGTGATGCATGTTTAGGTTGCCTCTGAGTGAATTTGCATCCTAATCGGGGTTTAAGATTTTGACTCATTGAGATTTTTGTCACATCGTCGTGGTTAACCCTTTTTCAGGCCATGGCATGGAGATTTGCCGAGTGCAGATGTGGTGGGCGCATGATGCGACACCTTTTGGCTGGCTAGTGGAGTGTAGGTTACCTAAGACTTTCTTTTGAGACCGACTTGTGAATATAAACTCCTAGGTTAACCAGGTATGTTTATAAAGTGTGGTTTGTGAAAAAGCGTTAGCATGTTTTACTATCCTTGTGTTTGATGGTTGTCCGGTTTTTTATTTACTTCGCTTCCACATGTGCTTAATTGAAAGATAAAAAGAAAGGGTCGGCGACGTGTCCTGAGAATGTCGCATTTCAGTCGACCATCGAGGGATATGCGCATGCCCAGGGTTCAGACCGTGACACGTGGACAATTTTTAATAATATTATAATAATTTTTAAATTTTCTTTTCTTTTCTCTTATTTTTTTCTTTTTCCCTCCACCAATCATCACTAGGCCTCATTAATGGCTAGCAAAGGTCGCCGCCCTCATCAACCTTGGGCGAGGGACATCTGAGCCTAGACTAGCGAGGGGCTACCCTCGCTTGGCCGGTCAAGGGTGGCCCTCGCCTAGGTGGGCGAGTGTAGGCCACCTTCACCTGGGCAAAGGCTGCCCTCACCAGCCTAGGCCTAGGCATCCCTTGCCCGAGGCCGATAAAGGCGGCCCTAGCTTGAGGCTAGCGGTTGGCAACCTCTATTGGCCATCGATGAGGCTTGATAGTGGTTGGCGAAGAGAAAAGGGGAAAAACAAAGAAGAAAAAAAGGGAAAAAATGAAAATGAAAAAAAAAATATATCATCAAAATTGTCCACATTAGCGTCGATCATGCCACATAGGAAAGCTAATGCCCTCTTCACGATTTGCGGCCAAAATTAGTTCGATGTACTCAATTGGCAAAACATGGAAATGTTTTAAAACTCAATTGACAAAATTGAAATATTTATAATTGAACTAGGAAAATTACAATGCTTTTAGGTCTTTTTGAACAATTTCCCCCGGTTACCAGAGATAGTAGGATGAATTGATCACAAATGAACAACTTCTCAATGTAGAAAATTATTCTCATGAACAACTAATCAATTAAGAACAAACGGATCCATATATGATTGTAAAACACCAATATCAATAAACACAGCGGAATTAAAGCGTACCTGTTTGAGCCATTGCTTTACTTGAAGAAAAGTAGATCATTCTGATAATCAGAGATCTATTGGAATGCTAGATCTTCCTCTCTATGACTTATTTCGATATAGCAGCTTTCAATGGGATTAAAGCAACTGATAGGTATAACTTATCCTTTTATAGGCTAGAGAGGGGATCTAGCAAACCCTAATTAATAACGTGTCAACTTGACCCTTCCCATTACGAGCTTCAATTAAACACAATTGCCTACACTTTGCTGCTCAACTAGACCCGTTATCAATAGATGCCGATACCCAATTCAATAAGATCACTGTAGGGTTCATCAAATATTGCAATATCCATTAACCCAATTATTTAAAATAGAAAATCAAATAATTAATGTAAGCCCATATTATAGGAAATTTCCAACATTCTCCCACTTGGGCTACATTAATTAACTTATTTTATTTTGTAAAAGATTTTATATTGAAAACGACACTATCGAGTTAATAATTGAAAAATTTTGTTTTATGTGGCCACAACTTTAAAAAATAATATTCTAATAACGGCATCTCAATACCAATCCAATCTTATATAACCTCAGTATAGGACTATGGAGATCAATGTGTTAAGAAAATGCCACAACAAAAGACTTCCATAATCACATATAATAAGTATTATATTTTCATGGATCATGGGCCTAGTAGTGTAGTAAGAAATAGTGCCAACATGTGATCAAAATATACACTATTTCTTATCAGTCCTTAATGCAATTTCTCAACAACATGAAACTGCATTAACGCAATTTCTAAACAACATGAAATTGCACAACTATGTCACAATCCAACATGAGATCTCATAATCAGTGACATCTAGTCATCTTTAAACTAAAATTTGTTTAAAGATACTGTTTTATACTTCCAATTCTCAGTCAACAGGAGAAATGATAACAATAGAATCAATAACAACAATCATTGAAAATAAATGCTTTAATAAACATCATAAAAGTATTATCAGTCTGCAAATAACTATAATATCTAGAAATACAAATTATATAACTCCCACTAACAAAAGAAATCAAAAGAATCTAAGACACCCATATTCTTTACATGTTCTTTAAACAGAATGGGCCGTAAGCCTTTTGTTAGAATATCAGCCAACATGGACTTAGTTCTAATATTCCCAATCAAATGTCTCCCTTTTTGACCAAGTCCTTAACGTATAATATTTTATCAAGTTAATATTTCAATCGTGGCATTATTGTTGTTTACAATAAAGGTAACTGTTTGTCACATAATGCAATAAGATCAATTATGGGCAATAAGTATTTCAACAAAAATAATTAGTACATTATAAACTCCCCTTTGGGCAGAGTGTATAATGCACAATTATTTTTCACAGCATGAAGTTTATAAAGCAACAATAAGGAGAATTACATATAATTGTCAATGATCCATCCCTTTTGGGTAGACAAATCATTTAAATTATACATCTCCATGATATCAATATATAGAGACAATAAAGGAGAATTACATATAATTTTCAAGGATCAATCCTCTTTGGGTAGACAAATCATTTAAATTATACATCTCCATTATCTCAACATAGAGGGGAATTACACATAACTCTAAAAAATTTATCCCCTTTAGGCAGATAAACCTTTTGAGTCACACATCCCCATCATTCATCTCTAATATATCAATATAGAAGGGAATTACACATAACTTTCAAAAATTTATCCCCTTTGGGCAGATAAATCTTTTTAAGTCATACATCCCCATCTTTTAATTTTGGAATTTATCTTCATGCAATTTTCAAATTAATATACACAATAACCCCCTTTGGGCAGGTGATTGTATATACTAATTTTTATCAATAAGGAACTTCAACAATTTAGAAACTTTAACAATTTGCAAATAATGTTCCATTTAATCAATGCCCAAAAAATTCATCAAACAATATGAAGCACCTTACGACATGTGCTTACCAAGATCATATTGCATTTATCAAACAACAATTTTTGTCACAATTTTTTTTATTATTTTAATATTTCAGACTCATGGCAAAACAAGAATGGATACGAACGGTTACTAGAATTAAAGGGAGCCAAAAATTTCGTAGCTATCATTAATCATTACATCAAAAAAAAAAACATGAGGACAATCTTTATCTCTCACTTTCTCACTATTGACCCTAGGTTAGCATGTTTAAATTTGGCATCTTTTAAATTTGAGAAATTTCATAGTCATACAATAACTCAATCTCCACCTATTTGACACAATCATATCATCTGAATTTAGAAGTGTCATTGCACTCTCTAGCCAAACCTTCATGCATGTTAGCATGAAACCCACAAGAGATCAAGCAGAATCTCTATAAAGGGAACTTCCAAACCTCAATCCTATTAAGCCAATCCACTCTAATGACTCATGGTAAAACCACACAAGAAAACATGAAGGGTCCGTTTGGTTTGCCAGAATTTTCAGTAATGTTGATTAATTTGTATTTTGACGCTATAGTCTTCCGTTAGTCACCGGTCCAAAGATTACAATAAAAATAAAAATAAAAAGCTACAAATTGATAGATTTAAAACATAATTCCCATGTAAAAAAAAAAAAAATCATGTGCTTCTCATCATGCACCATCTACGATTTTCCCCTTTTGAACCCGGGGTTTCCACAAAGCACTACACAATAGACTATGGACTTTTCTTCCACTGCTGAAACCTTCAGCTTTCACATCTCTCTAGCCTGATCCTAATTTTTTTTATAAATAACATCCTCTTGTTTGTATCTATATACATTTGGATCTCGATTCACAAATCTCTTGGTTTCATTGTATCGCCTTCAATGGCATTTTAAACCTTAGTCAATAAAACACCAATGCATCACAGGAGCCGTGCGAGCAAATCAACTATGAACCCAACAAATCCAGACAGACAACTTAGCATAAAACCACTCGTACAAACAAAAATCACAGTTTGGTCTTTTGCTCACCCCACAGTCAACATATTTATGGCAAAATCACAATGAAGCCTTAAAGCAGTGGTTTCATTTAGAATCTAGCAACAAGATGCACACACTGCACGCGAAAAGCAAAAACTGACTATTTACATCTTTAAATTTTGATATCCCGACAACTTGAGAAATCTTAGCCATTGGTTCTCTTTTTCAGACTAAAGGGAGCACCATAGCCCCAAAACTTCAGCGACTCACTAACTACTTAATATAAAAATAACCAAAATCAACGAAAAATAGGGCACAAATCTCGACTCTATAACAGCAAAAAAAAAACTCGAAAAGCACCCAATAAGCGTCACCCATTGCGTACGTGGATCAATTGACGCGTAATCTCGGTCCACCGAGTAAAACGGCAAAGCGGCAATCAAGGAAAAGGAAAGAGGCACAAGAACCTAATGCGAACTCACAGAAACCCGTACGCACAATCGCACCAAGTTGCCAAATTTCCCTACTCCATTATAACTCAAAAGTCGAACAGAAGGGTCAAGCCATCACATGATAAAAATAAAAGAACCCATGATGTCAGCAATGTGACAGAATCGGAACACCACAGGGAACCATCAAACAAGATCAATTGTAAAGGAACGCAAGAACAAGAAAATCCCCCATGCGCTGAGCAATTTCTGCAATATTTACTCTGGCTAACCAAAATGCAGTGAATATTTCGGATACTGATGACAATATTTCGCAATCCACGTAACCCATAAACTGATTCTGACAGACGAGCCCCAAAACAACAAACGTGAACATGAGCAAATAACAAAACGGAAAGCGCGGATACGACTCGGGAGCAAACAAACACTGTACGAGAATTTTCCCATAAAAAAAAAAAGAAAAACAATTAGCTACAATAATCTCCAAACCAACCGTAGCTACCATTGAATTGAAGAGAAAAACAAAGGTAACACTAGAATGTAACTTAAAATTCTAGGACCTTTTCTATGTATAAACCCTAAAATTTCAAATTTAAAATTCTCACTCAATTCTCAACGAAACCATAGAAATTATTTATGGTTGGAAAGATCTAGACATGTAGAACAAAAACCTAAGGTTTCAAGATTAATCGAGCAAAAAATCCACATGAAAAAAAAAACGCCCATATTCGGCTCAAAGAGGAGGATTTCGAATTTGTCCATATATATTTGGGTTCTACAATCATATATAACTTTGCTCTAATACCACATGTAGAAAATTATTCTCATGAACAACTAATCAATTAAGAACAAACGGATCCATATATGATTGTAAAACACCGATATCAATAAACACAGCGGAATTAAAGCGTACATGTTTGAGCCATTGCTTTACTTGAAGAAAAGTAGATCATTCTGATAATCAGGGATCTATTGGAATGCTAGATCTTCCTCTCTATGACCTATTTCGATATAGCAGCTGGGATTAAAGCAACTGATAGGTATAACCTATCCTTTTATAGGCTAAAGAGGGGACCTAGCAAACCCTAATCAATAGCGTGTCAACTGGGCCCTTCCCATTACGTGCTTCAGTTAAACACAATTGCCTACACTTTGCTGCTCAACTAGGCCCGTTATCAATAGATGCCGATACCCAATTCAATAAGATCACTGTAAGGTTCATCAAATATTGGAATATCCATTAACCCAATTATTTAATATAGAAAATCAATTAATTAATGTAAGCCCATGTTATAGGAAATTTCCAACACTCAATACAAGGATTCTACTGCTGCCTCTGCCTCTTGTTCTCCCATTTTTCTTTTTTCTTTTGTGTGCTATCAATGGATTAGGGAGTTTCATCGGCAAAACATATCTCATGCAAGAGTTAATTTTTACCCATGACTTGACTGCAATTCGAAACATTATTTTTACTTATCATTTAAGAGTATCAAAGTCGTGACCATTTGATACTCCAATTTATTTTATGATGTACTAAAATAGTGGTGTGGTCACCGAACTAATTGACTTAGAAATAAACATCTCAATAGCTAAGTTTCTCTCAAATTTCCACCCCAAAGTAAGGGACGTACATTTGCTGACCAAGGCCCATGATGAACTATACGCAGTCATAGCCATTGAAATTTGTCGAATTTGAGTGAAAATCACGTGACTGACAGCTTTGCTTGTCTCCAGTCCATGCTGCTTGTGATTGGACCGTGTCTAAGATAAGAATTTCCACCCCAAAATACACGCCACATCAACATTAGTAGTGGCTCCTACATTGTTATTGTTGGGATTTTTTTCGCCCCGATCGGTGTCGGCCGATTAAATTCATGAAAAAGCAATAAGAAATCATCCAGGAACATGAAAGGGGTCGGGAAAAACATGGAAAAGGATCGGAAAACAAGAACTACGGCTTTGATACCAATGTTGGGATTGTCAGATTCCCTGAAACTGGATTCAACACTAAATCGAACCCCTAAACTAATGCGAAAGACGAGCCCGGGAAAAATTACATGTATCACCGATCAAAAGCGCACCACGAGTTCGAGCGTACCTTGTATCCACAGACTCAACACCGACGCCGATTTGAGGAAGAGAAACTGATCCCGTTCGATCCAATGACGTCAGTTTGCCTTGAAGGGAAGATGGGTGTCGCCTCTTGCGCACTGTTCTTTCCTTTGGAAAGTGTTTGAGGGAGAGAGAGGAGGAACGTACGTTATGCCAAAAGGTACGTTCCTCCCTCTTTATTTCCCTTTATATACGTTCCCTCCAAGAAGAAACGTGTCCCTTCATCATATTCCTTCATCCATGGGCCCCAATTTTGTGGGCCGGTCTTTTAGGCCCATCGTGGGCGGGCCAATTTAAGCCCATATATTAATTAAAACCATCAGTTATCAATAATTAATTAAGAGAAGAGAATTGGACGTGAAAAGAAGTAATTGTTTTATATGAAAAGAAGTTATTATTAACATGAAGAGAAGTGATTATTGAGCATGAAAAGTGGTGATGGTTCCAATAAGGTACTTATTTTCGAGAGATGTGTTGTTTTTCTATTATCACATATTGTTCTCTAAAAAAAAAAAAATACTTTCTCTTCTTCATAATACTCTATTGTTCATATTTCTCTCTTCTTATCTTTTATCACAAAAGTTTAATAACACATTTAAGATGAAATTTTAAAAGGAAATTAGAAGAAAAATAAGAGAAAGTAAGAGAAAATGGAAATGAAAAGAAAAAAAATGAAAAATATACATAAATATTTGAAAAAAAATAGAATATTATTATAATTATTTACGTTAGTGCCAACCATACCATGTAGAACAGCCAACATCCATGTTAGCAATTTTCGACCAAAATTAGCTAGATTGACCCAATTGGTAAAATTGAAAAATTTATGACTGAATTGGCAAAAATGTAATATGTTATGATTTTTTGGACAATTTTCCCCAGAGACCAATCCAAAGTACCTCACATACATAAAATAATTGCAAGTGTGGAAAAATTAGATGATAAATGGAGGTTCATCTAGCTTGCTAGCATACAGTAAAGGGAATCACGACTAGTCCATTGATGCATTAAACGATGAAGCATCATGGAAGCCCCCCGAACAGTATGTCAAAGCTCTTCCAATTGCAATGGCATCGTTAATGAAATTCTTGATGCTTTCACTTGCTGGAGCACATCATTCCTTCTCGATGATCCCGGCTATACTTGGTCCTCTGACAAACCTCTGAAACTTTGAATCGTTTCAGGATGATATCCACTCATCACGTCCAAGAAACTGAAAAGAACCTACATAGAATCAGTTGCATAGGTAAAATGTAAAAACAGAACAGATTACAGAAACGAGTTTACGTTTAACATTTTCGAAAAAGGTCCTCTCACCTTGTGACTTTGATGTTGCAGCGGATGAAGGCAGATTCTACATCTCCAAAACAATATCTGAAACCATGGCTTGAAAAGTGAGTTGTGAGGCGACTCAGGAATATGGTCATGGCCTTTAATTTTTCTGTGCCAATGTTTGACCCAAGTGGTCCTGTAAAGAACATAATTTGAACTTCCGTTTTCATCTGGGAAAGTGGCTGCCGATCAAGGTGCAGCTTTTAATTCAAGCATCTATGCAGTATTGGAAGAACAGCGTGGCCAATGAACAAGTAAGCTAACATTGGCTGTACTACTAAGATTATGAAGTTTGTCAATTTACTCCTCCTCATAAAGAAAAAACTTGAGCGTATTTCTAATGACGGGTAAATGTCAATTCACGGTTTTGATGCAGAAACCTTCAAATACTTCTCCATCCTTGATTCTTGAAGTGCACCTCTCTAAGAGGGTGCTGGCATAAATCCACTTCTGCAGACAAACAAGCTTCTTGATTAGGAAAGAATGATGAATTTTTTGCTGATCGCCTTCTTGTTACTATCTGCGCGAAATTTCCTTGCGTCTACAAAGTTCCACACTGATGGTCTGCTCAATACCAGTCTCGTCATCATCATAGTCATCTAAATCACTGTGAACTGATTCTGCGGACCACCTCCAAGATCGTTGCTTCTTTTGAGGGACAAAAGCTTGGTTAGCTCTTCTGTGGCTTTCGAACTTTTGTGAAAATGGATTTCTGCTTGAGATTTTGGTTTCCCAGCTAACCCTGGAATCAGTTTTCCCAAAAGTCCTTTTGCAAGTAATCCATGCAGCAAGTCGATGAACTCTTTTCATTGTTCTATATTAACCTGATCTGAACCATTAAGGTTTAACATGATATTAAATTCCGCCAATGCAAGAGATACATGAAGTTCATGTATATCTACGTAATTTGGTATACTCTCAACAAAACTCGTGCTCTCCAGAAGTGGAATAAGGACGAATTCCACTGAATTCCTCCAAAATATAAGGTATGTTGATTGGAAAAGTAGACACTTTTTATAATGACACGAAAGCTGTAGGCTCCGAGTAGACTCCTGGTCATTGTAATCAAGATCATGTAGTCATGTAAGGAAATGAGAAGCACGTTCACTGGCCATAGAAGCCCCCATTCACAGCGCAGATGGCAAGTGCAATGTACATATGGCAACATGGCATTCGCCAGTGGAGAGAAACAGATCAATGAAAGGCCTTTGATTCCACCCTAATGAGAGTATGGTAAGCTTCTTAACTTTCTCATCTTTTGTGATGTACATAATGAGTTAAGTATTATTATTTAGAAAGACATGCCAAAATAGTGCTTCCAGTTACGGGCTACTGGAACTGCTTAGGCTTAAGGAGTAGACGACTCCTGTCTCGCGTTCAGCTTGTTCTGCATCCAGCTGAGCAAATGAATCCTTGTATTTGTGTTTGAGAGAGCAGAGTACGAACAAAATTCATCACTGCCACAGGTGTTTATACTTTCATCTTGAATCAAGAGGATTGTGGAGTTTCTGGGATGGAGGCGCTGAAGGTGACTGAGTTACCTGATTGCGGCCCATTCTTGCCAAATGACTCACGAAAATAAATTGGATAAAGTCAAATTATAGGAGACGTGACGAACAGAACCAATAAAAGCGTCCGACTTGAGATGCCAAGATGATATGGATGCTTGATACAGCTTGCTTAACAGGCCTTTTTAGTCATCGGATGTGGAGCATCAAAGCTCTCATCCATGCAAGCGAAGGGAAGACCACTGGGGTCAGAAACCAAGGAATGTCGCTCCTGGGATTTTGACCAGTCTTTGACCCCAGATTGGCTGGTAGGGATAGTGATTTGGGAATACAGAAAGAGAAACCGAAGGTCATAATATCTTGCATTACTTGGTAAATCATTAGGCAAATGCCTCTGGTGTTATGCAGACCAGCTGCTTTTTCTCACGGGCACCTGCTCTCACCAGCATGCTTTTGTAATATGCACTTCCAGCAACTTCATTTTGTCAAGATAAGACTGTGGTAACCTTTTCTTACAAGGTGAAACCTAAAATTGAGAAGCTCAGAGTTGATTTCATTGTAAACCATGGTGCATATATGTAATCTACAATTTTCTATGAAAAGAAATTACTCGATAGCATCAACCATGTTAGATCAAACATAAAAATGAAAACGTAATTAAATACTAAAGTGATTGACAATATTAATGCAGAATACTTGCTTATACGTAATTATGACTATAACATATTACAAGCATGTTAGGTTACATTATATTCAGTGAGCCAAATAAAATTTTCACCAAAGATCATATACCATGCAGCACCACATTATGAACATAGACACGTGTGTCACGCCACCTGACGAAACCTTACGAATTCACATGCAAGTGCCGATACATAAGAAATTACACTTTTATTTTTAATTTGTTGCGGTTTTTATTCTTGTGCCTATTAACTTAATTAATCAATCAATCAGTTAATTATTATTCAACAAAGATAATCAATTAGTAATGGCCTCTATATATATCCCATAGATAAGGAAGAAAACTTATATATATATAATTATGAATCGAAAAAATAAAAATAAACAGATCCAATAAGAATAATCAAATTTTCAGATAAAAAAAAGGTAATTTGGATAGACTGCCTCTTCTCGCTTATGTTATCCATTTTTTTTAACCAAAAAAGACTTCTTGTTTGTATCACAACCAATCGAACGAACCCATATATAGATAGAAATTTTTGTTGAATGAAGTAAAGTAAAAAAACGAAATCTAAGAAAGAAAAATATAAGGAAGATAAATAAATCCATTTCTACACGATCGAATTATATTTGTTCAATACACTGTTGTCAATATGAATAATTAGAAAAGAAAAATATAGGCTCCGTTCGTTTCGCATAAAATAATTTCCAGGAAAATGTTTTCCGGATTTTTCGACATTCGTTTTACAGAAAATGAATTCCTCGAGGAAAATGAATTCCAACTTAATCTCTCTTATCTCACACCTCTACAAATCCTCACTTCCTCTTCCCTTTTCTTTTTCTTATTTTCTTTTTTTGTTCGAATTATTTTTTAATTTTCTTTTTCTTTTTTAATTCGAATTATTTTTAATTTCCTTTTTCTTTTCTATTTCTTTTCTTTTTTTCCCATCTTTTTTTTTCTTTTTCTTTTCTTTTTTTCCCATCTTCTTCTTTCTTGGCTAGTCATCGGCCATTGCCAAGCAAACCTCGAGCTCATCGATCTCAAGCTCGCACTCTGCACTCTTGCTTATCATTTTCTTTATTTATTCTACCATGCAGTTGTACATTGCTCAAATAAATGGCTCTACATGCTTTGCTTCGCTTTTTTTTTTTTCTTTTGTTTATTAAAACACAAAAGATGCAAGGGAAGAACATGCCACTCAACTTAACTGAAAGATTCTTATGAGGGTTCTACATGTTTTTCTTCTTTTCTCTTTTTTTTTTTAAATCCATACGAACATTTTTTTAGAGTAGATGAGCATTTGCCAACAATGAGGGAATAAAGATATGAAGTAAGTTTGCTCGATAAAGGCAAGTTCATATTTGATAAATTTATAGGTCGGTAAGTAATGCATGCCTAACCACTAGGGTTTGCTCCAGTGGCCACCCTTCCAACTTGGAAGGGGGAGGTCGGGGATTCGAATCTCCACTTTCTCAGGGGGGTTGGGATGGGGACGCCGTAGTTTCAGAAGTGAGTTTCGACTCCCACGCTCTACAAGGTAGCAGGGCAAAAGTCTGAGAGTGGGACTGATAAAAATAAAAAAGTAATGCATGCCTAAGTGGTAAAGTCTTAGAAATTATTTTCCAAAACATTTTCAGATTTTAGCCGAACACCATAAAATATTATCATCTTCTTGGAAAATGACTTCTAGGAAAATATTTTCCATAAATTGCCTATTTTCCGCGAACCGAACAGACCATATATGAAATGTAAGGAAGAGACTTTATACACAAACATATGTATGTACGTATTGCAAACTTTTAACCAATACCAAAGAAATAGGAACGCGTGCTTCTTTATCTTGGATTAAAAGATTTCACATCTTAATTTTTCAAGATATATAATTGATGAGTAATGACCTCTTTATGTATTACGCTATCAAATTTTAAAATATTTTATTAAAAACATCAATGCTAAATAAATAATTAAGCTTGGTTTATTCTAATTAATGTAAGGGAAGGGGAAGGGATTGCAGTTTCGTGATACCGTGACTCGACCACGAAACTCCCTTCTACCCAACTTCCCGATTATTTATGTCTAGACCGTTAATGAATTGTTCATGCTTTCAATTGCTGTAGTATACAGCCCTTACCGACGTTGCTAGCTGTTATTGGATGCTCTGCCGAACCTCTTGTAAAGTGAATATATAATGACCGAGGCCTCATTGTATAATATTGTCTGCTTTGAACACTGAGTCCTCACGACTTTAAAACACGTTATACAGTTAAAGGGTCCGAACCATTATAAACTGGCCCAGGACTCTCCCTAAGCGATGTGGGACAAGAGGGAGAGGACCCCTTCCTTGCGCACGTCCGAGAATCAAGGCGCAGACGCACCGCCGACCCTCCTCCCCGCGCACCGCCGCTCGGGCCGTCACAGAATAGTTTCGGGATGATCCTAGACTTATATCTTTATGAAACTAAAATGTACACGCATAGATACATATGGATATGTGAATACTTACAAATAGTCTAGAGAAACGAGTTTGTCCTATGGCATTTTTGGAGAATGAAACTATGAGGATCCTCTCACCCTGTGATTTTAAGGCGGCAGTTGGATGAGGCAGTTCTACATCTCCAAAAAGATATCTCCAACCAAGGGTTGACAGATCAATTGGTCAGCTAACTGTTTTAGGATTTTGCTATTCGCCATGCATATCTGGCTATGTTTGATTCAGGAACGTGGACGTGTCGTTACATTTTCTTTTTTTGTCAGTCCTATTCTATTCCTACTCTAACTCTTACTCTCAGACTTTTGCCTTGCCTCCTTGCAGGGTGTGGGAGTCGAAACCCACTCATGAAACTAATTCGTCATCTCCCCAACCCTCCCTGAGAAGGTGAGAATTCGAACCACCACCTCCCCCTTCCAAGTTGGAAATGTGACCATTGGAGCAAACCCCAGTGGTTGTCGTTACATCTTCACTGAACATATTTGACCCAAGTGGTTCCCTAAATGTAGGACTTGTGTTCGTCTAGGAAAGTTGCTGCCAATCAAGACATAGCTTTTGGCTAAAACATTTATACAGCGCACTGGAAGTGGCAGCACCACGATGAGCAAGTAAGCCAAGAGTGGCTGTACTGCTAAGACTACGAAATCCGTTGATTCACTCCTTGTAATGCAACTCCTTACGGTCAGAATCTGTTTTTGACCAATTTTCTGATATCTTCCCCGTTGTTTTTTCCTCTACTAATTACGGCAGTGGTTTATGCCAAAGTATTTCTTAACCAATGATGCTCGAGATGCATTTCAGGGATAGATTTTCTTGTGAATTATTGTACTCAAAAGATGCACCATGAAAAAGAAGGGTTAGCTAACTAAATTTTTTAGTTTCCAATGATACTTTGTGCTGAGAATAAAACAGCACAAAATTATGATAATAAAATGAGTACACGGATAAACGACCTCATTCTTATCTGATGGTACAAGATAGGGCTTTGCAAGAATCTCTAACTAAATATTACATCTGGAAGCCAACTCAAACCGCAACTTAGACAAACACGAAACTGGACCATGAGTGGGGGAGGCTATGTTTTGGAAAGTAAACTGGTGTGTGCAAGGTTGTGGTACAGACTAACGAGTTCTGCAATATCCATAATTCACGAATTTCTAATGACAGTAAAGTTCAATTCACGATTTTAATGCTGGAACCTTCAAATATTGATTAAAGAAAAGCTCAACCATGTACGGACCTTCCGCATCCTTGATTTATGAATTGCACCTCTCAAAGTGTGCGCTGGCATGAATCCACTTCTGTAGACAAACATCTTCTTGATAAGGAAAGATAATTATTCTTTCGCCAATCGTTCTTGTTCCTATCTGCACAAATTTCCTTGCATCTACGAAGTATCGCACTGATGGTCCGCTCGATATCAATCTCGTCATCATCATAGTCATCTCAATCACTGTGAAACAAACTGCCCATTCTGCGGTCCACCTCCAAACTCGAGGGACAGTTGTTTTCTGTTTCGCTGGTTGTTTTAAGTGACAAAAGCTTGGTTAACTCTTTCTGTAGCTTTGTAGGATGAAATTGATTTTCCTAGAGATCTTGGTTTTCCCTGCTTCCCTTGAAATCACTTTTCCCAAAAGTAATCCATGTGGCAGTCAATGAACTCTTCTCAAGGTTCTAGTTTCATCTAATCTGAGCCATTAAGATTTAACAATATATTAAATTCCACCAATGCAAGAGACAACATGAAGTTCATACATATCTAGATCAATGTGGTCTACTCACAATAAAACCCATGTCCTAGAAGTGGAATAAAGAACAGATTCCCCTTAATTCCTCCAAAATATAAATCAAGTGGATTGGAAAAGTAGGCACCTTGTGTTGGATGAATTCTCTTAAAGTATTTTGAAGTTGACAAAACATTTTTATCAATCTAGTCTGAAGACTTACAGACTCTATTGACAAAGTCTGAAGATCAAAGTCTGAAGCTAGCAAGACTCAAGACTTATATTTCAAAGTCTACTCACATGGACAGTTTCCAGAACGACGTTTATTCTGATCTTATATGATATTTATTCTAACGACTAGTTGATATCTTTCTACTGGATTCAGCACTAATCGATCTTACTTTCATATGGAATATGTTTAGATTCTCTAAAGATTTCGCAACTTATATTTGGAATGATTTACTTATGGAAACCGAGATCCTGATTGTATGGGCGAGCAGGATTGATGGGCTATCAACACTTACCTTAAAGAACTCGAGATCTCTCTAATTGATTATGTCCAACGGGTTGATTGGAAGAACTTCTTTGGAATGTGCCAACGGTATTGAAGGCATGAAGAAGTATATAAGAGAGTTGCTCTAGTTGTTGAAGGGTGCGGATAGAAGAATTCCAAAGTCTGAATCTCCTTTTCTATTTTGCGATATCATTCTTCGAGCGTTACATGTAATCAAAAGAGAGATCATATTGTAGTGAGACCTTGAAGAAGTGTAGTAGAGTAATCTACACTGTGGACTCAAGAGCGTGAGACTGTAATCACTCTTATTGATTCTTAGTGAAATCCAGCCAGAAGGACTGTCCGTGCGGGAGAGTGGACGTAGGCTTGGTCTAAGCCGAACCACTATAAATCTGGAGTCTTGATTCTCTATCCCTAATCCTTTATATCTTTAACTGTTTTCATTTGCTGCAATGGTTGGTTTTAAGTTATTTATATCTTATTTGGTTTAATTTATTAAAATCGCTTTAAACACCTATTCACCCCCTCTAGGTGCTAATTCTAGTCCTAACACCTTGTACAATGTTATAAAAGTTGTAAGCTCTGGGTAGATTCCTAGCTACTACAATCAAGATCGTCCAATCATGTAAGGAAATGATAAGCGCGTTCACTAACTGTGAAAGTATCCATTCACAGTGCATTTCCGTAAGCAAGTCTAGTGTACACATGGTAGCATGCTAACGTCGCGTTTGCGAGTGGAGAGAAACAGATCGATGAAAGTCCTTCAATTCTACCCTAATGAGAGTGTGGTTCGTTCTTAGCTTTCTCAGCTTTTGCGATGCACAGTACAAAGTCAAGAATCATCCATTACAAAGACATGCCCAAATAGTACTTATGGTGACAGGTTGCTGAAAACTGCATCGGCTTTACGAGTATGCTCCTCCTATCTCATCGCAACCTGTGTTTTTACCTTCATCTTGAGTCAGAGGATCGTGGAGTTTCTGGGATGGAGGTGCTGAAGGTGACTGAGGTGTAGATAAGATTAGTTAACGTGGTTCAAAATGGCCGGTGTAGGCATTTATAATTGGATACAATGAGCTCGTGGAAACCAGCTGAACAGCTTTTCTTGGTGGTTCCGGGTACCTGAACGCGGGCCCTCTCTCGCCACTTGACTCTCCTATGAAAATATATTGGATAAAGTCAATCCAAGGAATGTCACTTGACATATTGGAACGGAAGATCGCAGGCGTTAGAAACCAAGGAATGTTACTTCAGGGATTTTGACCAGTGTTTGACCCCAGATTGGCCTATACATTTTACAACCAATCAAACAAGTTATTCAGCACCTATTAGCTTTGGAAATTGAGCGAATGAGGAGCCATCCCAACATGTACAGGACGATTCAATTGTCTTTCTTTCATTAAGATTCACGAATAAGCATGAAAAGCTAAGCTGTTTAAGCTGATCATGCATAGAGATTTAGAACTCCCTCTTGGATCGAGACTGCAGATAACTTACATGCACATCTTTCAAACCTGTCACTCAGCGAACCATATTCATGATGTGCATGCTTTCGAAGCCAAAAGATCTTCAGATCTTGCAAAGAGAGAACCATCTGCAATTTGCCATGATAACACAAACCGCACAAGGCAAGGCTCCCGTTTCAGAAACAGATCTATGCTGGCAGAAATCAACACTAGCAGAACACAACGACCTTGAAGTCCTCATCTTAGAGAAAGAATCATTTCATATCTTCATTGAATTTTGAAGCCATACGGTCAGATCAATGTAGTCCTTTTCTCATCCCAGGACCAGATAATCATAATAATATAACTAACTAAAAATCACATATGGTTGGCACAGTAGGAAAGCTGGTCTTGTATCCTAGCTCATCAGGCGCTCCACGAGCTTGTCTTCAGTTTAGGAAAGTCTCAGCCCGCAACACATGGGTGTCGGCTATTTTGGCAGAAAACTGTCCATGTGAATTGGTGTAGCATTCTAATTCGCATGAAAGGAAAGAACCTTCATAGTCCGAGCGTGAAGCAATTACCATATTGAAGATACCTTACTGGAGAGTGCTTGATTTGGTAGTTCATACAAACCATGGGGGAAAGCTCCCAAAATTCCTTGCATTCGTTAAACTAGCGATGGAACTAACACTCTTTAGTTCCACAAACCTGTACTAGTTGCTGTATGATATCATTGATATGATGTCCATTACAGTCCTACTTTCTCTATATAACTTCCTCTGTAAGACCATGAGAGATTCTTAAAAGCGTCATTTTACACTAAAATATATATACATGGAAAGATGATACAAATCGAGCTCCAAGATTTCAGTGCCCCTGCTTCTTCATTGCAGCACCGGTGAAGCTTTAATCTCTCATGCAACTATCAGAGCAAACATAATCTAAGTGTAGATTCGAAGAAAGAAGATGAAGCCCTGGTTCATCTTGCTAGGATTCAGGAGATCGTGAACCCTTTCTCATGCATTAATGAGATTGCCTGCCACTCCAGCCATTGCATTTATTCTGACGTTTGCATACAGAAGAAAGGTCATCGAGAGCTTCTAGTACTTGTAGACATGATCTTCGTACATGTGGGTTGTCATGTTCAATGACTGCAGCATCGCTTCTCCTTTTTTGTTGAAGCTGAATACAGAAATCCCGCCATTATTAATATCTGTTGCTCGAAACCTGAAAAAGTGGCAAAAGAAAGTCAAACAGATATATTACAGAGAAAATCTGGCAGTTGTAGAATGACATCCATGAGTTTCATAGACTTTGATGAAGAGCGAGTCAAGGCTATTGCCATTTGCCATAAAGAAATGCAAAACCATCCTTGGATCTTTGCAGATATACAAGAATTGTAGACAGAGGAGGCATTGCACCAAGCCAAGGTAACAATTCTCAGGAAAAAAAAAAAAAAAAAATTCGCTCATGAGCATTCCTTTTGGAGTTTTCATGATGATTGAATACACCAACAACATTTTTTAATGAACAATCCAAGCACTGCTTAATAATCATAATCCTGCACCTACCTCTCTGGCCCTAGACCAAGAGCTACACATATCAGTGCCCTCAACAGTGATTTGTGGGTCACAACCAGAAAATCTTTCCCCTGGAAAAACAGAAAAAGGAGGAAGATGAGTGGCAAGGCAACTCTCAGCAACAAAATATCTCATGATGAGTAGAGAACTAACAGGAGATAGCAAGATCTCCTTCCAAGCCTCTCTTGCTGTCCCCCACAAATCCCTTATAGGGTAAACACCATACACGCAAAAGTTTGATGGATCCTCCCTCCATGTTGTATACTCCTTTGGATATATCTTCCGAGCATCAACTGCCTCCAAATTCTGAGTTTCATTTAGCATAAAGGCATATAACAAAAGCTAAAGGTAAAATTTATGAGTGGAAACGAAGTTTATGGCTCAACGAACTTGAAATTTGAATGCTTCAGGAACTTAGCACAGATAAAGCAGTGAAAAGCACGACAAATTTATGTCAACAACAGCTAACATAGGAAGCATTATTGAGATTTGAGCCGCCTGAATCAGAAGAAGACGAGAACTGACCATTTTTCATTCCTTCAAGGTAGAATAGATGGGCCTCCTTCAGTGAATCCAGGAAAATCAATGGCTCTTCCCTTCCTTGCCATAGGACTTCCGCAGTAGTCTGTATTAACACTCAAAAACTGATTGCTGATAAAAGGATGACTAAGTACTAGTTTGACCATCTTGATTATCATTTTCAAACCTTCGCACGGGATATTGGACTTGAGAAACACTGATCAAAGTGCATTTCTGACAAGGCTTGTCTGCACCGCTCAGCTTGCTTCACCCCTGTCTCTGTTAGCACAGAAAGATTTGAGCTTCCCTGTGTTTCATAAATGGGAAGATTATTAGCTGAAGAATTACTCTAAAATCATCACAAGTGAAGAAAATATATGATAAAATGACAAGATTTGTCAGGTCACAAACAATCCAAGCGACAGGAAGTGAACTATCTTTCCCTAGTAAAATGTCTATTAACTTAATCAGATAACAGCCAAACCTGGACTCTGCCTTCTTCATTCCAAGAGCTAAGACCATGCCTAACAAGAGTGACCCTCTTTGACAATTCCAGCATCTTCCCAGTAAGTGATGTTGTTGCTCTGGAAAAATCATACGCACCACCAGTCACAGAAGCACCATTTTCAAGTCTCTGTGGAGGAGGTGTGGGTTAAATTACAACCAACTCGAGTTGAAACGTCCATCGAGAAGTAATCAGCAAGATGACTACTGCAGATCTCTCTCGGTCGCCAATAAATTGAAGATATTCCACAATAAAAGATGCTTTCTAGCTGAAGTAATGATCAAAACCGACGCATCGCCAAACCAGCCAAATTATACTTTCATGGTTTCTTTTGCCAAATTAAAGTTATGATAAAAGCCCATGACTTTTGATGGATAAACATAGACTTCGTCCAAGCATAAAGAATTTCTCTTTTTCTTTTCTCTATAATTTTGAAACATAAGATCAGTCATCAACTGTATTGCAGGAATTGCAGACCAATGGCGCTCTATAATTCTTCCCACATTACTCTCCCAACAAATCACTCTTCACCTACCAGTTTGCATATAAACCTCACTAGTTTTGCATCTCGCCACGCTCGTGCTTCGTCTATCACTCGTTTCACATCAGACGAACGTGGTTTCGCAAATCAACCGGCATTCCGAATCAGACAGTCCCATCCGACTGACAACCCACGAGGCCTCACAATCAGTCACTCCATGTCTACTCTGCTCTACTCTACACGCAACAACTCGGCACATGCAGGAACACATGGACCAAGAAGAGGAAGTAGAAGAGTCGTTACCCTCGGTTAAAGGCGGCGCGGGGCTTGCCTCGCACCGCACCGCCGGAACGGCCGAGCTGCGGCGGCGGTGGAGCTCCGGTGGCCTCTGGACGCCGACCCCGAACCTCGACGACCTCGAGGAGGAGGTCGCGAACGGAGGGCTCGTCACGGCGGTGATGACTCCCGGGACCATTCTTTTCCGGCGACGAGCGTCTTCGATCGACGACTTCCGATGCGGGGAGAGAGAGCTCCGACACGCCTTTCAGCGATGCGGGACTGCTTTCCGGACAACGAATGTTGTCCTCACAAGTCTCGCGGCTTTGGTCGTCGCGGAGGATATGCCCTGTCAGATACCTCGTCGTCAGTGCTTCCCAAGCTTTTTGAAATTTGTCTCATTAGATAGTTTTTCACCAATTGAAAAATAATTCAATTATCAATAATAATATATATCTGAATATTTTCGTTCGTTCATTTTGATAAGCGACGTAAACAATCTTTTTTTTTGAAAGATATTTTTTAATTAATTTATTTTTCAAGAAACAAATGAAACTCGTTTCTATATCAGTTTTCTTTCATTTTGCAATTGAATCTTTTTTGCTAAATATATAAATAGAAATACTAACATGGATTGGCATATCGACATCAACTTAGCGCTGATTGGACTAATTGAAAATAATATGGATTTGTTTGTGGCGTTTATGATGATGACAATGGTCAAAATATTAAGAAATAATAATCCAAAACTGTCGTAGGAATAGAGAGAGAAGAGGGAGGTGGGTGGGGAGCCGCCGGTCGGGCATGGCTGTCCAAGGACTGTCGGCCTGGCTGGCCTCCGGCGACAAGGGGCGGGAGCACCGCCGCAGCCTTTCGATTCACAGAGAGAGAGGGAGTATAACTTATTCATTCGCAAATGCTCTTCAGTTTGCTGGGGAAAGGGTCACGTCGGAGAAGCGCGCGTCCGGCGATGAGGGTATTGAACGCCGTCCGATGAGAAGTGAGGTTGCATTTTGAGACGGTGTTGTGTGGTACAAGAAGCAATTTGAGAAAATGCTGTTTAGGGAGAACTTGAATGTGGTCAATGTGGGGAATATACGAAACTTTCATTCAATTATGTCTTGTCTTTTCTAAAGAGTTTATTCAAGAAATTCAAAACGGTCAATCAAAGAAAGCCAAGTTCTTCTACCAAAAAGAACTCAAGCCAAATCGTTAGGCCTCTTTGGGTCCCATTATATTGCTGAAAACTTTTTGCCGGGAACCTCTTTCTCATTTTTTGCGTAGCTTAGAAAAATGAGTCGAAAATAATCATTTCATAATCAACAGAAAATGCATGTTAAATTTATAAAAATGATTTTCTCTTTTACAAATCATATAATTTTTCAAAATACTCTATGCTCAGTCCGAAAACCTCAAATCTTGGGCACAAGGACCCCAATGATAATGCCCAAGTCCATAAAGGCTAGGCTCGAGATCTCAATTGAGCTAGGGTTCTCAAAGTGATCATGTGTGGGTACTAATCTCTCGTGCATAAGTTATCGATGCTTGGACCTAGGTCCACGAAAGCTAGGCTTAATCTCAAGCTCGAGTCTCTTAAGATTGAGCCTTGGACCTCAGCGTCGCTTGGGTCCACAAATGCCCCAAGTCCCTTATGGCCATACCCCGTTACCTAGCTATTGTGGCCGAATAACTTGCACCCCAAAATCCATAGAGGCTAAGCCCGATTCCTTAGCTATTGGGCCTTGCTCCATAAAGGTTGGGCCCCAAACCCAAGTCCCCATGCCTAGGTCTCTAGTGACCATGCTCGAGTACCTCACTCTCATGCCCAAGCTAGCAACACTCGAGCTTGGAAGGTTACTCGACTTGAGTCCTCGAGTCTTGAATGCAAGACCTTGGGTGAAACTTGAGACTTTTTTTCTCAAATACATTTGAGGAGTTTCTTTTGTGACCAACGTTAGGCGATAATTTCCATATCATTTACAAAATGCAACCAAACATAGGAAAAATGACCATTTACGTTGAGAATAAATTTCTTTGAAAATATTTTCCTAAAAAGTTAATTTTCAGTCAAATACAAGGAGCTTATTAGGATCATATTTATCAACTATAATTGATTTATGGATCACTAAGAATTGATGTTTCAAACAATGTTATGCATTGTTAAATATACGACAACAGATCTTGTAACAACAAATAATAAATCTTCTTAAATAGTCATCATCTATCATACGAGGAAAAAAAGAAAAAAAGAAAAAAAAAGTTAGCTTATGTTACACAATGTATAAAAAGTAAACTATTTTTTTTTTCAGGTGCTTATGTCAACCTTAAGAAAAAAGGTGTCGATAAAATATGACAAGAGATAAAAAGGTAAGGAAAATCTAATTCAACGAAACACTTTTTAAATTTCAAGGATATAACATTCGTAATTCTTATATTACCCGAACAGTACATTTCTTAGCAGAAAAATGAAAAATGGAAAATAATTTATATTTTATCTGTAGATTTTTCGCAACACGCCTTCTCGAAAAAAAAATTTTCAAAAAAAAAAAAAATTCTAAACATCTCACGTAATAAACCGTGCAAAACGTAAACCCACACCTCCTTCCCGAGAATAGTTGACCCTCCTCCCGTCCGTCTCCCCTCTATAAATACCCCCTCACCCCCTTCATTTCTTACTCTTTGGAGAGACTCGCGATCTCTCCCCCTCCGCCCAACCCCGTGCGCGAGCAGCCGCGCCGCGAACTCCTTCCCTCCCAAACGAATCGAACTCCTTCGAACGAACGAACGAACGAACTCGCTCCCGAACTCGAACCACGCTAACGCCGTAAAGCTCAATCCAAGGGGAGAATCCAGGGGGCGATTTAGGGTTTCGAAGCTCGCGGCCATGGAGGAAGAGCAGGAGTACGATCCGGCGTACGCCGAGGGGGAGGAGGACGACGACGACATCACGCAGGAGGACGCGTGGGCCGTCATCTCGGCCTACTTCGAGGACAAGGGCCTGGTGCGGCAGCAGCTCGACTCCTTCGACGAGTTCATCCAGAACACGATGCAGGAGATCGTGGACGAGTCCGCCGACATCGAGATTCGCCCCGAGTCGCAGCACAACCCCGGCCACCAGCCCGATTTCGCCGAGGTCGGTTTTTTCGTGTTCCGCTGGAAACGAGCTCGCGGGCTTCTTTTTGCGCGTTTTGGATTTCGATTCGGACGGGGTTTTAGGTTAGTGACGGCTGGTTTGAGGACGAGAGTGTTGGAGTTGTGGTTTTGGAGATGGTCTAACTCTAGGCGGTTGCGATTCTTCGGTGAATACGGTTATAACTATGGATGTCGCATAGGCTGTTCTTGGTTGGAGCAGGTTATGAGTCTTGCTTATAGAAACGGTTCAGAAGCCTTGTCCATTTGAGGTTTGTGAGGCACGTTGTCGAGCTTGAACGTACTTAGTTTCGTAACATCAGTTCATGGGGTTCTCTCTTAGCTCGGGAGTACGACAGTGGTCTTCAGTTGTCGAGAATTTGATAAACCTTAGTTGAGGTTATTTTGAAAAGATATGTACGCCGGAAGGCGTTCCCATGGTGAAAATATTCTATCATTTTCTGTTTGTGGAAAGACTGGTTTCATTTTGTTGCTGCAAGTCCTGTTGTACATGGCAGCAGCATTCGAGAAGTGAGAACTTTAGAGGAATGAAAGGGCAAAATATTTGAATTCCTTTTTGTTCTTTGAGTTAATTAAGACCAAATTGAGGCTAGATTAATTTCAGGCTTAGTGTGTGCTCCTAAGTCCAAGTTGGATTTGAGAAAGGATGGAGTTGGTTTGTAATTTGTTCAAAATTACATATGTATGATGAGTATTTCTCATGTCTTTTCATTTTTGCGGTGTAACTTCCGACGTCACCAGATGATGGCAAATTCTACTTGTAGCATTTGAAATTGTGAAGTTCTTGCATATTACTCTGGTCAAAGTTACAAAGCAATATTATTCCCACAAAGTGGGTGAATAGTCTGTCGAGTAATTTTTGAGGGATAAGGTCAACTGTATCATGTGTGAACCAAGCATAGAAACAATGCTATGAAATTCTGTATACCAGACCCTTGTTGATTATCATTGGTATAGTCATAGACCACCTCAAATATTGTTTGTCTGATTGGATCCATCTAAGACACAGAATACAAAAAGATATTGATCCCTTTTGTCATGGATAAGGATGCTCTCCTCTCCTTTTGTAATGTTAATGAGACACATATTCGTGCAAAAGATTAAATGACAGTGACTTTGGTGGAGAGAATTTCAAAGAATTGCTGAGGGAGGAGAAATTTCTGAGTGGTGATATATGGCTAGTTGATGACAGTGGGTTGGAAAACTCGACTAGACAGCATGACTTCATAGAGTTGCTTGTTTTGATTACATGTTAGTCAAGTTCGCTAAGTAACTACTTTTGCAATTGCATCTTGCTTGGCTCTTAATGCTTTTTGTTGGCCTGCAGACCATATATAAAATCAACTTTGGTCAAATATACTTGAGTAAGCCGATGATGACCGAGTCAGATGGAGAAACGGCAACTTTATTTCCCAAAGCTGCAAGGTTGAGAAATCTGACGTACTCAGCTCCCTTGTATGTTGATGTTTCTATGAGAGTTATCAAGAAGGGACATGATGGTGAAGAACTCACTGAACCTCAGGACTTGCAAAAAGTTTTCATTGGAAAGGTCTGTTATTTGAGTACTAGTATGGTGATATCGTATATCAGGAAGCAGCCCATGTTAACTGTTTTGATGTCATTGATATTAGGTCCCTATAATGCTTCGATCAAGCTATTGCACATTATTCCAGAATTCAGAGAAGGATTTGACTGAACTTGGCGAGTGTCCTTATGACCAAGGTGGTTATTTTATCATTAATGGAAGTGAAAAGGTTTTAATTGCTCAGGAGAAGATGAGCACCAACCATGTGTATGTGTTCAAGAAGAGGCAGCCCAATAAGTACGCCTATGTTGGGGAAGTTCGGTCAATGGCTGAATCTCAAAATAGGCCACCCAGCACAATGTTTGTCCGCATGCTTTCTCGCACAAGTGCCAAAGGGGTAATGCAATTTCTCTATTCCTTCTCTGTGTGCACTTCCGTTTTTCTGGGTGTTGATCGTTCTGATTGGGGTTTGGGGTCTGTAACGACAAGGTTGGTGGGTTTGGAAGGGTGCAATGGTTCTTTTTTACTTCTAACTGCTTGAATACATGGCTGTTGTAATTGGAAAACTGCAGGGATCTTCAGGGCAGTATATCCGGGCGACTCTTCCATATATTCGGACAGAGATCCCTATAATAATCGTGTTTCGAGCTCTGGGTTTTGTTGCTGATAAGGACATACTGGAGCATATATGTTATGACTTCTCTGATACTAAAATGATGGAGTTGCTTCGTCCTTCTCTCGAGGAAGCATTTGTAATACAAAATCAACAGGTATTTTTGTTTCTGTCATCTCTTCTTCTGGGATAAAAGGCAATCACACAGAGATGTTGAATCTTTCTAGGTTGCATTCGATCTCCCGGGCCAATGCATAAATATTCTTTTTCAGACTGGGGCTGCTAAGGGAGTTTATTGCCTTGAGCATGACTTTTTATTGTTAACTAGGATGAGGAAATGGACTTCTGTTTCTAAGTTATAAGTGGAAAGACATGAGCTTTTTGCTTGATGATGGATTTACGATTTTTTCTGTTTACAGTCTGCGACTTTTATCTATACAAGAGTTTATGATGTTTTATCAGTTTATATTTTCTAGTCAACAGTTTTGTAATTAGAATGATGCAACTATATTTCTTGATGTCATAGTATGTGATATCTTTACATCTTTTTCCTTGCATATGAACCACATTTTTCTTGTGTCTACCAAGAAATAAGTTGAGTCTTCTAGTTCCAGCACAAGTTATCCGGCCTTCTTGACATGATCTAGCCTTCTTTTAACTGTAGGTTGCTCTAGACTACATTGGTAAGCGAGGAGCGACAGTTGGTGTGACTCGAGAAAAACGTATAAAGTATGTGGCAACCACTGTAACATTTGCTTCAGGCAACTTTTAATAATATTGTGGTGACTTATGTCCTTCTTTGCACAGGTATGCCAAAGAAATCCTTCAGAAAGAAATGCTTCCACATGTTGGTGTTGAAGAGTATTGTGAGACAAAAAAAGCTTATTACTTTGGGTAGGTTCATTTCTCCTCAAAATGTAATTTTGCATGGAGACACAGCAAGTGCTTAGTAAGTCTGTGCTGCTTGCACCAGATACATCATCCATCGGCTTCTTTTATGTGCTCTTGGTCGAAGGCCAGAAGATGACCGTGATCACTATGGCAACAAGAGGCTAGATCTTGCTGGACCTTTACTTGGAGGCTTGTTCAGAATGGTCTGTCCTATGGAAGTGTCTGTTGTGGAATTCCTTTGCTGGTCCGTTATTTTTTCTGTGTTCTAAGATTATTTTCCTTTTGGTATATGCAGCTTTTTAGAAAATTGACAAGGGATGTTAGGGGATATGTGCAGAAGGTTAATTACTATATCCCCTTCTACTGAACCACATCTTGGCCATACCACTTCTGTGTCCTTACCGGTGTTCATGAATGACAGTGCGTTGACAATGGAAAGGATGTCAACCTCCAATTCGCAATAAAAGCAAAAACCATAACTAGTGGTCTTAAGTACTCGCTTGCCACGGGGAACTGGGGACAAGCCAATGCTGCTGGAACAAGAGCTGGAGTGTCACAGGTTTATTGCATTTTCTTTTTCCAGAAGTTGCCTTTTAAGTTTGTCATGATAATGTACCCAATGCTTTTGAATTTCGATTATGAGGATTTTTTCCTCAGTGCTGTTGATGGGAAACTTTTATTGATATTCAGGTGCTGAATCGGTTAACATATGCTTCGACGTTGTCACATTTGAGAAGACTAAATTCACCAATAGGGCGTGAAGGTAAAGTTATTTACTCTGGGAGCTCCAGTTGTGTGGATTGTTCTTACCGTGGAGAATGTTTTATCAACAGTTATCAAGGCATGTGCTTGTTTTTCTCATTTTTTTTTTCGCATGAGTAATGCTTTTCTCTACAGGTAAATTGGCAAAGCCACGACAGCTGCACAATTCGCAATGGGGAATGATGTGTCCAGCTGAGACTCCTGAGGGACAAGTGAGAATTTTACCTATTAGCAAATATCTATGTTGGTTTGTGAAGATAATCTCTTATTTTATGGTGTTTTTTAATTCAATTGATATGTTAATCAGGCTTGCGGACTGGTGAAGAATCTTGCTTTGATGGTCTATATTACAGTCGGGTCAGCGGCATATCCCATATTGGAATTTTTGGAAGAATGGGGCACGGAGAATTTTGAGGTTGTCAAAGTGTTTTTGCTAATTGATCTAGTTCTGTGTTTTCTTAAGGATTTTTAACAAATTATATTGTTTATTCATGGTAGGAAATTTCTCCTGTGGTTATTCCTCAAGCGACAAAAATTTTTGTCAATGGTTGCTGGGTTGGCATCCATCGTGACCCTGATATGTTGGTGAAAACGTTACGACGGTTGAGGAGAAGGGTGCGTGTATAAGATCTTTTATGCTTAATAGTTAAGAGTACTTCTTGTCAGGCTTTTTCAGGATCAGCAGCGCATGTTTTCCAATGTTCTTGTTATGATAAGGATATCTAGATACTAGTTGATGAAGAGATTGAGAGTTAGCTCCTGGTGCTGATGGGCTCTCACATTGTGCAGGTTGATGTCAATACCGAAGTTGGGGTTGTCAGAGATATCAGATTGAAGGAACTGAGGATATACACTGATTATGGACGGTGTAGTCGTCCACTGTTTATAGTTGAGAAGCAGAGACTTCTAATAAAGAAGAAGGATATACATGCATTGCAACTGAGAGTATGCCTTCAAATGTAAACCTGTTATTTGCCTGAAACACTGCTGGTGCTTATTTTGAGTCTTTATCTGCTTTCCAGGAAGGCCCAGATGATGTGGGGTGGCATGACTTAGTGGCTAAGGGATTCATAGAGTATATCGACACCGAGGAAGAAGAAACTACTATGATTTCCATGACCATTAATGTGAGTGGATAGATTTCTCAGAATAAGCATGTTTTGGAGCATCTCAGTGACACACCCAATTTAAATTGCCCGACATCTGTTTCAGGACCTTGTGCAAGCACGGCTTAACCCTGAGGAGGCATATTCAGAAACTTACACCCACTGTGAAATCCATCCATCATTGATCCTAGGTGTTTGTGCTTCAATCATACCGTTCCCTGACCATAACCAGGTAGGCCAGTCATGCCAATGAACTTCATTTAGCAAAGTTAATCGTAGGAATTCAACTTAAAAGCGGGGTTTTTCTTTTGGTGGGCTAGTCTCCACGTAATACGTATCAATCAGCAATGGGAAAGCAAGCCATGGGAATTTACGTCACCAACTACCAATTTCGGATGGTGGGTTTTCACTCCAGATTTTTATGATTTTTTTGTTTCCTTAATATAATCGATTCTTGCTTAAAACATGTTATCTTTCCAGGATACATTGGCATATGTGCTATACTACCCTCAAAAGCCTCTTGTTACTACACGAGCTATGGAGCACCTTCACTTCAGGCAGCTCCCTGCTGGCATTGTAAGCATTTAGTTTTGGGAGTGGGTTGCATCTTATCTTATTATGCTTTGTCACACCTTTTGTACCTTGTTTTGGTTAGAATGCCATTGTCGCCATTGCTTGCTATTCTGGGTACAATCAAGAAGATTCCGTCATTATGAACCAGTCATCAATAGATCGTGGATTTTTCCGATCTCTGTTTTTCCGATCATACAGGTAAAGATGCTACTGGCTTGGTGATAAACCTGTTGATATTTTAAATTATTTCCAATTTAGTTTTAATATTGCGTTAAAACTATTCTCTTAGGGATGAGGAGAAAAAGATGGGGACTCTGGTCAAAGAGGATTTTGGTCGTCCTGACAGAGCCAATACAATGGTGAGAACCATTTGAATGCTCTTCATCCTTTCCTATTGCGAAAGTAGTGGGATCTAACTTCATCTTTGTTGCACAGGGCATGAGGCATGGTTCCTATGATAAATTGGACGATGATGGCCTTGCCCCTCCTGTGAGTACTTGCACGTCCACTGGATAACCTGTTTTTGGTTTAAAGATAGTTTCACTTAATTCAGTTTTCTGTGATAGGGAACGAGGGTTTCAGGTGAAGATGTCATTATTGGAAAAACAACTCCAATCGCACAAGATGATGCTCAGGGACAAGCCTCCCGTTATTCAAGGCGCGATCACAGCATAAGTTTACGGCACAGTGAGACTGGGATAGTTGATCAGGTTAGGCCTGCGTTGACTTCACTGATACAGGCTTAGCGTACTGTTTCTTTTGGTTCTGAATTAATGATTGCTTACCTGTTGGTTTACTATTTCAATAGAGATTCTTGCAGTAATCAAACCTTCTATTTTGATTCGATCCCCTTTATACTTTGGCGAATGCAGGTTCTGCTGACGACAAATGCTGATGGCTTGAGATTTGTCAAAGTAAGAGTGAGATCTGTTCGAATACCTCAAATTGGGGATAAGTTTAGCAGTAGGCATGGGCAAAAAGGAACAGTGGGCATGACATACACGCAAGAAGACATGCCTTGGACTGTGGAAGGCATTACACCTGATATAATTGTGAACCCACATGCTATTCCCTCTCGCATGACAATTGGGCAGCTTATTGAGTGTATCATGGGCAAGGTTGCTGCTCACATGGGAAAGGAAGGAGATGCTACTCCATTCACAGATGTGACTGTGAGTTCTGATGTCTCCTAATCTTTTTGTTTTGGCCTAGATTTGTTAAATGCTCATTAGAATCTTGGGAATTAGGTGATGCAGTTTAGATATGACCTTTTTAAGAACTGCATAGACTAAATAGGTAGGGAATAAGGAGGTGGAAGCATATCATATATATTTTCCATTTGGCAGAGATAGGGCTACTTTTCTCAAGCTGCATTGACAAATGTGCTTTGTATAAGAACAATGGCTCCTCAACCTGATCTGGAGAGAGACATTTTCACTTGTTTTGTTAAATGCTGTGATTGCAGGGATTAATTTGTTGTTTAATGGGGTGTCAGGTTGGAAGATAAGCTTTAACTTTTGCTTTCAAGCTGCATTTTTCATGTTGGAAGTTGGTCATAACTGCGTAGTTATACATGCCTTTATTTTTAGTTGTGACAGCAAGACTTGACGTCTAATCCCTATTTTCTGATACTTAGGTGGATAACATCAGCAAAGCTCTTCATAAATGTGGGTATCAGATGCGAGGATTCGAGACGATGTATAATGGTCACACTGGCCGGCGGCTCACTGCTATGATTTTCCTGGGTCCAACATATTATCAGAGACTCAAGCACATGGTGGATGATAAGATCCATTCCCGTGGTCGGGGTCCTGTGCAAATTCTTACAAGGCAGCCTGCTGAGGGACGTTCTCGAGATGGTGGTCTCCGATTCGGAGAGATGGAAAGAGATTGCATGATTGCTCATGGAGCTGCTCATTTTCTCAAGGAGAGGTTGTTTGACCAAAGCGATGCGTATAGAGTCCATGTGTGTGAACGCTGTGGATTGATTGCCATTGCAAACCTGAAGAAGAATTCTTTCGAGTGCAGAGGTTGCAAAAACAAAACCGACATTGTTCAGGTGTGTATTGCTTTCATCCAGTGCTTTCATTTGGTGCATACTTCTCACCTCTGATTAAGTTAGGGTAGAGTCAAAAGTGTCGTTCACTCTTTAGATTTAAGCTCTGGGTTTGTTATTCTCTGTGGGCTCGGCATGCTTCTGTAGTTGGATAGGCTGAGGCTGTCTAACTTGTCCTAGGCGATAATCGTATTTGTCACAATAACGCAAATGATGTTCTCTCATGACCTTTGTGCAGGTTCACATTCCTTATGCTTGTAAATTGCTCTTCCAAGAGCTTATGTCCATGGCCATAGCACCGAGAATGCTCACCAAGGATATCAAACCAGAAAAGGACCAGAAGAAAAAGGGTGCTTGAACTCGGGTAGTCAAGATTCCATTTGGTTCGATTGGTCGAGCGCTGCTGTTTCATATGGCCTTGTACTTTATAAGTGTCAACCATCTAATTATCTGTAATGAGGGACTCGGTTCTTCTCGGTAAAGGACATGTCCCTGCGATGTAAGGCATCAGTGTTCAGCTTAAAGTAAATTCTCGTTTGTTTGTCCAAAGGACTGAAATTTTAGCTAGCAAAAGAAATTGTATGTTTAGTTAAATCAATCTGCTGAGTGAAGGCAAGATATCCATTGTATTCGAGCCTCGATATTTCTCGGTGCAAAAACCAATCTTAATTTTAATGGCCGGCTGTATGTAGGATGTCTTCCGGCTTAACCGGGGAACTAGGATGATACCGGTTCAATAGGAAGTTGGGCCCTTGAGTCCTTTGTCCATGTACCTTTCTCTCACATTTTTACTCGATCCCCAGGTCTAATTGCAAATCAAGACCTGTCATAACCACCTGACTTCAACAGAGTTTCAGTCCCGTTCACACCAATTGGCACGATCGTTTTTTTCATGATTAAAGACCTTACTTGCCTCGTGTACTGCAGCTTTAGGATTGCAGCCGATTGAAATCGCATTTCAATATGGTCCGAAGTTGGCACGACCGGTCGTAGTTTAAAGTAGGAGAAGACGTGTTGAAACAAGATATGTAAGCCCGTGTGGAGATCTCTACATTGTGTAGGAACTGATAAGGAAATTAAAGTGTCTAAAGCAAAAATAACCAGGACAATAGATCGGTCGACTCAATAGATGGCGATCCGAACTTTGGTATATCGGAAATCCTAGGAGGCGAGGAATCTTTATTAATCCTTGAATCCCGACCGGTTTGGACCGTCGGAGAAATTGAATTTAATTCTGGCGCCGGAAAACCTGCCTCCGGTTCACCCAAGCGAACCGGATGCAATCGCGAGCTAGACGGGTCGTCGGGTTCGGCCGGCGTCCGCTGAACCGTCGCTACTGCACAGTTATTTCAATTTCGCTACTGTCTGGGAGTGAGAGAGAGAGAGAGAGAGAGAGAGAGAGAGAGCATGGAAGGCCGAGAAGAGCTCAGGGAAGAACGAATGGCGGAAGACGAAGTGGAGGAGGAAGTAGAAGAAGGGCCGCCTCCTGGATGGGAATCCGGACCCCCTCCGCCGTTGCCGACGTCACCTCGCTTCGCGAGAATCGAGACCAGCGCCGCCATGGAAGTAGTAGGAGAAGAGCAGAAGGAACAAGTGAATGAAGCCGAAGAGAGAGAACAGGAAGAAGAAGAAGAAAGTCCGCCTCCTGGTTGGGAAGCCGCTGCGTGTCCCTCGATCGGACAGCAAAGCGAGGGGACGGAAAGCGAAGCAGTCGCGCTTGTAGGAGAAGAGAGGGCGGCGGGAGAGAGAATGGAGGAGGAGGAGGAGGATGAGGTGGAGGAAGGGGTCGGCCCGCCTCCCGGTGGGGAAGCCAGCGCTCGTCCCTCGCTCGAAGCGGGGAGCGAGGGGATGGAAAGCGAAGCAGTCATGGAAGAGAGAGCGAAGGAGGAAGTGGACGACGGTCTGCCTTCTGGTTGGGGAATCGATCCTCACCATCCGATCGAGCCGCCGAGTGAGAGAATGGTGAAGAGCGAGGAAATGGAGGAGGCGGAGGAAGCGGAGGAGGACGGGCCACCTCCTGGTTGGGGAATCGATTCTCATCCTTCGGTCGAGCCGCAAAGCGAGAGAATCGAGGGCGAAGAATCCGCACGAGAAAATGCGATGGGAGAGAGAGCGAAGAAAGAACGAGGAGTGGAGGACGGTCCGCCACCTGGTTGGGGAATCGGTCCACATTCAACGATCGAGCCGCAAAGGGAGAAAACCGAGAGCGAAGGAGCCGCACAAGAAAATGGGATTGGAGAGAGAGCAGAAGGAGACGAAATGGAGGAGGACGGCCCGCCTCCTGGTTGGGGAGACGCTCCTCATCGCTCGATCGAACCGGGGAGCGAGGGAATCGAGAGCGAGCGAGTTGTGGAAGAAGAGAGAGTGAAGGACGACGGCGCACCTCCTGGTTGGGAACCTGCCCCACCGCCGCTCGCCTCTAAGGTGCCGCAGCCGGCGTCCACGTTAATGCCGTCTGCCTCGCAGCCTGGTCGGCGTACCTCAGGTCAGTGCGACCGATCATATCCCAAGTTCATTTTTTGATGAGTGGTAGTTGCTTTAGCAGGTGGTCTGTAGCGTCATTCTTTTTTGATCCTCTAAAGTTCATTGCAAGAGGTGATTTTCACTTCGTCGTTGCTTGGACGGTTGACGTGATCTAATGGTCAGTCCTTTACTATGAGTAAGCTTTCGGGTGGAGATGAATCCGGAGATCCTTCGTTTCATTGGTACTGTCCCTTCGATGGTTGCAATACCTGTTTTGTTCTGATGAATAGGTTTCTCGTGGAGATCATAGCTCTAGTCTTAGCGGGCTATCTGCAAGATGAACGTCTGATGTGGTTTTTGAGGGCATTCTTGTTTATTCACACATTCAAGAGCTTATAGTGGCTTCATGTTTGCTTCTTCTTTTACTGTTTCATCTATATATTTTTTAATCTTTCGTCATATTATCTGGGCACGATTTGCTGTGTTAGATATGGAAGTGCTGGCCCTATTGAGTAAAATTTGTGTAATGATGGTTCCTCATGCTCTGGATGCTCATCTTTGTAATAGAAAATCGGGAAACAGCCATCTTTTGGATTGTTCTTTCAACATTTCTTTGGTAAGAACTGGTTGTTTAAGCAAAGAGAAGAGTGCATTTAATTTAAGCTGACCATGGTTCGTGAGGGGATGTGTGTGGATTGTTAGCTTGTACTTCTTTACCATACCGTTGTGCTCTGCTATCAGGTCATTGTTTGGTAGACTTAGGGTTAGGCAAGTCAAACTCATAGACCTCTTTTGGAGTCTAGTCATGTTTCGGAGGCTCATATCTGCTAGTTTTTCATGCAATCACGACAACATCTTGATGCTTGATGTCTTATTGACACAATGATGCTGCAGAAATGGCTCAAATGGTTTGTGGTTCCTGCCAAAGATTGATTTCATATCAGCCAGGAGCCAAATATGTGCAATGCTTATGCTGCAAGACGATTAACTTTGTGTTGGAAGGTTTATCTCTTAATCTTTACTGGTATTGCTTTTATCATCATCTTTCCTTTTCCCCTTTCAAGAACTATACAAATTAACAGGACTTCAAACTCATATGGTTTGTGTATTGATTGATAGATCAGCAAGTGCATTGATTGCTGCTGCATAACAGCAACTCTAATCTGCAATAGTAAGATGGTAGATGTGGACCCACACCCAGTTACTCCCTATACTTCTGCTTCACAGAACTTGTTAGTATGTGACTATGTTCTGAGCTGCACAGTGGCATTATCCTCTAGAAGATTCCATGACTGGTTCAAGTTTAAGTTCGACTTTTTATTGCAGTAAAAATATGTTGTCGTACCATCAGTCCCATATGTTTCATAACACTGCAGTTTCTTCTTGGAATATGCAAATGGCTTGTTGGTTTATGCAGAATTTTTGTCTTACACATGGGGCATAAGATTGTCTCGTGCTTAATCTTGTGATCTTGGATTTTAACCTTTTGCCTTTTTCTTTTCGAATGGGGATGAGATTGGTGAGATTGGGTTGTGGTAGGAAGTGGGAGTCGAAGATAGCTATGTGGCATGGTAGATGTAGGTTGAGGAACAAGACTGTTTTATAGGAGTGAAATTTTTTTGGACTTGCTTTATGTATGCATGATCTGCCTGTAACTTGTCACTTTGTTAAGAAATTTGTCAAAATTCACGTGAATTTCCAAATGGATGCCCCTATGGTGCCTTGGGAAATTAAACTGGAAGAGTTCAATCGTAAGTAGTTATTGGAGGTCAAGTGACTTGAGTCTGTCGGAGAAGTAAATAGGTGCCTTGGTGATATACCATACTATAAGTTTTGAGAAGCTGGTTGTTAGCATGTCTGAGTTCACAGGATAGTTTTCCCCCAATGTCATATTAGCTCAAAGATCTCTTTTGCATTAGTTTCAGGCTGAAAATGGTTATATCCTTTGTCAATTAAAGTTTTGCCTCCAACGCTGCAGCTTTTTTTGCCACAGTAGTATGAAATCCTATCGCATGATAATATGATGGAGGGATACAAACTGATGAGCAATTCCTCTTTTATTTTGCATTCAGACTAAATATGTCATATTTCTGTTGCAAGAAGAGCATAAATGAAGAAGAGACTAAAACAATTCAGTGTTGAAGCTGAAGTTGTTCAATCTAAAATAAATTATGGTGTCCCTACCAGTGGATAGTTGAGTCTAGTCTGGCTGGAAATTTCTCTGTATTATTCAGCGATGTATGTCTTTGTCTTACTGAAAAACGAAATACTGTCTTTGTTCTTGTTTCTATCAGAGCATCAGGTTGGACAAGTTACGTGTGGTACATGTGCGATGTTGCTTATGTACCCGTATGGCGCTCCAGCAGTCAAGTGTTCGGCCTGCCGTTCTGTGACAGAAATTGGGGTATGCACACTGTTTGCTTGAATAACTTTTGTGTGACCATACTTGGTAGATATATCTTTTAACTTCCTTCATCCGTGGAGTGGGTTCCCCTGGCAAACATCAGTGGCAGTAGAAATTTTTGGGTCCCATGATCCTTAGGGTCCCTTTAGGACATATATAACCATTTTTGTGACTGGAAATATTTCACGTTGATGGACTTCTACTTTTTGTAGACATGAGGAACCAAATTACAATCGTCTGTATCTTTTTTAACTGTCGGCCAATGCTCGTTGGACACCCAAGTTGAATTAGATACTTGTATGATTTAGCTGTGATTTTGAAGATTTTTTGAGTGGTGGGGTGTTATTCCCATTTCTGGTCCTCTTGGCTAGTCTTAAATTGATCACTAAGTCTGTATTATTTTCTTAATTTTCCTTTCACTTGAAACTGTTTAACATGTTGAGGCAACAAAGTTACTCTCTCCATTGGCATGGTCTCATTGACACGAGCTGGCACTTGGGTGACCGATTGGATATATTCATGGTTGTTTACAAGCATCAGTCCTTTCCATGTACATCAAGCTTTATCTTGATTTGTTTATGGTAATGCCTAAACTGAGTATTAATCTGTATCACTAGGAGCACAACAATAGGCCCCCATGGGCGGTACAGCAGGGGAGACTTCCCCCTCCTGGTACAGTTCCTTGATGGGCACACGCAAATCTACAGTTCTGCAGGTAGTATCATTTTCTGAATGCTTTTTCCGGTCTAAGTGCATGTTTGTTATATCATCCACATAATTGAGATATGCTTGCTGAATCCCGGCTTTATACTTCCGCAGTTGGAACTTTGTTATGCCTTATTATTATGTGCTGCCCTGCATCCTAGTAGGCTTCTATTCTCGTACGGAACTGCTTTAAAAATCTGTGTATGCTTCTTGTGCAGATGTTAACATCAACGGGGAATGAAGGCAACTTCTTTGCAACTGCACAAGCTACGCTCATGCATTTTGGACTCATTTCTTCGGGTGCCTGCATTTTGCTCCCTCGAATTGTATGCAGTATGAAAACTCAAAAATGTCCCAGCAGCCAGATTTGCAGTTTCAGAGGATCTCAGCCAGAGATAAGTTAAGACCTAACACCTGCATCAAAACGATCCTCAAAATATTTCACTAAAACTGCTGGCGTGTGAGATGTTTTTGCCTGCCTGGGTCTGTTCCTAGAAGCCAATCAAGGATTGCTAATTAGAACGCAGTTAGTATCATGAGTTCTTGTCCCTTATGTACATGCCCATGGATTAGTTCTTGAAGCCTGAAAAATTTATGTGCTGTGTGACTGCTTCTCAAACTTTTGCCCTGAGAATAATTCCCGCACCTGAGTAGTCGCTTCAAGACTTTAGTCCCTCTCTAACATTTTTATGGGTCAGCGGCGGCAAACTGCAATGTGGCCATGGTCGTGTTTTCGGAAGTGCTGCTGCTTTCAAAGAATATTCCTGACACGCAGTAACGTGTTTTCACCTCACCGTTAGAATCGTGAATGGGCTACGTTAGTGACTCTGTAATTGGGTGTTTGGCGGGCTCACTGGAACCGGGGGTCGTCCATCTTCTGTTTGCTGGCCGATAAGATCTTTTTGATTTGACAAGCCAGCCGGATTGGTTTGCCAAGTTCCAAATTAAGATAACATTGGATCTATGAAAAATAACTTCTAGAAAAATATTTTTCGAATTTTTGAACGTGCATTTCATAGAAAATGAATTAGTAGGGATCCACAAAGGGAAAAAAGTCTTTTAAGATAGAAGAAAATGTTTTACACTTTTGAGAAAGAGCAAAAATATTTTTCACATCTTTCATCTCACTTTTTTTCATTAAGTACCTTTTACTTTTATTTTTTAATTTTTTTAAAATCGTTTTTTAATTTTTTTTATTCTTTTTACTTTTTTCCTTTTCTTTTTTTTTTCTTTTTTTTTTCTTCATTGGCTGATCGTTAGCTTGAAAAGGAAAAAAGAAAAAAGAAGAAAAAGGAAAGAATAAAAAATAAAAAATTGATTTTAAAAATATAATAATAATAAAATTATTGAAATTGGTGCATGGAGGAAAAAGATTTTCCTTACCGAGCAACAAAAAATATTTTCTAGCTCATTTTCAAGTTTTGGCTAAACATTAGAAAATATGATTATTTTCCTAAAAAAATGCTTCTTAGAATATATTTTCTAGAAACATTATATTTTTCGCGAAACAAATGGAGTCTAACTAAAATGCTAGTCTAAAAGGGGGGAAAATGAAGAGACATAATTTTCGTACGATGTTCATTTTGATACCAAAATTTTCTGTTGGATTGTTTAAATGCCGAATTAGAGAGAGAAAAAAATGATTATTTAGGTGCTTTTGATGATGGATTTTGACGACTCGTCCCATGTAACGAAATTTTAAAGTCTATGTAGCTTTCTTATAAAAAAGAAAGGCCAATGTGGATGATGACTTGCCCTTTGAACTCATTCTCTCTCAGTTCTCTCTTCTCCTCTCATCCCAGAACATAGTTCACTTGGCTTGCAACTTAAGCTCTCGAGAAATCAGGATTCATCTTCAATGACGACCCCACCTTCCATAGCAAGCGCAATCTATTCCCCTTCCCCCAACCCCTCGTTCGACATCACCACCTTCGTCTCCTTCTGTTCCCACTGCGGCTTGACCAACTGCATTAATGCCTCCTCCGATCTCCATGTCCCCTTCCGCGAGCTCTGGCACACCGTCGACTCCCTCGCCTCCCGCCTCTCTGCTATGGGCATTCGCAAGGATGACATCGTCCTCCGTTGAACCTTCATTACGGCTCTTTGTTGTTATCAGTCCTCAAAATCCCACCATGAAAATTGCAATTCCAGTGAAACAAAATCACACAAATGAAGTAGCAAACTCTACTGTAAGTTTTGGTCATTAATTTTGCCCCAAATCCACGGTTGTAAGGGTATGGTTTGAGAAAGAAGCTGAATTTTTCCCCAAATCATTTATTGCGACGTTAGGGTTTGAAGAAAGGTTGAATAGACCTATCTTTTAGTCCACTAAACCAGTCGAGATTATTTGGGGCAATCATGGGTTAAATGGTATTGTTTATGACTATTATTACTTGTTAGGTATGCCTGCCACACCTGATTTCCAGCGTCTCACATCTGAGTTGCCATTTTTCTTTTTTAAAGTGACACTTTGATTCGACAAAAAGTGTTTGCACCAAATTGAGACTAAAGTGATAATATTTTTAGTGTCTTTTTTTTCACAGACATTACATTATAAGAAATATCATGTGAGGAAAGTTGCAAAAAAAATATTAAAAATAGGTCAAACAATGGTAGGACTCAGGTCTCTCTCCAAACCATAAACATGAAATGGCGCAAATAAAACCCAAGTACAAGCGTAAGCCGCCAAATAAACTGAAATATATTTGGGAACCACCGTGTCAAAGCCTCCTGGGCTCTAAAAGCCCTTGGGCAAATATAGAGAAGCAGCACGCAAAAATTGCGCAGAAGAAATCCACAGAATAAGTGACTAGGGTCTTCAAGTCTTAGATTCATTTCAAATCCAATGCAAAATTCCCAATATCACCACCTTAGATACAATCAGGCAAAGACAACCTTAAACATTATTTGTTTCTCTCCCCTAGCATGCGGAGATGAATTGTCTTCCCGGTCGAAGGCGTGTTGCGCCACAAAATGAGGAGAAATTCAAATCCATCTGAATCGGGAGAAGTGCTAAAAAAGTCCTAAACCTTTTGCCTTTGTGTCAATTTAGTCATAAACTTTTTTTTTGTGCCGATTTAGTTATAAACATTTTTACTTTGTGCCAATTTAGTCATTTCAAGCCAATTTTGGCGGGATTTTGCTGACTGAACGCCGACCGGCTGATGTGGCCTGATTGGTGCTGACGTGGACAACTTTTAATAATATTTTAATACTTTTTAATATTTTTTAATATTTTTTTATTTTTTTGTTTCTCTTTTTATTTTCTTTTTCTTTTTCTTTTTTTCTTCCAGAGCTTGACCTCGCCGGCCACCTTGCCAGTGGTCGCGAGGGCGGCCTCGGCGGGGCAGCGAGGCTCACCCTCGCCCGCTCGGCACGAGGCCGCCCTCGAGGCTTGGGCGGCGAGGGCAAGCCCCGCCAGCTCGGTGCGAGGCCAGCTCGACTGTGACGACAGGCGAATGGATTAGCTTCGGCAGACGGCGAGCAAGGCGCGGGTGACAAGCGCGAGAGGCAAAGACTTGCGGACAGGTGCGCAAGCAGGGGACGACACGACTGCAGCGAGGCCACCTCCTTGCCCTCGCCCTCGCTGTCCATGGGCGAGGCTCGCCCTCGCCAGATCTGGCGAGGGCGAGCCTCACCGCCTAGGCCTTGAGGGCGGCCTCGCGCGGGGCAAGCGAGGCTCGCCCTCGCCGGATCTGGCGAGGTCGAGCCTCGCCAGCCATGGGCGAGGCTCGACCCTCACCAGATCCGGCGAGGGGAGCCTTGCCGCCCCGTGCGAGGCTGCCCTCGTAGCCACTAGCGAGGTGGTGAGCTCCAGCGACCGGCTGGAGGAAGAAAAAAAGAAAAAGAGAAACATAAAAATAAAAAATAAAAAAATATTAAAATATTATTAAAAGTTGTCCACGTCAGCCCGCCGGCGTCCAATCAGCAAAATCCGGCCAAAATTGGCTAGAAATGACTGAATTGGCATAACGTAAAAATGTTTATGACTAAATCGGCAAAAAAAAAAAAATTAGGACTAAATCGGCACAAAAACAAAATATTTAGGACTTTTTTGGCACTTCTCCCCATTTGAATCTATTAGAAGATCCATGGCTCCTAATTCTTGAAATTATAGATGAAGGCTTTATTCAAATTTGAAATCAAGTTAAGTTAGCTCCTCAACCTATGATTTGATTTTTAGAAATGTAATTTAATTAATTTTTCGTAGATGAAAAAATCAAGTTGGTTGGATTTAGGAGTGCGGACTTCCAGTAACCTTTTCAAAATTCCATCATAAACCTCAATTTAAATGATAGATAGGACTTTGTTCCGATCAATTGGCGATAAAATTTTAATCATTCTCATTATAAAAAAAATATTTGATAATAGAAATCTACAAATAATTAAACAATCGTTGTTAAACATTTATTACCAAAATATAGATAATTTAATCAGAGATTTTCCTCAAAAAATTGGAAAACACTCAAGATTCAACACGAACAGCAGGCAAAGAGCCGCTGCTCCAGCTTCGTAGCGCTTGCAGCTCTCTTGTGGCGGGCTCAAAGCACGGCACTCAAGATGAAACCGCACCAACTGTCGAAGCTTCTCTTCACGATCGATTTCAGGTCTAAGCTGAAACCGCCAATGCCTGGATACTTCGGAAATGCTGGGGTCCTAGCTTGCTGCCTCTGCAACGCCGGAGAGTTGATCAATCAGACGCTCTCTAACACCGCCGAGAGAATAAAGAAGGCGATAGAGAGGGTGGATGAGGACTACGTGCGGTCGTGCATGGACTACTTGGCCACGTATAAACTCGAATTGCTGTCCTCATTGGGCTCGCTGACGCTGGATTCATTGCAGAGGTTCGATTTTTTCTCTATAGACTTCGGATGGGGAAAGGCAAGGAAGTTCGGCTCCGGTAACTTGCGAACCCCGGGGCGGTATGTTTCTGCGGGAAGGGAGTGGGAGTAAGGGCATTGTGGTGGTGTTTGGTTTGCCATTTTCGGCCATGAACACTTTCGAGAAGCTGGTCCAGTTGTCAACTTGCGAGCCAGAGACAACCAACCTTCCATGAGATCTTGAGCTTGTCTGCTGTTGGAGTGATGCCTGATAGGGGTGTGCAACTGGACCGGGTATACCCGGTTCCCGGACCAGCCCACCCGGAAAATAGAGTCGGGAACTAGTTCCCAAAATTTGGAACCAGTTTAAACCGATCCGGGAACAGGTTCCGAGTGATTACCTACCCAAAAACCGGTTTCTGGACTGGTTTTGGAATCGGTTTTGGAACCGGTTTTGTAAGTAGATGTCCAAAACCTTTTTTTTTTTTTCCCGATTTCAATTCTTATTCCCACAATCACACAATATTTTTTCTCTTGACTCTTTCAAACACGCACGGCACTTCTTCTTTGTCATTTCTCTTCCTCACTTGCTTCCCTCCTTCACCGGCTCCCTCTCGCACCGTCCGATAGACAGATGATGCTCGTCGCCGCCAAATTCTTGTGTATCACATGGATTGACTCGCCTAATTTCTCTTTTGTAGGAGGAGTTATACTTGCATAAATAAGTAGTTTCATGTAATAGTTGTGGGAATAAGACTAATATTAAACTCATGTTTGTTGCTAATTCTTTGCCTTATGATTTTATTTATTATAATTAGCCTTATGGATCCTTAATTTTTCGTTTAGTCAAAAAATTCATGTATTTATTTATTACAAGTGCTTAATGTTTCAATATAAATTAGGAGGATTACGTTATTTTCTCGCGTATTAATATAAAATTCAAAGTCGTATAGGATATCGAGAGATTGCAAAACAGGTTCCAGTGGAAACAGGGTTATCGGAAAAACAGGGTGGGTCGAATGCATGGTCCAATATAAACAGGGTCGGGTATAGGGTCTAGAAAAGAGGAACCGATTATAACAGGGTCAGGTACATGGTCTAGGTCTAGACCCTACCCACGGTCCAAGTGATAAAATTAGGGTTTATCGCATAACTAAGGGCCCAAAATAAGTCAAAATCCTTTCCTTTTGTATCAACCAGCTCTTATTATTATCTTATCCTGTCGATGCTATTAAATTATTAATTAGTTGGAATAAGAACATCTTGTGCCTTTTCATGTTTTTTCTTTCTTTTTGTTCCCGATCCATACTTTGACATAGGCTTTAAAAATTCTCCCTTGTTTTATTTGTTGGAAATTAAGAAAAGGAAAATTTTGATTAAATGTTGAGCAAGACAGTTTTTGAATGCGATCATAGAATTCCATCGACTTAACTAACTAAATTGTCAAATACATAAATGTCAAACCTACTCACTCTATCAAAAGATGAGCCGGATGACGAAATCATACGGCAGTCTTAGACATGGGTTTGGCGTAACAATTGAGGCCATGATATAATTGCAAAATCATGATATAATTCAAAATAAGATAAAATATATCATATCTCATATTTGGTACTTGCTTAAAATAGGATAAAGTAGAAATAAGAGATTTAGTATGGATAAAATTATCTCATAAGAGAGATGAAAAATGTTATAAAATACATGAATGGATGAAATACATGAATGAATATTCATTATATTCATCTTATCTAATGTACTTATTATGGTACATTTGTATCATACATTCTAAGTACATCTCCCTATACAATGAACGTTCATATCCCCTATCCAGTACATGTATCATTCGATACATTGATATTAATGATAAGTACATTATTGTTCTCCTATAAATAGGAGTTTAGTTTTGATGTACAATAACAACCATCAGAATAAACAGTCACACCCTCTTCTCTGGCTTTCTCTACTATCTCTGGCGTTCAATTGTTTTCTCTTCTCAATCTATTCTCTCTATTATTTATTCACTACGCAATATTTTACAACACGTTATCAGCAAGAAGATCTACCGACTGAGTAAGTAATCTCTGCAAGCACGAAGATCTACCAACTGAGTAAGTAATTCTTGCAAGCACGAAGATCTACCGTGAGTAAGTAATTTTTGCAAGGTGGGTATTCATTTTATTAATCAACTTATACTTCATCTTCTTCTATCAATTCTTCATCTTTATTTTTCTTGGCCCGAAGCCAAATTTCAAATCTAAAAGTATCATTTTGGTCCTAAAGTGGCGATGGATATTTGGAAATCCTTTTAATTAATAAGGATTTATTTTTGCAAAGATTATGGCAAATATTGAAAAGCCCAAATTCCACGTCCTGGAAGTGAGTGGAAAGAATTATTTATCTTGGCGCCTTGACATGGAAATGCACCTCCAAGGGCAAGATCTCGCTAATGCAATTACAGAGGATAGAACCTCAAATGAAAAGGATAAAGCAAATGCGCTGATTTTTATTCGCCGTCATTTGCATGAGAGCCTGTAGACTCAATATTTATCCGTTTGAGACCCGTAGATCCTGTGGAGGAGGTTGAAGGATAGGTATGATCATACCAAGATTGTTATCATTCCTCAAGCACAATATGATTGGCAAAATCTCAGACTGCAAGATTTTAAATCAGTGTCTGACTATAATTCTGCTTTATTTCTCGGCTTGAGTAATGCGGTATCAAACTCGCTAATGCGGAATTATTAGAGAAAACTTTCTCCACCTTCCATGCTTCGAATATTGTATTGCAATAGCAATATTGGCAACGTCAGTTTGCCACATATTATGAATTAATTTATGTGCTTCTCATTGCTGAGCAAACTAATAAATTACTGCTCAAAAATCATGATCTTAGACCTGCTGGCTCAAAAGCATTGCCTGAAGCACATGCTAACTTTGAGAAAAATACTAGCCATTTTAAGGGCTATAAGTGCATGCAAGAACATAATCCTAGAAGGAATGGCAGGAAAATTAACTGCCCTATGAAATCAAACTTTGGCATGAATCATGGCAAAGAAAAGAAGCCAAAGAAGGTGATTAATGAAAGTCTTTGTCATCGATGTGGTATGACTAGGCATTGGTCACGTACCTGTCATACGCCAAGGCACTTTGTTGACCTATATCAGGCATCTTCAAATAATACGGGCAAGCGTGGTGAATTTCATGCCATTAAAATCAATCCTATTGTCATAACCATTGTTGAGACCAATAATATTTTCATTGGCGGGACTCCTCTTGCTCCTGAAGTAGCAAATGCATCATTGGATGTCTTTGATTTCTTTGAGGACCTCTGATTACTTTGATGAGGCATTAGATTGGTGGATAATGATTTAAATTTCGAATTTTATGATACTTGACACCTGAAGTTGTCAATATAAATGCAAATGGAATATACCGAGAAAAATGGAGATGTTTGTTTGCTTGATAGTGCAACAACACATACTATATTTCGTAGTAGATACTTTTTCTCGAGTATGACATTGCGTAAGGCACAAATCCATACAATATATGGTCTTGTTCCGATTATTGATGGTTTTGGAAATGCCACAATTATTTTGCCAAATGGCACCATCTTACATATTGAAAATGCGTTTCTAAACATTAGATCCAAATAGAATCTGCTCAGTTTCAAATATGTACGCCGTAATGGGTACCATATTAAGACTATTTATGAGCAAAATAAGGAACATATTGGCATTTCCTCTTATAAGATGGGCTTGAAGACCATCCATGAAAAGCTAGAAGCTTCTTTTATATGTTTGTATTGTGTAATGATTAAGGCTGCTGAGACCTACACTACCATATCCTGGAGATTGGTAAGCCCTGATCAGTTTGGACTGTGGCATGATCGCCTTGGTCATCCTGGCGCTTCAATGATGCGTAGGATAATTCAAAATATAAAATGGCACCCTTTAAAAGATATAAAGGTATTGTTATCCAAATATTATAATTGTGAGGCTTGCTCACAAAGAAAGCTCATTATCAAACCTTCTATAACAAAGGTTAATCTTGAATCTCATTTATTCTTGTGAAGAATTCAGTGTGATATTTGTGGACCAATACAACCACCAAGTGGATCATCGATATTTTCTGGTATTAGTGAACACATCCTGTAAATGGTCTCATGTTTGCCTATTATCTACGCGCAATGACACATTTGCACGTTTAATTGCACTATTATTATATTCTAGTTGTAAATGCTCCAGCTAGGATAGCTGTTCCCGAATGACATGCTAAAATGGATCAAAATCCCCCACACTTGAAGTGTGGTAGATTAATAGGATAAAAAAATACTGCTCCTCAAAAACGAAGGGGAAAGAATCAGGAATTCGCTCCAGAAGAGCCTGACGTTGTGCTTGCTCCTGAAAAGCTTATTGCCCCTAAAGAGGCCCAAGCCCATGAAAGGAACACCAATCCCGGGAATACTGAAAATTTCATTATATATTATAAAGAAATTTGGAATTGAAATGAAATCATCATTGGCATTGTGCTTGCTCCTGAAGAGCCTAAAGAGGCGCAAGCCCATGAAAAGAACATCAATCCCGGGAATACTGAGAATTTCATTACATATTATAATGAAATTTGGGATCGAAATGAAATCATCATTGATGATGCTTTTGCATTCTCAGTTGCTCATAAAATTATGGATGATGATTGTGAGCCGCAATCTATTATTGAATGTCGTCAAAGGCAAGATTGGCCTAAGTGGGAGGAAGCAATTAAGGCTGAATTAGCTTCCCTAACTAAACGAGAGGTTTTTGGACCTGTAACTCGTATCCCCGATAATGTAAAGCCCGTTGGATATAAGTGGGTATTTATCCGAAAACGAAATGAGAAAAACAAAGTTGTCAGGTATAAAGCGCGACTTGTTGCCCAAGGATTCTCCCAGAGACCTGGGATTGATTATAATGAGACATATTCACCTGTGATGGATATGATTACTTTTCGTTTTCTCATTAGCCTAGCAATCTTTGAAAGATTGGAAATGCGTCTTATGGACGTTGTGACGGCATATTTATATGGCTCATTAGATTATGATATTTATATGAAAATTTCCGAGGGATTCAAAATGCCTGAAGCATGCACTCCCCGCAATTTATTCTCAATAAAATTGCAAAGATCCTTGTACGGGTTAAAGCAATCCGATCGCATGTGGTATCAACGCCTAAGTGAGTACCTAATTAAGGAAAGGTACAAGAATGATCCTATCTGCCCATGCGTGTTTATTAAGAAATAAGAAACCGGATTTGCTATTGTAGCAGTTTATGTCGACGATATAAATTTAATTGGAACTGCAGAAGAGTTAGCTGAAACTGCTGAATATTTGAAAATGGAGTTTGAAGTTAAAGATTTGGGTAAAACCAAACTTTGTCTTGGTCTAGAGCTTGAGCATAAAGCAAATGGAATAATCGTCCATCAATCAGCATATGTTAAAAGATTGCTTAAACGCTTCAACGTAGACAAAGCTCACCCATTGAGCACCCCTATGGTTGTAAGGTCTCTAGATCCCCAAAAGGACCAATTTCATCCTAGAGAATCAAATGAAGAGATACTTGGTCCTGAAGTACCATATCTCAATACAATTGGGGCTTTGATGTACTTGACACAATGTACGAGACCAAATATCGCTTTTGCGGTAAATTTGTTGGCACGATTTAGTTCTGAGCCAACTCGGAGACATTGGAATTGAACTAAACATATTTTCTGTTATCTCCGAGGAACCATAAATTTGAGATTATATTATTCCAAAGATTCCACTAACTCTGGTTTAGTTGGATATGCTGATGCTGGATATAGATCCGATCCACATAAGGTTCGCTCTCAAACCGGATATTTATTTTGTTATAACGGCACCGCTATTTCTTGGCGTTCTACTAAGCAATCGCTAGTAGCTACATCTTTTAATCACTCTGAGATTATTGCTTTATATGAAGCTGGAAGAGAGTGCGTTTGGTTAAGATCCGTTATAAAGCACATTCATAATTCTTGTTGCTTAACACTGGTTACAAATTCTCCCACTATAATTTATGAGATAATGCTGCTTGCGTTGCACAAGTCAGGGGAGGATATATCAAAGGTGATAGGACCAAGCATATCTCGCCGAAATTTTTCTATACTCATGAACTCCAAGAAAGTCGACAAATTGATGTTAAATAGATTCGATCTATAAATAATCTTGCAGATCTTTTTACCAAATCATTGCCAACATCAACTTTTGAGAAATTAGTATATGGCATTAGTATGTGGCGAGTTCATAAGATGCAAGATTGATTAGCCCCAGAAGTGGCTATATGGCTCAATTGAGGGGGAGATATTATGAACTATGCATTATAGCATTGATATGCAGCGAGTTCACAAGATGCAAGATTGATTAGCCCTAGTAGTGGCTATATATGTATTGCACTCTTTTTTCTTTTTGTCCGGTTTTTTTTCCCACGGGGTTTTTTCGGCTTAAAGTTTTTAACGAGGCAAATGCATCTATAAATGGGAGAGATCATAACATTTGTGCTCTGCACTCTTTTTCCCTTTTGTTCAGTTTTTGTCCCACTGGGTTTTTCAGCTTAAGGTTTTTAATGAGGCAGTATCACTTGATGCACAATCATAATGAATACAATGAATATTCAATGGGGAGTGTTATAAAATACATGAATGGATGAAATACATGAATGAATATTCATTATATTCATCTTATCTAATGTACTTATTATGGTACATTTGTATCATACATTCTAAGTGCATCTCCCTATACAATGAACATTCATATCCTCTATCTAGTACATGTATCATTCGATACATTGATATTAATGATAAGTACATTCTTGTTCTCCTATAAATATGAGTTTAGTTTTGATGTACAATAACAATCATCAGAATAAACAGTCATACCCTCTTCTCTGGCTTTCTCTACTATCTCTGGTGTTCAATTGCTTTCTCTTCTAAATCTATTCTCTCTATTATTTATTCGCCACGCAATATTTTACAAAAAAAAAAAATTATAGGATTTCTAATATCCATAATAGAAAATTTATTTTTCTCGAATAATAACTTCTTAAATTAATAAAATTAAAATAATATTATTATTCTAATATAATAAAAAAAACAACAATTTCATTTTAATTTATGTATATTTCTATTTATATATTTGAGTGTCTATTACATATATTGGTATTTAGGTATATTAGTATAATTTACTATTGTATAAAATATTATTAAAGAAAGATGGAAGAGGGAAAAAGAATTAAAAAAAAAAAGAGAGGAAAAAATAATAAAATATAAGAATAAATGACATAAGTAAGAATGTCGTAAAAGATTATTGCCATCTCTATTTATGTAATTTTTAGATTCGTTTATACTGATATGTCATTTATACGAAACATGATAGGATGTGAACATATTTGGCTTCATTAGACGACCAAAAGTTATCAACAAGATTTTGTGTCTACCGTCCTTGATTGGTGGGTTACATAAAGGGTTCTCGCATGAAACTCTAAAAAACATGACCAGAAAAGAAAAGAAAAAACTCAAAAAAAGAAAAGAAAAAGGAAAAGAAGATAATTAGAATCCGCCCATCCCCCTCTATCTCTTTCCCTCTCTCTACTTAGGGTTGAGCATAGTTTAGGTTGGGTCAGTCCACCTCCTAACCTTAGGACCAACTAGCACAAATGATGGTCCTCAATTTTAAGGACCAATGACCGACCTTATTGAGCTTGAGACCGACCTTATTGAGTTTGGGACCGAGGACTAGACTTACCCAGTGGGTTCAGTCCGGTTCTAGGGTCAACTCGGGACCAACCGATAATTTTTTATTTCATTTTTTGTACTCCTTAAAAAAACAATTGAGGACTGGACTAACACAATGGGTTCGGTCCAATTCCAGGGTCAATCCGGGACCAACCAATACTTTTTTATTTCATTTTTTGTACCAACCGATGATCGGACTGACCCAATGGATTCGATGCTGAGCGAGATCAGCTAAAAAAGGCAAGCGATGAGAGTCAAGTAGGGTAAGTGTCGAACAGAGTGAGCGGGATGGGGAGGGAGGCGAAGTCGGGGTACGAACTAAGCGAAATGGTCTTGGACGCCATGAACGAGGAGGAGCGGTGCAAAGAGAGGAGGTTAGCAGAAGACGGAAGCTGAAGCCGCCTGTGTCGTTCTCCGGAAATTCTGCCGATGAGGACTGTTCTGGTTATATGGGGCGAACGTGATTTTCAGACCCATTTTACACTTATTCATTTTGGACTTTTTCTTTTGAGAAACCATTCATATGATAAATAATAGCTGACCCATTATCCGCCCATTTTAATTAATATGGGCTAAAATATGGTTTGGTAACCATTTTAAAAGTCAAAAAAAAAAAAAAATCCAAACTTTGCCAAGTGTGATATATTTAGCCTAAATTTTTTTTGTGATACCAAATACCTCAAACTTATTTCTATGCGATACATTTACCTCAAACTTGTACAGTGCGACACATTTACTCTAAACCAAGCTTGTATTTGTATGACATATTTACCGCAAAAATTTGGTGTCACAAAAAAAATGTGAAGTTTTTGGTGCCACAAAAAAACAATGAAGAAAATGTGTTACATAAGTACAAGTTTAAAAAATTGGGATAAATATATCACGGTTGGCAAAATTTGGAGTTTTTAAGGTCAACAAAAAAAAGTTTGGGATTTTTCTTTTTGGTCGGTAATTTTTTTTTTTTAATTTATTCAATATAATCCCTAAATTTGTTGTGCATATTCAATTTAATTCACGAATTATATGAATATTTGGAGATTAAGTTGAATAAGTATAAAAAATCTAAAAAAATCATATTAAATAAATTAAAAAAGTCAATTACCACGTGACACATTAAGCTACAATTTAAAAGTCATAAAAGATAAATTAAAAATTCAGGCCTGCATACTCGGCCAAAGTGGAAGATCACGTGCTTCCCAATTTCCACGTCTAGGTACAGTGATGACGGTGCACGCGGGGGGGGGCCGCACGTAAACCCCGGAAGAAGAGAAGAAGATTCACTCCGCTTCAGAATAAAGGAATCCCGTACATCCCCTCCCTCCCTCTCTCTGCATTTCTCTCGCTTTGAAGCTTCTCCGTCCACCCACCTTCCCGCAACATTCCCCCATCTCTCTCGGTCGAATGATCTTCGCGCCGTGGCGTCTCGTCCTCTGGTGAGTCTGTCTCTATCCCCTCCGCCGCGTGCGGAGGTTTAACGTACTGTCGAGAGGTGTTTTGAAGGATCGATCCATTTTGTGGGTCGTCTTTCGTGAGAATTTTCGAGGACATGGGACGTCCGATGGATTCGAATTTTGTACCCCTCTGACCAGGGGAGAAATTGAGAAATTTCGAGGTTGTCTTTGTTTGATTGTGTTGGTGATTTGTTGGGAATTTTTTTGGTGTTGGGTTTGAAATGAACGTAAGGCTGGGTAGAATTGGGAGTTCTATGTTGGGTTTGAAGTGAATTTAAGACACGGGTCGGCTTGAATTATGCTCACTTCTTCTGTGTATTTCTTCACCGGAATTCTTGCCCACCGATCCCGTATCGGGTTCGAAACTGTATTCGAGCATTCTAATAGGAAGGCGGAGGTGTTAGGTTCTCCTACGGCTGCTAACATTTCGAGCAAATGATTTCCTAGTGGGTTAAAGTCAGTAGTGATTTTTCTTTCTGCTCCAAATGACTATAAGCATTCAGCTTTGTCTTATGATAATGTATCTGTGTGGTTAGTCGTTCCTATATCTTCGGCTGAGTGGTTTTCGACAGTTGTTATATGGGGAAGAGTCCTAAAATGTCAGTTGAAAAATTTCTTTAGTATTTCCTCGAAGTATATGCCAGTATAATTTTAGGATTTTTTGTGGCTTATGCTTTGTACTTGGGGTTTAGTTTTGCCATTTCATACGTATGATTCGGAGAGAGACTTGAGTCCTGCCACTGTTTGCAGTCTTACTCCAATGTAAGAATTGCAATTAGAACAAACTGCAAATACAATCTCCCGTAACTTAATATAGATGAAGGGACTTCATATTCTAAGTGCAGCAGCAAATTTTTAGGCATGTAAATTGGATCTTGTGTAGTTGTTCTCTGCTTGCTCAAATAAATGCTTGGAGCTTTTGTATCAAGTTTATTGCCTTATGGATTTGTGGTTCTCGGCTACACTTGGAGAGGTCCAATCAGAATAATTGGTTCCTTCTAAGTTCTATTTACAAAAAAAAAAAAATGTTTCATTCTGATGAAGACGATGCAGAGTCCAGCTACATATTCTTAACTATATTTTGAAAACTGAACAGAAGTCAATTTTTGTTCTGATTAAGAATTCAACATGTAAATGACGGTAGCTTCTAGATGTGTTCACCTCTTCCCTCTGGCGATACCTACAAGATGAGATCTGGAAAGACCTTGTGAAACATTTTTCTCAGGCCTGCATTTTGCCTTGGAAAATGTATGTTGCTGAATTTGTGCTTTATTAATGTGGATGGGCCATGGTTGAATGTTTAGGTTTAGTGCTTAGCTAATTCCAAATAAGTCCTTTTGAGTTTTCCTGGAAGTCTGTCTGTCGCCATCACTGTAATATGGTGGAAGATGAGAAATCTGGACTTGGATTATGGGAGTACAAGTCGTGAACAGCATTGTCAGTCTTCTTGCTGAGAGCTTTTAAATATGTAAATTTGACTTTTTCCTCCTTTTCTTCAATAATTTTTAGCAGACTATCAGTGCAGGTTGCTCTAGTTGGACTTTTTGTTTTATTTGGATGTGATCTTATCTTCTATGTAAATTTATCATGAACGGGGTCTAGTGTGATGCACATTTTGGATAATTTAACTTGCGGACTATTCAGTCAAAAGCATTTTTCATGGTATCAAAGCACCACAGTAAATCTCTATAAGCATGTCTTTCGGGAGAAGTGAATGTCAAAAGAAAATTTCCGTGGAAGATGAAAGCAAATTTTAAAAAAGAATGTTAACATATGAACAGGTTCTTGCACGGGGTCTACAGGTCCAGTTGCTGCATTTACAGTAATTTTATTCTAGATAGCCTATCTTGAGTTTCTTTATTTGAAATTTTGAACTTAAAGCAATGTTGTGGGCCCTTCATTTCGCTTTCTTTCTTGAGGTGCGTCCTCATTTTGGCCCTTTTTCTTGTCTCTCAATGAATTTGTGGGGTCATCTTGTTTGCTTTCTTGGCATTGTTTTAGATAATTCCGATAAAGTTTGAAAGCGTTGGTGTATTTTATGCGTTTTGAGGGTAGATCATTTGCTTCATTCCTTGCAACATCGGACTCCTGTCTCTTACCTTCTCTTTCTCCCTTGTCAATCCCAGACTCCCGTTGTCCCTAAACAAGTTTTGTTCAGAAAGATCCATGGTCTTGGAGCAGTATTTTGCTAAGGAATGGAAATCCACCTCAGGCAACAGGGACGCAATTGATCCAGGAAATAGCATCGGCTGCTTTGACTGCAATATCTGCCTGGAATCTGCTCACGAACCCGTGGTCACCCTCTGTGGTCACCTATATTGCTGGCCCTGCATCTATAAATGGCTCCATGTGCAAAGCGCATCTCTTGCTTCAGATGAGCACCCACAATGCCCTGTCTGCAAGTCCGATATCTCACGTACAGCCATGGTCCCCCTCTATGGACGGGGCCAATGCTCCAGTCAACTCGGTTTGGAAGGGAAGTCTTCGAATCGTGCTGTGGTCATACCACCGAGACCAGCTGCCTGTGGAACTCGAGCTCTGGCATCTACGGCAGGTCCAACCACTCAGCAGCTTCCATATCGAAACCCTTATCAAAACCAACATTTCTATACTGGTCCTTTGAGCAGTTATGAGGATGAAGCTTCATCATCGTTGCTCAACTTTGGAAACACAGGCTCTCAGAATACTATGGTGGGTATGTTTGGCGAGATGGTTTACGCAAGGGTGTTTGGCAACTCATTGAGCTTGTACGGTTACCCTCACTCTTATTACATTGTCGGGGGGCAGAGCCCCAGGTTGAGAAGGCAGGAGATGCAGGCAGATAAATCACTGAACAGAGTTTCGGTTTTCCTTTTCTGTTGCTTCCTACTTTGCCTTCTTGTGTTCTGAATAAGCTATGTAGATTTGGCCTAGCTATTTAGCCTGCTTGTAAAGAGTGTTGTACCTCTGAAACTCCATGCATATGTGAAGCAACCCGATGCCAGTATCCTGAAGCTTATCTTATCTTGTCCAAATTAGTTGGTTTTTGAATGTTTGAGAGGACCGCATATCTCAGTCTGTAAAGGAGATTAAAACAGTAACGAGAAATCATATTGGATTTTCTTACCAGTTTGCTTCATAGCTCACACTGTTTTAGATCATGTAAGACAATGTATCCTTGTTTCATCAGCTAAAGTTTGTACCATTTTGCCTATTGTCGGGATGCAGATCGGTTCTTCCTAGAAATCGCAAAAGAAAAGTAACCTTATCTAGTTTCACCTATCAAATTATAGAAAAAGAAATTGTGAAGAGCGCCCCCATGGCACCAGTTAAGGGTCATCGATTGAGCTTTGGAAACATGAACATATCTATTTTTAAGTGATTTTTTTGGAAAGAGTTCTTGCTCAATCTTTAAATCGCGTCGGCAGGCGTAATTATAATTTTTAGTGCGCTCAACTAATGCCCTTAGGGCACTTATTAACAAGATCATTATGAAAATCATAGTCGGCATACAGCGAAATTACCGAAACAAAAACAAGTAAGTGAACTATAGAGATCTAGAACTGAATAGTAGTGGACCTCCAAAAAGAACGAGGTACTATGTGGTACAGATGCGCGCTACTCTCTCGTCCGTGCAAAGTTGGATTGGCTCAAGTTGGTCCAACAATTATGTTAAAATGGGTGATGAGGACTGCTGGCGGGTGGTCCAATAGAATTTGGAGATCTGTCTTCATGGAAATGAACTTCCGTTAAAGTTAGATACCAAGTCCCAATCAAAACTCTCTTTCTCTCTCTCTCTCTCCGAGCCAATCGTAGTCGAGTAACGGTGGGAATGCGAAGATTATTAAGATGGGTTTTAAAAAAATAGGATACTACAGTTAAATGTGGCAGATACCATATGATATTTGAACAAGATATGTATCAATGTCATGTAATGAAGGGAACGAAGTATAATCATATACTATTATAGCCCCGCTGCATAAGCTAATAGACCAATTTAAGTAGATAAATTGTAGATACAACGTTGTTGCGTCTCATGCCAATTGATGATGGTGACATATATTACTTGGGTAATGGTGGGCATGCGAAGATTATAATGACAGGTTTAAAGAATTCAATGCTACAGTTAAATGATGGCTTTGATGAACGAAAGAAACTACCATCATATAATATTATAGCTCCGATAAGTCAGCTACTACATTGCGTTTCAATCTAGAAGAGATTATGACCAAAAAAAATCTAAAAGAGATTCGCCTGAGGGCTGCTGGCATTGATTGATCACCCTATGATTTTGACATCTTTGAACGAGAATTTTAGGATCTTTCACCGACGGCGAAGCACATGAGCTTTGGAATTGATTTCTCTCGGTCAGGGAGGGCTCTTCTTTTGGTTTGGTAAAGCTCAACTCAACGAGCATTTCGATCCAAATTGTCCTTCTGCATCATTTTTTTCCACAGAGAAGCATCCTCGAAATGCCTGCCTTTTGACCACTTTTGCTTGCCTCCGGTCCAAAGAAATCCGGGAAAAATTATCCAAAAAATTCTAAATCTATAACACTTTTGTCAATTCAGTCCTAAACATTTTAATATTGTCAATTCGGTCTTAAAACATTTTTAAATTTTGTTAATTGAGTCTATACGACCAGTTTTGGTCAGAGTTTGCTGACATGCACGTCGGCCATTTTATGTGAGATATAGATAATTTTTTATGATATTTTAATATTTCTCAAATTTTTTATTAACATTTTTCATTTTTTCGGATCTTTTTCCTTTCCCTCTTCCTTTTGCTGGTGACGGCCATTGGTCACAAGTCATGGCAGGTCAGGCTGGCCTCACCCACCACAAGTGAAGCTTGGCCAGGCGAGGGAAAGTCCTGGCGAGGGTCGGCCTTACCTAGACCAGGTGAGCTCAACTCAACAAGCATTTCAATCCAAACAGTCGTTTTCCGCATCAATTTTTCCACGAAGAAGCAACCTCGAAATGCTTGCCTTTTGACCACTTTTGCTCGCCTCCTATCCAAAGAAATCAGCGTGGGATGCACTAGCGGTGGACGTGCTCGATTCAGCATCTCGCTTTTGATATGCCCTTCCGGCCCTTTTGTCTATTCATGATATGCTTTTGGTTGTTGGAGCCAGCTTGTCCTGTGAATTGTTCTGCCTGTCTCTATGCCCTAAAGTGCTCAAGTTGCTTTCTTCAGATGGTCGTAATTGATGCATGGTCTAGTCGTTGATCGCCTTTCCTGATGCAAATCTTATCCTCTTCAATCATGGGGAGCTCCAGGATTCCATTGCTGAAGGAAGATGGCCTGATCTTGTGTCAAGCCTAAGCCAAATTAGCGCTAGCATGCTCGCCTCGCCGATGTGTGGTAGCGCGCCGGCGAGGTTCGGGTTTCTAATCTCGGAAGAGGGGTCGACGCCGGACGGCTTGCATGCGCCTTCAAGATCTTATTAACCTGTAAGACTCCGTGGACGTGGGTTCCCTCCCAATTATCAAGAAAAATAGCATGCTTGATTCGGAAGCCGGACGCGTCTAGCCGGACATGGAGCTCAAGAAAACATGGAGACTATTCCTCGCACAGAGTCTCAAGTTGATTGCCTTACCAAGCCAAGTTTTCCGACCATCTTAACACAAGATTATTATAAAATAAAATAAAAAAATCCAGCATAAAAGCAACGGTAAATAATGCTTATGATCCTCTATTATTGAATTCTTTTTACCCGCTTGTTAGGTAAAGTCCAAAATCCATTTCAAAACCTACTTCAAAATATTATATTCAGATTACATTCAGAAAAAAATGAGTGAGATTTCGTGAGTTAGGTTCTTGATCAGCACGTCCACATCCAAGTATATTGGAATATCCATCCGAAATGAGCAAACGCATGGAGCAGTGCCCACGGAAAATCGAATGATGCTGGCTATAATATGATTAATCTCTAAAATTCATATATTAATCAATGTGATATACTTCAATTTGGTGATGAACATGACCGATATATTCGAATATCCACTTACGGTCGGTCTCATTCACATCGATGAAGCAAAGCAATTAGGTGATTCCGCATCTTCGGACGGCTCCGACCGATTTAGAATAGAAGATAGAGAAAGAGACACAACTAAAGTTTATTCGAGATTGACGAGAGCACGGAACAACAAAGGAAAGGAAAAAAGAAGTCGTCAAGGAGAAGGCCATAGTTCAGCATCTGAGATTGAACTAGAAGCACAAGAAAAGAATACAATTTTCTGAAAAGAAGTTACGTTCGTTTCCGTAGTTGTTTTGGCAAGAATAAAAGGATAAACCTACAACAAGCAATATTATTATTGTAGATGAAGCAAAAATTTCCAAATATATTAGGTTTATCTGGTCTAGTTTCAAGGTCCATTCGGGATACGATATTTTTTTTTTTTTTTTTTGCTTCATTTAAAAAAAAAATCAAGATAAATAGCAATTATAGGAAAATAATATGAGCAACAAAAATAAAAAGAAATCAAAAACTTTCCCGGTAGATAAAATATAAAGCACCAGTGAAGTTAAGCTCACTTAACAATACTTAATCATCTTCTTCCAACTTCAAAAAGCGAGTTCTAACCAGTTTGGGTGGGTGGGTAGGTTCAACACCAGACCATGAAACCTACCTACATAATAGATATCGAAAAATTTGGAATCGGAACTGGACCATTGCTATTGGAACTGAGAATCAGACCTATTTCTATGTGCGGTCTGGTCTGGTTGGAACTGGAAAAATAGTACAGCCCTAAAATATACAAGCGGTGGTCTGAAGATACAACTAAAATGGAAATACCCAATTAGTCCGGCAAGATCTCGATCTCAATTTGAGCTCGAACAGACAACCAGAACCCGATGGCTTACAGGTCAGTGGACTCGCCTGTGCACGTCAGCAAAACTACACAAATTGTAGGTTCAATGACTTCCCAATTCTCCAAGTTTAGAAGTGACCACAAGATCAAGAGGCAGACAAAGGCAATGATAATTGGCTGACTAGAATGACTAGCGAGGCAATCCTCCTTTTTTTTTTTGGACAAATAAGCAGGCTTTCATTACTAACCGAAATTCTGAGCAAATACAGCAAATTCTGAGCAGATACAGCATGAGCATCAGTACAAAGTAAATCCAATAGAGCATAGGGGAGATTAGTAACCTAGTTCCTAGGGAGACAACCCAATTCGTTGGGCTTTGGCTAACCAATCGGCCACTTTGTTGGTGGCGCGATTACAGTGGGCTAGAGTAAGTCCCGATATTTGCGCCATTTTATGCTTAGCCCGGTCCACCAAAGGTTGCACTACCCAACTTAAAGGAGTCGAGGATAGAACACTCTCCACCAGCATACAACAGTCGGACTAAAGGATGAGTTCTTTTTCTATAATATTTGGGGAAAGCATAGAAGAGATGAAGTCTAGGGTTTCAACCAAAGCTACAGCCTCCGCCTGTTCCGCTGAACTCACCTCAATGTTTTTGGCAAACCCATCCCTTATCCGGCCAAGTGAGTCTCTACAAACGCATGCAACAGCAGCCCGAGAAGAAGATCGACGCTGCTGAGAACCAAAGAGTCGTCCGTGCTGCCCTCTGGTTGAGTTGAGGCGCTGCACCAGATCTGGGCTGCCTTCAGCCTGTCGATTGGGGAGATCAGGGCCGGGAGATGAGTTGGGAGATGAGTGCGAGGCAATCCTCCTCGAACGTGTAGAATTGCAAGCCCGACCTGTCTCTTTATTACATTGACGATGCATAGGAACAGGCCAACATTGGTGCAACATCGAAGACGCACAGGCTTGGCTAAATAATGGAGTCTCATTTTAACATCCCAAATTCCCCGTACATATCTCGGACCCAAACTAAGATGAAATGCAAGTTTACTAGCGACAGATGACAGAGTTTCGTATTCGCCATTAGCTCCTAGCTCATTTTGTTTATGTTTTCCATTCCTTAACAATGTCACGAGCACATGGTAACTCACTGCATTCCATGGAGCTCCGGTTCTTGCTGGTTCAGACGTCGTATTTTACTACATTTCTTTCCCTTTCTCAACTCATTTCTTGTGCGCAATGCATTGAAAGCCAAAAATCTAAAATTTCTCATTTAATCAAGCCTTGGAATTTGACGGCAAACTTAAAAAGGCAGACTTAAAAAGGCCACCTACAGACGCTTATTTTATTTAGTTATTCACTAGAGCAATTATGATCTGGAAGTTGATCCGGGACAGAGTTGATCATTCGGACCTCTCAATTAATAGACGTGAATTTTCAACCTATGAATGGGGATATTCCCGAAACTCACAAAAAAATAAGGAAGTGAGCTAGACAAAAAGAGAAAAAGCCCAAAATATTGCTTTGGTTTCAAAGCATGTGGAATAGAAAGTCCATTCATCAATTGGAATTCTATTTACATTAACCTTCGATTTTTTATTTTTTTATTTTATTTTTTATATTGACAGAGTAGTTATAAATATATAGTGTAACTCTGTGCCACCAGCAGCAGCGATGATACAAGAATGTAAGCATTATCCGGAATGATTGGGCAAGGAGTAATTAATCGTGACTCGTTCAATCAAAAAAGGGCAACTGCATAAAGCTCCATTAAGAGAGCACGACACGAGTCATCAACACAAGATTTTTCACCAGAAAATAAAAGATTGTCCATGTAGTGCTCCACAAAAGCTGAAGATCATCTACATAAAAGATAGCAAACGAAGAATGCCTTTCTTTTCCTTGATTGAACGTGTGACATGAATAAGCTTCAACACCATCCTCAATATCTTCATTTTGAACTCTAATCTCTGATTCCCTTAACTTAGAGAAAAAGAAAACAAAAGTGAATGGTAGACCTCTTAACTCGGTTTCTACTAACACATACAAACAGCAATCGGTGTCCTAGAAAACAGGACCAAAATTAAGCGCCAGCCGCCAATGACGCTTAAGAATTTCAACTTTAATCCCTCTTAATGAGAGGCCCTTGGTAAAATAGAGAGACCATAGTCCTCTTTCACTTATATAATTACTTCATCGCGTGTTTCTGCAACCAACTGAAGTCCAAGCAGAAATCTATTTTTTGGCAAAACTCAAGAGTTTTGGATTTATATTGGTCAGGGGAATAAGTATTACTCCAGCATTTCCTTCTTCAGTCCACTGAATTGATCCCCTCTCCAATAATTTCATAACCTGTTTTGACATAAAGAAAAACCTTGGGCTAAGTAAGATGAAAACTGTCTCACATCTAAAAAGCTGGGGTACAAGATGGAAAAGGAGGCGAGAAAGCAATGTTTTCATCTGAAAGATCATAGTTCCACTGGGATTTATTAATATTGACCATGAAGATAGAGGGAGTTTGTAGCTATTGAAAAGATTAGCCTCGTTAGAATTTTCACTCTGTAGAATTGGAGTCACACAAACAGAGCAGCATATCTTACCAGCCGCCGCTTACGAGATACTTTCGAGGCATCTTCTTCATTTGTTTCGATGATTACTTTAAGATAGTTGAATGCTGATTTCAAAACACAAAAGATCATTTACTATGTAGAAAATCAAAAGCAAGGTTTAACCTGCAGAACAGATACATACTTGGGATGCCAGCCAGAGACAAGAGGTGGCGCTTAAGAAGACGTATTGCCTCTTCGGCATCATGGTTATGCAAGTCAAGTGACACAAAGTCTGCTGTATCCTTGTTCCTGCACATCATTGTGAAGAGCGGTACAAGGCATTACACAAACTGGACATAGGGGAGGGAGGGCCAACTCCACCTCTCATATTAAAAGAAAACTATTGAGTATTATAAAAGATACCGACACCGCCACTTATATATATATATAGACACTCGTCATGTTTGATGGGGCACTAACCTTGTTTCAAATATCTTCTGATAGGACTCTTCATCAGCTTCACGAGCCTTTTTGCAGAAGAAGCGTCCCTGTCATTGGAGAAATCCATTTTAGTAGCTGAATATCCTGTGTGGCACTTTCTATCAGAGACACAACTTTCTAGCTAGAAGGGATAGTAATGAATTATCTCAGTTCAGAAAAACCAGGAAGAACACATCTTTCTCTTGTTCATAGGAACAGTTAATATAGGATCATGCCAAAATAATTGGTGATGATGGTTAGAGACAATAGAAGATGTTATAGGCTTTGCTCATGAAACTAATAATGCCATCCATTTCTATTACCATAATAAAAGGATATTGGTTCTGAGTTTACACGTTGCAAGCATTTGACTTCACTGAACTTGTTAAAACATCACATCCAAATTATTATGAGAGAGGGAAAAGTCTCAGCAGGAAATTTCAACTTTGCTTACCTGTTCTAAAAGTTTGCTCGCTCGAGCACGATCACCCTTAGCAAATGCTTCAACAGCCTAACAAGAGGAGGTACCAAACTTTAAGCAGACTAGCATGACCATATCAGGAGATACAACCATTACATAATGAAGTGAAGGTATCCTGAACAAAGAACTCACTGCCTTATAATACTCCTTCATTGTAGCCCTATATTCCTCTACAGCTTTACGAAGAGCCTCGTAGCTATCCTCTTCATCTAGTTTTTCTACTGGAGAAAAAAGTGTACATAAATCAAACGGCGAGAAAATGAAGGTTATGTATATTGAACAAATATTGCCTATCAATATTTTGGGTAAACAATTAAGAAAAAGATGACATAATGAAATCCTTTGTTCTGAGATACAACTGTCCAGTCGCAAGCCCATCAAAAGAAGGCAGGGTGCAAGAGCAAAACAAAATTTAATATGTCAAAAAGAATCTTAGAGCCTGTCCATAGTTGCTCCAAAGTTTCAACAAATAGGTAGACTTCGGAATTTATATAATAATGATACCATAAGGAACTTTTCCAAGCTATCTGGAGAAAAGTGCATACCATCCTCATTATTATCTTGTTGAAAATCTACTATTTCATTCCTGTCAATTAGAAAAGAATCTGGAAGAGGTGTAGCCACCACTTGACCATATGCTTTAGACCTCTTGACAGCTTTTACAGGGCTAGACGATTTTGTCTGTCTTCCGGAATTATTGAATAACGCAGCCAGAACTTCTTCTTCAAGATTGTTTCTCTGTCTCTGCTGTCTATTTAATTTACCTCCAGATGTACCTGGGACACTATGGAAAAAAAGTTTTGTGTTATGCATTGACCCTTCGCTGCCATAAAAGTGTTCTATTCATTCAACTAAACAAAAGGAGTGGAGGAGAAGAGAAAATAAACACACCCTTCTGAATTATCTACACTTCGCATCTCTTTTTGACTTTGAAGTTCCTCCTGCAAAATTAAGCCAGAGAAGGACATGAAGGACTATGTGTAAGCCAACCAATTAGGAATGTATATTTGACAAAAAAATATAGAACCTATGGGTTGCATATCATCTAGCTATCAATAGGACTTGAGGACTATATCCATTATCATCCCGAGTGATCTATATTCCCAGAAGGCAATGCAGACAAGCCCAATTTACACATGGCTCAATTGGAAAAGAAAATCAAGTAAATTCCACAAAGCCAATAACCAAGTGTTTGGTCCAAACAAGCTTGCAGAAAATGCAGTTACTGCAGACCTTGTCTTCTTTGCCAGAAGGGCAGGGAAAAATGACTATGCCAGACACATGGTTTCATATAGCATCGTCAACTCTACTTTGCCAGATGAAGGCATACAAAAAGATGCAACATTTGAAATTGAAATCTGGCAAAGCATCATGATAAATACTGCCAGATAGTAATATTTCCAAAAGCTTTAATATGGATGTAACAGCTATTCCACTCAGACCTTGTATCAGCTGCTCCCACGAGTTAGAGAATTTAAGGCTCATGCTTATCATCAAGCAAAAAGGGAAGGGCCCCAGCTGAATATGCATCCCATAGAGAATAATGTGTAGAGAAATTTTTTATATCAAGTCATTATGAGAACACATACTATTGCATCAGACAGAAAAAAATCCACCCAAATAAAATCCAAGCAAAGTTACCTTATCTATATCAAGTTGCTAGAATGTTATGGCAATTTAAACACTACTCAAAGTGTGATTGGAGAACTCATACTCAGTGGAATCCATTACTTCTACCATCACAAACAAATGGTTCTCATCACAGACTGATTAATCCTTAAACAAGGCATATACCTAAATAATCAACATGGAATCACTTTGAATTTTATTGATAAAACATATTATGAATTCACTCGGTGTGAGAAGCATTATTATCAGACAAACCATCAGACCAACCTTCTTAGACTCGCCGAGAAAGTTGTTTCCTCTCCTTGAAATTGCAGCTGACAAATCAATTAGCTTGTCCATGCTCTAAATGACCCAACAAGAAATAGAAGTAATTAATCTCCTATAATTCTCCATCATAATAAATATCATGTGAGGGACAGAGGATGCTATATAGCACAAGAGAGCTTTTTTCTTGAAAAGACGGTATTCATGCATTTTTTTAAAAGTAAAATCAAATCATGCATACCTTTTCCATATTATATCCACAATTACCTGCATCCAAGGCAAGGTTTGTCAGTACACAACCTAAGAGTTCACAAAGGCAAACTCATAATCAAACTAAGTCACCATAAACACTAATTTCTAAATAGAGGAGTGTCCCACTATTCCTTTGTAAACTAAAACTTCCTTGCTCAAGCTAATAATTATTTTGAAGTTTGCACAACTGGGAGCTCAATTGAGGGAAGGAAGGGGAAAAAAAAAAAAAAAAGAGAGCCAGGAGGTAGTTGGCTGATGCTACCATTGATGAAGCATAATTCCATTTTAAACTTATATGGCAAAGGTCAAACTATATTCCTCACGCATCTCTATTTTTGCTAATTCATTAGGAATCTTCTAACACTTAAGAGACTATGCTGCAGCTGCATCATGTCACCTAGTTACAGAGGTTTTTCTCCAGTAGAAGTCACGCAAGGGCTTCTTCCAATGGACCATTGAAAGCTCAAGCAGGAATTCATTCCATGACAATAGCAGCACAAGTGAAATTTTACCAATCTCTCCATCGACATCTAATCAAATAAACCTATGTGCTTGTTTCCTAGTTCTCTTCCCATTTTCCTCAACTCAATATAAGTTACATATGAGCTATTAGGTATATCAAGAAAGGAAATGATAAATTATTATAGTTTGAAGGCAACTGAAGATCACTTGTCTGGCATTACCCAAGACAATGCTTACCAAGAACTTCTCGAATGACATCCCTATCGAGCTGAAAGCCATCTCCTAGCATTTTGAACAGAAAATCTTCCACGTCCTGGTGCATTTGATCATCCTTAGAAGCATCCATTTTGGAATCTTTGCCTAAAAGCTCGGATGCTGGCAACACCTTGGAGTCCAGTTTCAAAGGTTGTGCTGCCATACAAGAACCATTTGCCAAGGATGTAGACCTGACATAATCTTTACCAATAACACTTGAAACAGTACCTACAGAAATAGTACGCCACTTCTGTTTTGAAGATCTAGGATTTCCATCAGCCGGAATCAACTTCTCAGAAAAGTTACCACAGGAAAGTTCTTCAGACGATTCACTTTCTCCAACACAATTAGTACTATTGGTGGTAGATGCAGAGGAGCTTCCCTTCATGTCACTCAACACATAACCTGCATCATCTGCATTCCTGCCCGCCTTGCAGTAAGCAGAAGCAATCTCTTCCAGAGAAAAGAAAGAACCAAATGCCTCCAGTAGAACCTTCAATCCTTTCTGGTCATCATCACATTTCTGTACCATTAAGCCAGATGCATCCATCCCGAATCTACTAAGAAGAGACAATAGTCAGTTTCAAGTCAATAAAGCATACAATTATGACAAGCAAAAATGGGGAAATAAAGCATACATTATTGGTAGATGTTACTATGGTTACATAAAAGATCAACATCCATCATGGTTGGTTATTAAAAGAATAAAGGAAAACATTTGCAACATCAATGAACTCACCGAAATTTCCTTCCCCACACTTTACCCAACTTTCCCAAACTGCTAATGGTTATTTACCCAGACCAATGATGGAATGCTTAAGTGAACTTAAGAATGAGGGAAAAAAAACTACACTAGTAGTGACCCATCAAACCCTCTCCACGTGGGGTGGGGCTGCCCTACCAATGACGGAATTGGGGTAGGGACAGGAATTAGCTTGTTGCCCAGTGTGGACCACAGAAAGGGGATGGGATCATCCTCTGCCCTGCATACTATAAACCCCATGTTGTGTGTGACCACAATATGAGTATCCCTTATTAATCATCATTACTACTTAGCTCTCTTTACTGTATGCTATATTTTGGGGATGCTCCTTAAGCTAAATTAAAAATGCTACTCATGAAATTATATTGCCATATCAATCTCCATTGCATCAGACTTCATGTTAGATTTAAGATTTTCCAAAGTAACATTGCCGACTCAAATGCAGTGGATATATCTCTAAGCTGCTACACATGAGAAAGCTTAAATGAGCAGTTCCTTTCTAGCAGCATTCAGATGTGCTTCCGTAACCCCAGTTTTATCTGTGTATTCCATATTTTATAGCTTGGTTTCTGTTTAATGTTTTAATTCATAATTATAACTATGAGGAAGTGTGACAGTTGCATTTCCAAGAACAGAACCGCGGTCTAAGACGCCAGATATGTTGCCTTTTCTTTCCTTTTTCATTCTCTATCCAATAGAACCAGGTCAAATGGGTAAACAGCAGTTTGGATAGGTGTTTTTTACCATACAATATTTAATGATCTCAGTTGGGAACCTTAGACCACATCGCAGTCCAAAAGTTGGATTGAACAGGCCCGACCAGACCTTCAAAACATCGATCTTACTCTCACATTCTAAATGGAGCATTATCTCAATTGCCATCCAACAACTTGATAATACATCTGAATTCCTGCTCACCTAGCCATTTATCATGAATTTTCCTTTTGCTCTTCTTTAACATAATCAAGACCAAGTTCCCACTGAGTACTGAGGAGGAAGTGAGTGAGAATCCACAACATGAAGCTAACTTTTAGTGCCACACTAGAAGAACACTTTAATAACCACAACTAGCAGGGAAGGAATTTTTGCCTACTTTTTTTTTTTTTTAATCTTTTGTAGCCAGCAAGAATCATCCCTCCGCACCATACCTTGCACAGAACAGGTCAATGCAGATCTATTCTGAAAGCAGAAATTTTTCCATTGTCCCATAAACATGGTCCTTTAATCTGAAAGGCTTAAGACATGCAGTGCAAACACATCCATTCGTCATATAGTCAAAATTCTGGCCTTTAATCTGAAAGGCTTAAGACATGCAGTGCAAACACATCCATTCGTCATATAGTCAAAATTCTGGCCGTCAGAGTGTTAGACTACTGAACACTTCTCCGGCAAGAGAACACCACCAAGCGAACTGTACTAACCAAATCGAGTAAAGTCGACACCACACCTCACGAGAATCATTTGCACCGCGCGACAAGCGAGATGACCCTGGCGAAAGAAGCCTTGACTCCAAAGAAAAGAACCGGTCTAGAGTAACAAGAAGGAAAAATAATTCTGACAATCACTCCCATTTCTTTCCTGGGTACCCAGCAATGACAAAGGACACTTTCGCTGGAGAAACATGCTGCACACGAGAGAGAGGAGCCGAACCACATCCCGGCAATGTGACGAAAAAAGTCGAGACATTTAAGCGCGCCCACGGACGATCACGCCACGCACAATGCGACGGAGCAGCCGCCGGCGGGGCGGCGGAAACCCCCCCGTCCAATCAAGCAGTGAAAAACAGCACGGAACTGACTACGATACAAACCACACGGATCAAGCCACAGAGAGAGACGGAGAGAGGCACCTCGAAGGGTCGGAGGAGGTCGGAGCCGCGGCTCGGGACGGCGGCCGCTCGGCCGGAAATGCCTCCGCGCTTCGGCCTCTAGCCGGCGGCGAGGGAGAGAGAGAGAGAGAGAGAGAGGCAATGGTGGCGAAGGAGGAGGAGGAGCGGTCGCCGATCGCACGGATTCTCGGCGTGCAAGGAACGATTGCGATCGGCTGCGGGCATTTATATAGAGACGACGATGGTCAACGATGGATTGACCGATGAGAGAGAGAGAGAGAGAGAGAGAGGCGCAGTGGGGCCCTTTTTTTTATAGTTTTTTTATTCCTCCAAAACCAACCCCGCCGTCTCTTCCCTCGCAAGCTATTCCTCCTCTTTTTCTCTTTTCTTCTTTTTTTTCCCGAAACGATTTGGGAAATTATTCATGCTAAGAATTAATATTATAAAAAATCTCGAACCAATACACCTATCTCTAAATTAAATTTTTAATTACCGAAAGCGCTAAACTAGGACACCTATGACAAATTTACATCAAACTGATTTTTTTTAACACAAAGAAAAACCCAAATCGATACATTTATGACAAATTTAATTATCTCTCTTAGTTTTCTGTTAAATTGCATTAATACCACAAAAAAGCACAAACTGTCCAAATTGGTAAGTCATCCAACTAGTGATTTCGATGGTGAAATTTGATAAAAACTAATGAATGATAAATTTCTCATATATATTCCAATTTAAGATTTTTGGTACCTAAAATGTTAATTTGAAGTGAGTCATATTATCGTTATTAGAGAGAAGCGGAAACCTTTGAAGGGAGCAAAATCATTACAAGTAAATCAATTTGGCCCTTTTCATGATACTGGGCCTCATGAAAATCGAAAACAATCCTACAAAAATAATAAGCAAAAAAGACATATTGATTATCATCCTCGATAAATATATAGGTAGGAATACACTACTATTGAGTGATAGCAACGGCCTAGGGGTTCAAGGCTCTCTCTCGATTGATCTAAGGTTTCTTGGTCACAGAGTTAGATTCGCCGATCACTCCCTAGCCTTAACAAGTTTTGGTTTGTCTATGGCATAAATTTAAGCCACGTCATGGCATAAATAACTCCGACTATATTCCTACTAATGCCACCATAGGGCGCAAATGAGAGACTTGCTCAAAATGAGCATTAGTTAGGATCTAAAATAAACATCCTGTCACGGATGTAAAACTCTTGTGGTGATGCTCAGAGGAAGTTGTTGAATGAGATGAGTGCTCCTTCCCATCTTATTATTTATATTTGCAATATATCCCATCATTTTTCAAAAAAAATGTTTCATAGATAATTCGTTTTCAACGTGACAAATGGACATTTTTTTCCCTCTCATTTTAGTCAATTTGACAATTCTTTGCTGAACTAGTTAGTTTAATGATTCAATCACATATCAAATGCCCCCCATCCAAGGACATATGATCGTGCTAAGTCGAGTCGATACACTTCAATGCTTTGGGTTGGGCTTGATTATAACTTGATGCTTGAGCTCGATCATTACTAACGTCTTATAAATTCATCCTCTATTTGGGACACTACAAAAATAAGGTAGCAAAGATAAATAGTGCAAAAAAAAATTAAAATTTTCTTCTCCTCACAAAAATTTTAATTTTTTTCTCATTTCCATTCAATTTTTGGCCCTCTCCCATTTCTTTTCGTTCCTAGACACAGAGATTAATTTATAAAGGGTAGATTAATTAATTCATCAATTAAACTGCAAAAAGCAAAGGAAATAGTTTTATAAGGAAGTGAATGGGAAGGTCGGCGCAAGAAAAGTAAAGTGAGTGGAATGTTGTCGTGTCTAAGATTCTTGGTTGCTCTAAGAATATCATATTAATAATATATTGTGAGACAAATTTCGACAGTTTTAAGAATTTAAGACGTGGGATGAAAATGTAATTTAATATTTTTGATTGATTCCACTATATGTTTACTCTAATTCTAATTCTCACTTTCAAATTTTTGTCATACTTCTTTATAGAGCGTGGAAATCGAAATCCACGCCTAATACTAAATAGTCCCCGTTTCAATATCTAAAAAGATGAGAATTTGAATTCCCCATCTCTCCCTTCCCATTTTCAATTCATAAACTGGAATTTGATTTAAAATGTTAAGCTCATAAACTAAGGGATTTTGAACCCACCCCGCAATGGATGCGCTTGTTTGCACCCTGCCCCCTCATCCGGGAGGGGAGAGATTTGAAACTCCGCACCCTTATTGCGCGACTAAAGTGAAGTGCCATGGGAGGTGAGCCTTCGCGCTAGTGCTTCTTCTGGTTTACGCCGCCGGCTACTGGCTGTATGGTGATTCCAATGCATTAAAAAAAAATAAAAAAGAGGAGATTTTGAGAGATTTGCCTGGTGTCAATGAATTCACGATAACATTGTCAACTGTCATGAAATCCGTCAAATCACATGGCCTTTTACTTTATGCTTTCTGCTCATTTCAAACTTGGGACGGATGCGGTTGGGGTCTTGGACTCTTTCTTAGCCCACAATACCCGATTTTTTTATACGTTAATTCACCCCTAAGTTTTATGAAATTTCAAATTTTAGCAAGGAAAAGCACTAATTTTTTTGCTTTACTTGAAACTTGGAAAAACACGCCCTGGTAGCTTCCAAGCATCATTAACTTCCGAGTGGAGGTTTTTTTCCAGGCACAGATTCCAATTGGAGGTCGTTGCTTTCGCCTGCAGCTCGACTCTCCAAAGTCGTTGATTAAAGATCCTTTTGGGCCATCGAAAACGATTTTTTATCCATCAATAGCTGAAGCTGGAAGAACTTCTCATGGGTGGTCGAAAGGGAAACTTCTTCATTGGGTAAACCTCAAATCAAATCAGTCAGTAGCTTCCAAAAGCAAAAATCGCGTTAGCTGAAAGGGATGGTAGTTCAGCTTCCTGAGAAGTCATCAATCTTCGGATGCTTTATTGGAGAGAAGCATTTACACATACTATATATGAATTCGTATCATCACAAATTATCGGGTCATGCGAGATTCACATGAAATCAATTCATAATAACGATCTCTGACGTCAAAATGCAATCGATGGAAGTGAATTTGATTGTGATGTGGAAGATATAATTACGTTCTCTATTGTAATTTTGAGCGTAGATGCAAAGCAGCTTGTGTTGGCCTTGAGTTTCCACCGGATTAAGATGCACGGACATAAAATAAATAAATAAATCTGATTGCATTAAAAAAAGACCATTTGGTTGACAAGATTAAATAAAACTGCCTTCTTAATTAAGATAATGCAATCTTGCTACGAATTATTAGCAATCGTTGGGCGAGATGAACAGTCGTTGTAATTAAAGTGGCGACCAGGTATGCAATGATGGCTAAGCTTCTTTGTGGCCACGACGATTTAGAGGTAATGATGGCTGCGATACTGATAAGGGGGCCGCATTTCGATGACAGAGATCGTGAGAGAGCACTTCTGACAAGCAAGTATTGTATTAAGAGTACTGTTAAAGAGTGCCCCTATAACATTGATTATGTACTTTTGATGAACTCAATTTTAAGACATTCATCGCTCATAGAGACTAATTAATAGGAGTGTCAAAAACCGAACCGAACCGAAAAATTTGATTTTTTTAATTCGGTTTTCATTTGGTTCGATTTTCATTAAAAACCGAAATTGTTTTTATCGGTTCGATTTTTATTGGTTAACCAAACCGAATCGAATCAACAAACCGATAAGAGTTTATTTCTTGAAAACGAAAATATATACAACAGAAAAAAAAAAAACAGAAAAATAACAAATGCAAAACCCGAAAACTAAAAGCTGAAAACCAAAAACAGAACTGAACCAAACCTAAATTTCAGTTCGGTTCGTATTTGGTTTGGTTTGGAATTTTTTCTTAACGGTTCAGTTCAATTCGATTTTTAAAAAAAAACCGAACCAAACCGTTAACGCCCCTAGTAATCAGGGTACTTGCTAATAAAATTTATATATAAATTAAGCATAAGAGACCAAACCAAACCAAGTACATCACGAAATTTCATAGGGCTCAGACTAGGCCCTGCTGAAAAACACTAGTTCCATATAACTTATGTGTCATGTTGGTTCTGTCCACCATATCACTGTTAAACCAAATTTGTACGGGTGTTTTCTCGCTTTCCCGACAGTGGTCCCAGTCGAAATAGACACAAACCTTTCATGCCCCAACAGAAAGAACAGAAACCACCCACAGAATGGGAATATTTCTGTTTGTAGTACCTCAGATATCGCGTTTGTTGTGTGCCATGTTCTTGCCCACGCTCTATCACACTCACATGTTGTAGCGCAGTGGTGAAAACTCCATCACCGAGATCAGATAAAAATTCCTCCATGACTTAAAACCAACTGCTTCGTCTCTTTTTTCCCTACATGATTTCTTCGTGGATCATATCGAGAATCCGAGAAGTCGTCCGAGAAAATGAAATAAAAGAGCAATCTCAGGAAAACTAGAGGAATTGAAGCAGAACATTTTCCACAGACTTGCTCTCTCGCGAAGAGCGAGATCATTATCCATGACACCACACCGAGGACATGTCGCGTACTCGAGCGACTCGCCGATGTATGCCCAATGCTGCAAACCCTAAACATCCAACCATAACAAATTCAATACACGTTATCAGGATAAGCGAAGAAACGGATATATGATCTTATCTCTTGAATGTAACTAAATGATTGGAGCTTCCTAAATTCATCGTGAAACAAACACTGCATACACCCACCAATAAATAGAGCTTAGGGAGAATTCCTTTCGCCAACTCCATGGCCATCAGCATACAAGAGAACTTGATCATCAAGATGCATAGCATTTAGCCTCGTTCTTCTCTTCTGGGAGAGTTTGAGAAACCAGCCATTGCTTCGTCATCGACACAAAACTCAGCCATTCATCAGTCTCGATTTAGTTTGATGACAAGCAAATTATCACCAAATCTGAGCATTGATCCAATGGTACGTCACTGGCATGCACAAGATAAGGACATTTCCTACGCTAGCTCAAGTTGTCACGTATTTGTTTTTCCTTGCAAACGTTAGAAAGATCTACCGATATTTGTTCAATTAAATCCATCCATTGTGTGTGAGAGAGAGAGAGAGTAATTATTTCAGTATCAGATTGACATGAAATATTTTGAGTAAATTAAAATAAGCTTGAGAATAAAAGCAGTGGACATTGCAAACTTCAAAGCATGCACTATACAGAGCCGGGGCCAAATAGAGATGCTAAATTAGTATCATCTTATCTCTTCATTCCATTTGCATAGCAATCTCTCTCTTCTATCCTCGTCGCAAGTCCTTGTTCAGTTCCAAGCCACAAATCTCCTGGCCAAGCGAAATTTCCTCGCTTTGCCTTTTCCTTAGATGGGTAATTGATGCTTCACAAAATGAGCAAAGGTTGTTGGATGGATAGGCCTGTTCAAGATATACCACCGACATAATATGCGATTCATCAAGTCAAAGAACATGGTTACCCACATTTATATAGCAGGTGGTCCCTTTTTGAAGAATGAGATGTTCTTCTAAAACTTTAGCACCATGGCTCCAACAATATCAGTGCAAAGTTGTCTATTCACATGTTCACCAAAGACAAGGACATGACATTGCCAATTAGGAATTTCCACTGATGTCTACACCGATGCTCTAAATGCAAATTTGCTCTATTGGTATGACTAAGCATCAATTTTCAGCAGGATTAATCGAGTACATGTCCTCTTAGTACAATCAGTTTTCAACCTACCATTATTAGTTATAGACCCCTGTGGCTCCACTTGAGTGTGAAATCAGGATGCAAATCTTTTCATTTCAAAGATGCAATCTTAGTACACAACCCTCCCTACTGAACAAACTATTGCCTTTCAGCTGAACAAGCCTTTGGCCCACAACTATGAATATAGCTAGAGAAGACTAAACACGTATAATGATGTAAAGAAAAGTGAAAGCTATAGTAAAATACATATCTGAAAGTGAAGAAGTCGAAAGAAGATTATTTGGGGGAAGAACAATGGGATTACCTGTTGATTTGTTCATCTTTTGGCAAGGATCTGAACACCACAGGCAGTGGGAGCATGCTTTCCCTCTTTATACACAAGATTTCCTCCAACAAAAGTAGCAAAAACTTTCCCAGCTAATCTTTTTCCCATGTAGGCTGAGATAGACTGCTCACAGGATTGTTCACATGTCAATTTACTAAACAGACAAACCTTGTAAAGCATTAGACAAAACGATAATGCATCCATGCTTTGTAGTTAAGGGAAGGAACTAGGTTCACCCTAGATGTAGATTCAAAATAAATGTCATCTGGATGTTCTAAGTAATACATTAGGTCTGTAACTCTACTCCCAAAGAGCCCCCAAAAAAATGCTTTGTTTTGCGACTTCTGCAGAGATGAGGAGACCCAAGCTGCAGCAAGTCATCTGAAAGATTGTTGACCACCGGTTTCTTGATCTATTTAAACCTCTGAAATATTATCTTCAACTGATGCTTTTGAAGAAAAAATGAGGTGCTAATTGTGCATTATCGAATAGGTAAACCAGCCTACTTACCGGGTGTTTAATATATACAGGGTACTCATCGGTGAGGTCAAACTCCGCACTGGGATCCCATACTACAATATCCGCAAAGTTTCCACTTGCAATGGCTCCCTGCAAATAGAATTGTCACTCTTTTCATCATGAAGACTGTAAGCCGAAAGCAGGAGCCTATTCTTTAAGAGCATATGGAGATGGAGAAACCTGATCTGATTGGCACCATGTTAAAATAAACCAAAGTTCCATTTGTTTAAATAAAAAAAAAAGTCATTTTAGGAGACATATTAAATAAGGGTTGCTTTTCTGAGAATAACTACTTTGATCAGTTTTTACCAAGAAAAGGTAGTCAGTCATACTGTAAGATCTTTGAAGCAAGTCTACTCTGTGAAAAGTTCTCCTAAAATGTGACATGATAAATTCATAATTTTAAATTAGAAGGGAAACTGATGATGCTGAAAGCAATCACCTTTAACTTAAGTCCAGCGATTTTCGCAGGCCTCTCGCTCCACCATAAAGCTAGCTGTTCCAAAGTAACCCCATATTTTTTGCCATATGACCAGGTGACAGGAAGAACAAACTGCAGATTTTCACAAATTACTTTTAGATGACATTTAGAGAGGAGATACATGATTTCTCAATATTGAAAAAAAGCATTTAACGGTTCAACCAAAGGAGCTAACTTAATGACATATCATCTGCAATTCTATGCACCTACAGAACACAACTTAGAGAGTAGATCAACTGCCATAGCCTCTTAAGTAAATGCTCAACAAACAAACTACCCAGAGGAAGATTGAACCTCATGACTGAACATTGTAAAAAAGAATGCCAGAACCTTATAACTCTCTACAGCCAATTATGCATGCGCATGCTTAATTTATCTAATGCTAAATGTCGTCTGCTTAAACAATTTGAGTAGGAAATAAAACCATAATGTGCGGACATAGAACCCTCTGATAATGCCTACAACAATAAGTGATAAAGCGGTCCTGGTGTGAAAGTGCCACATGACTCTGCAACAAAGCGCTTTTGCAATGCTATAGTGGTTAATGTCAGAACCCTGAATCTGATAGAAGTAATCAAATTCAACTCTCAGTTGTAATACCTAGCCTCCTCCATCAACCAAAAAATTAGTATCTGTCAGTAGTTTCTTATGTGGCAATGGTATTACAGATTTCAGCACATCTGAGCCAAGGGTATTACAGATTCTCATTAATCAAATAATCACAGCTGAGTCAGGCAAGCTTTATCAGGTATAGGACATAATGAGAATACATGCTTACATCAGTCAAAGTACATTATAAAGATAGACCAACCTGCAAGCCAGAAATTCCACCCCAAGCTCTCAAAAAGTTGCCTTCACCCAGCAGTTTCAGCTCTGGAACTGTTGGGGAATGGTCAGAACTCAGCATGTCAATTTGGCCATCCTGATATATAGAGCAAACAAATTAAAAGAATGGGGCATGTGGCACATAGAGAATCCAAAAAATTAGAAGTACCATTAAAGCCTCCCACAACTTTTCTCTATTAGGTGCATCACGGATGGGGGGAGCACATTTAAAGCGTGTATCTCCATCCTGAATTTCTTCTGCTGTGAAGGCTAGGTAATGGGGACAAGTCTCAACACTTAAACTGTCACCATTAACTTTTGCTTCCTGTGCAAAACAGAAAATAAAATTAGGTTTAGTTCTTTTGCATAAGATAGGAAACACTAGTGCTGCATCCATAAAACATTACCACGACTAATAACAATTATAGCAGACTATCACAACTGACTCAGCAATAATTGCTACTGATCTTTCACTGAAAAAATCTTGCATATCCATTCTATAAAATTGATTTATGGACAATTTTTTCTACAAATAAGAGACAGAAAAAAGGTTCAAGAAAGTAGTTTTGGTCAAAAAGGTGCCTGTAACTAATCGTCAGACTTTTCATCATAGGAAGTCACAATCCCAAAACCAGCTGAATTTAACAATGTGTATTAGGAACCTCCGAATGAACTTGGAATGCAATATGGGGAGGTATATGATCTCCTTTTAGGCAAGTCACACATCAATGTCCAGAAAAGCATAAAGAAATTTTCCAGAAATTTTACACACTTCTGGTATTTTTTGTATATCCACTGGATGCGAAACTTCCCAGGAGATCTTATTAACAAGAGGTGATAAAGATGATATACCTTTATCAGATCCAAGGATGAACTTGCATCAGACAAATGAACAATATGAAGATGAGCTCCTTCAGCAGAGCCACCAATCCTTGTGTCCTTTGTCACAGTTAAAAGCTCACGAATAGCTGCCTCCTCCCTGTTTATAAAAATTAATTGATATGAATTTCCAAGTCTATTTAACATTGCCGCAAGAGATCTGCTAGAGATAAGAGGAAGATGAGCTCATAATTCAACTTGATTGGTGAAGACCTTGACATGATTATCCTCTTATAGTAGGCTGGCAAAACTTTGCAACATATCAAGCAGTAATTTTCAAGAAACTCATCTATCTTATTCAAGCAAAGCTTTTCTCCTTAATTTTGTGCCTGTAACTGGCTGAATTCGATAAAATTACAGAAACTAAACGTGAAAAAGCATTTTCTGGATTCCTATTATGGAAGATAACCTACTCTTTGGAATTTGAAAAATATTTTCATACTACCGTTGCATCTCTCATGAGTAAACATATCGATTAAAGCAACAAAATCTAGAATTATGAGGATTGGAAGCCGGTAGCTATGAATCTGAGGGAATATTTTAAAGAGTAATTAGCTAGATCATAGATCCAGATAACTTAACGTTCTTAATGGAACATCAGCTACTCCATTACACTATATGCCAATCGCCTCCATAAGAACATTAAAAAGCTAACACCAAATTTCTTAAATAGATAGTTGTGATATTTCTAATCAATTTGTAAGGAAATCTTGCCAAGCAGGTGGCCTTGTCTTCAGATAGGTGGAATAAGATCGGGCATCTTCTGTATTTAGATCCAAGTGGCTTTCGGAGTCTAGTTGGAGTTCTGCATGAACAAGCAATGGTCTTCTATATTTTGCTAACACCGACAATCCTTCCTGCATAAATAATCGATAACTAATCATTGACCCATGACTATAGTTAAAAGATAATATTGCACGAGAACAGAGAACTTTGCTAAATTTTAGCAAACAATGTAACTAATTCATGTGATTGTTTTGATCTCAGGTCGGGTTAAAGGACAATAAAGCATTGCTCTATCAATACATACCACAAATTCTTAGTTGACATGAAAATCAAAGTTGTAACGAGCAGTTTGAGTCCTCTGCTATAATATTGGGGCTCAAAAGTAAAAATGAGTGTCGCATGACGAACCTTGATATGATCAGCATTTGTCATGGGAAAGTCGTTGATTCCTGAGGGACACATAAAGGACTACAAAACAAGGACAGTGAAATTGTCAGATAGCAAATTGGCCCAAAGAAAAAGTTTTCACTTCTTTTACTTCATTGCCTCAATTTACTATTTCCTTGAGAACTTGAAACTTTCTGTTTAATAGTACTTGCAGCACACATATCCAAAACCATGCAAATAATGACATAGTGCATCAGACAAAATAATTCCAGGTCCAGTTGAATTTTCACATCAAATCTCTGTAACTTGGGACTTTCAAAAACTTACCATAAAGAGACAGTGGCAAAAATTTGATAAAGAAGTAATTGATGACACCGAGATTCTGGTAATTACCTTCAGACCAAGAACACCAGCCTCTAGGAGAGCTTCCAGCGTGCTTGAATTGAATGCATTTCCAGGAACTAAACCTCCCCAGAAACCTGTGGAAACCAAGGTGAGAATTTACATGCATCTCATAAAGGATATCTAGCCTGCTCATGTGTCATTTTCAGTTCATACCGACATTGACATAAATGTTCTTCTCTGCAGCCTTAATCTGCCAAGGAAGGTGGAAAATCATGAATAGAAACCATGAACTTACATTTTATAAAGAGAACAGAAATTGGAGACGCAAGGCTCATATTTCTATTTATTTGCCAAGGATAAGGGCTATGAAGAAATATCCAGACTAGAGGGACTTAAAAAGTGCAGTGCGTGGTTTTCAGAAACATATGGTTACTTGCCAGATAAAAAGCGCAAATTAACCTCCCTACTTCTCGTACCTTCAATTCCAGGCTTTCCATGGAAGTAGTTGAGGGATCACTATTGAGGGGCATATCAATCAATGTTGTTATTCCACCTGCATGAGATAAAAAAGTAATAACTCAAGTAAAGCTCAACATATAAAAATGATCACAGTTCAGAAATTCTAGTTTTCACATTAGATGTTTTACAGCGCAATCACTGACAAAATACAATGTTACAGAAAAGTAGACTCATGCTTCATTTTCTGTTTGTATAAGGCTCAGAATGTTATGCTAATCTCATCCACCACAGATTTAGCAAGAGAAAGCAATCTATGTGAAATTTAAGCGACTTTTCTCCTAAAGAAAGATGATCTAGTCAATGGAGTGTCGGCTGCCCCTCACTAGCATTTCAGAAAATTCATTAACTAAGATGTCACTGAAGGGCAGAAACTTGAAGAGAGTCTAATTTACCAGCAGCTGCTGCTTTAGTCCCTGAAGGAAATCCTTCCCAATCAGCTCTTCCAGGGTCATCAAGATGTGCATGCCTGCCTCAGACATTTTATAAAATGTATACGAGTGTAAGTTTTTCTAAAAAGGATATGATTGCTCAACTCTTAAGCGTAATTACATTAGTTTATAGAGGGACATCTAAAGCATAATTTGGCAGTAGATATCTAAGTAAGACCAAATTACCGAAAAATGAGCACCCTCTACTCAATTTAAATTTGACCAATATTTCAGTCATCCAGTTATCATTCACCCTTCCAACCTTCTGAAGATGACGGCAAGACTAGAATTGTGGAGGTAAAGGAAGTACCATGGTCATGTTGCTTTTATTGGTCCCTCTGTTTATCATCCAATGTTATACTATCTCCTAAAACCTTTTTTCCGGTTGAAAGTGATGAGATATAACCATTATTTGGAGCAGAGATGCATCTTACACATCAACCAAGCCAGGCATGACAACAGCCTCTCCATAATCAATTACTTGCTCTCCTTTGGAAGCCCCTCGCCAATCATTCTCCGTTACAACAGAGGTAATGAATTTCCCCTTCACCTCGACTGCTCATAAACATACATTAGAAACACGAATAAGTTAAAGGTTAAACCAAAACCTTTGTTATCAATCTACAATAACAGCCAATTAAAGTTTTTTTTTTCTAAATAGCACAAAGCTAATGAGGCAGTTACATTTCCTTCTATCTCGCAAAAAGCAAACTTTGTCGCTCACTTTGAGTTGCAGATTAGATCAACACCATTTTAGAGCAAATAATACAGCTACGAAAGACTATAAAGCAGTCACACACGGAGCAACAAACCTGCCCCGCAAATGATCCCATCTGGCGTCACTATGCGTTTGCTCTTTATCCAATAATGATGGTCTGGCAAAAGGCTGCAATCATCGCGAGGAACCTGCAATACGCATCACCATAAACTTCCATCAGCATATCGTTTTGCCAATTTACCAGCAAAGCAGCCGATATGCATAGTCCTAGAAAGCTCAATCGCAACAAGAAAGTCCATTTTTTGTTCGCTAATCTGTGATGCTGCACATTCAAAGCAAGCATGTGATCGAGCATCAGAATGCTGAACGACGCTCTGTTTGTCTAGCAAAGGCAGAGTAGAAACTTCTACACCAAACTGATTACTTCGTTGCACAATCTCATTCCAAAACAAATCACCAAAAACGTCCATCAGCATATCATTTCACTGATTACCGGCAAAGGAGTTGATGCAAAAGTCCTAGAAACCTCAATGGCGACAAGAAATCCCATTTCTGTTCGCTACTCTGTGACACTGCATGTTCAAAGCAAGCGCAAGCATCAGAACGCTGAACAAACGCTCTGTTTGTCCAGCAAAGGCCGAGTAGAAACTTCTACACCAAACCCCTCGCTTCCTTGCACTATCTCATTCCAAAACACATCACCGAAATTTCCATCTGCATAACGTTTCGCCAATTTACTGGCAAAGCAGCCGCGCACAAGTCCTAGAAACCACAATCGCAATAAGAACGTCCATTTTTCATTCTCTAAATCCGTGACACTGCACGTTCTAAGCGAGCACGCGATCAAGCATCAGAACACTGAACAACGTTCTGTTCCTCTAACAAAGGCCGAGTAGAAACTTCTACACCAAACCGATTGCTTCGTCACACAATCTCATTCCAAAATACATCACCAAAACTCCCACGAGCATATCGTTTCACCGATTTCCCAGCAAAGCAGCCGACGAGTGAGTCCTAGAAAACTGAATCGCAACTGGAAACACCATTTCCGTTCGCTAAATCCGTGACACTGCATGTTCAAAGCGAGCGCGTGACCGAGCATCAGAGTGCTGGCCAACGCATATCGTCTCCCTGAGTTACTGGCAAAGCAACCGACGCGTGAATCCTAGGGACCTCAATCGCAACCAGAAAGTCCATTTTCCGTTCGCTAAATCCGTGACGCTGCATGTTCGAAGCGAACGCGCGATCGAGCATCAGGATGCCGAACAAACGCTCTGTTCGTCTACTACACCGAACCGATTTCTTCGTTGCACGATCTCATTAAAAAAAAAAACAAAGAAGAACGTAATCGTCTCTCGGAAACGATGAACTCGCGAGGAAGACGACGACGGAGACGACTGGTAGAAGAGTTGATAAAAGGAAAGGAAAAGGGCGCGAGAGCTGACCTTCGACGGCTCCTTCACGTAGAGATAGGCGGCGAAGGAAGTCAGCAGGATCAGCGCAGGAATCCGCCATTGCAGAAGCTCCATTCCTCCCTCTCTCTCTCTCTAGAATCTCGATGATGCAGAGAGGAGAGAGAGAGAGCTTCACAGAAATTCGCGCTCCCTCACGAGTCGCGAAGCGCTGTCGGAGTCAGCTCCCTCTTGTCGTTTTTTCTTCCCTCTCTCCTAACTATTTTGATATTTCGGGGTAATATGGATATGGCTCGAGATTCCATTCCACGGGAGCTGCGTGGCCGTGGAAAGAATATTTTACCCGCCGACCAATGGCACGACGACACGTGGCACTGGAGCGCGGTGGGCTCGGTCGCGTTTGGTAGATTCAACCGTGCCGTGCCACGTGTGAGATTCCACAGAGCAATTTGATAAAATATTTTGTAGTCGATCAGGGAAAGGAAGTTATTATTTCTTTTGTGTTGGCACGACCATGTACTTTGATTTAACTAGCGATGTCTTTTTCCAGAGTGGAGCGTATAAACCCACGCATCTCCCCTTGGTGGAATTTTTATAATGTACACGATATCATTTTATATTATAACTAATGCGATATTATGCATTTTTCTATGTTCAATTCCATTTTAATCTGGAAAATGTAAAGTGTTAATCAACATTAAATTATTAACTGAGGCTTTCTTGTGGAGTAGGCTATGACATAGGTGGAAAATGAGTATTATAAAAGTAGGTACATATCGATGACTGGGCATGACGAATGAATGAATATAATCTAATTTTGGCTAAGAGGAATCTCTAGATGCTCTAATGGCTTTGGTTTTCAATATATAATATAGATAGAAATATAATTTAATAGATTGAAAGTCGTAAATCTACACACCGATACCAACCCTGGATAAATTATGCAATGGCCAGATTGGTCTAACAATAAAAAAGTAGTTTTTATGCGTTTTTTTTGTCAAGTTAATATCTCAAAAGTGACAATAATGTTAATTTAAATTTGGGGACAGCATTAAAAATTTTAACGTAAGTCATGGACTAAATTGAATATATATCGAAAATCTAGGGACCTTGTTGTACAATAAATTATAATTTAGGGACTATATGAAATAAATTTAAAGGTAATGGATCAATTATGCAATTTTATCTAAGAAAGTTTTGAGGAGGGAAGCTTCTCCGGGACACTGCCTTCCATCACAGCGTCTCAAGTTAACCGCAGCGGTTTTCTTCTTCGGAGGCGCCGTTTTTTTAGAGAGAGAAACGGACACCATACGCAGAGAGCCAAGAGGCTTCCAGAGAGTAGAAATCGACCCTCCAGGTTCGTCGATCGTCTCCGAAATCGCCCGTCGTCATTCATCGATCGCCGCCGGGCTCCGGTTCCGGAAGAGCGCAGGACCTGCTGCCCTGTTTCTCCCCCGGCCGAGAAGTCTGATTGATCCCGGTCTCGACTGAAGCTTCAACCACCCGGGGCGTATCCTCGTTGGCGACGAGGTTCCATGGCTGTCTCGGAGTTTTACTCCTTTCCGTCAAGGTGCGGGCGGTGACTCTATGGTGGTTGATCCGTGAGAAATGGCCCGGAGTTCGTGTAATGCTTGACGACGATGACCGGAGATAAGCTCTTCTCAATCCTTTTTCTCCTTTATATTCTCATCGTGCTGTTCATGTGTTGAATTATTATCTGTGACGCTGTGAGTTCAAAGATCTTCGAATGATCGGTGGTGTTCTAGTGATGGACGGTGGTCGGAGGCGACGGCCATCGTGCCGATGGCCGGAAGTAGTGAATAGAAAAGTTTTATACATTCATGGTTTAGGATTTGAGGGTAGATTGATCTCTGTTTGTAAACCTTGAAGTTCATGAAGGCATGGCGTAAGTTCTGGCATGTCGGGTGACACCGTGATGAAGACGGAGTGGAAGGGGAGATAAAAAGTTAAGAGTTAGAGTGGGCCTGAATACTAAAGCCCCGATTGCGCCCATTAGCCCAGTCCAGAGAGATCAGCGTGCGGCCCATTTTTGGACCAGGCCCAAGGGCCCGGTCTGAATCCTCATTTTCAGAAACTAAAAAAATTGGATTAATAGTTAGAAAAATAGGCATTGATTAGGTTGTTACATCTTAGTATTAGAATTGGTTTAGTTTCAATTAGATAGTTAGAAATGGTTTAGTTTCTTTAATGATGACCTCTATCAAGGTGTTTACTAGGTGGTGGTCTCTCTCCAAGACAAGCAAATTAATGCAATTTGTGGGGACTTAAAAATTTACAAAATAGCTTCATTTGAAGTATTTTCACACCGGCTAGCGGCAACATTCTCGTAAGTATTGTATATCATGTCTCTATATCTAGGGGTGATCAGTTTCCATTTTTTGCAGCCGAGGACCGGACCGAATAGTCTTAGGATTAGGACTAGTCCGGTTCCGTCCAGTGGAATCGGCAATTAGCAAAAATACGAGAGTTATTACAATTTTAGGGTTTATTATTTTTTTAAGATTTTTTTAAAATATATATATTTTAAAAAAAGAGTTGGTTCGATGCGGTCCAGTTCCCCCTAAAATCGGCAACTAGACTGAAAATCTTATGGAACCAGAAACCAGACTGATGCCTCTGGGATTCGGATCAAACCGATTGGTTCGATTCGGGCTAGGCGATTCTCAGTCCTAACGGTTTGATATGCTCACTCTTATATGAATCTCATGTTTCTGGCAATTCAAGGAAATCTAATTGCCACAATGTAGAGCGGTTCTTTCTTCAGGTTAATCTATAGGGCACAGAGTTAACTCTTTTGCCGAAAATGAAGATAAAAACTTGAAATTGAAGGTAGGTGCTCTGATATTGTGTCTGAGAGCCCAAAATATACATCCATATCATATATCTTAAGTGTAACCCCACTCTCTATTGCAAGTTGTTAGTCACATGTCGCGTTCCTCTCTCTCTCTCTCTTTCTCTTTCTGTGCTTCGACCTCAATTGAACAAAAGACCTATTCCTTTGATAAAATGTTGGATGGCGGAGGGTAGCTAAAGTTATCTTGCGCTGTTCTTTGTTTAGACTCTACTAATGAAATAATATTATTGTAAATAAATAAATAAATAAATTATTTTTTAAACAATTTTCTTTTAAAAAATTTGGGGGAGGTGGCCTAGCCTAGTTTTTGGGCGAGGTTGCTTTCCACGAACCTTGCCCAGATGGCGCTCGTCGTGGTAGTCGCGGTGGTGCTCACGACAATGGTATTCCAGACAGGTCTAAATCCACCTTAAGATATGGCCTAGTCTTTCATTGCATATAAATTTTTTATTACATGTAATAATATTAATTTAATGGCGTCCTTAAGTGTAATCTTAATTGTTACCAGAAACCATCAACAAAAACGATGGGGTAATCACTAATGGTCATAATGACAGGGGTCACCATCATCCTAGCGGTGGCCACATATACAATTTCTACATTGGTATTTTACCCCTATAGTAAAAGAACTGTGTCATTTGAAATAGTCAGTGTTGTTGTGATCATATGGCTGATATTTATGGCTACTTTACTCTATCTACCAACTTAATTAGGAAAATCTGGTCTTGCCTCTCTTTTTTTTTTTTTTTTAATATAATAAAAGCATTATATAAGCCCTATGGGCTCTTCTTTGTTTAGACTCTAGTAATAAAATAATAGTCTCTGAGCCCAATAATATTCTCCCATTTTTCGCGAAACAATTTGTGGAAGAACTTAATACGTTGGTTGAAAAGCAAAACTATCATAAATATAAGCCATGTGATCACAGCAATGCTGATTATTTCAAATGACGCGTTGGTTTTAGTATATGGGTGAAATACCCGTGTATGACTTGCGTACGTGATTGTCACTCGAATAATGACGACCCACGTCATCAGGATTACGAGTTCAGTAAATACCTGCCCTTTTTGTTGAAGGCCCTTAATAAGAATTTAGGTTGCACTAATGGATGCCACTGAATTAATACATTACACATCATAAAAAAAATTACATGCAAGGAGAGACTAGGCCATTTTTTAAGGTGGGTATAGCTTCATCTAGATTGCCACTATCGCGAGCATCGCCGTGACTACCACTGCGATGGCAAAGGTTGTGGGTGAAGCAGCCTCACCCAAAAACTAGGATATGTTGCCTTTGCATTTTCTTCTTTCATTTTTGATTTTTCCATCACTGCAAGATGTGGTTCATCGTTAGCTGCCTTTGAAACTACCCTTGTTGTTCTCCTCTCTCTCTCTCTCTCTCTCTTTCGATCCAAATCGAACAATGGAACTATTCCCTTGATGAAATGTTGGGCGGCAGAGGATAGCTAAATCAAATGGTGTGAGATTGTGCGGATAAGTTATAAAACCCGGATAAAATTGCGATTTTGGGCAAAATGTGGATTCTTCGGTGTAAAATGGGGCTCAATCGGCAAAATTGATATTTAGGATAGACTTGATAAAGGTACAATAAATTTAGGACTTTTTGAATAATTTACACTTAAAAAATTTGACAGTTGAATTGACTTTTTACTCCTTCACAGCCTTATGGGCTGTTCTTTGTTTAGACTATTAATGAAATAATGTTATTGTAAAAAAAAAAAATTAAACAATTTTCCTTTAAAAAATTTGGGGGAGGCGACTTCGCCTAGTTTTTGGGCGAGGCTGCTACACCCATGACGCTCGCCCAAATGGCTATCGTGGTGGTAGTCGTGATGGTGCTCGCAACAATGGTGCTCTAGACGGGGCTTAATCCACCTCTAGAAATGGCCTAGTCTCCCATCGCATGTAAATTTTTTATTACATGTGATAATATTAATTTAGTGGCATCCCTAAGTGTAGCTTTAATTGTTATTAACAGCATTCAACAAAAAGGGTGGGTAATCATTGAACTAATGATCCTGATGACAGGGGTCACCATCATCACAGCGGTGGTCACGTACACAATTTCTACATTGGTACTTTACCTCTACAGTAAAATCAACGCGTCATTTGAAATAGTCGGTGTTGTTGTGATCATGTGGTTAATGTTTATGGTTGTTCTACTCTTCTACCAACTTAAATAGGAAAATATGGTCTTACCCTCTCTTTTCTTTTTATTTTTTATTTTTATAAAAAGCATTATATAAGTCCTATGGGCTCTTCTTTGTTTAGACTCTAGTGATAAGATAATATTCTCGGAGTCCAATAATATTCTCCCGCTTTCGGCAAAGTAAATAATTTGTGAAATAATTGAATAAGTTTGTTGAATAGTAGAACGTCCATAAATACTAGCCATGTGATCATAGTAATGTCGATTATTTCAAATGGCGTGTTGGTTTCACTATAGGGGTGGAATACCTGTGTAGGACTTGCGTACGCAGCCGTCGCTAGGATAATGGCAACCCACGTCATCAAGATGACGAGTTTTGTGAATACTTGTCCTTTTTGTTGAAGGCCGCTAACAAGAATTAAGGTTGCACTTATGGACGCTACTAAATTAATACTAATACACATCATAAAAAATTTACATGCGATGAGAGACTAAGCCATTTTTTAAGGTGGATTTAGCTTAGTCTGGAACGCTATTGTTGTGAACATCAAAGTGACTACCACTGCGATGGCGAAGGTTATGGGTGAAGCAGCCTCGCCCAAAAACTGGGAGAGGCCGCCTTTGCCCGAATAAGCTTCTACCATTTTGAATTTTTCCAACATTGCTAGGTGTGGTTCATTGCTAGTTGTGTTTGAAACTACCATTGTTGCTCATGTAATATTAACGACTAAACTCTTGTACATGCGGTCCAAATCTGAAGCAAAATCAAATGGCATGAGATTATGCACATAAGTTTTAAAACTCAGCTGAAATTGTAATTTTGGCAAAATGTGGATTCTTTGGTTTAAAACTAGGCTCAATTGGCAAAATCGAAATATTTATGATAGACTTGGTAAAAAATTAAACAGTTGAATTGGCTTTTTACTCCTTTACAAGCCTTATGGGTTGTTCTTTGTTTAGACTCTACTAGTGAATTAATGTTATGGTAAATAATTTTTTTAAATAATTTTCCCTTAAAAAATTTTGGCGAGGCTGCATCACCCATGACCTTCGCCCAAACAGCTTATGCTGTGGTAGTCGCGGTGGTGCTCGCAACAATGGTGTTCTAGATAAGGCTGAATCCACCTAAAGAAATGGCCCAATTTCCCATCGCATATGAATTTTTTTATTACATGTAATACTATCAATTTAGTGGCGTCCCTAAGTATAACCTTAATTGTTATTAGCAACCTTCAACAAAAAAGGTGGGTAACTGAACTGATGATCCTGATGACGGGTCACAATCATCCTAGCAGCAACCACATGCACAATTTCTACACTGAAATTTTACCTCTAGAGTAAAACCAATGCGTCATTTGAAATAGTCAGTATTGTTGTGATCATATGGTTGATATTTATGGCCATTATACTCTTCTACCAACTTAATTAGGAATTTTTATTTTATTTTATCTAAAAGCATAATATAAGCTCCATGGGCTCTTCTTTGTTTAGCCTCAAGTAATAAAATAATAATCTATGAGTCCAATAATATTCTCCCACTTTCCGCAAAATAATTTGTGGAAGAACTGAATAAGTTGGTTGAAAAGCAAAATGGCCATAAATATCAGCCATGTGATCATACTAATGCCGATCATTTCAAATGACACGTTAGTTTTACTATATGGGTGGAGTACTTGTGTAGGACTTGCGTACGTGGCCATCGCTAAGATAATGGCGATCCACGTCATCAAAATTGTTAGTCTAGTGAACACCCGCACTTTTTGTTGAAAGCTGCTAATAAGAATTAAGGTTGCACTTATGGATGCCACTAAATTAATCCAATTACATATCATAAAAAATTTACAAGTGATCATAGATTGTGCCTTTTGTTAAAGTGGATTTAGCTCACTGGAATGCCACTTTTGCGAGCATCCCCATGACTATCTCTACAATGGCGAAGGTTGTGGGTGAAGTAGTGTTTGTAAAATTCTAAACGCAAGTGAACATGTCAAACAAGTAATATAATGATAAAAAAGAGTATTGTCCCACGGAGATCAATGATTAATACTAATTAAATTCTAAAATAGATTAATTCTAAAATTTATCTAACAAATCAAAATATAATTGAGAATAAATTAAAAAAAAAAATTGGAGACTAAATGCTATAAATCAATCAGATAAATATGTTAGAGCATCCGATTCACCATAGCCACTAGATATGAATTTCGGATTGTTGTGGGTACAAGAACAATATCAAACACGTGATAACGGAATTTCCTAATCTATTTACTATCATATCTCTAAGTATAGCAAACCTACTCAGTTTATTAATCCACTATATCTTTATGTGAATTAAAATAAACATAAGTGCATTAAAAATTATGAATAATCCCGGTTTACAATGAGTCTTTTGGATCACCTTATCATCGAAAGCTACACAAATAATGCGGTATATCTCTATCCACGTTTAATTCATGGTTATATATTATAATGAGTAATTGCATATTATCACTTCTTAGTCTCAAACATACACATCATATCATTCAAGTGGTGGCCAGTCACTCAAAAGCATTATGCACAATAATATATAACTCACATAAATGAAATCAATTGCAAAACATAAAAATCATGAAATTCACATTATCATGGTTAGACTACATCGTAGCCCTAATAAAAAAAAATTGAACATAGTAGAAGAAGAAATAAAAATATAAATCAAAACTAGCATCTTGAATCAATTAACAAGAATTCTGTTACCACTTTTGTCTTATCTTCAAAATAATTGAAAAACTCTCTGAACAATGAAAAACCATCTAACAAAAACCTAGCTGCCATCTCAGGCTTTCAATGTTCTCCTATTTATAGGATATATCCAAGATATCTATCTCCCAACGCTTGCAGATAATATTAGAGAACAAAATTAAGGATTTCCTGATTTGATATCCATCTTTCATTGCTTTTTGATTTGAATTCCTGATTTTTGCCATTCTTTTTCTTATATTCTCCATATTTCATTATTTTGCATAAATAAGGAAAATTCAAATAATTAGAAGGAAATCCAAATATTTTCTCATAGATTTTGCATTAATTGTTGCATAAAATAGGTAAAATAACTCTATTTTTATAGAGTTATCAAGTAGCCTCGGCCAAAAACTGTGAGAGGCCGCCTTTGTCCAAATCCTCTTCTTCCATTTTGGATTTTTCCAATACTGCTAAATGTGGTTTATCGCTAGCTGCCTTTGAAACTACTTTTGTTGGTCTCTCTCTCTGTCTCTCAACCCCAATCGAACAATAGAACTGTTCCTTTGATGAAATGTTGGGTAATAGAGGATAGCTAAAGTTATCTTGCGCCGTTACTCTTGTAATATTAACAAATGAACTCTTTGTACATGCGGTCCAAATCTGGAGCAAAATCAAATGGCATAAGATTGTGCTGAAAAGTTTTAAAATTTGGGCTGAAATTGCCATTTTTGGCAAAATGTTGATTCTGTGGTTTAAAATTGGGCTTAATTGGCAAAATTGAAATATTTAGGGCAGAAATGGCAAAAGCACAATAGGTTTAGCATTTTTTGAACAATTTACCCCTAAAAAATTTGACAGTTGAATTGGTTTTTTACTCCTTCACAAGCCTTATGGGCTGTTCTTTGTTTAGTCTTTACAAATGAAATAATGTTATTGTAAAAAAAAAAAAATTAACAATTTTCACTTAAAAAATTTGGGTGAGGCAGCCTTGCCCAGTTTTCGAGCAAGGGGGGCAAGTGTGCTTTACCCGTGACCCTGGCCTAAACGGCCATGGCCGTGGTAGTTGTGGTGGGCTCTCAATAATGGTGTTCCAAACGGGGTTGAATCCACCTCAATAAATGGACTAGTCTCCCATCACATATAAATTTTTTATTACTTGTAATAGTATAAATTTAATGGTGTCCCTAAGTATAACCTTAATTGCTATTAGCAGCCTTCAACAAAAATAATGGGTAATCACTGAACTAATGGTCTTGATGGTAGGGGTTACCATCATCCCAACGGTGGCCACGTACACAATTTCTACACTAGTATTTTACCCCTATAGTAAAACCAACTCGTCATTTGAAATAGTTGGTGTTGCTAAGATATATGGCTGATATTTATGGCCACTCTACTTTTCAACCAACTTAATTAGGAAAATATGGTCTTGCCCAATCTTTTCTTTTCTTTTTATCTTTTTTCTTTATTATAAAAGCATTATATAAGCCCTATGGGCTCCTCTTTGTTTAGACTCTAATAGTAAAATAATATTCTCTGAGTCCAATAATATTCTCCAACTTTTGGCGAAATAAACAATTTGTGGAAGAATTGAATAAGTTGGTTGAAACTAGAACGACCACAAATATTAGCCATGTGATCGCAGTAATGCCGATTATTTCAAATGACGCTTGGTTTTACAATATGGGTGGAATATTAGTGCAGGACTTGCATACGTGGCCATCGCTAGGATAATGGCGACTCACGTCATCAAGATTGCGAGTTTAGTGAATATCCATCCTTTTTTTTAAGGCCGCTAATAAGAATTAATGTTGCACTTATGGATGCCACTAAATTAATACAATTACATGCCATAAAATATTTACATGTGATGAAAGACCGGGCCATTTTTTAAGGTGAATTTACCTCTGTTTGGAATGCCACTATTGCGAGCATCATCGTGACTACCACTGCGATGGCGAAGGTTGTGGGTGAAGCAGCCTCGCCCAAAAACTGGGAGAGGTCGCCTTTGCCCAAATAATCTTCTTCCATTTTGAATTTTTCCAACACTGCTAGATGTGGTTTATTGCTAGCTACGTTTGAAATTACCCTTGTTGGTTTCTCTCTCTCTGTTTTGACCCCAATTGAACAATGGAACTATTCCATTGATGAAACATTGGGCGGCAGAGGGTAGCTAAAATTATCTTGTTCTGTTACTCATGTAATATTAATGAATGAACTCTTGCACATGCGGTCCAAATCCGAAGCAAAATCAAATGGTGTGAGATTGTATAGATAAGTTTTAAAACTGAGCTGAAATTGCAATTTTGGGCAAAATGTGGATTCTTTAGTTTAAAATTGGGCTTAATTAGCAAAATCAAAATAATTAGGACAGACTTGGTAAAGGTACAATAGGTTTAGGGGTTTTTGAAAAATGTACCCTTAAAAAATTTGACAATTGGATTGGCTCTTTACTCCTCCACAAGCCTTATGGGCTGTTTGGGGGAGGTGGCCTCGCTTATTTTTTGGGCGAGGCTGCTTCACCTGTGACATCCTGAACTTTAGGTTATGTTTTCAATTGAATGAATCGAGCTTTTCATCAGCGTGCCTATAGTTCTATTCTCTGAGCTGATCACTCACGAGATAACTAATCTAACAGGTGGAGCTGTTAAGGCATTTTAATGCAATAGACTTGAGAATTCGATTAGGAATCGACTGCTCGACCGTGCTAGTCTGCAAGGGTCATTACGGCACAGTTAAAAACCGATAAGAGATCAAAGATAGGTCGATTCGACTGAGATGTGTGATCAAAGTGTGGGTGATTCCACCAGATTGTAAAATTCTCGTCAATCCGCACTAGACCGATTTTTCTGTCGTTTTGGTATCTTGTGCCCGTATTTGAAATATTGAGATTTTCATGACAACTGAGAGTTGCCAATGTATCGAAGATATGCATTGTGGCTCGAAAATAATCGACCAAGGGTCAATTGCACCAAAAATTCCTAAAAGCTACCAAGTAGGTTAAATCACACTAAAATCACGCCAGATTGAAATTAACCACGAATTTGAATCCGAATTCAGAAATTGAAAGTTTTATCATGTCACGATTCATTTTAGGAACGTCAACTCATCCTTCGAAGATTTTTCTGCATATCGAGATTTTTGGCAAAAATTCAATATAGGGCCATTTTCAATTGGAAAATTCAAGGGATTGTTTTTTATTGCGTTTTTGGGATGCAAGTTGGTTTTATTGGCAAGGAAAAATGTGAATTGAAGTGTGGGCATCTTAGTTGGATTTATGGGGGCCGAATTGAATCAATTCAAGAGGAAATTGAAGTGGATTTGGGGGAAAATGTTCCAAAATTCGTAGCCCCATGGTGTGCAACATTTGAGACATCAAGGAGGCTTCTAAAGGAAGCTTTGGTGACTGAAAAATGGCCGAGGAAGATAGCCAAGGTGGTGAGCCAAGTGCTTGAGTGAATTGGATAGAATGGTGGACTATTGAGGCAAAGTAGGCCTCTCCAAGCTTCCAGTTGCCTTCTTCTTCTTCAGCGGGTTGCTTTCCCCATTAGAGACCTCTTTGAAGCTTCCAAAGTTGTAGAGAACTGAGCCAGCCACCCCCCTTGGCCGTCACATGCTCGTCGGACCCCCTGCCCCTGTCGCATCGCCGTTGTGCCCCTGCGCGAGCCATGCTTGTCCCGTGCGCCGTTTTGCCTATCCCGCATGCCCGGCTATTGTCCTGAGCCTCCTCAAGCCGCTATCAAAGCCCAGGCCACTGTCTGAACTCACCTCCGCCACCGTTCAGCTCCGCCTGCCCGCCTGCTCACCCGCCTAGCCACTAGTCCTCCTTTGCTTGCTATTCCAGCCCTAGAGCAATAAGCTCCATTATTGGATAAAACCGAGCAGCCCAGCCAACTGTGGGCCCTCGAGGCCCATTTCAAACCTTTTTCGGGCCTCATCGAGTGTCACTGCTTCGGAGTTTGTCGCCTGTCTCCGCGTTGCCGTTGTCGTGGACTCATCGGACCGCAAAACTAGTGAGTTTACTCACTAAACTCTGCTTAGGGAGTTAATGATCCTTAAGGGTTAATTAGTTTAGGCTAAGTATGATTTATGTAGTTAGTTAGAACGGATTAACGATTTAATTACTCGTTGTTGCATGTTAAGTGGTTAGATTGGCTTAATTAGCAACTAGATAAGCTATATTATTTATCTAGATTGGTTGATAGTGTATTTACCCCTCGAAATCACATAGCAATGATGCCAACTCAGTGATCATCCAAGACATTCCTATGCTTAAAAACTTCATTCACAAGTGTCACCAATCGATAATTTTGTTAGTAGAATTGGTACTTGAAAATTCCAAAATGTCTCTCTTGATTTCCTTTTCCCAATCCAGCTCACAAACTTTTGTGTGCAATATGGAGCATTCCTTCTTCGGGGAAATGGTTAAACACTTTGTAAAGAAAAGGAATCGCCATAGGATTCTTTGGTTCTGCAACGTAATGGAGGGTTGTTTGCTTCAACCTCAGACGTTGGACTTCTTGAGTCAAGTCATCAATTTGTTGTTGCATATGTTGTTGCAAATTCTCAACAAGTGTTTGTGCTTCGTTCAATGGAATAATTATGCTACCTCAATGCCTTGCTTGTCTTGGAGGCATTGTCCTCTCCTCCAAAACTCTGATTCCAAATGATGTAGCCCAAGGTCAGCTACTCAAACAATGGGATTGAGAGAGTAACTTACACGCACTGAAATTAAGTTACAAAATCAAGCAGAAATTTTTGTTCTGCACTTGCTCGGGAAAATGAGCATAGCTTTGTTGATTCAGATTAGAATGACCTGATTCTAAAGCCAAACTAATGGAGACTTGAAGATCTACAACTTTCGTGTTTTGAGTTTTCTTAGATAAGCACTATAGACTTGTCGATTTTGGGAGGAAGTGAACAAATGGGAATGGACGAAATGAATAAAAGTATAGAAACTTCAATGGTTGCTCTTCTAGGCCAGCAAGGAAGTTGAAATGGCATCGATTCTTTGAGATTAATGGCTGCAACTCTTCAAGGAGGTAGGCTTTAAAAGCCTAAACTTTTCAAGATGGAGTGAAAACTCTCATAGGTTTTCAAGGGGGTTTGAACTCTTCAATGTTCAAAAGAATTGCACAAAGCAAATTTCATTAATAAAATTTGGTCTCCAATTTATAGAGGTTTGATGACTTCTTATAGTGAAAACAATAAAAGACTAGATTCAAACCTAGAAACTAGTAATCATTTATGTACATAGAAACTAGGAACTATTAAATGTACAATGTTTCCAATACTCGCAGTTATCCCAAAGTATCTTGATGCAAACTTTGATATATGGAAAATGACAAAGTCGTTATGACAAAGTCAAAGATGAGGCTCTTCATTTGTGGATGAAATTTATCAATATTAGCTTTATCGATGAGAGTGTCGTAAATCTTGAATGCACACGGATTTCCTCGGTTGAACGAGTTAGTCTTGAATTAGGTTGCATCAATCGGTCGATAAGCAAGGCAAATTAAACTTAATAAATCAATAGAAAGTTGGCAAATTGGAGAAAATAGAGAAATTTGTAATAAAATGAGACTTAATAAAAACATAAACAACTTGGTAATTCAATAGGAGAAAAGCCAATAACTCAAAGAATATATATCGGTAAATTCATAGTAATTGATAAATTTAATGCGTTCATAAAAAAAAAGTAATAGTCCCACAACAGATGGTCATGAATTTAAATGAACCAAATAAATTTTGTCAAGTAACTGAAATAAGTGTTGACCACCCGAAATTAGTAGAAATATCCAACAAGTACTGAGGACCTCCCATACACATGGTTCCAAGTCTCAAACAATGCTATGAAGTGTTTGCTAACAATAAAAAAAATTCAAGGACAGTCTTCAAATCCTCTTTATTCTCCTTATCAATAAACGCACAAGAAACTTCAGTATGAGAAATCCGGCAAAGATCGCATGGGATCTAACTGAAATGAAAACGGTAAATACACGAGATTAACTATAGTAATTAAACCAATATATTTCCACTTAGACTAAGCTTAGTTCATATTGACCTACTTTAGTCTAGAAGCTAGTCAATATAGAAACCCTTTTCAATTTCCAAAAGTCCAATTAGCGGAATCTCTTCTCTTTCACTTTGACAAGAAAGTGTGTTCATTCTAGGATGTGTCATTGACACCATCAAAGAGACATTAGAGATATGGAGTTTGAGCCATTAATAATAAAGTAATCCATCAAAGATCGATTATTTAGCTACTGATGAGGAATGCTTTGGTATATTTAAAGAAGTGTCAATTGAATCATTAATCGAAACTTAGAGAGAGATGGGTTAAAGACCAAGTGGATCTAATACACTCAAATTTTTTTTTTTTGGTCGATTAATACACTCAATTTTCAGTAATATTATTTTGTAGGGCACAAGTAGATCTCTTTTCCATCTTGGGCTATATAGAATTATTTGTAATAATTTTAAGGTACATGCTTTTTCCTTATATTCTTTGAATTTCATCCAATTCCGAACTGATTTGTGAAGAGAGAGGATAATAAAATATATCAAGTACTCTTTTTAAATTTGGATTACGTAACTTTTTCACACAATCCATATTCATTACCATTAATTTGGATAATTGATAGAATTTTCATAACTACCTTATTAATGGTGCTGAAGGTAGTTTGTATAGCAAACAGAGTACACAGGATCTTTACCATAAAAAAGTCCGATCGATAATGCCATATTATTCCCAATGGACTAATTTTTTCCCCTAATTTCACTATGATTTGAACTCTTGATCTCCCTCTTCCAAGGAAGTATCAGAATTTAGCCGTTAAATCAAGGATAAGTATACAGCTTTAAATATTTTAGTTTTTTTTTTTGTATGATTTTTCTCTCGGTCTCCAACAATTCCTCCGCCACGAGAAGTTATTACACGATTTACAGATAATGGGCCCTGAATTATTTATGTGGATTTCATCGTATGTCCACAAGATCAACCGATTGAAATGGACTTGACTTGCATAATTTCTAGACCATACAATTTTTTTTCTCTACCATTATTAAGCTATTCAATTTCATTAAATTTGTTCAATGTGGCCAAATTAGAAACAATCTTCTCTATCAAGGTTCACTTCACATACTCAATGACGTGTCCTTGCTTGCCACAATTTCTTCGCATGTTATAAAAAATAATATTTAATTAAATACATACTATCGTATTAACAGGCTACATATATATTTAGAAAGAGTTTCTCCATCGAGCCATCACAAGCCTCGTTCATTAGTGATATTCCAAAGACTGAAGCAACATCTAAAACCTATAGAAAAAGGGAAATGATATTTACACACTATAATAACTTTGATCACAATTCGGAATCTAGAATCTTTTCTTTTATATAATAATAACTTCTTTCACGATTACGTCACAACTTGAGATATCCATTTGTTCTGCTGAAGATTTACTATCAGAAAACATCTTCCTCAGTTTACGGTATTTGAGTTGCTTTGAAAAATGAGTCAATAAAGTTTATTTCACTTGAGCCAAGGTTCAGCCAAGGTCTCCCGACTCCAAGGCCAAGGACCCCGGCTTAGACATGGGATTCTCGAGGTTGAGCCTGGGTGCTAGTTCCAGGATCAGGTCACTTGGGTGGCCGACGATTGCGCCCCAATTTGCTCGAGGCTAAAGGCCCCAATGCTTGAGCTTGAGTCTCCCGGACCTGGAGTTGTACTCGAAACTTTTTCTCTAAAGTTTGTTTCATTTTTTTTTTTTTTTGCACGACTTCAATATCATTTGTACAATATGACCAGACATAAAATAAAAATGTCTATTTGAAATAATATTCTAGTAAATTTCATTTAACGGACAAACAGACCCTCAAGAGGCAAAACATTTTCATAATATTTGTGGAAGAAACTATTAAAGTGGATTTGCAAATAATAGTGAATCTTTTACCTACAAGGGATAAGTATACTAAAAGTCTTAAAACTTATCACGAAAGTACAATTGAGTACCAAAACTTTCAAAAAATGCAATTAAATCTTCAGTTTATGGTATTTGAGTTGCTTTGAAAAATGAGTCAATAAAGTTTATTTCACTTGAGCCTGGGTTCAGCCAAGGTCTCCTGACTCCAAGGCCAAGGACCCCGGCTTAGACATGGGATTCTCGAGGTTGAGCCTGGGTGCTAGTTCCAAGATCAGGTCACTTGAATGGCCGACAATTGCACCCTAATTTGCTTGAGGTTAGGACCAAGGCCCCAATGCTCGAGCTTGAGTCTCCCAAACCTAGAGTTGTACTCGAAATTTTTTCTCTAAAATCCGTTTCATTTTTATTTTTTTGCATGACTTCAATATCATTTGCACAATACGACCAGACATAAAATAAAATTGTCTCTTTGAAATAATATTCTAGTAAATTCCATTTAACGGACAAACAGAACCTCAAGAGGCAAACATTTTCATAATATTTGTGGAAGAAACTATTAAGGTGGATTTGTAGACAGTAGTGAATATTTTACCTAAAAAGGATAAGTATACTAAAAGTCTTAAAACTTATCACGAAAGTACAATTGAGTACCAAAACTTTCAAAAAGTGCAATTAAATCTTAAAACTTGTCACAAAAGTTCAATAGTGTCATAAAACTTTCAAAAATTGCAATCAACAGAAAACTTGGTTAGACTAAGTTGACAAGTTTTAGGATTTAATTGAACTTTTTAAAAGTTTTAGAACTTAATTGCACTTTCGTAACAACTATACGACTTAATTGCACTTTTGAAAGTTTTAAGACTAAATTATACTTTCATGATAAACTTTAGGTCTTTCAATGAAGTTATCCTTATTTAAAAAGGAAGGGACCATTTTCGCATTGGAAAATCTCTACTATCTGGCCATAGGGGCATTGTCAGAATGGAGGTCCAAGGAGGTCATTTCAAAAGAACCACTTGATTTGCTCCGTGAAGACTCCTTCAACTCTACCAATACATCATTTATGTCCGGCCTTCGAATCGCCGTTGCTCGCGTGCAAGACATAGCAATCTCCACTACTTTCCAAGCCGAGTTGATGTCCAGTTTTCCTTGTAACATTGGATCCATAATTCCCTGTATATCACCACTTTCGATGATGGGAATTAGCCATTGAAGAAGGTGAATGCTGGTGCTGCCATTAAGACTTCTCATTATTGCAGGTCGTCCTGTGATCAACTCGAACAGTACGATTCCAAAACTATAAACATCACTCTTCTTGTTAAAGTTTCCAGAAGATTGGATCCTGGGGGGAGGAAAAAAAATACAGATCTTTATATCAAAGATGAAATCCTAGGTTATGTCAACATTATTATGCAAATTGAGATCCTGAACTAAACCAGAATAGTAATATTGAGTTTTAGCCTTTACTCAGGGTCGATGTAGCCAGGAGTGCCCACAAGAGAAGTTGACACATGAGAGTCCTTTTCTGTCATAAATGCTCTTGACAAGCCAAAATCAGCTATTTTGGCTTGGAAATCTTCGTTCAACAAGATGTTAGTAGTCTTCAAGTCTCTATGGATGATGGGTGGCTTGCAACCATTATGCAAATAATCCAAACCTAAAATCCTCAAAAAAATCGTGTCAAAATACCAAGGCAATGATAGGAAGAAAATGTTCGACTGTGGATGTCTTGTTCACATACCTTGTGCTGCATCCATAGCTATTTTCAATCTCTTACTCCATGTCAAGACTTTTGAATGGTCCTCTGTCGACTGCACCTTAACTTTACATATGAGCAAGAAATAGAGTTTTTCAGAATTATTTTATAGAAGAAATAACACAACAAAACATAAATATGAACCTGACAAATGTTGCCTTAAATTTCCATTGGCCATGTATTCATATATTAGTGCCACGTGCTTGGAATCATCACAATATCCCAACAAAGAAACCAGGTTTCCATGGTGAACAATCATTAAGAGTTGAGCCTGCATTGTCATGAGTTTGCATTATCAAAACATATACCGATAATAATCTACTAGGATGTTTCTAAATTACATTAGTGTAAATGAGCACAAGTTGAGTTTAAAAGGAGAAGTGATTCCATCACCCTATCTAACCTCAGCTTGAAATTCCTTGTACCCTTGCTTCGATGATTCAGAGAGCATCTTCACTGCAACTACCGTGCCGTTATCTAGTGTACCATGATATACCTTTCCAAATCCACCTTCACCAATCACTCGTCTAAAGTTCCCGGTGATTCTTGAAACCTCTCCATACTTAAAAGGTCGATTCTTAAATATCAACGTCCTTTCACTAGATTCTGTACCAAAAAGGTTCCAATGAGTATTGCGACTACCACTTTGGATAGCAAACTTTTAAGGCAAATAACTCCAACAGCATCCTTGACAATTGAAAACTTTCGAGGATTTGGATCTCATTTGAAAAATGATTTCAATCTCATAGATTACTCCGAAGTCTATCTAACCGGTTAACATATGAACTGACAAATCATAATAGTGTGCCTCTCGATTTTCTAGAATTATTTTCAATGGGGCCTTTCCAAAGAGGTTTTCTCTCCTAGAATTTAATGCTGATGAGATTAGTTGAGTGCCACAAAAATTGATTACCCCATGTCACAAAAAAAGTTACAACTATTTTCATAGGTAAAGTTGTTCTCGTGTATATATTAAGGGTGAGCATGGTTCTAGAGTATAACCTACAACTTGAGAACCGAACCGATGGAAACCTATCCAGTTCTAGGTTTCAGGGTATGCAGAGTAAGTTTTGGGTTCCAAAAATTAGGGAACCTATTTCGACAGATAGGTTTCAGGTTCTAGGTAAGTAGAACTTGGAACAACTTTTTGTATTTTTCTTGGTTTGTGTCTTTGTGCGATCACATAGTTTCCGTGGCGTCCAATTATAAGTGTATAATCTGGAACCACTAGTTTGGATTTTCATTTTATGACTTAGACTTTTATTTTGTTAATATTTTATATTTTTCATGCATTTTCATAACAAGTTGTAGTTAGTTGATTGTAGAAGCAAGTAGTGGTAATAAAAGGTGACGCTTAATTGCAATCATTCAATTAATAATACAAGTGGAATTTAGGTAGACCTTGAAACTTGTGACAGTGTAGGTTCCACATTTTAAGTTCAAGGGTATGAAGGGTAGGTTTTAGATTCCAAAAAATGAGGAACATGTTTCAACTAGCAGGCTCTAGGTGGAACTTGTACGAAAACTAGAATTGCTAAACCCTAATATATATTCGTTTGTAACAAAATTGCACGCAATATTGTGCACATTGCTAAATGCAAAATCGAAATTATAGGAGTGTGAGTTTAGGTCTGACTGCATATTACACTATGACTCTAAAACTTAAATCTAAAAATGCGAGAAATGCTTCAAAAAAATAATAATAGTGGTACTTTAGCTGATTAAAGCTCAATTCATATAATACTCAAAACTATTCAGATATATAGAACTCAATTTATCGTTATGATAGGAACATGTATATATATATATATATATAACATACAACTGTAAAGCATTTATTGTCTCAGTAACCGATTAACATTTGTTAGGAAGCTTCAAATAATGTTTTCGCCTCTTCAAATTAGGGAATTCACTTTCCTAATTCTAGCCTTGAATGCTTTTTATGAATGTTAATGATTTTTTGTTGACTTATTATTTTCAGCAAACCAAAAGAGAGAAAGTCCATAAAACTAATTTGCAGAAAACTCATTCACTTAGACAAACACATCCTTAGGGAGCATTGAAATGTCAGGGACAAAGTTGTCCAAAGTTGCACTCTGAAGTTGTTATAAGTCATTCCCGTACATAGCAAGTTACTTTCGATAAAAGAATCAGAAATTTGATTGTCGATAATTAAGCTGAATAATGTACATTTTGTGATGTTGATGCAACCACGCTATGGTGATCCCTGTATCTCTCATCTCCATTTATTTGTGATTATTATGTAATTCATATTACTAGCATCAGGAAATTTTGATTAAAGCTACCTTTACTTTCTAATTCAATGTGGATGAGATTGTAAAAGAACACTCTTAGGATGTGTGAGAAAAGATACCTAGTTGCTAAGTTGTATATTATCAACTAAATTATCCTAGAAAAGACATTGTCGCAGATAGAACTGTACCAAAGTGAAAAGCAAATTCAAGAATGTCATCAAATGTAATGCACGGCATAGGTAAGAAAACTGACCTGTTGTCCGTTTCCGTTTAATTAACCAAATAGTAGCCAAAGCACTAAAGAGAACTATGGAGAAGCCTGAAACTGATGGCACAACTAAAATGAGGATGGTATTTTGTTTCTTCTTCTGCCGGCAAGGATCACCTAGGAAAAGATTTGGGTTTCCCATCAAACTGCCAAAAAGAATGAAGGAGCTGAACTTATATTCCTCTCAAAATATGTCCGGATTCATTTGCCAAATGCTTATCACGAGCCTGTAAAAGTTGCGTAACGAGAGGGAGGGAGGGAAGGAGGGAGGGAGTGAGGGAGCACCTCATGCTTAAACTATTTTCTGCAACCCTTTTCTTAAGAGCTTCAGGAACCGATCCAATCAAGCTATTTCCACTCAAATTTCTGCAAATGTAGCCATGATTAAAGATTTGTCCACTTTGAATACTTTGTTGCTTCAGTTAGACACATTAACTTACAGCAATCTTAGATTTGGTAATTCTGCTAGAGTTTCTGGTATTGCTCCTGTAAGCTGATTGTTGGATAAATCTCTGGAAAAGAAAAAGTTTAGAACACCTAATCTCAAGTTAACCAGTTCCATAGCCAAAAGCAGGATATTTCCCACACATTAGGGCAATATTTCAACAGCTTATGTCTCCTAAAGCACAACCTTAATCATGAGTTGACTCCCTTGGGTTACTTAATCAAGAGTGATGTGCAAACACAACTAAATAAACAGGCGATGAAACTTACAAGTATTCCATAGTTGATACATATGAAAATGACGAGATTATGTTGCCACTCAAATTGCTTGAGCTCAAATTCCTGACCATCATAAACCAAAATAGGAGATCCTGTCATTGCCATCTTTCTAGAGGCAGATTTTTTGCTACAATAAAGAAAAGTTAGTGCAATATATTCTTCAGAATTAAGGTGCTCCTGGTGTAAATGTTTGAGGTACTAGAAGACCATTCATAATCGTCAATCTCATTACGTGCATGGATCTTCCTACCTCCTTGTTCTGTAAATTATGGTTATTACTAGACCTAGAGTACCTAAATATTGTTTTCAGATGAGCTAATACTTGCTCGTACACAATGCAATTTGGAACACTTATGCAAAAATTTGAAAGTAAGTTATTGGTGCAAAAAGTTGCACAGACAACTTAGCGATATGTTGGAAAAGAACAAAGCATTTATTGCCGATCAATGAGTATAAAACTTGTTATGATCAATCCCATCCGAATTAAGCAACCCCAAAAAAATATATATTGGAGATGGTGACTTTTGAAGGTGGTACCAATTTAGGGATCAGTTTATGAGAGTTTATAAGCTCCCTTCTATACCATCGGAGCCTTGGGGTGTCAAAAACTCCTTTTAAAAGATTGAAGTTCTCACCATGCCCCCATAGCCTGGCGGCACTCTTACCCCTTACGACGTGTGAGTTGGTCCAGTCTAACTCTCATGGCAATCTTAGTAGCCGTGCAAGTGGCCTAATAATTACTCTCTGCGTTGGTCAAGCCAACTTGCAATATATACTATTGTATCCAAGAACGAGTGCTCCACTCCTATTTTGTGATAGCCCAAAAATGAGTAGCGGAGGGTGTCGTACTCTAATAATGATTTGTAAAATCCTAGTCAAATCATGTGGACGAAGCCCAAAACGGCTAATCAAGCGGCTGACTTTTGGGGCCAGGTGTGAAATTTTTAGTCACCTCACGTGCTCTGTCCCATTTCATGAGAGACTATAGGTGTAACGTAACTACACGACAGAATTTCTCGGTCTATTTGAGAATTCACGCCTGAATGATTGCATTGATCTTAACTGTTCTTTCTCGCTAATATATAGAACTTCCGGTTTTCATGATGAAAGAAAATTTTTCTTTAAGTTTCATCTAGAAAATCAGTACTATCTAAGAAACAGTGTCAGATGACTCACAGTGATGTAATCCTTGGAGGATTTCCATAGCTACAATTTAGACCATCCCATTTGTATTCACTTGGTACACACGGATCACCTTGCCAGCTTTTTCTCTCAATGTGGTACGCTGCTTTGATGTCATTGATAGCTTTCACTGTGTTTGAAATCACAAAAAAAATCTATTATTTAGAGAGAAGAAAGGAGATGGAAAACGCGGTTGTGATCATATATGAGTTATATAGACTTTCAGCTTCCAAAAGACTTGTAACATTTTGTGGCTTTGACTTGAAGACTAGCATAAAAAAGTATCCAAAGCAGGGAATTAAGCAGATAGCAGAGTAATACTTAGCCACATCTGGTCATTCCAACAAAGCAACTATTGCTCAGAATTCACGAATAACATAAGACCCGCAATGGAGACTAGTGTATTTAGCATAGGATTCCCTAAATCTTCCTTATTGACAATGGAATATCTGTCCAATTATTACTGATGTCAACTGTAGCACAACTATAGAAAGTGTATGTCGATAATAAAAACATGTAGAAGAATAAAAGCACACCGTCATCTTGTGTTGTGGGCACATTCGGAAGATCACCAACAGTATAGAACTCCACGGCATTGAGTATAGGTGGATTTCCAGATTTATTCGTCGATTCAATCGAGAAGATGATGAGCGGCCCGCTAACTGGAGTGGAAACTACAACCACTGGCTTCAAGTATTCAAGGCTTACCGTCTTCGTGAATTGATAACCATTCATGGAAATTGTGAACTCCCTTTGTAGGCCACTCGTCAGTCTCTCAATCTCTAGGAAATGAAAGTATACAATCCATTTCTGCGAGGAGCTCGAAGGTACCCACTGAAATTGCAAGGGAAAACTAGCATTCATTGATCTTTGAGCAGTTTGGAGAACTTCCCAGGGAACCTTGTATTTATCCGCATCAATGTCGTTAGATAATTGAGTGGAAGATGTGGTATTCAGTATGAACCAGTTTTTAAAGTTTTGAGCTGTCCAGATCCGATTGTAAACATCAACAGGGTACCTGTGTGCGGCATTTCTACAATAGTTGAAGAGCAAACTATTAAGTAATTGACTAAGTGACTAGCAAATGCCAATTCATATGGATCCGCAATAGAAATGTTGAAGCTACTATACTCAACAGAAGTAAATGTTTATACCATACATCAGCTTCTTATAGTTCAATTTATGTAATTAAACAAAAAATTTATTGGTTCGTAGAATTTTATTAGATGAAATATATTGTTTTCTTTTTCTTTTATTTTTTTTTTCCTTTTTACAAGCCAAACCGGTTTTGGACGGAGTCGGGACCTACTTTATCCACTGTTGGAATGTTTCCTAGTCAGATCCTAAATGGAAATTAAACACTTCAAAATAGCGATAATTATTAGTTCTGTATTTTTCAAACTTCAGAGAAAAATATATTGTTAACGAGTATCCCATGAAAATATTTAAGACCGCTAAATTAGTACATATGGACATGAATATGTTTTGCAAATTGAAAGCCAACATATTTCAAGTAAGTAGACTATTTTAAATAAAAACTTTCATATTTTCAAAGTATAATTAATTACCCTTAGCAAGTGTCCGGGAAGTACTCTTTAGAATTTACATACATACATACATAGAAGTACCATTTTCTTAAGTAAACATCAAGTTCTAATATGTACTAGATGTAATATGCACTTTCTGCGGATTTTTGTACATATTTATAATAGGAACCTATATACACATTTAAGCATAAAAAAATCGCATTGATATATTAATAGGTAAAGTTTCTCAACCAGGGGTACCATTAGCAGTTGGTTGAGAAACTTTACCATTTAAGGTAGCTAAGAATGTAGTGGGTATTTCACCCACCTCATGTCACCCCAAGCGAGCCTCGTGATCGGTATGCAGCCTAGAGGTACAATGAGTTCGCTTGTTACGATGGAGCATGTTAGGCTGCTTTTGATACCTATCCGAAATTCTTAGATTGATTTGAGTCATAATTTCAATATTTCATATAATTTTTCTTCTTGGAACCTAATGGTTTTTCTGTTCCTCTCTTCATTCTTTTTAATCATCTAATGATTTTTGTGGCAATCTTTGACAACTATTATCATTTTCTCAATTATCTTTATTGCTCATTTTATTTACAAGGGAAAATTTAAAAAAAAGAGCATGAAATATCCTTATTTTCTCAAATAAGGGTTTGAAGTAGACATTATTTCAAATAAAGGCCCAAAGTGCTATTATTTTCTCAAATAAGAGTTTGAATTGGACCTTATTTCAAATAAGAACATGAAGTGCGTATATTAATCTCAAAGAATGAATTCACTAGTTGTGAGGGGCAATTTTGTCTTTTAAAATTTTTAATTTTTAATTTTTTCCTTTATTTATTTTTTCCTTTTAAAGAACAAAAAAAAATTAAAAAAATAAAGGAAAACACGGGCTGCCCATCGCTAGTGGGGTGACCTAGGCGAGGGCCAGAGATCTTCACCCAGGCTAAGGTGAGGGCGAGCTACCCTAGCTACGCGGGAGAGGGTGGCAAACCTTTCTCAGATCTAGGCGAGGGTCACCCGCCCTCGCCTCTGCTCCGGCAAGGGTTGCCAGCCCTCGCCCAGGCGCTGATGACCCCACTGGTATTCGTTGCCACCCCACTAGTGATGGGATGGTGGCCCTATGTTTTTCCATTTTTTATTTTTTTAAAATTAATATAATTTAATTTAAATTTAACTTGTGTTTGCACGAAAACACCCTTGATTGCTGAAAATTTTGCTGGCCAATGAGACGGCAAGACTAGGCCCTTATTAAAAATAGTCATAACAACTTCAGGCCTTTTTTTAAGACTAATATAGCCACTTCATATCCTTATTTGAAATAAAATTCACTTGTCCTTATTTAAAAAAATAAGAGCACTTCATATCATTATTTGGAATTTTTCTTATTTACTACAATTACTATACATCTGTATTTCAAAAATTAATTGATCACCTGTTAGAAGAATTCAACCTTCCTCCGATGTCGTACCGCCAATTGAGTCGCAAGAATCCGTAGCCAAACCGGTAGATGTCATCATCAAGACGTCTTTGTCCCAACGCCGTAATGAAAGGCACTCCATTGCCAGTGTTCACAAGACATACTTGTATATCATCTGCCTGGGATACGTACATGATTTCTTCATATATAAATGTCGAAGAGCTCACTGTGGCCCAATAATTAACGTCAATGTATAGGTCGAATGAAGTCCGATGCTTCATATCATGTTTACTATACCGAAATGACGCCCTAATCAAATAGGCGTTGTTCTTGGCTTGACCTGGTTTTAAAGTGCAACAGTTCCTCGTTCCGTTAGGAAAGCGCCTTGCACCCTTCTCATCGGTGAATTCAGCAGATGCTCCACAATTAACGTTAACGAAAGCTTGTAAGTGTAGAGAAAAGAAAAACTCAGTGAAATGGAACGACGGTTTTTGTTGGACCATTAGAGCAAGTTCAGTGAATCTCGATCATTCACAAAATTCCACACTATTCTATCTAGCATGTCAACAATTTGAAGCCGAGATCAAATGAGAATGAATATAAAGAAAAGAAGAAACCATTTTGTTTAATTAATGATTGTGATTTACAAGGAGATAATAACCAAAAAAAAAAAAATCCTAAACATATTGTACAAATGCCAATTCAAAAACTTTTTAATCTAGCCAATTAAGTCATAAACCTTTAAGCGATAGTCAATTTACTAATTTTAGTCCTTTTAGCCAATTTTGATAAAAAAAAAAATCGCTGATGTAGACACTTGCCATTCTACATGACGCAACTAACATAGACAATTTTTGAAATTTTTTTAAAGTTTTCATAATTATCTTTTAATTTTTTTCATTTTTTTTCCATTGTGGACAAGGGCACATAGCCCTCTTTAGATCTAGGCGAAGGGCACACTCCCTAGCAGCTGACAAGGGCCTTCGCCCAACGGCTAGTGTGCTGGCCATAGCTGGGGCACGGGCAACCCTCACTGACCACAATGAAAAATAAAATTCAGAATTAAAATAATAATAATAATAATAATATCATGCCTGCTTGCCTGAAATTATTAACTTTTTCAGGGACTGCAAATCCCAAGTTTGATATCTGGTATATCGAATGAATCGATACATTTTGCTAGCATTTAATCTTGTGATGTTCTTATCACATATAAAAAGCATTCCACAATATTCCAAAGTAATGAGAAGCACGAAACTCTACTCCGAGATAAAATCAGCATCAGATGCAAACTCAGAAACTCTTCTCAATGCGGAGCGAAGAGAGAGAGAGAGAGAGACCTGCATTTTTTTTGGCTTGAACCACGACGAAAATTCCTGAAGCTAAAGAAGCAAGCAATGCGAACGAGAAAGCTGTAATTGATCTTTGCATCGTCATGGAGTAATGGAGATTGTCGAAGAGAGCAAATGTGAGGAAGATATATGCATGCACCGCATTTATATCAATGTCAAGAGCTTTTGATACGACGGGCTGACATCATCCTATTGGCTATGGGCCAATATATTTCCATCGGTATCTAGTATTTCGTATCCTGATTTTCCTTTTTTGCACTTTATGTTGTTATAAGAAGACCAAGACTTGCTGCTAGGTCTTCGTGAATATGTATCAAAGTCTAAGAACCAAAAGAAACGTTAATAGACTGCTTTCGATTGACGACATATCGACCATTGGTAGATTAAATATAATATATCGAGATTGACGTCATGACCGTTTGGATTACCCCTTAAATGCGCACCCTGCTTCTTCTTTTTTTCTTTTTTTTCCTTGAGAATATCCTATATGGAGTTGAACCCAAATGCGAAGAGACGAGGAATAAGTACTTGCTTTCTTATTATGCACAATTATATCGTCTCCAAAAACTCTGAACTGTCTTTGTGGAGACAGCAGTGATTAGGAAGTGTGAGCATTTATCTCGCCGTTCATACCGTGATTAGTTAGAGTTCCTCTTCCCTCTTAGCGAATTTCTGGTCTTAAAATTTGTTTACATTAGTTAGGATCACCATAGGAACACATGGTTAAGTTTTTCTTAGACACAGCGACAAATTTGAGTAGATATTGATGTTTTACCAGCCTATCAAATGAATATGTTCGGCAAATCGTCATATCTTGACTCTGAGAATATTGTACATTTTATACTTTTATGGTGAGCTTTAGCCTCCTCTTGTTATTACAGCCTTATCAATGCAAAAGACCAAAACTCTGGTTATATCACTGCAAAAACCATGAGAGCAAAGCCGTGGAAGGACTTACCTGTCGCGGATAGTTGTTTCTGTCAATTACCATTAGCCATATAGTCGTAGATTAACGCCATATTATCAAAGTCATCACAATATTTGACAAGAGAAAAGTGGAAGTGGTGAACAATCATCAAGAACTGTGCCAGCAAAAATTAAGGAATTGCTTTTGTAGACAACATAGATTGGTTTACTTAGGACGCGTTTGGTAACCGGCCAAACAATGAAAATTTCTATTCTTTTGTTCCTGGAAGTAAATTTGGAACAGAAATCCATTTGGTAAAATTTTTGTTTCTAAGAACAAATTTCTATTTTTTTGTTCATGGAAGTAGATTTGGAAGAAAATCAAAAGTAAAAAAAAGTTGATTATTTGTTCTCATGAACAATTTCAAAATCAAGCCAACTTATTTTTTCTCTTTTCTCTTCTTTCTTCTTGTTCTTCCCTATCTCTTCTTCTTCAACCATTGCCGCCGCCACTGCCATTCGCTGCCACTAGTCGCCGACGACTGGTTGTGCGAGGTTTGGCAAGCTCGTCGGAGGCTCGCCAGGCTAGGGCGAGGTCTGGCGAGCTTGCCGGTGGCCAGGCGGGCCTCCCCCTGCCATTAGCGAGCCTCGCCAACGGCTGGCAACGCTTCAAAGAGGTTGTACCAAATGCAATTCTATTTTGGGAATAAAAATTTTGAACAGTTACCAAACGATTTAAAATACTTAAGAATTGTTTCCGGAAATAGAATAAAAAAAATTATTTATGATCAGAATTTGTTTAATATGATGAAGTTTGGACCAAATAATAGTAAGAGATGTGATCACCGCATGTGAGCTCCGCATGAAATTCCTTGTATCCCTGAGATTGGCTACTCCACCTTTTCAAATTCAATCAAAGACATCCTTTGGATACCAGATGGATGCATTAGGCAACGTTCGCTAAGTTTGATTATAGACCTCGTTCATGACACGTGGCATATGTTTTGACTCTCAATAAATAAAAGGACAAGAGGGATGCATTTTTCGCCATGATCTAAGGGCTGACAGATGGGTTAAACCCGGCTAATCAGTTCAACCTCGTCAACTATGAATTCTCTGGGGATAGGTCAGGATTTGTTAATATTATGAAGAGCCCGAAATTTCAACTTCACGAGGAGACAGTGTATTCTGCTACCCCACATTTCTTTCCGAGGAGAAAAATGTGATCCGAAATCGAACGGGTGGAAGGCGTCGTCGATATAAAAAGAACTCCAGAACCAACGTTGTCGGGGAGACGTCATCCGCCGTAGTCACCTACATAATTTCCTTGTATATGTATAATTTCCTGGTTGTGCCATCATAGTTTCCGGACCAAAGGAGGCCCAAATCAAGTTCTCATTGCCCTTGCCTTGGGGCGGTTCCTCGTTCCATTCAGGAAACTCCTCAAATTCTTCGACCTCATTTCGCCTTTCACGCCGAAGTTCTCGCCAGACACTCGCATGTTCCTTTCGGAGATTAACGAATGCGTGCCATCTGGTGATATGTGTCGTGATCAAGATAGGTGTTGGTGGAATTATGAAATATGAATTTTTATGCTTAAGATACTTGCTATTTAGTAAAACATATATGAGAAATCAAATTGCGTGTCTGCTACATCAAGTGACTCCTATCTTCCACGACCAAACCTCAAGGACAACCTAGAATCGAATAACCACACTATGAAGTTCTAGATCACTAATGTGACGCCTCCGAATTAACATACTCAATATTTTGTCCACTTTGGCCCATCTCATACTGAGTCTCACAGTTTTGTCATTTGACATACTGGCAAGCACTTTTTGTAGAGTCACTAATTTTGATAGTGCTATAGCTTCTAGGTCTTAACTTTGGAGTTCCAAAAGTTTCATTATGTCAAAAGATACCTCCATGAGTCAATTTTAGTTTTTATATATACTCTCTCCCAATTCAATGTGCAATTCAGCTTATTTCTGCCCTCTTCGTCATCATAGAAGCCCATCAGGAACAGCACCTTGTTCAAGCCCTTTGGCCTTGGCGACCATTCTCCACCTTCGTCGGACAGGGTTATTATGCTTGTTTTCACATAACTATAATTCTAAACATAACTACAACTCAGAACATCCCCTGTCTAGTTGCTTGAGACACATGGATCACATTGGCTACTCTCTTTATTTAGGCAATACATTGAGTGAGTTAATTTCACTATAATTTATATCACAATAATATTAGTGTTGTTATCAAGAATTGTACTGTTGTGAAAATAGACAAAACATTTTATATATTTAACTTGAAGTGATTTCCTGAAATGTATGCGACGCAAAGTGTAGCCTTTCACCTTTTGGGGATGAACCAAGTGAAGAGTGGCCTTTTAACTATTAAAGTTGCATCTCCTAGAGCTCATAGAAGAAAACGCTATCATATTCATCCTAGAATTTTCACAAAAAGTTTATTGAAGCTAAATTTTCACCGCACCTTTCAGAAAACTTAGGTCGTTGCCTTTTCTCGCCACTAATGGTTCCTCATTCAATCCAACATCATCTCTCTTCCGATAAGCAAAAAGGCGAGTGACTCTAAGGGTGCATTTTGTGATGCCCCAGAATGTCAGACACGAGACGTGTCTTTTCCAATTACTATTATAAGCATGTAGAAGCACAACAAAATTTTCACAACACCCCACATAAGAAAGCGCACGGGTTTAATAAATATACATATGCATCTTCTTTATAATAACATCAGTAGCTACCAACTTAATACAATATTAAGCAAAACACAACAAAATACATAGTGCTAGGATCGTCACACCACTCCACCAAAATCGACTACCTTGCCCATCATCAAGCCATTACCGTCGAAACGAGGGGACCATCGAAACCTCTAAGTTGTCCAACAAAGCCCTCGTAACTCATACCAAATAACTACATTTAATATATACTACTACTGATTCAAGTATAAGAACATACTTCACAAACACAATCGAAATGCATGAGAACTTCGAAAAAATCAATGGCACCGATGAGCAGGATCAGATTACAATGTTCATAAGCAAAGTGAGCTCTCCTTTCGTGAAACCAACCAGCATACCATAGGAAGCCTCCGGAGTGGGGTCCTTTAGAAAATCTATCATGTTAAAACAGCTTTGGTTGGAAATGTATGGTCTTAGAACCACAAATCTTTGTAGTGGATTTTTGAAATAATTTATTTCAGACAATTGTATGAAGCATCCAAATTCGCTTAGGTGAGAAAAGAGCCAAACCTGTAAAATTTTCACGGAGGCTCGCATGATTTTTCCACGTTTTCTTTAAAACGATTAAGGGACGAGATTATTTTGGCTAAAATCATGTTGACATAATTTTTCCCCCTTGAGACCTAATCAACCACACTTGCTATTGAGGGACTTATGGTATCTTTTTTATGGGAGAAAATGATGAACCCAAAAAAGGCTAGGAGGAAAATCTCACTTTTTGGCTCATTGGTTGATTTTCAAAACAATTGGTCAAAAACGATAGTGGGCGGGTACTATGGTTGGTTTCTAGAATTTGTCTTATAACATGAATTTCAGTTCTTAAAAGTCATGCTAACCCACACATCGGGTTAATACCTATTGGTGGCTTGACAAGCTTATTCTCGAGAGGCATTCCAATAATGGTGTTGTATTCTTCCAAAGTTGGGGTTAGCTCAAACCTACTAAACATAAAGTGGATGTCCTTATACACTGAAAGTGTGCTATTGCCTATAGAACTTCGAGATAAATAGGGATTTAGAACAACGATTGAAGATGACCAATTTGGCTTTTACGCACTTTTAGGCAAATTGGAAGCAAATTGGTCCAATTGATCCCACCATTTGAAGAACTTTGCTTTGGGGGCGGGGATAAGCTAGATATTGGGTGCGTTTGGTTGGACTTTTGAGGAAAGCCATAGGGAAAATGCGAAGGACTTTAGGTTGAAAGGGACTTTTTAGAATGCAAATTGTGTTTGTTAAATTACAATTTAAAAGTCCATTATGAAGTACCTTTGAGCAAAATGGTGTTTGGAGGAATTATATTTATAAATGACTTTTGTGATTAAAAAAATTATCAAAAGAAAAAAAAAATTGACTAGCAAGGGCAGGCGGCCGCCGGCGATTGAAATCTATCGCTGGCGGCTGACATTTGACTTAGGCAGCCTTGGAGACAACTGGAGAGGGCCGCTTGGGGTCGGGCGACCCCTGAAGACCACCAGCTAGGACCTCCCGGACGTGGGGCGACCCTCGGCGAGGGTCCTCGGACGTCGGGCGACCCCGTCGTGACCTAGTTCTGAGGTGACGAGGTCACAGGAGGACCTCGCTGCCCTCGAATCTGGGTCGCGGCGGGGTTATGCGACCATGCTACCCCCAGATTTGGGTCGCGGTGAGGTCAAGCAACCTCCGGCGACCGTTGCGACCTAGATATGGGGCGGCGAAGTCACAGGAGGACCTCGTCGCCCCCGAATCTAGGTCGTGGCGGGGTCGCACAACCCTGCCACGCCCTAGATTGGGTCGCGGCGAGGTCAGCGACCTAGATCTCGTCGCGACCCACGTCGATCGCCACAACCTAGACAGGGTGGCAGTCATGCCACTCCCCAGCGACGGCCACTTGGGCCATTGCGACCATGCTGAGCCGTCGGTGGCCGCTCACAGCTTTGAGCAACACATCGGCCAACGTCAACGAAGAAGAAGATGAACAATCCAATGACGAGGGCAAAACCGGAAAAATCGAGAGTGAGGATAATTTCAGAAGAAAAAAAAAAATGAACAGTGCCTATTGTATGCCAAGAAAGCTGAAAGCCCAAGGCACCCTCACACCTACCTTGGGCTTTCAGCCTTGAGAAGGCCAATTTTGGCCTAATGGGAATTTCAAAATTGTTCCCAAACACCCAACATTTACCCTAAAGATCCTTGGAAGCCCAAAGATCCTTTGCAAAGCCAATTCCAAATGCACCCATTGTCTCTTCCCATCGCATATAAACTAGCAAATCGACCTAAATTGGCATGGGCCAATAAGGTAAAAAGACCGAGTAAAAAAAAAGGTAAATAAATCACTTTACTTTGACATACGTATGATATGTGCGGCTCGATGTCTAACTGAAAAGGTTTAGAGAAATTAAGAGGGTATTTGCCCGTCGCAATCTCGTTTTGGCATCCTACCTTCTTAACCTCGGCTCTACCTGAAGAAATTCGGGGAAAAGAAATGCAACATTTACATCACATCCCACATTCAAGGTTGTATCTTTCTTAATACCATCCTAAATATCATATAGTGGCCCAGGTCTAGTGGCCGAGTTGTGTATGCCACATGTAGTTCTAAAACATTAAAACATACATCACAGTTTATAATCACAAAATAATTTTTCTATTAAAATCAATCTTTAAGCTACTAACTTGCAAAAAAAAAAATATACCCAAGTTAGCGAAGCATTTAAACCAAAAAGGCCTAGGTCCAAAAAAGATTGTCCCCAATTTACGTGATGGTGCGTACGAAGGCTAATGGCTTGCTAAGTTTATTAGGCTTAATGCGGGCTCTCCCAAGCCCACTAATTTTATAGGCTAAATTCAACATGTATCGGAAATTTAGGGATTTCATTGCATAATAAATTAAGATTGAGGGAGCTATTTGAAACAAATTTAAAGTTAATGGATAAGTTAGGGGTTTTCTCTGACAAAATTCGTTTTGAGGTGGGAAGCACGGATTTTAGAGATCTCTTTTTTGCGGGATCCGGAGATCATCTTCATCCACGAAAATCGTCTCGAGCGTCGGTTATCGTAGATATCGCCTTCCATCACAGCGTCCCAAGTTACGCTGAATGAATCTCCCCCATGGCCGATCATCACAAGTCCCAGCGCCGCCGCCGCCGCCGCTGGGGGCGGTCATCCTCCCCACCTTCGTTAACCGCAGCGGTTTTCTTCTTCGGAGGCGCTCTTTTTTAGAGAGAGAAACAGATACCATACGCGGAGAGCCAAGAGGCTTCGAGAGAGTAGAAATCGATCCTCCAGGCTCGTCAATCGTCTCCGAAATTGCCCGTCGTCAGGGTCCGGTTCTGGAAGAGCGCAGGACCCGCTGCTCCGTTTCTCCCCCGGCCGAGAAGTCTGATTGATTCCGGTCTCGACTGAAGCTTCACCACCCGGCGCGAATCCTCATCGGCGACGAGTTTCCATGGCTGTCTCGGGGTTTCACTCGATCATCGATCGTGATTAGAACCTCGACGAATTGTCGAGGCGTTTCTGGGTCGTTGCAGCGCTGGTCTATCTGTGAGAAGTGGCCCGAAGTTTGCGTAACGCTTCGACGATGATGACCGAGGTGAGCTTTTCTCAATCTTTTTCTCCTTTTATATTTTCATCGCGCTGTTCATGTGTTGAATTATTATATGTGACGCCGTGAGTTCGAAGATCTTCGAACGATCAATGGCGGTCGATGGCAGTGTTCTATTGATGGACGGTGGTCGGAGGCGACGGCCATGGCGCCGACGGCCGGAAGTAGTGAATAGCGAATTTTTATACATTCGTGGTTTAAGATTTGAGGGTAGATTGATCTATGTTTTTAAACCTTAAAGTTCATGAGACATTGCGTAAGTTGTTTCATGTCCGGTGACACCGTGAGGAAGACGATGGAGTGAAAAAAGGAAGAGAAAAGGTTAGAATTAAAGTGGGCCTGAATATGAAAGCTCGGATTGTGCCCATTAGCCCAGACCAGATAGATCAGCGTGCGGCCGAATCCTCAATCTCAGAAACTAAAAAAATTTAAAATTTTAAAAGAATCTGAAAAATAAAAAATAAAAAAAATTGGAAAAATTGTTAGAAAAACAAACCTTGATTAGGTTGTTAGGTCTTAGTATTAGAATTGGTTTAGTTTCAATTAGATAGTTAGGAATGGTTTAAGAATGATTTAGTTTCTTTAATGATTACCTCTGTCAAGGATAGGACCAAACCGGCCAATCCGATCAGGTCTGGACAGTCCAATATGCTCATCTCTATCTGTATCTTATGTCTCTAGCAATTCAAGGACATCTAATTGCCACAATGGAGGGCGGTTCTTTCTTCAGGTTAATAAATAGGGGACAAAGTTAGCTCCTTCGCCAAAAATGAAGATAAAAACTTGAAATTGAAGGCAAGGACTTTGATATCCTATATGAGAGCCCAAATTATACATCTATATCATATATCTTAAGTGCAGCCCCACTCTTTGTCGCAAGTTTTCAGTCAAATGTCACGTTCTTCCTAATCACTTACTCTGCATGTACGAGAGATGTCAAAATCTGTCATTCATTTTGCATCCATAGTGCGAAGTGCAGCAAATTCTCTTGTGAGACTATATTAAACGAAGAAATATAAAAGAAATTAGGATCGAAGATATCCATATGGAATAGAATTATTGTGCTACCTTGGGCTTAGATTAAAAAAATTGCTAAATTAAAATGCCTAATCAAAAGCACTTACTATCTCTACTCCTTTAGGTGTTTGGTTTCACTTTTGCCTCCTTCCTCATCTTTTTTATATGCTTTATTGCTTAAGCATTTTCTTCTTTCTTTTATTCTTCACTCTCGTCCACCCGAGTCCTCTTTCTAGAGTAGTATTTTCTCTTTTAAAAAAAATCTTCCGTAATCTCTAAGCCATCCTCTTCAGACAAGGGAGTGCAAATTTCCTTAAAGGCATCGAGTTTCTCTGGCGTAGGTTGACAATCATCGCAGAGCTAAATAACATCTTCACATAGCCAAAATATTTTTTGTTTTCCAAAAAACAAAAAACTTTCCCCTAAATGCAAAATCCCCATATAAATTTTGAAAAAGATATGTGAAGAAAAAACATATGATTTATCCGGCAAGGTTATCAATAATTAAAGATGTAATAAATAAACAAATTTTAATTTTGAATTAATTGAAAACCTAGTCTCACTCTTCTTTTTTGGTTCTATAAAAGCATTATTCATTACTAGAATCTAAACAAAGAAGAGCCATAAGGCTCGTGGAGGAGTAAAAAGCCAATTTGACGGTCAAATTTTTTAAGGGAAAATTGTTCAAAAGTCTTAAAAATTTATTGTACTTTTGTTAATTCAATCATAAATATTTTGATTTTGCCAATTAAGCTAGTTTTAAACCAAAGAATCCATATTTTGCCCAAAATTGCAATATCTACCAAGTTTTAAAACTTATTAACACAATCTCATGCCTTTTGATTTTGCTTCAGATCTGGATTGCATGTGCAAGAGTGTACTTGTTAACATTAGATGAGTAATAGTATAAGATAACTTTAGTTGCCCTCCGCCGCCCAAATTTTTTATTGAAGAAATAGTTCTTTCGTTACATTGGGATCGAAGCACATGGTTTTCTAGGCTTAACTCAAGTATACGAATTTGGTCCTATTGTCACCTCATCAACTTTAGAGGTGTCAAAATGGGTCATGAACCCATTTTTAGACTCATATTTTATTTATATGGGTTGTATATGGATCAGGGTTTTTAAAAACTCAACTAAAAATGTGTAAAAAATGTAAGTATGATTTAAATGGGTCAAAACTCGTGACCCATTTGTGACCCATTTAAAATATTAAGTGGGTTGGAACTTTAAAACTCATTTCTAAATTTCCAACCCAAGCCCCACACAATCTTTCCCTCTTTAACTTTATAAAAATATGTTTTTTTTATAAAAAAAAAAATCAAAACTATAATTATTTTTCATATTTCAATTTTCTTTTCTTTTCTTTTTTCTTTTTTCTTTCTTTCTTTTTCCTCCTTCCTTAGCCGGTGGCCGTCGACCGGCAACAGGCCAGGTGAGGCTCAAGCTCGTTTTGTGTTCAAGAGTTTTTAGATAAATCTCATTTTTTTTTCCTTCATTCAATTTTTTGAACTCATACGGTTTATGAATCAAAGTCACAGCACCGAAAGCTGCTTTCACTAAGATTTTCTCTAGTGTCCCTTATCTCAAACCCAATCCGATACAAAAGGTAACTTCATATATATATCGTCCATCCTTCTCACATTCTCTAGCAGCTTTTCGCATGTAGGTATAAATAAGAGTATGACGCATGGCTTCTCCCAAAGCTACTTTAGAGATGCATGTTTCTTCAAAATTTGCCCATTTTACAAACTATTCTTTTTGGAGAAGCCACGCTTTATACTATCAGTTATATTTACAGGCGGAAAGATGGTAGGGAACTTGAGAAGGATAGGTGATATATGAAGTTGCCTTTTGTAGCGAAATGGGTTTGAGATAAGAGGCATCAGATAAAATCACAAGTGAAGGTGCTTCTGGTGCCGTGACTTTGATTCATAAACTGGATAAGCTAAAACGATAGAATGAGGGAGAAAATAAAAATGAGATTCATCTAAAAACTCTTGAAGACAAGAAGTATGCCATGCTCAATTCACTATGGCAAATTAACGTGGTTGATATAGAGTCAACTTTATCGCATGTCTACCAAGTAGTTTTTAAAGAACTTAATGCTTCTAGGGATATTCCCAAGCTTCGTGCTTAACCGAAAGTCCACGTTCGTCATCCGCTAAAATATAAAATGGCCTACAACTCTATCTCAGATAAAAACACATCAAATAACCGCCAAGCTACAGTTGTGGTCAATGCAAATGACAAGTTTTGAACACACTACTTGGGCTAAATTCCAATAATGTCAGAAGCCCTTGAAAAAGAAAAAATGCAACAACTAGAGGGCTTAAAGAATATCTATTACACGAGAGGTCAAATACACACAGCAAGGATGCTGGTTAAATAAACATTATGAATTTGAAGCTTCGTTTGCTTTGATGTCACCCTCTCATGTTGCAAGTTTTTCGCTTTTCAGTAAGCAAATTTAGAACCTTGAAAGATTGCCCCAAGATTCTTCAAAGCTTTAGCATAAAGCTTGAGAACATCCTTAGAAGCATTAGGGTCTTTAAGAACTGCTTGGCGGACATGCGATAGAGTTGACTCTATATCAACCACATTAATTTGCCAGAGTGAATTGAGCATCTTGAAGTTTCACATAGTCAAACTTTAGAGCAAATGTATGAGTTTTGGATTCTTAACCAAGCTGGTTTTTAAAATGTAATTTTTGGACACGGGAACAGTTTCAGTGACTATTTTGTGCAATTTACTACTCTTATTCTAGAAAGAACTGGATTAAACTCTCTTCATGAAAAATGTTTGTTTAAGTGTTCTTTACAACATATTTAAGTCTGAGAATTTTTTGAACTCTTTTGGTTATGTTTCTAGATTTAATCCTAGGAGGCGTGTGTACGAAGGGATGTAGTGGATGGGGAAAACTACCAAGTAAAGGAGTTAAGCACATTTTTGGCCTCTCCCAGGTGCTTTGTTTGGGTCATATTGATGAGTATTTTGCTATGTTTGTGATTGTCAAGATATCATTTTCCTTTTGTAATCCCTGCTTATGATAAATGAAATGGAAGCATATTATTATGAAATTTGTTCTTAAGTGAAATTTCTTTATACGAAAGTGTATACTCTTCCACTTGCATAATAAAAATTAATTATTATAATTGAGGGTCTCGAGTGACGGCCTAAGATTTCACACTGGCCCTTGGACCCATCTGAGAGTCCCTTTGCATTGTAAAAGAGAAGTTCGAGCTCAGTTTTGTTGGTTAAGCATGATTGCATCTACCTTCATCGAGATAAGTACATTAGAAGTGTCAAAAGTTGTGTACGACACTCACTTTGGTACCAAAAGTTTATTTTGGATCACTTAAGTACCGAAAAGTTTGAAAAACGATCATTTTAGTGCCAATGCCGATCTAATTAACCGGAAATCCGATGTTGCACTTTTTTATTAATTTTTTAAGCTGGTGTGGCTCGCCGAAAAGTACAGTCAGCAGCTAAACAACAAAACGACGTCGTTTGACATCTTTCCCCCAAGTCAAAACCCTAAATCCCCAAATTTTGAGAGAGAGAGAGAGGGAGGGAGAGGGAGAGAAAGAGGGAGGGAGGGAGGGAGAGAGGGAGAGAGAGAGAGGGAGAGGGAGAGAGAGAGAGAGAGAGAGAGAAGGCATGGCATGGGCTTCCCCGTCGTCTTCATCTCCGAAGAACAACACCGACACCAGCCAGCAGCGACACCAGCAGCGGCGCCAGCACCAACACCAGCACAACTCCGCCTTCAGTTCGTCCAACATTGTCGACAAGCCCAAGCTCTTGTTCTCCTCCTCCTCTCCTCCTCCTTCTCCTTCCCCCATCAGAAGAACCCACTTCAGCCACTCCTTGAGTAGAGCCCAATCCGTCATCTCCATCTACGCCCTATTTGTTTCCCTCACTCTCCTTGTCTTTGCTCTTTGCATCTTCGACCCCCCTTCTTCCTCCTCATCCTCCGCCCTCGCCTCCTATTCTTCCCATCGCTTCTTGCCCGAGCAACAACCTCAGCCTCTCCTCATTCACCTAGTCGAGCAATTATGATGGAGGCCAAGCGACGGTGGCCGAGCGAGCTAGGTCGTCATCGGGCAATGATCGGACAAAAAAACCATAATTTCAATCCCCAAATGAGCTGTGCGGCGTCGTTTTTGTGAGGCCATCCACGGATGACGGCAAAATGATGCGTTTTCATAAGGAGGATGGAAAACAACATTGTTTAAAAGCCACGTCAATTTTTAATATATATATAAGTCACGTAACCAATTTGATCGGAATCTCTCGCCGATGGCACTAAAGTAATTGTTTTTTCTCCAATTTGGCAATTAAGTGATCTGGCGGAAACTTTTGGCACCAAAGTGAGCACTGTACATAACTTTTGGCACTTCTAGTGTACTTTCCCCGCCTTCATCCGATCATGGCTTAGGCACGAACTTTGGATCAAATACGGTAGTGGATCGCAATCAAACTCAATTAATTCTCACTCAATAACAAGGCCTTCAAAAATTAAATATTTTCCATTGTGCATTAAATACTTTTGGATGGTAGCCATTTAATGCCTTGTTGACTAAGAGAGACACTTGGCATAAATGGTCTTGCCCTTTGAAGATAATCAAGAAACTTTGGATTTTTTAACATTGAGAGAGGATGAGTCATAAGCCTATTAATTGGACTTAAGCCCCGTTTGATTTAGTATTCCCAAATGGCTTCTCGAAGCCCATTTGGAAAAATATTAGGTGTTTGGTTCAACATTCTGAGGTCTAATTGGCTAAATGCTTACCTTTGAAATGCCGAAAGCCCAAAGCAAGTAGGGACCTACTTTGGGCATTTAGCATTTTCGGAATGCTAATCCCTTCAATTAATGAATTTTGGCTAGCTACCTATTTTACCCTCAAAATATTATGAAATGTCCAATTTTACCCATTTACAAAACAAAACCTAACTCTCTCTCCCTCTTTGGAATGCTTTCCTCTATTTTGCTCTCAACTGTATCACGCAATGGTCGATCTCTCTTCTTCGTCTCTCTCTCTCTCTCTCTCTCTCTCTCTCTCTACGATTCGCTCGACAACTTTTGTCTCTCTCTCTCTCTCTCTCTCTCTACGATTCGCTTGACAACTTTTGTCTTTGGGCGAAAAGGGTTCATCTTGGGTGGTACTCTCTGCTCTCAACTCCATCAGGCAAAAAGTATGCAACAACAACTAGTGTGCTATTTTTCCCAGATCCTTGCCTTCTGCTCTGGCGTAGGTAGAACATCCCTGCAACTCCTGCAAGGGAAGAATTTCGTTTGACGAAGACCTGATAAAGGCCAAAGTTTGTCGCGACGAGCGAGCAAATTCGAGTTCTGGATCTTCTACCCTCTTGACCCTTTCTCGCCCCTTATCAAATCCATTCTCTACGTGGTTCTTCGGGGTATCCTTTCTTGGGTTTTTTTTTTTGGCTGCATTTGTATCTATGAATGCTTTCTCTCTTGTATGCGTTAGGGTTGTGATTTTGCCTTGGGGACGTTGAATTTTTTATTCCTGATGATTGATTTTTGAGGTCAGAAAGTGCAAGAAGTGAACTTTGTCAAAATGCCACTGTGGGTGTGATGGTTTGTGTTATGGGTGCTAAGTAATTACACTGGACGAGGTTTGGTTTAGTCATTTTTCTTTTGTGGAGCTTTGCATAAGTCACTGCTAGTTGAGGAATTTCTCTCTATCTCTGGCTGATAGTGGAGTAGTTGTACAGAAACTTGTTAATCTTTAAGGGGGTTTTTATTGAATTATTGTGAATAGGTCAGGTTTCACATATGTTTATGTCCCTTTTGAGATGAGGTAGTTCTATTAGGAAGCTGCATTAGAGGTCAAACGTTTAGTAATTATTGTGAATAGGTTAGGGTTCGTCTTCCTATTTTTGCGTGCTATTCTCAAATTGTCAAATGTGAATTGACGGAATACACTAATTTGTACTCGTTTATTTATGATCTTCATTCGGATTGGTTCATGGTTGATCTTGTTTGTTTATATCTCTTAAATTCATTCATGTCACTTTACTAGTAGATGAGTTCATCAAAGGAAAAGGCATTTTAAAGCTCGGAAAATGTAGAAACCTTTTGTAAGTTATGCATCGAACAAATTGAAAAAGGTAATCATCTTATAAACAACAAAAGAGATGGATGGACAGTCATAATTAGTAAGTTTAAGGAGCTAACTGGCAAAAATGATGATAAACAACAAATGAAGAGTAAATGGGATAACCTCAAGGAAGAATGGAAAAGATGGAGGTCATTGCTTTACAATGAAACTGGACTAGGATGGGATTTAAGGAAGAAAATCACTGATGTGAGTGACGAATGGTGGGGGAGTAAAATTAAGATTTTCTTCACTTTTTTTTTTTTTACTTTCGTGTTAAGCTCACCTTTAATGATACAAATTATGCAAATGCTTCATTATAACAGGCCAATCCAAAGTTTAAGACTTTTAGAATGAAAGGCATATACCATGATCTTAAAGTAAAGTTAGATATGATATTGAAAAATACAGTTGCTATTGGAGGAATCACATGAAATCTTGCACAAGGTTTATGTATTGATAATGATGTGGAGGCCACACAACCTGGTATCGATGATGTTGTAGGGTCTACTAATGAAAACTTGGAGGATTATGTGGATGAAACCGTTGTTGAACCAACTGGAACTGAAACTCGTAAAAAAAAGTCGCACATACTTCAAAGATGCAAGCTCAAGGAAAGAAAGATAAGAAATTGAGCACAAGAGAGGAGCTCGGAACAAAAATTAACATGCTGCTTATAGTTGTTGAAAGTATGAGCACTACCAGTGCTGAATCTAAAGCAACCAATTTAGTCGATCCTTATGAGGACCTCATAGAGATATTGGATTCCATACCTAAGATTGTGGAAGACGAAGACTTGTACTTTTTTCCAATTTCTCATTTAAAAGAAAGATATATAGTAGGTAAGTTTTCATGAGTTTAAAGGATGATGCAAAGAAAGTAAAGTATCTCAAATATGAGTTGAAAAGAGAATCAAGTCTTCATAAATAGGATGTTAGCATATTATTGTTTTCATGTTTGAAGCTTAGTCATTCCACTTTATTTCTATCTATGGATCTTTATTTGTAATCATTGTGAACCTAATTTCAATTAATGTTTGATGTTAGAATTGTTTTCATTTGATGTTCTCTTAATGTGATAGTTTGCATATATGCGATGGTTAATACATGGTTTCTCTTTATATTTTGTTACTTGAAGCAATTATGGATGATTCACATACAAGGGAAAATCACGAGCAAGAAGACAATGAATAATGGGATCTTGTCTCAGTCGCTCAAGCTGCAATTCTTTATCAAGCGACCAACATTTGCAAAAAAACTCACATAACCTCAACATATATAGGTTATGTATGGTTAAAAAAGTTGATTGGCAAAGATGCTAATCCGATAAGATGCTACAATATGTTTAGAATGTATAAGATTGTATTTAACAATTTAACGCATGATTTAGTAACACGTTATGGCCTTCAAATATCTAGGAAAACTTATGTTAGAGAAATGGTTGGTATGTTTCTTCATATTCTAGGACACGGTATAAGTAATAGGTTAGCACAAGAGCATTTTTCAACGCTCCGGGGAAATCATAAGTAGGCATTTTAGCTTAATTTTAGATAAAGTATGTGAAATGGGAAAAGATTTGATCCAACCAATTGATCGATAATATAGAAAAATTTCAGAGAATATCAAGAAAGATCGACGATTTTATCCATATTTTAAGAATTGTACTAGAGCTATTGATGGTACACATATTCTAGTGATTGTATCTACGTATGATCAAATTCATTTTATTGGTCGCAAAGGAACAACAACTCAAAATGTGTTAGCCATATGTAATTTTAATATGAAATTTGTCTATGTTTGGAGCGGTTGGGAAGGACAAGCTCATGATACCCGTATCTGTTATGAAGTTATTGGAAAACGTGACGCACATTTTCCTCATCCTCCTCTAGGTATGGTATTTAATGGTTTAGTGCATCCATATATCTAATTGGCATATGTTGATTAAATTTACAATATATTTATATTAGGTAAATATTACTTAGTAAATGTTGGATATCCATATCCGATTGGTTATTTGGGACCATATCAAGAAGTTAGATATCATTTCCCAAAGTTTCGAGAAGGTTCTTCACCTATGGGATATCAAGAAGTGTTCAACCATACCCATTTCTCGCTACACTCGACAATTGAGCGAGCCTTTGGTGTATTAAAACAGAAGTGGGGGATTTTAACTCATATACTAAGTTATCCGTATGAAAAGCAAGTGCAAATTGTCGTAGCGGCAATGACTTTGCACAATTATATACGAATAAATAACATGACTAAGAATTTGATCTCAATTATGGATATACAGTTGACCATGATGATGCAAATAAAGGGGTGGGTGATTCAAATTTGTATGCATCTTCGGACATAGCACGTTTACGTGATGAAATAGCCATGAGTTTACAAAGTCGTAGAGGTTTGTAATACTAAGTATAACGTATTTCTTTTTTCCGCACATATACGACCATGTTTACTATTATGAAATGACTCTCTTTCTAATCAAATTTGTATGAGAGGAACTTGGTTTTATCTTTCTTAATGACGACCTCCCTTTTTATATGCGGTGCTTACTCAAAATAATTAGCATCCACAATCGGTCGCTTCACCATTCACTGAATAAGTTCACCTTTTTTTCTGTATCATTTTTTTTCTTCCAACAATCAATAACCCAACTTTTTATCAATACACTAGAATGATCATTACTTAGCGAATATGATTAATACTACAATAATTAAAAAAAATTATTCAAAGTTGAAAATAAACCTAAAAGAGCCATAGGCTAAAAGTTGAGCTTTGCATCTACTTTATAATCAAATTCTTTTAATATAATTTTTAAATAAATTTACTAATGTGTATCTTTTACATTACTCTCAACGTGAAAATATAAAAGGTTATAGTCATTGTTTCTTTTTTGCAATTTTAAAAATACTAAAATTAAAAAATTAAATTTGGTGCTTTTCAAATATATGTTTACCAAACAGTCTTGCATTTCCCTAAAGCATTTTTCAGTTATAGTTTACCAAACAGTCTTGCATTTCCTCAAAGCTCTTTGGGCGAAAGGCCGTTGCATTTGGCTAAAGACTTTTCCCAAATGCTAAACCAAACGGGGCCTTAGAGGCCAAGCTACATTGGCCAATTTTCTTGAGAAACAAGAGTCAAAGGTATTAAATGAGGATGATGATTATGGAGGCATATGTGTCTTTATTAGATTAGCGCCAGCAATCCCTTATTTGGAGACTTGGAGGATAAGGTTATCAAATCATTAATACTTATTGATTCAAGACCAAGTAGGGCACCACCTCTCCCCAATTAGATTTGTCACATTTGGTTTCCTAGGTTTTGACTTCGATTTCCAATTTTTGAAAGTGCTAGACCCTCACTACTTTTCAATTTTATAGAGATTTTTGTTATTCGAATATCATAAAAGTTCTTTCATGAAAGTTGTTCAAATATCTTGATCCATAACAAACTTTAATTTCAGATTATCCCGAGGTGAAATGGTAAGGAAGCAAGTCTTATCAATTACCATCTTAAACCTGTCAAGTGCAGTAAAAATAGTGATCGGGTTGCCTTCTCGAATTTTTATAAAATCTTCCATTTCGAATTTAAATATGCTTCATTCACAAAAGTTTTAAAACACATCCATGTTTACAAAATGTAAAAATTTCAAAATGTTTTATGAAGATTTGGACTTTGAAATGGGTTTTATTCTATGGTTGTTGAATCTGTTCGAAGGACAAACTATTAAGTTGTGTTAAGTGATTTGCAGCTTTTTCAACAAACCAAATTAGACTTGTCTTCCTCCATAAAAAACATTATTCAAGGTCTTTTCTACAATAAATTAATTTTTTATAATTTTTCGAGCCCATTTGATAAGACAATGACACTGATTTGTGAGTTACTTGAAAATATTCTTCACCTTAAAGTGGGAGAGCCACACACCCAAATTTGAAGGTGAAAGGGCAGTACACCCAACTTGAGGAGGAGCAAGCTAATCTAAAGTCTTGTTAGCTTGAAGATAAATATGCATTAAATGTTTTTGGACCTTAATGCATAGGTAAAGTCATATGCTTAGGTATCCCTAATTGTTTAGGGCTAATTATTTCCCTACGTTGAGACTTGAAGACTAAGTTGCCTTCCAATTAATGCCTTTCTCTTGACTTGTGACAAATTGAAAGGTTTGCGTATAAATAGAGGCAATCCCCCCTCATTTCCACACCACCTCCTCTTTTTCTCTCACTTTCACGCCGTCGCCCTCAACGCTTCATCTCCCTCTTTGGTGCCCCTCTCTCTTGCTTGCGCCCTCGTTGCGTCACTTGCCCCCACTACTAACAACCACCTTTAGGCGTGTTATAAGTAGACTTCCTAACCCTTGGCTAGGACGTTGTGTTGGTAGAATGGGTCATGTTCTTGATCACCTATGTGATTATATATGTTTTGTTGTACAAACTAATATTGTTAGTTATGTTAAATTTCTATATGTCACTCGTGAGAGAATTTTGTATGGTTTGTTCATATGTTGAAAGCATGCTCCAGCCCATAAACAGGTCTAGTTAGTTTAGATTGGCGTCAAGGCGTCGGAACAAACCTCGCTTGGTAGGTCGATATTGAGGGTGTACTGATCCATGGCCTTGCTTGGTGTAGGTCGGCACCTTGATTAGTCGGTTTAATTAGTCAGTTTGGGCCACGGACCGTAGGGTTTTGTCGACCTTGAACATATGCGGGATCACGACGGATCGGTCTTTTGTTAGTTTTGGTGCGTTATTGAGGTGTATCGTTCCTGAGCCAAGTTTGATATTAGATCGATGCTCAAACATGTCGGATCAAGCCGCGATCATTGATTCATGCCTGGCATGATGTATAGTTTTGGAAAGATAAAGCATATTATATAGTTGGCATGATTCACGCCATCGAGCTTTGCTTGTATCGGCTAAGATGAAAGATGATAAACTGGCCTGTGTGATGCACAACATGTGATCATCAAATGAAAGATAAGAATCGTCGCCACATAAGATGACGATTATGCCCCCATGCCAACGGGATGTGGTGATAATTTTAGTCGTTATCCTTGAATTAGGAGACGTTGCCCAATTAAGTTCGGATGTCCGGTGGATTCCAGAAGAACCGATGGATTTCGGTCGATTAATAAATGAATCCAGTATGTGAGTTCCTCATATTATAGAATGATATTGGTTTATACTTGCATATTATTGAGTGAGGCGTAAGTTCCCATATTATGGGATGATTCTTGGTTTATTTTTGCATATTATTGAGTGAGGTGTGAGTTTCTCATATTGTGCGATGAGTCTTAGTTTATGCTTGCATATTATTGACTGAGGATTTCTCATGTTCAAATCAAGATAAAGCTTTTTTTGTGCTATTGATTTGCCATCAACTTATTGATACAGTTATGTTCACGTGATTGTTCGACGGCAAGACATCCTCTTATTCAAAGATTAGTAAATTTACGGAAGAAATACAACCCAAGTGCCAAAACTTGGCACGAAGAGACAATTAAATGTCAAAAGTTAGGAAAGTGACACTTAAGTGCCATTTTTTTTTTTTTTTTGAAAATGGGATACTTAAGTGTCATCTTTGGCAAACCCTACCGGAAATCTTACGTGCCAATTTTTTATTATTTTATTCGTCTACGTGGCTCGCCAGAATGCTGACTCAACAAAAAAAAGGCAAAAACGACATCGTTTTTTAGCAGATTCGAATGTTAATATAAAAATTAATTTAATTAAATTATAAAAAAATAATAATTTTTCAATTTTTTTTTAAAAGGTGGGGAAGAGGAGGCAGCAGCTGAGGGCTGAGCCCTCGTGACCGCTGCCTCCTCGCCGTCGCCGGCCCATCATGGCGGCAGTGGGGAGGTGAAGAGGGCCCGCGAGCCCTCGCCGCTAGTCAGCCGGGGGCCGACGACCCCGGTCTACCCTCCCCCCTCTGTTGCTGGCCCTTCCCAATAACGGTGGGGAGGCGGCCCTCGCTGCCGATCAACCGGCGGCTGGCGACCTCAGCCGACCCTTCCCCCTCTATCGCTGGCCCTTCCCGGTGACAGCGGGGAGGTAGCCCTCGTCGCCGGTCGACCCAGGGCCAGTGACCCCAGCCGACCCTCCCCCCTTCGTCGTCGGCCCTTCTCGGCGGTGATGGCGGCAAGAGCTCATCCTTCAACTGTCTCCCTTCCCCCCCCCCCCTCTCCTTTTTCTTTTTAATATTTGTATTTGTATTTTTAAATGTTTTAAATAAATTTAGTTTTAAATTTAATTTAATTAATTTTTTACCACGTCAAAGACAAAACATCATTTTTGTATTTTCTAGCCACATTAGCGTGCAAAACAACGTCGTTTTGCACTGACCTCGTCGGAAAATCACCACATCAGCATTTTAGCCGGATTTTGGTTGGATTGGCACTTAAATGATCCATTTTTCTCCAATTTTGGTGCTTAAGTGTCACTTTCCTAACTTTTGGCACTTAAGTGTCCCTCCGTGCCAAGTTTTGGCACTCCAGGTGTCTGGCACTCATAAATTTACTTACTGAGTTCATGACTCACCCCGTTATTTTTCAAAATTATAGGCATGGAGGACTTAAATTAGTTTTGGAGTTGCAGTATTTCTAAAGGAGTTAAGGTTTACGTCGACCTTTAGCGTAAAACATATAGTGGTTGTAAATATAATGGCCAGTGAAAAAAATCTTATAAGTATAACTGATGTAATTATATGTTTGTAAGTTATTGTTTCCTAGCTATTTATTGTTGTATGTACGCTTTCGCACATGCTTAAATCGAATATTAAAAAGAAACGGGTTGGTGATAGGCCTACGACGTCGCGAAAATAATTCCCACAACTTGTGACCTTGGAGATTGAGTTGGGGTCATTACATTAATGGAACGTAAATTTGTCATAAACATACTAATTTGGGATTTTTGGTGATAAAAAAACTAAGTTTGAGGTAAATTTACTATAGGTGTACTTATTTAAGGTTTTTTGTGGTGAAAAAATTAGCTTGAAATAAATTTGTTACAAGAATATCAATTTGAGATTTTCGCGGTATGGAATAATTATACAAATAATCCTTAAACTTTAGCCCAATGTGTAATTTGATCCATAAACTTTTAATGTATTCAATGTGATCCTTGAACTTTAACCCAATGTGCAATGTGGTCTATAAACTTTTAATTTCTTTAATCTAGCCTTTAAACTTTTGGTACACGTTAAATTCAGTCTCTGGGTGCGCATGACAAAATTTCTATTCCAGAAATTGATTTCTGGCTAGAAATTGATTTCTCAATTTTTATTCCCCAGACAAGTTTCTGAACAAAGAAACCTATTTGATAACAACTCAAAATTTCTATTTCTGAAACAGAAATCCGTTTGATAACAAAATAAAATTTCTATTTCTAGGAATAGAAATTGATTAAATAACAACATAGGAAATCCTCAAATACAAAATAATAGTCGGAATAATACTAAAATAACATAGGAAATCCTCAAATACAAAGTGTGAAAATACAATTTCATGGAATTTCATGGATCAGACTCCTGATGATTCAAGAAAGGAAGCAATTGATGAGCCAGGTCCAGTGGAGGCACAAGAGAGTGTTCATTTAACGAATGTACTGGAGAGACCAAGTACTCTGGATCCACAAGTATCAGAAATGGAACCACCTAATGGATCTAAATCTGGAGTGGTTGATAATGTCCATCGCAGTGATGGACCTCATAAAGCTGCCTTGGTTAATCGATCAATATCAAGGATGCCTGATGGCACAAACAAAGTCGGGGCCACCGGTCATGCTCTGGAGAATATCAGCTCTCTGAATGCTGGCTCCTTGGATGATCGGATTCTTGATGGTTCGAGAAAGGAAGCACTTGATGAACCAGTTGCACTGGAGGTGCAAGAGAATATTTGTATATCAGAAAATGAAATATGCAATGGATCCGAATCTGAAGTACTTGAGAATGTCATTCCAGTGATTGACCTTGTGAAGTTATTTTGGTTGATCAATCAAAGTCAAGTACAGTGCCGCTAGCAAATGCCTTTACCAAGGGAGCTTCCGTGTCATCTCATTGTGTATGTTTATCTATGCTCTCAATAGTGTTAATATTATCCTCAGCTCAGCACGCATTGATCGAGCTCGACGCAAGAACGGCCAAGAACAGCGAAACCCCAACCAAGGAAAATAGAACAAACAATGCATCGATCGAGATCGGCGCAAGAACAGCCAAGAACAGCGAAACCCCTCCAAGGAAAACAAAACAAACAATGCGCAACTCGAAAACACCAGATAGCAGCACAGCACGCATCGATAGAGTTCGGCGCAAGAACGGCCAAGAACAGCGAAACCCCAACCAAGGAAGATCAAGCTCGGCGTAAGAACGGCCAAGAACAACGAAACCCCAACCAAGGAAAACAGAACAAACAAATCGCGCATAGAGAGAGAGAGAGAGAGAGAGAGAGAGAGAGAGAGAGAGAGAGAGAGAGAGAGAGAGAGAGAGGGGGGGGAAGACCTCGAATCGGAGAGGAAGGAAGGTGCAATCCAAATCCGAACGGGAACGCAGATGAAGGAGGCGAGTCCGACGGGACAATTGGAGCAAATTGGACAGTCTAAGGATGGCGATGGCGAGATGAGCGACGATTGGCGAGGATGGACAGGTTCTTCGGAGTCGACGGCGCTAGGGTTTGGTTGAAGCGTTGAGAGAAGAAGGAGAAGCAACGCCCAAATAGAAAAGCCCATGAACGAAAAAGGATGCCCAAATGGAGAAAAGAAAAAAAAAAAAAATTGAGAAGTTAAAAATTTCAGCTTCTGATTTCTATGATTTCTCTATTTCTAAAATAGAAATCTGTTTCAGAAATAGATAAATCAAATTGCGTTACCAAACGGATTTCTGTTCCAAATCTGTTCCGGAGAATAGAGAAACAGAGAAATCAAGAAATAAAAATTTTATCATGCATGTCCTGAGCTGTATGAAAATGTTCAAGGACTACATTGAGCAAATTAGAAATTCAGGGACCGAATTAGATATTGAGTTTAAGTTCAAGGATCACATTAAATAAATTAAAATTTTATTAACTAAATTATATATTTGTTGACACCTAAATTTTGGCGATCTGGTCATTTATTTATTGCATAGAAAATTAGGGGTTAATTTTATTCCTGAAAAAATTTTAATTGCATAACATATAGATTTAGGTGCATTTACTTTTAATTTGCATTGTTTGCATTTATTTATTGGACCGGTGACGGGTGGATTTGAATTAGTGGTTCCGAGCTTTAAATTGACAGGCCGGACTAAGCCCATGAAGCGAGCAAATTGACCCAAGCCATTTTTTAAGTGATCGGAAATTATCTCGTGAGAAAATAAAAATTTGAAATTTTCTAAGATATGATGAATTTTTTGGATAGGGCAAGTGGGAAAAAATGAATATTGCGAATATTGCGTTTGAAAAAAAATCTTCGTGAATATTGATTTTGAAAAATTAAAAACCCTAATTGATAGCCTATAAAAAGTAAAAACGAATAGGGTTTTTGAAGGGCCACACAATTCCATACACGGCCACCATTGAGAGAGAGGGAGAGAGAGGAGATGAACTCTGAAGGAGGAGATCGAGACGACGAGATCACCTGCCGGGTCGAAGTCGCGTCAAACGGCGATGCTGAGAAGCTCTCGAGCTCTAGATTCACGTCTGTCTTGGCCTCCAAAGATCGCGACTATCTTCTCTCTCCAACTGGGTCTCACGTGACGGTCTCCGATCTGGAAGGCCACGTAGTGGGCCTCTACTTCTTGGCGAATTGGTACTCGCCATGTCGGAACTTCAACTGTGTCCTATCAGAAGCTTACGAGCAGCTGAAGACCAACCAATCCAAATTTGAGGTCGTCTTTGTCTCTGCCGATGAGGACCTGAGCGCGTTCAACAACTATCACTCCTCCATGCCGTGGCTCGCAATCCTCTTCTCCGACCTGGAGTCCAAGAAGGCGCTGAGCCGTAGATTCAATGTTGAGGGCATCCCATGCTTCGTCATCCTTCAGCCCGATGGTACTAAGGAAGAGGAGATGCTGCGCAATGGTGTTGAGCTCATCCACCGATACGGGGTTGAAGCGTTCCCGTTTACGAGGGAGAGATTGGAGGAATTGGAGAGGGAAGAGAAGGAGAAACATGAGAACCAGACATTTACCAGTCTACTCAGCAGCCATGATAGAGATTCTCTTTTGGGTCATCACCCTGTGACTAGTTAGGTACTGGTTGCTTCTTTAGTAGGTAAAACACTGGGCCTATTCTTCTCGGCCCAATGGTGCCTCCGTGCATGAAGTTCGCTCCCAAGCTGGTCTCCATCTACCACAAGATCAAGCACGCGATCTCCGAGCGACCAGGTGCCGGGGACTTCGAGATCGTCTACATGTCGAGCGACCGCAACAGGGCCTCGTTCGATTCCTAGTTCGCCCTCATGCCCTGGCTCGCGCTGCCCTTCGAGGACCCCAAGATCAGGACGCTCGCCAGGCATTTCGACGTGCAGGACATTCCCTGCTTGGTCGTCTTGGGCCCAGATGGCAAGACCGTCACGAAGCACGGCCGGAGCCTGATCAACCTGTACCTCTTTCACGGAGGCCCGGTTGGAGTCGCTGCACAGGCAGATGGACGAGGAGGCAAAGGGCCTCCCGAGGTCGGAGCTCCACACGGGCCACCACCATGAGCTCACCCTGGTCTCAGACGGCACCGGCCGCGGGCCCTTCATATGCTGCGACTGCGACGAGCAGGGGGCCAGGTGGGCTTACCTATGCGTGGACTGCGGGTACGAGGTGCACCCGAAGTGTGTCCGGGCCGCAGGTGGGGATTCGACCGTCGGCCCGTGAGTTCTAATGGGGCGCGCGGCATGATATCGCAAAGTAAGTTGTTGACTTCCGTTCCGTTTATCCGAATTGAATTAACGATGATCAAGAGGGTTCAAAGTCTTCTTCTTGATGTACGCTTGTCGATGGTGAATATAAGTTAGCTTGTTGTCTCCGAAGAAGGTAATCATCGTTCTCGGATATTAGCAAGAAAAATTGCGAGCTAAAAAACAACAAAAAAAGAAAAATTAGGTAGTTCTTTTTCTTTTGTTTATCTTATTTTATTTTTATTTTTGTTATTTTACTTATTTGTTCTTTTTAGTATAATTATTCCTTAGTGTAAAGATGAGATGTCCAACATGAAAGTATCCCCAATTAGGGGTTGTCAGTTCGATTTTCGCACCCGAAATCCGACTCGCAATGCCTTGCAAAAATCGACAATCCGATCTCATGCCCGAGATTCGATTTACGATTTAATTTTAAAATTGGATAACCCGATCTCATGCGCGAGATATGGTTCACCAATTTTCGAATATCAATTTTATCTTGTTTGATTTGATGTCGTGGTGTTTAAGTCAATTTTATTTTTGCAAAAGAAAAAATCCAAAAAAAAGATTAGGTTTGTTTTTTTTAATTATCTTGCATGTTTAAGATAGGGATTTTATTTTGAGTCATGAAAAAGAAAAAGAAAAAAAGTGCATTCATTTAGGATGTTAGTTTTTTTTATTATTATCTGAATTGCATGTTTAATTTTAATTTCAAATTTCATAAAAAAAAATTAGAATTAGGGCATTCTTTGCACATCATTAGAATTAGGTCATTTTGATTAATTTAGATTGCATATTTCACTATTGCATGTTCATTAAGAAATCACATTTTGCCATGCCATATTATTTTATATTAGATTAGAAGCATTGCATTGCATGTGGACTATATTCTCGTTAAAAAGTTACAGCAAAAATTGAGTGATTGCTTGTTAATTAGAAACCATATCTAGGATTGCTGATGTGAATTGTGATCTGAGGTAAGTCCTACATTATTTAATTGATTTCCTGAGTGTTAAATTGGTGGTATGCGCACCTGCATGATCGCCTCACATATTAGGAATGTGAATTAAAACCAATTTAAGCTGCCTATAAAACATTTTTTCGAAATAAAAAGAGAAATGTACCGAAATGGCACTAAGATAGTCTAGTGTAACCAAGTCCCCATACCCAAAGTTTCTGATTCGTAGGAGTAAAATGATTCTCCCATTATTTTACTTAGGTGTCTAATCGGCCCTTTAAAAATTGATTAGTGGCGACTCCCTTTTGCATTCTAGATATTTGGATTTAAATCGCGAGTTGGTATGGGCTTGGGAGAGCCCGAGCTAAGTCTAGGCCTAGCAATCCATTAGCCTAATTTTATGTGGTGCACCCGAAAATTTGGTCGCGACAATATTTCATAGACTATTTGTGTCATCTGTCATTTTCTCGATATTATTTTAAAATTAGATAAGAGAGACCAGGAGGGAAAGGCAACACTTACACAAAGGAGGGTTGAGAAACCTGAGCTTGCATTGAAGCTTCACTTTTGACTTTTGTCACCTTCAGTTTTTCGTTTCTTTTTCTCATTTTATTAATGGGATTTTCAGTCCGCCAGACGACAAAATTGAACTGTTTACGTTGAATGCGTGATGCAAATTAAGAAAAGAAAAAAGGCACCTATTTCCCACAGATCCGTTGAGAAAAAAGAGAGGATACAATCATAATTAAATCAAGTTACTTTATCTATAGCACTAAAAAAATTATTTAATTAAATGTAAGAGCACAAACGAGCATAGCAAACTATTTTAGCAGTATTGTTTGGGATTAAAAATCAATCGATAATGGTCCATTTCCGAAATAAAAATATTTTAATTTAATAGATAGAGCAACCTTAGGTGAGAAACATTTACTTGGTTAGGTTGAGCTACAAACCTCACTTAATCAAAAAGAAATATATTTATTTATGCACTAAATTTATTGACTAAATTCAATTTTATTAGTTTCCAAAGTTATAAACCAAAACGAAATCAATAAAAAAAAAATCTAAACCAAAACGAAATCAATAAACCCCTAAGCCGAGATCATTGGTTCCTAGCAACTCCATTTGTTTCACAAAATTTAAATAATTGAAAAAATATTTTCCTCAAAATGATTATTTCTATTGGTAGAAATAATTAGTTAACAAAAACTGTTTTCATCATCGTTGTCTAATCATTTTCATGGATGATGAAGTAACTTTTCGTTTATTAATTTTTATAAATGATATAAAATGATTATATTTAGAAAAATATATTTAAATTAGGGTTAATACCACCAAAACCCCAAGTTAGTACACATATAATAATTTTATTCAAAATTAATATTTTGACTTTCAAAAATCACAAGCCGATATACTTATGATAAATTTACCATCCGTTAGTTTATGTTAAATCGGATTTATAGTACGAAAAATCACAAACTATTATACTTAGGGGTGATAAAAACCGAACTGAAAACCGAACCGAACTAAATCGAAAAATTCGGTTTTTTCGGTTCGATTTTCATTTGATTCGGTTTTCATTAAAAATCGAAATTTTTTTTATCAGTTTGGTTTTTATCGATTAATCGAATCGAATTGAACCGACAAACTGATAAGAGCTTATTTCTTGGAAAATAAAAATATATACAACAGAAAAAAAAAACGAAAAAAAAAATGCAAAAAGCTGAAAACCAAAAACCGAAAAACCGAATCGAACCAAAATTTCGGTTCGGTTTGATTTGGTAGTTTTTCCTAACGGTTCGATTCGGTTGTTTTTTAAAAAAACCAAACCGAACCGAACTGTTGACACCCCTAATTATACCCATGACATGTGGATGGTAAAAAATCCAAACAAGTACCACTATCAATTGTCACGTGTCATTTGACTCAACAACTGGATAATAGAATTTAACAAAAACTAATAAAGGGAAAATTGCCGTAGGTGTACCACTTCGAGGTTTTTTGGGTAAATTCGACACGGATGTACTAATTTAGGATTTTTTTTATGGTATTAACTACTTAAATTATTCATTTTTCAATTTGGTTGCGGTGGGTTTATTGATTTGCAATTACGTTGAACTTGATCCGAAGTAAAACCCTAAATGGGCCCTCGTGCGTAAAAAGCCCATCTTCAGAGCTCCTCCCATGTCCCTCTAAAACTCTCACTGACGGAAGCGATCGGAAGAGAGCGCGGGCGCCGGAGGTTTCGGAAGAGCCCGGAATCGCTAAACCCTTCGGAGCTCCGATCAGCGGCGGCGACCGGTTCCGACGACCGCCGCGAAGGGCCTCGGAGGATCGAACTCGAGCGGCGGCGGAGAAGATGCCTCAGGTGAAGATCATCGCCAGGAACTTCATGGACATGGTCGCGGCCCTGCCCGCCATGAAGCTCGACCAGCTCTACCAGAACGCCTTCATCTGCGAGGCGATTCTCAGGTCTCTCTCTCTCTCTCTCTCTCTCTCTCTCTCTCTCTCTCTCTCTTCAATCGCAATTGTCATTCGGTCCGCCGAGAATGAACTTGAACGAATGAGAGAGATCGTCGGCTTCTGGCTGATCGCAAACACTCAGCTCACTGCATCAGCTCCCATGGAATTGTACTTCAAAACGCCCTTTTTTTGCCGTCATTGCAGCCTAGTGAGAATTGAGCGTCCTATGCACCGGTGTACACTTTGAAAATAGCGAGTTAAACATGTGGTATAAAATGAAAGCAATTTCGACACCTGAGGGGGGGTTGAGGGTGGCCGATGTGATTTCGTTCTTGTTGCGCTCAGGTCGCTGCCCCCGTTGGCGAAGAAGTACGTGATACAGATGCTGTACATCGAAGAGGCGGTGACAACCAAGTCGATCGAGGAGTGGGTCCTTCCGGACGGACTCTCCAAGCATAAAGTCGCGATCGACCGGCTGCTTCAGTTGAGGATTTTCTCCGAGGCTTTCGACAGGTGAAACGGGTCTTCTGTTCGATTTTCTCTTCATGACTGTTGCCTGAGGGGTTGTCTAATATCTATTGCCTCAAGATGAGGTCTTGGACGGATTGTATGCTTGGCTTTATATTCCTAGTATTTTTTTTCCCTGCCTAGAAATGTTCCTATCGTAGCAATAGAAAACAGTTGGAGAAGTGGGAAGTTTGACACTCAAATTTATGAGAATTTAGCTTCCTTGTGATTGAAGGGAATTTTTATAGGCCTGCTCATGTTTCATATGTCAAGCTGAAAGGCAAGTAGATTGTGTGACAGTACACCCTTTTTTGGTAGAAATGCCTTCCCCGGCCCTTCCTTTAAATCTATGTAAACCCTACAAACAAATCAAGACGTCTGGGATAAGTAAGTTAGTTGGTAACTGTATGCTTCTTCAGTCTGCGGAATAGCGAAATGCTTGTCTGTAGTTACCATATACATGGCTGATCTAATTACCTCATAAGCTGCTCATAATAAATGGCTTCCACTGTATAAGTTTCCGTAGAAAGTTGTTCGATCAATTTTTAATTCTTCATATCTACAAGCACGTGATTTCATATAAGCATCTTTTCTTTGCAGTTGTTCACCTCCTATGTTATTTTGCAAAAAATCTGCATGCACTGGAAACAGAAATTCATTTTGTTTTTCCTTTGATTTTTGCATGTCAATTTACTTGTTTTCTTTATTGTTAAATTTTCTTTGTGCCACATCCTATACCTGTTGACATTAGAAGTGGTTCAGAGATGCATTGCCAATTATCCCTCTCTCTCTCTCTCTCTCTCTCTCTCTCTCTCTCTGGGTTGTGAGGGTAATCAGAACAAGCATTTGCACTTTGTGGAAATTCAAGAGAGAATTTCGTATTATAAACTTTTTGATTTGTTTTTACTCTGTCAGTTTCTGAATTTAAAATTGTAATGGCAGAAGTAGCGGAACCAGCTACAGGCTAAATCCAACCTTTCAGACTAACCTCCAGAAACACATAACCTGTGGGTAAGTTACAGATTTGTTTGTGGCTTCAATTTCTTTCATATTTTTTTTTAGGATCTGGTGGGATAGAGAGGAACGATGCTTTGTTTGAATTTATCTTGGGTAATATGTAGCTCGGGTTTGCATGGAGACATCAATATGTTTCAAGATTTTGTCGAGAACTGAGAACTCAACCTTTTGTTAAGTAGCACTTGAAGCCCAATGATAAGATATGATTTTGTTGTATAGCTTCTGCTGGAATTTTTATGTATCATACATTGCAGAAAAATGAAAAACTTTGCAATGCTTCACAGGTTCTGGATCACCAATTTGACATATACCCTTAAGCATTCATTTTGAATTAAGTCAGACTGATGAAAGCTATAATACATTGATCCTTTTTTGCGTTTTATCTTGTTCCTACCTAATTAAGGATCATATAGTCCCACTTTTTTGTTGTATATTATCTTTTCTGCCTTTGCCAATCTTAAGAACATGCTATCACATTTATGCTAGCATGTCTCCGCTGCTCATTTTTCTCCTTGCTTCTGTTTTTTTCTCATATTACTGCATCAAATCATGGCTGAAGATGGATAGATACATATAGTACTGATACATATTAATAGATCATCCTGGTAAGGCGTATTCATGGCATTAGAATTATTGGGATATCTTCCGTCACCAAGTATTTTTCCTGTAAATTGCCAAATATTGGACTTCAGCTTAGTTCATGAGTTGTTTTTCTTGACACAATCCTTAGTGCATGACTGAAAGTTGAACCATGCAGAGGAGTTTTGCCAAGGGAACCAATGCCATCAAACATCACCGCCAGGCTCCCAAGCTTGGAGGATCTTGAGGCCTTTGCTCTTGAACAATGGGAGGTGAGAATTTTCTTCTTCTTCTTCTTCGGTCTTTCTTCTTACAGATGGCTGCATTGACTCTTCTTAAAGTCTTGCTCATTTGACTGAATTTATCAGTTTAATTAGCCGCCATTGATTGGTTTTGTTGCTTCATTTACTTTGCTCTTTCATGAAGCTTCAATTGTGATAAACAGTGTTTTCTTCTGCAACTTATAAACTCAACCCAAGCTGAAAAGATGACGAATATAAGCCCCTCTATGATGAGAATCTTCCAAAGGGGACTTCTAACTCAGAGGTTGTTTATTTTTCTTTACATATATTATATGTTTGGAGGTCTTTTTGGATGGTTGCAAATCTGGTTGATTGGTGACTGGTCTGTGCCATTTCTACAGGGACAAAGAACCTCCTAGGTTAACTGAGAGTGGCTTCCAGTTCTTGGTACGCATAAAAGAATCGTGACCCACTTTTAAGTCGGTTGGCATGTCTGTTGGCATATTATTTAATAATAGTTGCTTCGTGTGAACTGCAGTTGATGGATACAAATGCACAACTATGGTACATCATCAGAGAATACATATCAAATTCTGAGGTATGATTGTATGATGAATAATATTCACATATGTACAGCCACCTTATTCCTTTTATTTCCTCTGTATGTGACCAGTTAGAATCCTCGTTTTCAAGTCATTCCTTACAGATCATGTTCATGAAATAAGAATAACTCGAATTATTGGCTAATTCTAAGAGGATTTTAGCTATTCAATAGCATAAACCATGATTGGCTCTGTAATGACACAATCTGAGAGCTCTGCAAAGTAATTGTCTTTTCACTCAACTCTGTTGGTGACTACTTGCATTTGCTTGTCCTAGTGGAATTTGTGATCCTAATGTAGTGGGTGTTTGGGCTCCTGAATATTCACATCTTGATCAACATGATTCCAGGAGATGAGCCATTGAGACATATGCATCTTCTAGCTTCTTCACAAGTATAGTTGGGGGGTCCATTATTGCAGTGGCAAGTTTAGAGTTCGACTAATTGGAGATAATACCCTCCTTTCTGTGGAAGTTCAAAGTAGAAACCTTTCTTGTCTCACCAGCCTCACTGGCTTAAGGGACTGAGAGTGTAATGCTGTCTTGTGGAATCACAAAAGAGTGTAAGGGGGTCTCAACTCGCTTCTCCTATAATCTCTTCTTCAATGGTGTTGAGCTTTAAGTCTGATATACTTTAAGGCATTACCTACAGCTATAGCTTTTTTTTAGTCTTTCATCATGGGCCTTTCTTTCTCATGAAAGAGTTATAAAAAGAATTATGATTACTCAAGAATAGGATAGTGCTGTACCACAATTGTCTACACCATTAGTGTCATTGAGTTTGTCCGTTGGCTTGACAACCTGACATTTTGTTGATTTGTTTTGTCAAAAACACTTTGCTGATGAAATTTCATTCAATAGAGATGACATGTTCATTTATTTGCAGTATCTGCCGCTCTCTTTCTAAATGGAGTCTCAATTTGGTGCAGGAGCGAGATGTAGATTCAGCTGATCTGATTTCATTTCTGCTCGAGCTTAGTTTTCATGCTACAGGAGAGGTACAGTAGTTTGCATGTGTTAAGTTCATGCACAAAGTTTCACAGGACATAAGTTTTCTATGAAATAAATCTCTTGAGCTTGTGCAATGTTTGCCTGAAAAGCTTTGCTTAGGTGACTCGCTATGACTCTGTCGTGCTTGTCAAACGTGTGCTAGGCATATAACATGAATACGCTGACTGAAGTCCAGAGGAACACACTCAAGGACCTTGCTGACTTGGGCTTAGTCAAACTTCAACAGGTATGGCAGCTCTTTAGTTCTTTTTTATTGGTGCAAGATGTAGCGCTTGCTTTATAAATAAAACCTTTTAACGGATTTATTGCTACTTTTATGTGTATATTCCCAGGGAAGAAAAGAAAGTTGGTTCATACCAACCAAATTAACTACTAATCTCTCCGTGAGTTTGACTGATTCATCATCTCGAAAAGAGGTATTTCCTTTGCGTATTTGATATGACTGTGGGCACTATGTTTTTGTTCTTTATTTTGCAAACAATAGCTTCTTTGTTGATTCATGAAAAGGTGTAATTACTTTTGTTATGTTTTCTATAAATTAACATTGCACAACCATGCACAACTGAATACCCGTTTTACGACAACCTCTTGAATTGCTAATTGCTATAATGATTAATTAAGTGTTGCTAACAATTCAGGCCAGGTCTCAAGGACAGTAATTGTAAGACATGCTTTTTTCTAGTTGCAAACATTAGACAAACCATGCACCTTTTCTTTACCTGCATGTTTTTCTAGCACTTGTGGAAGGGCTTTAAATTTGTCCAAATGCTGCCACTGATCTGTTATGTCTTAGAAAGTTCTATGTTCTCCCTTGAAATTTGAACCACTATTACTTTTGGAAGTTCCATGTATTCTCCATTGGGACATTAGACCTCCAGTATTATGCATGTTATGCTGTTAAAATTTTTAATTTGGTTTGTTCTCTCTGCAGGGATTTGTTGTTGTGGAAACAAATTTTAGGATTTATGCGTACTCGACATCTAAGTTGCATTGTGAAATTCTGCGACTTTTCTCAAGGTATGGTCATAAAAAAGTTGGATTAGGAGACGGAAAGAAACTGGATTTGAGCAAGCATGCAATACATCAAATGAAACTGGTTAATTTTATTCCATAATAATATTTTTCCTAGTCTGAATCTCTGCCTGCTTTCTTCTTTCCACGTTTTCTATTCTGTCTAGTCATGGAAGTTTCTGATCTCATTTTGTTCACCATTTGAATTGTGGGGTGTTATATGGGCTGGGAACCTGCAATCTTTCCGGGAAAAGGAATCAATCTTCATCATCTTTCCATTACTGGGCCCTGGGGCCAATATGCTTATCTACAGGCCACTATGCAGAAACCCAAATCTTAAATCATGTTTTGTTTGAGGTGTTCACGTGGAGCAGCCAATTGCTCTACTTACTTTAATGTTGCTGGATCCCTTGCGGGCAAATCCAGTGAAGTAAGTCTTGAGTTCAAGATGACAACCATTAAATTACTTGTGATTCTCTATCCATTATTACAGGAGAACTTTCTTTTCAAAGCTAAAATCTCGTGCCCACTCTTGCAATACAAGACTGACTTATGTCTGCATGGAATTAACAATAACTGTTTTGCGCAAATATTTGGATTTTTTTTATGGTTCAATTAAAACCTGTCACGATATAATTTTATGCACGTCGTAAATTTGAGAACTTGACAATTGTGTGGGTTTTTTGATAGATGGGAAAGCGAGCAACTTAGTGCCCCTTCAAACAGTCTCTTATAAAATAGATTCTTAGAATCTCTTGAGAATAGATTCAAACTGCACGTCTTCTTAGCATGGTGCTAAACGGGTTTAAAGGAATAGAAGATTATATCCTGGCCAATGAGTCCTTAATTGTGAATTAGCAAGTTACAGAATGAACAATTAGATGTTTGCTTGATCTCACAGACACAAAAGCGGCGGAATAGACTTGCCATCTTTATTGTTTGTCATTTGCACACAGTTTTCCTCTCTCTCTCTCTCTCTCTCTCTCTCTCAAGTCATCTGCTCTTTTCTATTGGTCAATTCTCTTTACTTCTCATAATATACCTGATCTCCACCATTTTCTGCATTCTACAAACTTATTTCTGTTTGTCATGAACTGCAGAGGTACTAATAGAATGCTTATATTGCAGAATTGAGTATCAGCTACCAAACCTCATAGTGGGGGCTATAACTAAAGAAAGCTTGTATAATGCATTTGACAATGGGATCACAGCAGAGCAGGTAAGTTTTTGTTGCTTAGTGGGGAACTTTCATTTTTATAAAATTTTGTGTGGACTATAGTGTGAACATAATATTTGTTTCTGTAAGGATTTATTTCCTTCTTAGAGGCCCTATCATTGTGAGCGAATTTGACTGACTTGCAAGGTTCCTGATTTTATGTGCCTGTTTAAATTCATGGAGCTCCTTGTGGATGATTGATATTTAGAAAGAGGCATCTGATGGTGTTATTGAATTACTTAATATTTAATGCTTTGTGAAAGCATATTTAGTTTTTGGCCTATTATGGTTACTTGTATTGGGACTACCAATATCTCTTCAATTTTCTGATGATGAGATTTTGCTTTGACATCCATCATCAGTAATCAGATAGTGCTGTTATACGCACCTGATTTAGATATTATGTCAATATCATTGCTTCAAGAATAGATGCAGGCATAGCTTATCGTGGATGAATGCTTACATAATTGAAGAAAACTACTACCTGCCATTCATCAAATTTCTTTTTTCGTGCTGCAGATTATTTCTTTTCTCCAACAAAATGCGCATCAACGTGTCGCGGAGAGAGTACCGTCTGTTCCCGAAAATGTTACAGATCAGGTACCATCCCTGGTTGACATTACTTTTTTTCCTTCTTTTCTTAAGATAAGTAAACCATTGCATTTCATAAAGTTCAAGCAGGGAAGCATCAGCTGCTCCCCACTACAGGCTTTTATAAAGGTTCAATGACACAGAACAGAATTAATTCACAAGTACAGTTTGCAAATGCTAACGGTGTTTTGAAAAGTAATTGACTGCTCTAAGCATCAAAGTCCTCATTCCTGTACTTCATCTTACCTATGGCTTTTAGTTCAGCGAGCAACATTAGGTAACTTTTGATAATGAATTGTTTCATTTCTCATCTTGCATGTGGTATAGACGAGCAATCCAAACTGTCCTGATCATGAGTTCGGAGTAGTCCATCCTTTATGTTCTTAATCCAGCCAATTAATTCAGGCTCGGTTCTACTTGTTTCCTAACATCACCACATGGCTAGACATCTGGACTAGACGGACTTAAGAGAGACATCAATTAGAGAGAAGATGGTAGCTAGTGTTATCTTGCAAACAACACAACATACTTCCTTGAATGCTGGTGCTTAATCTCCAGTACCTAGTCCTTTTAAAATCGCATGCCAGGAAATTAACATAAATCGGTTCTGTCAGGTGTCAGTTACGTCCTGTTCCTATCAGTCATACCCCCATCCCACAAATGTTGATCACATCTCAGCTATCTGCTTTAAAAAAAAAAAAAATCACCTTTTAGTAGTTGAACAGAACTAGATTTCCGACTCAGGCAATGACATGGTTATGTTGCTTCTCAATGAGGTACCCAGATTAAGTGTGTGACGATTGTATGATGACCACCCATGACTTTGGAAAAATGACTGCTTCAATTTTATTAACTCATAGCTTGTAATCTGTAATTGACACATCAATCCTGGTGTGCTCTTTCTGAAGTTTCTATAGTTGGCAAAGCCATTTCCTATCTCATTTTCCAGTTTTTTGACAGATTAGATTGTGGGAATCTGATCTTAACCGGGTTGAGATGACTCCTGCACATTTCTATGACGAATTTCCTTCTCGGGTAAAAATTGGCGAACTTCAAGTGATATACTCATCTTCCAGTACCAGGATTATTTTTTATGTTTGGTCTCTCTAATTCTGTAGGACGTCTTTGAGGCTGCCTGCGACTTTGCACGGGAGTACGGTGGTTTGTTGTGGGAGGATTCAAAGAAAATGAGGCTAGTAGTGAAGACAGATGTGCACATGCACATGAGAGAGCATCTTCGCCGCCAGAGGCAATAAGCCAGAACTTTGTTGCTTATACGTCATTGAAGTTTGAGAGTGACATGACATGTGAAGCAATCTAATCCAACGAAGGCCCTGATGGATGTGCTAAAATTATTAGATTGAGGAGATTATACTGTCGCATCTCAGAATTGTTGATTTTACTCCATTAAGCATGTAAGCTGATGCACTAGATCAGCAAAACTGGGGAGCGATCTTAAAAACAGTTGAAGATGGTTGCCATTTGATGACTCGTGATGATCGGGAAGGGAAACAAGCATACAAATTGTATAACTAGAGCTAGCATAACATCATGAAGCGTGTTTACGTAGGAAACTTTTGAGTCAGCATGTGAAGTTCTGGAGAAGGATAACTTCTTTGATCTTGTAAATGAGATTCAAGGATGGTTCTCATAGCAACGGAAGGTGTCGATTGCTGTCATGACATGCGATTGTGTTTAGATCAAGCTGAATGATGTTTAATAGAGCAACAACCATATCCTTTGGCCGGTGTCTATCCTGTGTTTTCTGTTATTGCAAGGTAGCCATCAATGAGCAGTTGAATTGATTGAAAAACCAAGACTAGTTAAAAAATGTCATGCACCCCGCTTTTGAATAACTTTAGCATGTCATTGACAAAGTTATCGAGTGTATAAGCTTTGGAATTGATTGAAATGTCAATTGCACACAACCGAAGAAAATCATTATGAGCCAAGAAATTTATTAGTACTCACTAATCAATCATGTCGGGTTGTCCTTGAATTTAAAACGCAACAAACCACTCTGATTTAGGACCCAGTGTTTAAAGCTTCAGATTACAAAATATTTATGAAAACTCTTAGCAAAGAGCTACGTTCAACAGCATTCCTCTTCACCCTTGGGGAAGCTTTTGCTGCTTGAGCTTTTCTATACCTTACAGTCATAGTTATTGATAATTTGATAAGGATTCAGCGCAGAAGCTTTGAAGCAAGAAATTGACAGCAAGACGAGAACAGCGTCTATGTTAATTTTTGCTTGGTGCTTACTGGTGTTGTTTAGTAAGACCATAAAACAAAGTACCTTCTCCTTTTTGGTTTTGACGAGAATAAATGTGAGGAATGTCAAAATCATTGTCAAAGAGTTAAACATCAAATTTTCGCTTACCAATAGCCATAAGCTCAGACGTATAAACTCTCAGGGCCCAAAATCACTACTCCCTACAGTTCAAAAGCCAAAGGTTTCGAGTATTTGAAACCAAGTTCATGAAATGCCCACCATAGCATCAGACAGCCAATCTTCTAAAGAGATACCTGGCACTAGCATCAGCGTTTGACCGAGTCAATGAAGCGGATACTCTCAACAGGAATGACTCGCCCTTCGATATTTACACAAATGACTGGCAGTATTCATACCCGTCCACAATTAGGGGTAAAATTGTAGAGAGGAAGATCTTATCTCATCACAAATGTAAGGACTTTTGTGCCGAGGTTTGCCCACTGCCATCCCTATTTCAATGACAAGTGTGATAGTATCTAAAAGATACTTCCCAAAGACCTCATATACCAGATGCCTCATCAACATAAATTAATAAATTATCTGGTGTTTAAATTAACCAATCAACAAATAACTCGGTCTTTTCAGTCTACAGCTACATAAATACTACTTGCTTAAGTGTACATAATCACAGAGAAAAAATTGCAGTAACCAATACAGAGAACCAAGAAGAGAGAAGTCGAGGTGAATCTATTCAGATTTCTTGGAAGTGGCCGATGGTTTCCTCTTCATTCGGCTGAAAGGCCCCACAGTGCAGTCCATAATATACATGTAAATGACCTGGCTCCAAGATTTATATGCATCGAGCCCCTCATAATACTCAGGTGCAATCTCCTTCACCTTATGAAGTTTACTTCCTGGAATCCTAGGGAAATCATGGTGCTCATTGTGGTATCCCACGCTCCATGTCATGAGATTCAGGGGACCATAGTAGGAATATGTCTCTTGGTCTGGCTTGAAAATATAGTGTTCTGAGATGAAGTGACCAGCCATTGGGTGCATTCCACCCCCAACAAATGTAGAAAGGATCAAATAAGCAAAAGACTTCCAACCCCAGTAATAAACCATGGACACGTCGAGGGCTACCTGAATGACTAAATTGAGGAACTCCCAAATACCAGGAGGTTTAGGTTTGAGAAACAGAGGTCGCAGAGCATAGAAGAAGAGTTGTAAGACTACCCATATGGATTTCGTGAAAGCATTTCTCACAACATAGGCTTCAGCGAGGCTCGGAAGGTCCATATCCATCCCATCAACTCCCTGGTAGCGATGGTGCTCCAGGTGATACTTTTGGAAGGTTACAGACATGGGAACACCAATGGGGAGATTAGCGAATATTCCAAGCCAGCGGTTGTATACCGGAGTTGAGAAGGCGAGATTGTGGCTGAGTTCATGGATGGCTAGAAAGAGATTTTGGGTGAGAAAAGAGCCAAAGAAATAGGAGATAACCAGAATCTTTAGCCACCCTGCATCATGGAGCAAAGTAGCGGTTCCTAGCTGTAGCAGCACTGCAACAGTAATCTGCACAAAATGATAAAAGACAATATATGAGATGATCAAAGTTAAAAGACACAGCTGACATATATTGCACAAATTGGCACATTACTCCTAGGCGTATGCATTAAGGTGCTCTCAACAAGTCACATTCACCAAAACATCTAAAAAGCGACCACCTTTCCACAAATCAGGATACTGTAGATTTGCAAATGTTCTCTAGTGGTTTCTGATGCATACGCAATTGCAAGAAAAGAAATAACAATATCACCGAAGTTACCAAAGACCAGTTATTTAAATTTTCGATTCAGGGCAACAAAGGACCAATGAGTTCATCTCATTATGCAAGGCTGAATCGCCCAAAAAAAAAAAAAAACCAAGGAGAGACAGTTTACACCCCCTTAAGAAATTACGAGATAAAATGAATCGTGGAGCAGCTTGCGCTGCGCAATCAGCAATGGAGAAGCAAAAAGCCTAATTGAATTAGCTCTTTCAAATAAAATGCAAAATGGAAGAGAAATCTCTAACCAAATAAAATCAAGGTCAATAGGCCAATAGAAGGCTTAAAGCTCCAAAAAGAACACTTTTTCCATTTCTTTACAAGAAAGCAACAATGGAAAACATGCTAATCGAGATCTGCAAAAAAAGGAACACCCACGAGGGAATCCCGCTGAGGAGTTTCTTCAAACATTTAAATAGGCCGCGAATCACCGCACCGACTTCGGACTAGATGGATTCGGATGGCGACATCGTATCCACTCATAATTACGCACGAACGCAGCAAAACCAAAGAGAAAGATCCAGTGTAGCTCAGTTCGAGACGGACACCGACACGAGAATAAGAGCAAATCATCACTAAAGAGACAATGCAAATGCAACGCAACGCAACGCAAGTAAACCCACACAAAGACTCCCATTCCCCGGACGAATCAAGAACTGCCCACTTCCACGAGACCCGAACCCACCAAGAAAACCGAATCAAGCAGTAATTTTGACGGCGAAAGGACCGACCTTGAGTAAGGCCCAGGGGTCGGGGCCGAAGAGCTGCTTGATCTGAGGGTACTGAGAGAGGATCTGCCGACGCCGCGAGGCGTGGGGCTCGTCGGTGTAGGACCAGAAGAAGTCCGTCGCCATCACGCCCTCTTCTTGATCCTCCATCGCCGCCACCATCTCTCCCCTCCCCTCTCTCTCTCTGTGGTTGTTTTTCGGGATGGCGTTTTGTCGTCTGGTGATATCTTTTTTTATGCTGTTTCCGCCATTTCAGCTGCCGCGTTGGTCCCCCAAAAAAGGAAAAACAGGAAAAGAGAGAGTAAAAAGTGGGGAAGGAACTCCAGGTATGAAAATGAGCGAAGAAACGGACGTTGTTTATGCAGTGACTCGTGAGGACCAATCAAATTCAAAGCCGACCTCCATGTTCTCTCTCTTTCTCTCTCTTACTCGGTTTGACAGACTGTGCAGGCTGATTTTAGCTGGATCCACTTGCCCTCAGCAGCAACAAACATGGGGGGGCGGGGGGCACGTTAGAATCCATCAAGACTAGGGGTCGGCATATACAACCACTTGGATCGAGAAACGCTAAGACCAACCAATTTTTTTTTTTTTGTCGGTCCTACGCTAATCCTATTCTAATACTCACTCTCAGACTTTTGTCATGCTTCTTTACAGGCCGTGGGAGTCGAAACCCACTCCCGAAATGAAATTGTCTCCATCCCAATCCCTCCTGAGAAAGTGGGGATTTGAACTCCCAACCTCTCTCTTCCAAGATGGAATGGTGACAAAAACTGACCAATTTTGGGTAGTTCTAAATGGCGTCGATCCAGTTCCATAAAATTAAAATTGGTGACTTTCGGTTTGGTTCCATGCTCAAGGGTGGGAATCAGATTGCCCGGAGCGATTTATATTTGTTTATTTCTTTATTTATTAAATAATTAAAGTGTAGACCTAAACTCACGCCTTAGCTTAGTTGAGATGATGAAGTAAATCTTTGTTTCTTTTATATTGTTGCACGGATTCATAAAACTTGCCCCTTTTGTCAATTGTATCTTTCTTTATTTTAGTTTCTTTGTTAATTCACCAATTTTACTTTCCTTATTGACTCGGCTGTGTCGTCATTGATGGAAAAGAATCCATTGAATCTTCCTCCTTTTTTCGAGCTGGCCCCTAGAATCATGGCCCCATAATCTTTGTCTTCTTTGCAAATCTTGGATGAAATCACAGTTTTGAATTGCGACATGGATTAACAATTCAATTAATCCAAAACTTTCGGCCAAGATATATGAATCCATCGATTCTATTGGATTGGCCAGGAACCGAACGAGACTGATCCCAAGGCCAGGTGGTCCAGTTACCAATTCTTGGTTGGAGCGGACTGAACTGGAAAATGATCACTTCTAATCAAAACTAAACTTGTCAAAATGGATTATATGCCCATTTCTTAACCTACATTTGATGGGTCAAGTTGTTATATGAATTAGTCATATTTGATAAATGAATCATAAATGAGTTTAAAATGACAAAATTCAAGATAATATGAATATTGAACGAGTTTACAATTAACTTAAACCCAACCTACCTCTATAACTCTCTTCACTCTATGTCCCCTCACTCAATCTCGCTCTCGCTCTCACTCCGTGCTTTTACCTTGGTTTAGTTATGATTTTTCTTATCAAGTTAGATATATAAGTGTTTTAGCAATATGGGAGGGATATAAGTTACTACAAAATAGGTCAAAATGGGTTAAGACATGTTAATTTTGGTCTAACCATTTTCAGCTCGACCATCCCATCTAATGAGTCTAATTAGAACTTTTGATCATGTAGGTCCAAATATTGCTATGCCATGAATTCAAGTCGGGTCCTGTAGGAGTATATCAATTTCTGGGCGAAAATAATATCTCAAATTTAATCGAAGGATTACTTATGAACCTTTTTTTTTTTTGTTAAATACATCTTCATTACGTCGAGGCAAAACCCTGAATGTAATTGGCCAGATTGCCCCTCCTTGCGAAATCAACTTAGCTTCTTACTTCGGGTTCAAGTGGTTTTGCTTTTAGTTAATAATTGAACACCTTGAGTGGGCATATGAATAAATGACTGATAACTTTTTGAAAAATGATAGTTTTTTAATAAGAAGGCTTGTGGAGATGCAAGGTTGTTCTCAAGAACAACAATCGGGTTTCTATTTGGTACTTTCATAGATATTTAATTTATTTCGTTAAAAATGAGTGATTTTGAAAACGTTTTCTAAAAACTCTCTTGTATCACATCCAAAAAGAAATAAATTTTATAAAATATTTTCATCGTCCATGAAAATTTGGAGACATAAATTATTATCGATAATGAAAATGTTTCTCATTAACTAATTATTTTAACTAAGACAAATGACTATTTTTAGAAAAATATTTTCAAACAATGTATCAACAAAAGTGACTTTACAAAAAGAAAAGGAAAAGAAAATATTCGCACGAAATAATGTACCATTACTGGTTGCGGACATTGTTCTTGTTTTAACAAAGTTGTTGGAGGGCAATCGCTCTCCAGCCGTCCACGGTCGATGCTGTTTTTAGTAATTATTTATCATAGTCCGTAAAATTTTAGTTTAAATTCCTTTATTTTCACGCTTAACCGAAGTTACAACATCCTTGATAATCTAAAATTTCTATCATTACTGGTCGCAGTCTCGCAGACATTGCTCCTTGCCGAGCAAAGATTTTGTCAACAGGTGTGTCATGGATAATAGTTAAGTAATTGATTGAGGAAATTTTATTATTTTCAATACATTGATTTTTCTCGTGTTATGCATAATCAATACTTTGAGAATTGAATTATCTAAATAAAATGCCCAAGACACTCAGTAATAGTAAAAATAAAGAAATATTCGGAGTTAAATGATGGATCAAGACAGATATCTATGATAACATTCTTTTACCCACAGCTTCATTTTATATACTCGGCGAAATTGATTGTATTTGACAACTCAAAAGGAAAAGTAAAACTGCATAAATTGAAGGAAAGTCTTCAGTCTCCCGAAGAGGAGAACGGTGCTTATTCAACAGGACCAGCACCATGTTTAACCAAAGTACACATCTTGAGAATCAACATAGATGGAGCTTTCTTGGATGGTGCAATGAAAGGGGTGGTCTCAGGGCTCCTTAGAGATAACACAGGCGCTTTACTGGACGGTTTTGCTATGAAAGTTCCGTCTTTATCGCTGATTCAGACAGAAATTTTGGCTCTGATTGAAGCTCTGAAGTGATTTGAGCGGAGGAGAACAGTGATATGGAGGATTGCGACCGGCTGTGCTGAGCTAGTGGGCAAACTTTAAGGGATGACGCACGTGTAGTGGGAACTGGAGATGCTTATTGAAGAGGCTAGGATCTGAATGGCCCAATTTAAGTCCATCTTGCTGGCCCATTGTTATAGGTCTGCAAGCAAAGTGGCTGATTGGGTCGTAAAGACCCATCATTTAAATTCCCTTTCATCTTTTTGGGATTTTTTTTTTATATGTTTGGACGCCCTTACATCAGGACTTTTTGTTCAAGAACTCTTGAATTTCAATGAACGAATATTTCGACAGAACAAATCACAAGATGAGAAGGAACATGCATGAACTTAAATCAAGTACCTCGGAGTCAATTCAACTCCGAAGATTGCTAGATTTTTCCATCACATGTGACGCACCAAAACTTGAGAAAGTCCTTCGGTAATGTTCTGTTCGGCAATATAGTTGTAACACCATTTGTAAATTCTAAATAAAGATGGTACAATCGTGTAATCTGCTACCTACTGATCAAGTACATTGACGAAAACTTTCAATAATGTTTGCACATTATGGCTCCGTTTGGCAACCACTTTGCCAAGTATCTTTGAGCCCCTAAAGATCTTTGGGCTAAAGTAGGGGTGTTTGGCAAAAACATTTGAAGCCCCCTTTGGAGAATGCCAGCCTTGTGAAGGCTGAAAGCCCAAGGTAGGGGAGGACCTGCCTTGGGCTTTCGACTTTTCTGGCATGCCCGCTTGGGATACTGTTTATATTTTTTTTTCCCGAAATTGTCCTTACGAACTTTTTGTTTTTCCATTTTTTGCCCTTGTGAGGAGCACTGTTCATCTTCTCCATCGAGAGTGGCCCCGGTGGCAACTACTCGAGTTAGTGTTCACCTTCTCCGTTGAGGGTGGCCCCGATGGCAGCCACTCAGGTCGCGCGACCCAGGCGCGGCCCTCGGCGAGGTCGCGCGACCCAGGCGCGGCCTTCACCGAGGTCGCGAGACCCACTCCCGACCCTCACCGAGGTCCCTCGACCTCAGGCGAGGGTTGCATAGCCTCGCAACGGCCAATCGGGGTTCTCGGAGGTCGAGGCGGCATCGTGCGACCTCGTCGCCCTAGATCTGGGGTCACCGAAGGTCACGACAACGTCGCGCAACCTCACCGGCCCAGATCCGGGGTTGCCGAAGGTCGCGACAGCATCGCGCGACCTCGCCAGCCTAGATTCGAGGTCTCCGGGGGTCGCCGCCGGCCGCTGGTTGTCGCTGCCCTTGCCGATTTTCATTTTTTTTTTCTTTTGATAATTTTTTTTTTCACAAAAGCCCTTTGTCCCCCAAACACCATTTTGTGCAAAGGTACTTCACAAAGGGCTTCTAAATTACAATTTACCAAACACAGTTTGCATTTTGGAAAACACCTTTAACTCAAAGGTCTTTGCATTTTCCTAAAGATTTTCCCAAAAAGTCTTCCAAAACGCACCCTACAACCTGCAATGTTTCAGTAACCTACTAAGTACTAACCATGATGTGTGTGTCTATATGTAATTTATCACACAAAACTACCTCACAACGATGGGAGAATTGCCAAAAAAAAGTCATAAACTTATTGCAATTAGTCTAATTCAATCCATCTGGCTTGTTAGAATATTTAAATAATAAATTACACATTTATCTAATAGTTTAAATTTTTAAAATAATTGGCGGTGGTCTTACATAATCACATATTATCAGAACATGAGGTTATGAATTCAAATCTTTCCAAACCCCTATTTGCTTCAAAAGGAAAACCAGACTAAGCGTATGTCAATGCTAGAACAAGGCATATGATTGAATTGATACAATTGCAATAGGTTTAAGATTTTTTTAGTACTTTTCCCTCACAACGATTACTTAGTAATATGCTGTTAAATTTGTCGATATTAAAATTTTTATTGCATTGATAACGTACGAATAGTTGCCCCTTGTGAAATCTAAAAGCAAGTGGTAATTTATATTAGGATTATCTATGGCAAAATTGTTATTTAATTGGCAACTTATAAATAGTTGACCAGATTGACAAGTTGCCGGTCACCTTTTACGACCCTTATATTTACCATCGATTCCGAGTTTACTGCAGATGTTATACATTTACCATCCGCGGAACAAACTGCTTCAATTTCAGAAATCTGCCAAATCAATATATGGACTCAACCACCGGCCGTGGTGGCTCCACTGGATAGGCTTCAGTGATCCCTTGGGGAGGGGGGAGGGGTTCGAATCCCGGCATGAGTAGCTAGGTGTATTAAGCGTGACGCCGTGGTGGTGGGTCCTGCGCTAGCGTCACCAGGGGGTTTACGGCGCGGCTTTCGGCTGCAAGCTGGTTCCTCCTGTCTCCAAAAAAAATAATATATATATATATATATATATATATATATATATATGGACTCAATGCCAAACTGTTTGAAACATCCTGCAATCGTGTTAGTCCATCTAGGTCTATCCCCGCTGTGACATGCTTCCTACAATCGTCCTATAAACGTTCGGAATTCGTAATAGATGGTCTTTGCTTTGCAACAAGAGACAGTAGAGTGACAAATGACAATGGACTAACCAGGAGGGCTGGCTACAGGTCGAGACATGCAGAATATAATGTACGGCAGTATTATACAACATGGAGAAAACGAAATCTACACTTCATACAAGTCCTGATGAACAGAATGACAGGCCTTCCTTCCATCAACTGAAGAGACCTTGTTGCACAGCATCGAGAAGAAGAAAAATCTAACAGAAGTTTGGAATAAGAACTCGCAGAAATCAAAAGGGAGGGCGCAAGGTGCGGTGCGCTTGCTTTTCAAGGTTGACAAAATGGCACTTCACCCTTCGTTTTCTGTCTAACCATCGCATCCACGCAATGTGATGCTGTTGATCCCTCTCAGCCTATCTTCACCGGTGCCCTTGATCTTCAACTCGCATGTCGTCCTGAAGAAGTTCAAAACAGAACTCCCTTCCCAATCCAATCCCAGGATAATCTGAAGAAATGTGGATTCTGAATCATCATTTTATTATTTAATAGGAACATGAGCTACCGCCTATCTGATGTTTCAGCAGGCAGATATGTTGAAGTAACACAATCTCTTGAGTGAGTTACTATTGATCAAATTACCGACTGATAGATAAGACACTAATAGCAAGTAATGGCTCATTCAATCATGGTTAATTGGTTTGACATTTAACTAGTAGCACGCTGGCATATGAAGAAGTTCATACTCACGCGAGGCATGTTTTTGCTTTTAGTTTCCTGGACATCTTCATCGGAGCATGATACTATATTATGCAATGGGGTGTGATCATAAAAATATACAAACAGGGACGTTCTCAAATGTCAACTTAACACTACAATATGTTTTGTTACTTACATACTGAACTGTCTTTCAATAACTTATCAATTTTTCATGTTTTATCTTACAGTTTTTATTTTACACTCAGTCGCCATGTCTTATTCTATGATGAAAATTTAATTTCTCCAAAGAATTCTCAATAATGAACAATTATGGAAACCTGGTACTTTCGATGAAAACCTCCAAACGACAAACTTAGAAAATATGGATGTGCTTGCTTACTCACATGAAGAAGTGCAATATTACATCTTATTACAAAGATAAGATAAATTTTCAAACTTCGTTAGAATGTGGTTGTAGATCGCATGAAATAAGAAAAGTTTATTTTGGGCAATTGATTTTCTCAAGATTACTCCATGTCCAATCCTGCATGGCAAGTCTTTCACACAGTTCTGAAATTTGGAGCATCAGGTTTCTCCTAGAATTTTGGAGCCACAAACAAATAAAAAGTACTAGCATGTAGATTCTTATGCCACAAAACTAAGCTTTTAGCAAATAGTCTTTGCTCTCAAAAGAAAAAAGAACTGCTAGAGTTGGTTTATGCTGATGGTTTATAGATCAATGAGGAATCATATAGTGCATTAAACTGGGGACTTCAATGCCACCACATTTTCAGAGTCCATGTGATAATTATTCCTTGAATCTCTTCTTTACACTAGAAGAAGCACAGATTAAGGAAAGTATGACAATGGGAAAGAGAAACGTTGCTGCAAGAAAACAGGAAAAAAGAAATTAAGAAAACAACAAAATTGAAATATTCATCTTGGAGACTCTGCTGGAAATAATAAGGTCTACCAACTGTAGATGCAGAGAAAAAGTGCAGTATTTACTTTGGAGAAAGAAATAAACCCAACCTCTTTCAATTGGACAAAGAAAGCATCCATGCAGCTTGAGTTAAGATCACGACAAACATCAACCACCATGTTGATATTGGTACAGACAATCACAGCGCCTCGAGCAGCAACTTTTAGAGTGCTTCTCATAGCGCCGATCTATCACACCCTGAATTCTATAGGGACGTGGGTGACATGGCCATTCGTTCACCCAAAGGACGCAATCTCAAATCACCCAAAGTCCAGCTCCCAAAAATCTCCACGATGACGCTTTCGCTCTCACGGCCACTAATTGAGGGACTTGAAAAACATTATAAGAAGAAATGAATGAGCTACCATGGCCTAATAAGTAATACATTTCTTCTAAGCGAATCAAGCAATCATTACACGCATTTAAAATATAAACATAATTCATTTTTGGCAAATCTAGAAATTTAATAAACCTTTTAGATCAAAATGCAATATTTCTTACTTTAACATAATATGTTCAACGCAAAAATATTCAAAATAATAACAAGCAAACACCAATAGTCCAATCCATTGGTCATCTCATAAAAATACATGTCAATGATCTATTCCATTGACCAATCTCAAAAAAACACATGCAAATGGGTTAATCTCATACCACACATCAATGGTTTATTCTATTGACCCATCTCATATGAAACCACACGTCTATGTTCATCTATCGACCGATCTTTTGCTCAATATCAAACCATGGTCACGACACAACGCCTAGTAATAAGGCGACCAAAATTCCCCTTTGGTTAAGTCTTCACTTATTATTATTTGCTGATGACTCGGTCCACAAGAATATCCTTAACTAGTATGTACATACCCACAACCCCTCACTGAGCTTACATTGATATTGACCATCAACACTAATCCATAATAACCTCCATAATTCACAAAGCCAAAACAAAATATAAGTTTTGCAAATCAAAACATATAATTTTTCTGCAACCTGACTCCTATACCATAAATGCTTTTTGTAAAACATTTCTTAAATCATTTTAGAACTCGTTTCTTAAATCAAAATAAATTTCAAATACCTTTTTACAACACATTGGATAAATCAAGTTCACAAATCAACATGTATATATAAATATTTTTGCAATAACTTTCCAAAAACATTTAACAAACCATTCACAAATACCAAATCGTAATAAATGCTCGATGTAGATTTTATGCAATAAGACACACTCTCAATAACTTATTAATTTTCAAGACATGAGTTTACAAACTCAAAAAAAAAAAATAGTATCACTCACCTGAGAAAGCCAAAACCAAGCTACTATAGTTACTCAAGCTCACCTACTCGGATTCCTAACAATTAACCGAAAAACAATATCAAAAGACCGAGCAAAATGATATTCTTATGAACGACTTGACTGCACTATGCCTATTCATCAATAAAATGACATCTACATGCCAACTAACGCTTGCCCATGGCACAAATCTATTGTTGTCCCATGTGCGCACCTTGCGCTCTAAACTTTTTCTGGTCATAATTTCCTCCACATATATTTGTTTCAAAAAAGAATATAGTCCATAGAAAGCAATTTCGATGTACTACAACAACGCCAACTCAGTCGCCCAAAAACTCACGGAAAACGGCTGATTAAAGCCTGAAAGTTACTATTTGAAACCCAACCAGCGCGTGCGGCGAACTTTGAAATTTTGTTTCAAGCGAACCATAAACTTAAATCGAGATCCGTAAAATCCTACAATTTCACAACACTTTAAACTATCATTTTTATGAAAATAGGCAGCTTAACAACTCAAAAATTAGACTTCACCATACGAATCTCCAATAATTCCGAATTTCAAGCCCTAAATCCAAAACTACTCAAATTGAACGAATAAAGAGTGTGAACACTTACCAAGCATTGCATTACATAATTGAGTCAGCTTGGCGAGTCGTATAAATCACGAGCACAGCAAAATTTTTCCTTTCCTCTTTTCTTCTTTCTCCTCTCTCTTCTTTCCATTTCTCTCTTCTTTCCCCCTTTTGCCTGCTCTCTCTCTCTCTCTAAGCTGAAGTCCACTCTTCTTTTTCTTTCTTCCCTTCTTTTCTTTTAATTTCTTTCTTTTCTTTCCATCTCTCTCCCTCTCCCGAAAGCTCTTGGTCTCTCTTCTCTTCATGACCATTCACCCTAGGGCCCCCAGCCATGATCCCATTAGCCAGATCTTACACGACCCTCAATGTTGGAAAAGTCTATTTCCTTAATTTCCAGATTTGTGCACTTTGATAGGTCTGGCAACCTCTTGAGATATTTGCAATCAGACAGAGAAAACCTTCTCAATAGTGATGCTTGTTTGAGACCAACAAGGTTGTTAATTTTGCAGCCAGATATCTTCAACACTTGCAGGAGCCTTAGGTTCCCAAGACCGAGAATTTCCCATACATTGCAGTCACAGAGCTCCAATTCGGACAGAGTTTTCAGATTAGAGAAATCTACCCTCTGACTCTTGCAATTCTTGATAAGCAGTTTTGACAAGCTTGAGGGAAGTCGTGGGAGGTTTAGCAGGTTTATGCAGGACAAATCAAGTGTTTTAAGTCGAGTATGAACATAAAAAACTTCTGGTAGCCTAGTAACATTTGGAAGGCACAGCTTTAGGGTTTCTAAGTTGGATAAACTTGATATCCAGCCAAAGCTTCCCGTTTGGGACAGCTCAGAGGAAGGTATGTCCCCCTCATCAGGAACATTAACTAATTCCAGATCTTTCAAATCCCTCAAATATGAAAAATCCTGAACTACCCTCATGTTTTTGGTTCCCCAGCGCAAACTCACTAAACTATATGGCAATTTTGGTAGAGTCTGAAGTTCGTCACATCCGAGCAAGTGGAGGGTCTGGAGATGAGAAAGATGACAAATGCATTCGGGTAGGCTACCAATCAGGGTAAACGATAACTCCAGGATTCTCAAAGATGGTAGCCCTGAAATGTCAGGCGGAATTTCCCCTTGCATACTCCGGCAGTCAGAAAACGTTATGACTTGCAACTTCCCTAGATTTGCAATATCCGTAGGGAATGTTCTTATGGGAGTCTTATTCATTCTAAGCACCTCCAATTTATCCAATTTTTTTATGGATTCTGGCAATATCTTGATTCTGGTGTTTGACAGATCCACTTTCTGTAGTGACTTAAGCATCCCAACGGAGTCTGGAAGTGCAGTTATCATCCGACAGTCTCTTAAAGACAGCACCACAAGTCCATCCAACGATGTAACATTATTCGGGAGTCCTTTGATAATTGACTCATCCAATGCAAGATATGACAGAGACCTTAAACAACCAATAGCCTTGGATATTTCAGCCAAATTTTTGCAGCTGGAAGCGCTAATGGTTTTGAGTTTCTGCATAGAAACTCTTAAGAAATGAAGGTGATGTATGGAAGTTTTGTCAATCAAAAGCTCTTTCAAATTATCCAAGGAACCCATCTCCTTCGGCAGCAGGACAATCTGAGTGGACTTGATGTTCAAACACTTCAAATTTTTCAAATTACCAATGGACTCGTCAATAACTGACAAACGAGAACATCCTTCAAGAATCAATCTTTCTAATTTGCTATCAGCTGGGAAGCATGGCGTTTTACGTAATTGACTGCAACCAGTTAGGTCCAAAACTTTCAATTTGTTTGCCTTCTGTGGAACAAAGAGATAGAAAAGGTTCAGCTTCTATTAGCCAGTCTTCACAAAATATTGAAAAAGTAACAGGTCTGATACCTCCATTATTTGTGTCCAACCTTCCCAGTCATCTGCCACTGCGCTCAATGATAGATCAAGAGTGACCAAGTTCTCTAGGCACAGATTAAGAGGTTCAGAGCTCTTACGGTACCCTCGCCAATGAAGCCACCTTAATTTGAAAAGAAGACCAGTAAAATTTCCTCTCAAATTAGCTCGATCCAAATTGAGGAACCTCAATTCCGATAGCGGGCCAAATTCTTCAGGTGTGAAACAGCCATTGGATCCTTCGTCAAAGGTGAGACCAAGGGCTCGAACTTTTGGAGTACCCTAGCAGTAAATGAATCGGATGAACTTTGTCATAGACTGTCTGTTTTTAACACTTCTACAAATTGATTGTTTAAAGGGGAACTGCGTAAACTAAAAGAAAAATCAACTGCAGGTAAAAAGAAAAATTAGAGTGCTGATCTTCAGGTTTACCTCCCTCCTCCAAAGGGTGGACAGGGCCTGATCATGCATCCACAACCTACTTCGATTACAAGGGATTGGATCTTCCTTTTCCACAATACTTCTGCCTAGAGTTCTCAGGAGATCATGCATCAATAGCTCCTGGTTTTCTCCAATTTTCACCAAAGACAGGACACGAAGAGCGTCAATCCCGGTATGAGGGTAAAGTTTACAATCATCCCACATGTAAAAAGCAATTCTCTTATTCTTTCCAATCAGAGAACACGCTATATCCAGAAAAATTTGCTTTGCATCTTCTTCTAAAGCATCATAACTTATCTTTAACAAATCTTCAACTTTCTTATGAGGAGCTTCTTTCAATTTCCTCAACATTTCTTTCCATATACACTTGGATTTTTTCAACAAACACGAACCTATCACGTCAAGTGCCAGAGGAAGTCCCCCAAGAACCTTCACGATGTTCATGGAAAGGCCTTCAAAGCCCTCATCAGGAAAATCCCTTCCAAAGGCCCGCTTCGAAAACAACTGGAGAGCTTTTCCTTCTTCCATTGGTTCAACCTCATAGGTTTCAGCCTCTTCAAACCTCGAAAGGATGTTGCTGTTTCTAGAAGTCACAATAATCCTGCTTCCGGGACCAAAGCAATTAAGCTCCCCAATGACCACATCGAGTTGGTCGTCATCTTCCACGTTGTCAAGCAGAATGAGGACCCGCTTACTGCGAAATGCTTTACCAAGAACTGTCATAGCATCATTAGAACACCCCAATGTCACAATTCTTTTTTGGAGGTTTGAGATTAATTGATTTTGCAAGGACAAGATCCTATCATGTTGATGCTTTTTTGGAATTTCCTCAAGATGACTATAACCTTGAAAGTGATAATAGAGTTGGTTGTAAACAACTTTGGCAAGAGTGGTCTTGCCAACCCCTCCGATACCATATATTCCAAGGACTCGAACTTCGCTGTCACAAACTTTAATCACTTGTCCGTTATGATGCACAACACCAAGCTTTCTCATAATCTCTTGCACGTGATGGTCAACTCCAACTAAATATTTTGTCACAGTTAGTCGACCCTTCTTCAGCTTTTGCTGAACAACTGGGATGAGCTCCTCTATGAGCTCGGACTGATGCCTACAGAAAGCAAATTATGGAGGCATGATGAGAAAGTGAACCAGAACAATAATCATACGGCAGAGCTAAGCAGAATATGCAGGGTTGAACCAGGAGCAATGCCCCATGAGGCAAGAACAAAGGAGGCCTTTAAATGCATTTCCAAAGATCCTGCATCTGAATGGTCTAACTTTGTCTGAAAACCAAACGGTTAAGTGGAGTAGCGAAACTAAAAAAGCTTGAAAAAGAACAATAATGTCAGGGACAGCATGATTGTTTTACGATCTGGCACATCAATTTTGTAGGTAAATTCTAAGTAGAATTTGATTACCCGTCACGTATTTTTGCCGTTTCAAATCCCTTTAACGTTCCAATCTCTTTGAGAGCTAGTTTCCAGTCCTCGATGGTCTTATTATCAACCCCATTCCTCTTGTGTTTGGAAAAGCTCTCCTCAAAAGGATGGCCCTGGTCTTTCAAATCTGAGGGACTGATTTCATAGAAAATGGGAATGATTTCTCGACTCATTGTTTGCTTGCACTCTAACATTTGGACCAACTCCTTGAGGCAGCTTTTGCTGGAAGCATAATCCCCTGAGATGATGGGAATCAAAACCTCCGACTGTTTGATCGCTTCAATCAGCGAGCGCGTAATCTCTTCTCCGACAGGTAGCTCATCATCATCTCGAAAGACATGTATCCCAACATCTTTCAAGCTTTTGTAGAGGAAATCCGTAAAACCCTTGCGAGTATCCGGTCCTCTAAAACTCAAGAATACTTCATAGTTGTTTCCAGCAAAGTCAGAGTTGGGTGACGAGGACGAAACGGGCGATTCCTGTCAAGTGAGTAAATTGAGTTTATCACAGCCACCGTCGAATGTCAACTACGTCTTTTGTAGTTAGAAAAGAAATATTGAAACTTGGGCAGGGCAGAGATCGCCTCAATTTATGCAGTGAATATCGATATATATGTTTGCTCTGCAAATGCTTCTCGCTATGCTAATGTAATAATGATAAGTGTATGATGATGCGATATATTTGATCCTAGTTAAAAACATATGAAACTTGAATCTCGTATGGGAGATCGCATGCTTTTGAAGTATTGGCGTGACGGAGATATGCTGTAAGCCTGTAACCATTGATAATGCAAATTTCTTGGCCAGAAGGCTAAAGAGAGGGAGAATCAAGATGCAAAGTGGAAGAATCTAACCGTAGTCCTCTGCCTCTTTCGAGAAGCAGCATCGGGACCGTGCCGAGAGTCATCACATTCCCAAGAAGCATTCTGAAGCGACGAAAGCATCGCAGTCCTCGATTCCATCTTCCTTCTTCCTCGGTGATCTTCTTCCACTGCTACGGGTGTGAGCGGAACGAGCTTTCGAGTGAAATACCCATGTGGAAGGTGAAGGTCCGAGATTCAGGACTACTTTCCACCAGATCCACACCTATGTTGTTGACTCATAGGTTGGAAAAAAGACTTTTAGGAGCATTAAAATCACGTCACCCATCAAAAATTGAATCATCCTAAATGTTTCGTGTTAAGTCCATCCAGCAACATGTCAATCAAATTTATTGGTGTGACACATCAATAATTCAACCTACTCTTGCCACACTTAGGTGGAGAACAAATAAAAACCTTTCATAAGCAGAAAAGTATAAAAGAAAATTAAAAAATTGAAAAGGTAAAACAAAATAGTCAATTTCTATAAGAGCAAAAATTGACATAAATAATTGATGAATTTTACCTCAATGTACAATATGATTACTAAACTTTTAATTTATTCAATACGATCCATAAATTTTAACTTAATGTACAATGTCGTCTCTAAATTTTTAATTTGTTCAATATGCTTCATGAACTTTTTGTGCATATTTAATTTAGTTATTGGACTATATGAAAATATTCAATTTTTTTTTTCTTGAACTTGAATTAATGAAAAGACCATATATAGTTTAGGGACCAAACTAAACATGCATAAAAAAATCTATGGTGTTATGAAATATATGAATGCATATTCATTATATTCATCTTATCTAATGTACTTATTATGGTACATTTGTATCATACATTCTAAGTACATCTCTCTATACAATGAATGTCCATCTCCATATCCAATACATATATCATTTGATACATTGATATTAATGATAAGTACATTCTTGTTTTCCTATAAATATGAGTTTAGTTTTGTTGTAGATATAACAGTGATATAACAATGATACACTGGAAATAAAATTCTCTCCTTTGACTTTCTCTACGATCTTTGGTGTCTAATTTTCTCTACTCAATCTCTCTATTCTCTCTATTATATATTTGCAACGCAATATTTTACAACATATGGATCATATTAAACAATACATTATAAACTATTTGTATTTTGATAAAAAAAAAACTATTTATATTGTTATCTCTCTATAGAAATAATGAAGCCCAATAAAAAAGGAAATCAAAGAGAGTGAAGAGCAGGTGACGACGACCAGGAAGGGTCGATGATCCTTGTCAGGTGAACAAAGATGAATTTTTTTTTTTAAAGATAAAACAATGAGTGGCCACAAAAATTGAAAAACAAAAAGAAATCAAAGAGGGAGAATGGCAGGTGAGAGAATGGCAGATGGCAGCAGTTAGGGGTGTGCAAAAAAACCGGGACTCGCTTGGACCGATTGAAACCAGACTGGAACCGCCCGGAACCGGTGGTTCTTAAGGGAACTGGTCCAGTTCCCAGTTCCAATTTATGGGAACCAGTGGGTACCGGTCCCGGTCCGGTTCCCGGTTCCATGGGCGGAGCCGCCCACCCGGACCGGATCGGACCGGTTATATTATAACAATATATTAATTTTTAATATTAAAAAAAATTGAAATTAGCAAATCTAAAATTTAGGGCTCCAATCACCATCTTGTCTCAATTCACTACTTTCCTACTCCATCTCATCTCTCAGAGTTCAAAATCTCCTCGAGCTCCCTCTTCCTCTCCGATTCACCTCCGGATCTACTCATCTCCCTTCAAGTCCTATTTCGAATTCGGTGAAACAGTGAGTTGATTCTCTTTTCCTCCCTCGAACTTGAACTCTCTCTCCACGTCGTCGGCACCTCCGCATTCACTGTCACTATCGTCCTCTTCGTTGTTGGGCTCGTCCCGCTTCTACCTCCCCTCTTCCTCCTCCCCCTCCTCAAGCTTCTCCCCATCATCCTCATCTTCGGGGACGGGCGAACTCCAGGTCTAAGAATGGCTCATCATCCCCATTGTCCTCCTCATTGTTGGTCTTGAGGGAGGAGTGGGAGACGGCGAAGGTGGTGGCGAAGATGGTGGTGGTGGCCGGGACAGAAGTGGAGCGAGGGTCGTGACTGCCGCCACTGCGGACACCGCCACAGTGCTAGTACTTGAGGAGAATAAAGCTACCATGGTTGGGAAAGCTAGAATAAGCAGATGTGGGGAGGGCGAAAAGGGGAAGGCGCGGAGGTTGGACTGGTTTTATGGATCCACCTGGGAACCGAACTGGACTGGTGGTCCAGTTCCCGGGTGGATTCATGCAACTAGCGGGCGGTTTCCGATTCTAGGTCGGGAACCGCCCGCCCAGACCATGCACCCCCCTAGCAATAGCAGACAAGGATTGGTGATCCTGACGACAACAAAACAGCCAGTTTTATTTTTGTAAAAATAAAATAATAAGGCAAAAAAAAATAGAAAAAAAAAATCAAAGAGAGAGAATGGTAGATGGGGCAGACAAGGTTTGGTGATCGTCGAGAAAACAAAATAGCCATTTAAAAAAAAAAACAATAAGGCCAAAAAGAAATTAAAGAGAGAGAACGGCATTTCAATGCATTTTGGTGATTAATGTTAGTAGGCCTCGGATGACCCGAAGCAGTCGCTCCTTGCTGGCCGTATCATCGGAGAACTGAAGTTCGAAAGGAGAAGCGATTCGGCTCCAGGATTCGGCAGTGGCTTCGTCTCGGCAGGGCAAAGGTAAGTTTCGCCCGACCCCTGTGTTTCCTTTGCAATATTTGAGCTGTGTTGGGGTCAATAGTCGCCCAGATTTGAATAAGCGTTACGATTCACGCATAAAGATTTCTCATTCCCTTTTGCCTCGCGGTGGCCACCGCCCTTTCCATTGTCTAAGGAGCCGATGATGGCCGTCGGAGCTTGGCCGTCGTTGGTTTGGTGGAAGTGGCGGTAGGTCTCTGGTGGATAAACCTTAGAGAGAGCAAGAAAGGCCTTTTCTTATGGGAATTTTGATCTAGACGGTGATGGTCAATACTCATTGTGAGCTAAAAGAATCTCTTGCGATACTTAAATTGTGTTCGTTTCGCTAAAAACGCATTTTGCAAATTAGTTTTTCTGAACTTTCACATATTTGATTACTTGAAAATGGTTAGTTAACAGAAAAATATTTACGGGCAAATAAAACACACACTTTAAATTACGAAAATGAATTCCAAGTTTTATATAGAGGTAATAATTTTCCTAAGCATAACAAGTCTCTCACCACAAATGCTTTTCTTCATTAAGATAGTGTTTTATGTGCTTTTTCAGCAAATGACCAAACAAATAAAGCTAATTATTTTTCTCAAAATGATTCTCACTTAAAGCCTTTTCCTTTATGTTGAAGTTGTACGAGAAAGAAACAAACGAGCATGATATATGAATTTTATGTTAAATTTCATAATATATGATAGAAATAGCATCAAGCACAGAGCGACCCCTCGTCTGTCATTATACATGTTCTTTTCGTATGTCTAAATTTGGATCTGTCGGTAGATATGCTTTTACTCTCCCCTTTATTATATATGAATATGTATATGTATATATATTTTTTGCAAAATGCTGAGGGAAAAAGAGATTTATATTAGGCATCCAAGCATACATTATAGAGAGCAATTATAGTTGGTGGGATTACTCAGTGCGGCAACTGGCAACCCTTGTCACTCAGAGTTTCGTTTCTGCAGCCCCTGCAATTCATAGTGTTTTTCTTGACCCTTGCTGGCATGTCACTACCCATCATAGCAACGCGAACTTTTACTATGTTGGACGCAGAAGATATCACAATCAATATGAAAGCAGAAAATGATGGGGCAACTGACCATTTAGTCCAGGTCATTCACATGTGTCATATTGTGATTGGGTTTCAGTAAAAGATACATACCATGTTAGCCTATGATGTGGTACTAAGGGCGCGGCAATCGGCCAAACAATAAAAATTTCTATTATTTTGTTTTCGAGAGTAGATTTAGAATAGAAATCTATTTGATAAAATTGTTGTTCTCAGGAATAAATTTAGAACAAAATCAAGGAGCAAAAATTATAGAATCAAAGCCAACCCATTTTTTTTTTCTCTTTTTTCTTCTTGTTCTTCTTCCATTGCCATCATCATCAGCCACCACTACTGTTTGCCGCCGTCGATTGTTGGTGACCGGTCGGGCAAGGAGCTCACCTAGCCGAGCGAGGCTAGGTCGAGCTCGCCTAGCTGCCGGTGAGGCTTGGCTGACGAGGTACAGCTGACGACGCTCCGGCAAGGTCGCTAACCAAAAGAAAACAAGAAAAGAAGAAAAATAATAATAATATAATAAAATTATTTAAAAATTAAAAGAAAATAATTTGGATTAGAAATTTTGAAAATGGTACCAAATGCAATTCTATCTTGAGAGTATAAATTTTGGATAGTTACCAAACGTCTTAAAATGCTTAGAAATTATTTTTGGGAACATAATAAAAAAGAATAATTTCTAATAAAAAATTATTCTCAGAAACAAAATGATTACCAAACGCACCGTAAGTAATCAATGAATTCTTTCTCCTCCTCTTCATATATGTAGGCTTCATGCGAGACTCTGGCCCTGTTTTGTTCAGCATTCCAAAGGGGCTTTCAGCCTCGAAAGCCCCTTGGGAAAAATTTCAGCCGTTTGGTTCAGCATTTGAAGGTATATTTGGGGGAATGCTAGCATTTGGAATGCTCTCGAATGCTGAAGGGGGTTTAATGATTTTTTTCCAATATTACCCTCACTAATAATTCAGTTTTCCTGTTTTACCCTCAAAAACAACTATTCATCGTCTTCCTCGTTTCTTCAAAACTGAAGCTCAGTCGCCGGAGCTCAACCGACCGGAGCTGGTCGCCCATGCACCGCCGTCCCCACACACCGCCGTCGCCATGCACCACCGTCGCGTGGGTCGTGGCCTCAGGCGGCGTCGCCTGGGTCGCGCGACCCACACGACGGGCTGAGCGGTGCTCAGCCGGGAGCCAGGCACCACCGTCGCGAGCGCATCATCGCCGACTCGTGCAACGTCGATGGGTTGCCCGTCCGGCCGCGAAGGCGTCGTCGCTTCAGCCGCCGCGCGCGTGGGTCGCTCGACGACGCCGCGAGAGACCGTGACCCGCGCGGCGGCGGTGCGTGGGTCGCGCGACCCGCCACCTCCCCACCACCACTGCCACTAGCCGCCTCCCCCACCACAGCCACCAGCCGCCTCCCCCACCAGCTCCGATTGCCTCCCACCCGTTCCCCTCCTTGCGTCAACATCTCCTCCTCCTTTTTCCTTTTCTTTTTTTCCTTTTTTTTTTTTTCACTTCAAAGCTACTTTGCAAAATGCTGCACCAAAATAAGAGTTCCCAAACACTTCAGCATTCACCAAATGCCCATTCTTCTAAAGATACTTGGGGAAATGCCTTTGCATTTTCCCAAAGTTGAACCAAACGGGCCCTCTCTCTCTCTCTCAGAGTATATGACTGAGCTATAGCTCTCTTGAGGAAAAGCCTAAATGGCTTTTGTGGTCCTCACACTCACTAACCGTCCTTTTCATCGCCTCTATATCTAAATCTTGCTCTTCTCTTGTTTTTCTTGCCAAACCAATCTTTTCTTTTTTCTCCAAGAGAATGGAATCGCCCAAATTTGGCGAAGTCAAGAGGAGCTTGAAGGACCAAAAGAAAAAGGTAGAAGAGGAAGACGAAGACAAGAGCGGCAAAGCTAGGCCGGCCAGGCTGTCGGAGTTCGAGAAAGGCAAAAATCCACTGATTGTGCAAGTACCGCGGCGCAGCTCATATGTAAGCCACTGATTCATTGCTATAAATCCTGCTTTGCTGATTGCTATGATTAAGACCTAATTAGGGGGAGCCAAAAGTAAAAATGAATTTTAAAAGAACCGCAAGATTTTGCACTCAGACTAATTTAAAGGGGAGAAGTGCCAAAAAAGCCCTAAACATTTTGGCTTTGTGCCGATTTAGTCCTAAACCTTTTTATGTTGTGCCGATTTAGTCATTTCCGGCCAAAATTGGCCGGATTTTGCTGACTGGACGCCGGCCGGCTGATGTGGACAACTTTTAATAATATTTTTATATTTTTAAATATTTTAAATATTTTATTTTTATTTTTTTATTAATTTTTTCTTTTTCTTTTTTTCTTCTCATCTTCTTCCACGTCAGCGTCGATTAGGCCACGTCAACCGGCTGGCATCCAGTCAGCAAAATCCGGCCAATTTTGGCCGGAAAGGATTAAATTGACACAACATAAAAAGGTTTAGGACTAAATCGGCACAAAACCAAAAGGTTTAGGACTTTTTTGGCACTTCTCCCTAATTTAAAGTATTAGCACAATGTCCATCTAATATTCATTTGTTAATTATTAATGAAAAAGCAAAATGAATAGGACGTGCATATAATTATTGGTAAATTTACTTTAATGTACTAAAATTTGCATGGCAAGTCATTTAAATCCATAGAATACATACTTTGACTCACAATTGCATCAATTTAGATATAGATCTCTAGCAAACTACTATCACAAGATGAAATAGGCCTTTGCGTAACTTGAAGATAGGAGGAATTTGTGTGGGGGAAAGGCCTATTGAAATTGCACTGAGCATGATTAAAGATTAAATATTACATTTATCCAGGTATCTTGAAAATAAGGAACTTATTATGAAGGAAAATTTTTAATGGCATGTGCGCAGTATTTTGAGTAAAGATTAGATCTGCTCTTGACTAATAGATGATTCCTTTGCCATGATTCCTTTGCCAATTGCCATCTATATTCGAAGCCCATTCATCTTCAAGACATTCGACACCGTCAACTGATCAGTAACGTTTGTTGGTTTTTTGAAAAAGATTTAAGTTACAACATTTTGAGTAAAGATTAGATTTGCTCCTGATTAATAGATGATTCATTTGCCAATTGCCATATATATTCGTGGACTGATCATCTTCAAGACCTTCAACTTTGTGAAGTGAATTCTAAGGAATTAAAATCAGTAAGTTGCAATAATTTAGCATACGTATAATTGAATTTTCTTTTACTTTTTTATTACTCTGAGATGCTCAACATTTCTGCAAAAGGTTTTCAAATAAGCTATTTCATAGATTTTTCTCCTTTTCATTTCATTTGCATAGTGTGTTCGATCTATTTTATTTTTTCTTTGCTTTACATGTTGTGTGATGTAGATTTAGTTTTGTAATTGCCAATGGTTAATAGTTATTGTCGGTCTTCGGAATTTAGAGATGAAAAGCAGAAAGTTGGACAGGTTCTTTTATGTGACAAAAAGGTGAAAGAAATAAAAAATAGAAAATTAGACATGTGTCAACAAGTGATATCTCCACATGTCAATCCCAAGGTGGTCACCATAGTGGCCACCAATGAGCAAGACCTTACCATTATAGTTATAAGACACCAGCAATGCTTCGGACAAAGTACTCCAAATTTTATGATTCTTGATTCATATCATAAAATTAATCCATATCAAAAGATCCTAACGATGAGTATTTATTAGGCGAATCAATGAAATATTGAATCATAATTGAATTTATGGATTCATCATTGAAACTAAAAATTCAATATCTATCTACTGATTTTGTCGATTCACATTAATTAGATTTCATCTATCCAATGATGTAGTCTTTATCCTTGTGCATTTATATTCTAGTTTCGCAACACTATAAATGAGAATTTGTAAATTACACACCAGCTAAACATGATATGACATATATGCTTCCCGTTTACATTCCAGTCTTTGTACTTATTATTAAGATATATGTACCTCTGTTCATAAGCACTTGAAATGGAGATATTTACCTTTGATCATGAAAACTTATCCAAAACTTATTTTGCAATTTTTCCACTTTCTTTATATGTGTCTATGTAAGAAAAACTAATTTTAGGTAATTTATCGCAACATAAGATTCGGCCATTTCGATTTACGATTCATAAGTTTGAGATTGTAGTTCATGTATTCGTATTTCAATTTGACAATTATTCTTTACCGTGCACTTTAAGGTATAAACTTTTGTAAATTAGATCATTATTATCACGAATGTGATGTGTTATGTACACGAAAAAACCGCATTTGACGTTGCATTGCACTAGATCGCTGTTAGGAGAGGGGATCACGGTAACACTTTATTAGATTGGCTCCACTCGATCCGAGAGCTTTAACATGCATTTATGAAGAAAATTAAATTTTCTAATTAGATTTCTTCTTCCATAAGGTTTTGAAATCCTCATCTCTAATAATGTAGTAATATGGCGAAAAAGATAATATAGGTACATGAATAATTAATTCTTAAGCCATTTTGCCACTTTGGCATCTTATTTGGGATGTCTGTCCTAAGCAAGATGTTAAAAGGCTTCATCCTAGGCATCGTCCAAATCTCAGGATCTCTAGGATGTAAAGCAAGAAGAGGATATTATCGAGTACAGGGCAAGAAAAACATGTTATACCAATTGGGGGCACATGCCATGTGGGCTTAAAATAAGAAATGCTATGAGTGTAAAGTTTGGCCAATCAAATAAAGACAAAATAAGAACAAAGGTAAGGTACAAATTTCTGCTGCAATTTTAGTGTTAGTTAAATTTGGTCCTTTAACTTCTATGTTGTGTAATGAAGTCCTCTTAACTTTTTAGATTTGTGTCATTCAGTTTTATAAGTTTTGTTTTGTGAAATCAAGTGCTCCGTTTACCCACCGTGATTAATATTTTCAAATTAAGATTTCTTTTATCTTGTTTTTCCAGTTTAATTTTTGCTCATGTGGCGCCAAATTAGCAACACTTGTCATTTTCTGTTGCATAAGCAGTGCCGCATCATTAATTGATTTGATAGTTTTGTTAGAGTGGCTAACTGAAGGATTTGATTGCACAAATTTTCAAATTTAGAGGACTTGATTGTATAAAGCAAAACTTAGAGGAGCAGTCGCAAAAATCCAAAAAGTTAGGAGACTTGACTAAACATGTAACAGTTGAGAGGACCAAATCGCATAGAAATTGAAACTTAAAAGGACTAAACCTATATTTAACCCCTAAAACAACAAAATAAAAATAAATAAATAAAATAAAATGGAAGTTTTTATATATCTATGAAAATTATGTTTTAAACAAATCTATTAAAACAATAGAACTAATAATTAAGAATTTTACATCTGTCTCAAATTTCAAGTAGAATCTCAATCAAATAGGACTTTTAGAGAAATTTGGAATTTAAAATTTTACTATAAAATATCATATTTAATATTCTTAAAGACTACTAAATCTGAAATTCAGGAATGATATGAAAATTAATTTCTGATATCTTTGAATCATCCAATTCAATACTGCGGTGAAAAAGTCTTCTTCATATCATCACTTAATTCAAATTGAGCACACATATCTCTCTTATCAATAAAATAAAGGAAACCTCCTACTTTTAAGCGATCACAATCTTTTTTTTTTTTTTGCCTTAAAATGTCGTCAATTAGTTATTTTTTCTCTCATGAATTTCAATTTTAAATATTTTTCTATTATTTCTCTTTTAGGTTTTCTCTTTTGAGGCTCGTGTTTTTCCTTTTTCTTTTTCTTTTTTTAATTTGGTCAAATATATATTTCACCGCATCTAATGTTTTAATGAGTTTGTGTGAGGGGAGGATTACCAAAAAAATTATAAAGTTTTTGTAATCGTGTTAATTCAGTTCTACTTTTTTTCCCAGTTGATTATCAAACATTTTGTATTTGTATTTAGTCCATTTAACTAATTTTGGCTAGTTGACGCTAGCATAGACATTGGCCGTCCTACCCGGTGTGGCCGGTTCTGATATGATAATTTTTAATAATATTTTTTCAATTTATACATTTATTTATTTTATTCTCTCTCTCTCTACGTTCAAGCCTCACCTAGGCAAGGTGTCGCTGCTCTCTCTCTCTCTCTCTCTCTCTCTCTAACTTGCCGGCTCGGTCGAGCCTCGTCAAGAGTGGGTGAGGCTTGCCCTCATTGGCCCTTGCTTGAGGAAGAAGGACAAAAAAAAATGAGAGAAAAAGAAAATAAATAATAAATAGATTATTTGAAAAAAAAAATATATTAAAATTATTCACGTGCCATACTGCATGAGATAGCCAAAGTCCATGTCAGCGTCGACTAGCTAGAATTGATTGAATGTACTAAATTGTCATAATTGCAATAGATTTATGACTATTTTGATAATCTTCCCTTACATGAAGTGTCAAACGAAAATGTTGTTTCTTTTTGTTTCATCACTATTTTTGTTTGGGAATTTGCTATTTTCGAAACATGTGAAGCGGTACCAACATTTAAAGAACTGCATCATTTTTTTTCTTTGCTTTTTGTTTGTTTTGCTTGTATACCATTAATGCATGTTTTCACATATTTTAGTAGATGTTATATGTAAAACCTAATCTTCAGACGAAACGTTTGTTCCTAATCATTTAAGCAATTAAAAAGTGAGCCAACAACGTATTTATAGTATATGAGTTAACACTTTCGATCGCATGTAATACGGTCCTTACATGCGCAAAACAGGTTGTGGATGGAACCAAAGTAGGAGGATAACTGATGAAACAAGAAAACAGAGGATTAACAAGCAGGAGAAAATTGAGAGGAAGTGAGACGATTCAAGCCCTTAATGCTTGCTTTGGTATTAACTGAAAGTTTAAGCTATTAGAAAAGCGACCTAACAATTTAATTAGAGCACATTACTTAACAATAGCCGATGATGATCAGAACAAAAGAGTAACACAATTTAATTTTACATCAATAAGTTAGACCTTGGTTTGCACTACGTACATGCATTCTATGCATTTCAAGAAGGGCTACAATTAGAAAACGTCATAACATGTGCTTACAGACTTGCAAAATTTGCAAATTTAGGGAATATAACAATTTCCAAAGGAAAAGTTGGAAAGATCTATCAAGTAAATAATCTCATGTTTTGACCCGTCACTCAAGTTTAACTTGCATCCTTATTGAAATTTCATGTTGGTGAATTTTTTTAACCTGATTTAGAATATATATATATGACAATATTGATTAAGATATGTGTGATGGACAATAATGATTTGTAAAAAGATGTGATGGATGCAACATCGCTGTAGATTAGTTTTTAATAGTGTTTATTGCAATGTGCGGATATTTTTCTGTGTATAATTAAAGGCAGAATTGAGAGTGTTGGACGCAAATTACGCAACCCCAAGATCTCCATAATTAGAACAAGAACATGCATAATTGAGTAGAAAGATTAACGCACCTGTTTTGGAATCCATCGATCTTGAAGCGGAAGCGGAAACACAATGTTCCACGCGCAAGTCCTTCTCCTCTATTGCCCTCCGTATCACTGGCTCAATGAGGCGGCCCTCCTCACGTGTAGCGTTTAGAAAACGCTCCTTAGGTGAGAATACGTGTGAGAATTAGGGTTAGAGGAGAGACTTAGCACTATTTATAGAGTTTCCAGCAAGGCCCCCTCATTACGGGCCAGGCTCAACTCGGCCCACACTAGCCAGCCCATATTAGACTAATTAAGAAACCTTCTATCTCACCTTAGACCAATCCCCGTAAAACGGTAAACGTTAAACGGTAAATTACAATATCAATTAATGTAGTCCACAATTAAGAAAACTCTTACATTCTCCCACTTGGACTATATTAATTGAAATCGTACTGTATGTGCGCACATTGGTCTAGAGATAATTTTTAATAGTCAATCCTATCACATAAAGTTTTAAACACCGATTCATGGCGATAACTGCATGTATACACACAGAGCCTTCCATGGTCACGAGTGTTCTCAACTCTATTGATATGGATCCAATATGGTAGTGTGTCAAATGGATAACATCTCTCATAGAGATATCTCATTTGTCAGTCACTATTCTCTTACTTTAAGCGTCACAAAAACTTGTGCCACTAGAGAATGTCCATTCTCTTACCTTAAGCGTCACAAAAAACTTGTGCCACTAGAGAATGCATTTATGGTTCCATGAACCCACATATGTCTTGTCTTTATGGTTAACCTTTCTTTATATACAACAAGACATATGTACAAGGCTAATAATCGTATGCCCCTAGCCTTCACTCAAGGTTTAAGCAATACATTGAGACTTTAACAATATATAACCATTCAAAAAACAATTTATTGAATGCAAAAGTTGACATATATATATATATATATATATATATATATATATATATATATATATATATATATATATATATCAAAATGTTACTAAATTGTAACAAAAAACAGATGTAAACATTATTCAAAGAAAAATAAAACAGCTCCCACTAAATAACAGCATCCCAAGATGCTCCTAAGCCCATGCTAATGACATGACGCTCAAATATACATGGACGTAGGCCTTTAGTTAGTGGATCTGCAACCATATCATCTGTTGGAATATAATCTACTTTTAAATGCACTGACACAAGGTATACCATTTAATTAGATTTTCTCAATATCTAAATAAGGACAATGTGATAGATTTAACCCATCACCCTTAACAATAGGAGCAATTCCTGGCTTGCAATAATGTATATTGAATATTTCCAATATACAATCAGCAAATGTCCTCCGAGAAAATCTAATATAATATGGCAAAAACAATTCTTACAAATCTTAGTACAAAATATATAAGATACCTCGAGGTCATTACTTGTAAACAAAATATCATATACATAGAGTATGAGAAAAATAAATTTCCTCCCACTGACCTTGCAGTATATTGAATTACTTTGTTCCCAATTGAACAAAATAACAACACTATGAAACTTTAATAATATTGCCTGGAAACTTGCTTAAGACAATGAATTAAGAATTTTCAGTCTACACACAAGTTTACTTGAATCTGTTGCAAAATTCTCCAGTTACACTTATATATATTTTGTATCTCTTTGATGTAACTCCATATAAAACTATCAATGCCACGTTCACTCTGAAAGAATTAGTAGTAACTATCCACCCCTCTTTCAGAGTAAAAATATTATAACAGTGCAATCCGCAGGCAAACCTCTTTTCAAGTATTCCAGAATGGAACGCTTCATGAACAGTAAGCAAATTTTATTGCATTCTCAAGCAACAAATCATATGTCCACAACTTAAAATTTGAAGCAGTAAAAACCTCAATAATAGTGGAATTATTAATTACAGAAAAGGTGATTGAAAAAACAAGCAATGTATATAATTAGCATCATGTGAGCAATGTGTAACTTGACACACAAGTACACATCCAGAGAGTTACATGCAAAATCATATAATCACCTTTGGGCAGAATACATGACATGCAATTGTACACTCCCCACATGATAGCGGTTATGAGAATATATTCTAATCTTCGTGAATTCATCACCTTTGGGCAGACGAACCACTAGGATCAGTCACTCTTCCACCACATAATCATGTATCCCTCCATGAACTAATATATAATCACCCCCTTTGGGAGTATGACTACACATTAGAGCATGAGACATCCCAATCAATATACGAGACCGAAATTTCTCAAACCCAATCAAGCGTGCCACTTTGGCGGTCACTACTCAATTGAATCCTTGAAACTCTCTCATACCAGGGATATAAATTTTACTCCTCACATACACCATATACATGTGATTTTAGCTTTAGTGATAGGGGCATCATATCACCAAAATCACATATTATGCTAATTACATTGCTTTGTTCATTAATAAAAATTAATCATACATATATATAAATAAATAAATATATATAGCGAATCTGAAAAACAGATTCCAATGAGATCACCGTTCACAGCAACACAAGAAAATTCTCATAACATAGAAGCAAGCATCTCTTGTGTACCCCGATTACTGATAACTAGAACAACATTAAAGAATGCTAATCTAGAATATCTCTCACAAATTAACATCAAGATGCGTATAAAGAACTATGCTTGAGTAACAAAAGTTCCATAACTTTTACTGTTTCTCATCACCTCAATACATAGCTCAAATACTATCCCATACTGATTGTATCTCATTAAGCCAGTTTCAATTCACACTAAAAAATTAATTTATTGTAAAATATTGGTAAACAACACTCACAAATTTAATGTGATAACATACCAGTAACCCAGCACCTGTATTTTGAAAATCCCAGAAAAATACAAGAAAAATACACTAAAAATACGCGTATTTAGGGCTTTGTATGTATTTTAACATCCATAAAATCATCAAAAAATTAATATAAACATACCACAACGTAGGAAATCTTCATACGAGTAGAATGCCACCAGCCACGCGCCGATCGGAAACCACACGCGCCCTCACGCGCCACCTGAGTGCGCGGCGCGTGGAGCCCACGCGCGGGTCGTCAAAGGACAGCCAAACCGGTCCGACCGGTGGCGGTCCGACCGCTTCCCGGTCCGACCTTCCGGTCCAGCCTCCCGGTCCGACCGGTTGACCGGGTCGGGTCGGGTCTCGGGTCGGGTCGGGGTCCGGGTCGGGTCGGCCACCATCCGGGTCGAGTCGGTATCCGGGTCGGTCGGTTCGGGTCGGGTCGGTCGCTGACGTCAGCGTGGCGTCAGCGGGTCAGAACCCAGCATGACGTCAGCATTGATGACGTCAGCATGACGTCAGCACCGCGAATCCGAGTCCGGGTCCGGGTCGCTGACGTCAGGTGACGTCAGCTCCCGCGTGCACCGCACGCGCGTCCAGCGCCCCGCGCGTGGGGGCGCGTGAGGGCGCGTGAACGCGCGTGAGCGCACGTCCTCGACGCCCGACGTCGCGTGGCTGCGTGTGGGGCCTCCCCCGGCAACGTGCCGCCCACGGTCTTGATCGTCTCGTCGAGCCCAGTAATAATATGTGATTTAATTTTACTTTTACAGTCTTTAAAAAATTCGAAAATCACAAATTAGAGCAAAATTCAATGCGTTCATGTTCTAGGGTTATGGAGGCTCTGATACCACATGTTGGACGCAAATTACGCAACCCCAAGATCTCCATAATTAGAACAAGAACATGCATAATTGAGTAGAAAGATTAACGCACCTGTTTTGGAATCCATCGATCTTGAAGCGGAAGCGGAAACACAATGTTCCACGCGCAAGTCCTTCTCCTCTATTGCCCTCCGTATCACTGGCTCAATGAGGCGGCCCTCCTCACGTGTAGCGTTTAGAAAACGCTCCTTAGGTGAGAATACGTGTGAGAATTAGGGTTAGAGGAGAGACTTAGCACTATTTATAGAGTTTCCAGCAAGGCCCCCTCATTACGGGCCAGGCTCAACTCGGCCCACACTAGCCAGCCCATATTAGACTAATTAAGAAACCTTCTATCTCACCTTAGACCAATCCCCGTAAAACGGTAAACGTTAAACGGTAAATTACAATATCAATTAATGTAGTCCACAATTAAGAAAACTCTTACAGAGAGACCATTCACTTCTATGCTTGAAACTCCAATTTGCAATCTCCAGAACATTGATGTTGGTTGCGTTTCACTTTTTGGAGAACATACGGGATAAAAGTGGGAACCAACAAAATTTCATCGATTGAACATCTGCGGCCCTGTATCATATTCCAATTGGGTCGTGTTCTCTGTTACTATGCTCTGAGGTTTTAATGTACACTGTCATTCAGACGCACATATATGTCAAAAGATTCACTTGTTAGCGTATAAATAAGAAATTTCAAGGCGGGTTAGTTGTTTGACAAAATTTGAAAGGGAAAAAGATCATCCCTCCTGAAATTTGGATCTCCTTTGAATCAACGTGGCGATAATGTTGGTCACTGGTAGATCAGGATGACCAGTGACTTAGGCAATTTATGCAAACGCAACCAAGTTAGAAAAGATCAAGAAATATAGCTAGTCTTTCGCACCTTACAGTCTAAACAGTGAGCAATCACAATGTTTCTTGTAGGGAAAATATGTGGGAACTGATGATCAAGTAAACCACATCATGAAGTTGATGAATATCGATGCTAGGGACAAGCGGATGGTTGTGGTCATCCACGGCGAAGCTGGGATTGGCAAGACGACTCTTGCAAAACTCATATACAGCCAACTCTCCTGGGATTTTGATGGCTGTAGCTTCCTCGCAGATATTAAGGAAATAACTCAAGAATTAGGAGGGCTTCATCTTTTGCAATCTAAGTTGATTTCTGATGTTCTGAAACGGGAACTTGAGGATGTTACTTTTATCAGCAGGGGAATCGATTTTTTCAGGGACTCATTTTGCAACATGAGAGTTTTGATTGTCCTCGATGACGTGGAAAATGCGTTTTATGTCGAGAAACTCATCGGAGATGGTTTTGATTGCTTTGCACCTGGAAGTAGGATCCTTGTAACCACGAGAAACAGTGCTATCCTGGAAGAATCTCCTCAGACCCGAGCTTACCATGTTAGTCGTTTGAATAAGGATCAGGCTCGTCGACTCTTATGGCAGCGTGCACGTGAACCAGTATCACTCGAAATTTTGTACGGTGCTCATGATAGTATGGCAGGACTCCCATTGTTTATTGAAGTTATGGGTGCAGTTCCCAACCGTACACCGGGGGTGAGATGGTCTCATTCACTGAAAAAGCCAGTGTTCAGGCAGCAGGATTTTCGCCCTATTTTTGGGGAAGTATATGAAATATTAGGTGATAGGCAGAAACAGAAATTTTTGGATATTGCCTGCTTCATCACTGGTATAGATATTCGAATTGCTTGGTACCTGTGGTATGACTTCTCTCTTCCGCGTTATAGTGAATTTGGGTTTTTTATTCCCCTGGCCAAAATTGGAGAAAACAATCAGATATGGATGCATAGCATGTTGAGGCAATTTGGCAGAGAAATCGTTTCTGGGGAGAATCTCACAGATCCAGGGGGCCACAGTAGAATATTTAATCCTGAAATAGCTCTCGACACGATAAAGAGAAAAAAGGTGAACGTTTGGTGTGCTCTTTTTTTTTAAAAAATATTTTTATCGCGAAGCATAAGAAATAGTTTTGTTATGTTTACCGCCAAAGGAAAAGAACTATTTCGCCAGGTACTGTCAAATTCTGACCATGTGTGTAATTGACGTTGTTCATCATTTTTGTTTGGCAATGTTTGCTGACTAGTTACGTGTCAAGAAGAGAGACTGTCCTCACCACTTCTATTCGTTTTTCTCGTCCATCACAGGGAACAGGAAAGGTTGAGGCACTCTGTCTTAACTTTCAGGGGCAAACTTCAGAGAAACTAACAGCAGAAGATTTTGAGAGCATGCCAAACCTACGATTTCTTCAATTGGATCATGCAGACATTGCCGGAGATTTCACTAACGTTTTTCCAAATTTAAGGTGGCTCCGTTGGCGTGGGTGCCCTCGACATCTGCAAGTAACTAATTTTCACTTGGGAAATTTAACCATTCTCGACTTGTCGTGGAGCAAAGTCACGAATGACTGGGAAGGCTGGGACCAAACAGAGGTATTTTACAATTCATTGCCATGTTTAAATCACTCGGTCTTACGTAATTATTTGTGAAGTGAACTCATGCAAGTATTTTTCCTATTTTGTAGATGAAGAACTTGAGAGTTCTAGATCTTACAGGTTGTGCTGACTTATTAGTTACTCCTAAGTTCTCTAGCTGCCAAAAACTGGACATATTGATTCTGGAGCGATGTTCACAATTGGTCGAGATAGATCATTCGATCGGCGATTTGAAGCGCCTGGATTCCCTGAATTTGAAGTTCTGCACAGAGCTCAGCGTGTTGCCAGTAGAAGTGGGTCAACTCACGGCTCTGGAAGAGCTTCTCCTGGACAAGACTTCGGTACAAGAAATTTCCATCTCCATTGGTTATTTAAAGCAGCTTGAAACTCTGAGTGCCTCAAACTGCTTCTCATTGAGTCAACTATCGAAAACGATTTGTCGCCTAACGAATATCACACTTCTTTCACTGGATGGCACCGGAATCACAGAACTTCCCGATTCCATTGGAGAACTGGTTAGACTTGAACACTTGTCATTAAGGGATTGCTATCAAATAAGAAAACTTCCGAACTCCATTGGCAACATGAGGGGATCCTTAACCGAGTTAGACGTGTCGGGAACAGGCATCGTCAAGTTTCCACATTCGCTAAAAAATCTGTGGAACTTGAAGGTGCTGAGAATGGATTCTTGTTTCTTCAGAGAGTTCCCTCCTGATATCGGAAAGCTAACCAACCTCGAAGAAATACATGCCTGCTGGTGTCTGAGTCTCGAGGGGGGAATTCCAAGCGAGATTGGAAAACTGCATTATTTGAGAATCTTGAGGCTGCGGCATTCGACTATTTCCAGCATACCGGCAGAGATCCACCAACTTTCCAATCTTCGAACCCTTGATTTACTTCACTGCGACATGATCAAAGAGTTGCCAGGGCTCCCCTCTAGCATAACGGTTTTGTATGTAGACGATGAACTGAAGTCGTCTGATGCAGCCTGCATTGATCACCAGCTCTCTCGACTAAGAAGATCGGCTCGCATTCAAACTCCCCTCTAGCATAACGGTTTTTTTTTTTTTAATTTTATTCTTTTGATTGTGTCCTAGAGAGTCCCTTTTCAAAAGGGAAAATTATACTAGTAATTCATAAAGTTTGGCCGAATATCCAATGTTTGCTTTAGACTTTTAATTCGTTTGATGTGATCCTTGATCTATTCTTAAGTGTTCAATTTAGTCCTTGAACTTTCAATTTGTTTAATCTATTCTATCAACTTTCCATAACAAAGTCAAATCATCCCTTGGATACTATTAAAAAATTTCATAATTGCACTATTAACCGGATTTTAGAATATTTTCTCATTTCAATCCATTTATCAAATCAACAAAACTATTACTTTTTAACTTCATTCAATGAGAAGGACAGAGATTTAAATATTACCTTAAACGGATTCGATCTGAAATGAGCGAATGTAATTGGGAGAAAGTAGAACGTGGACCTGATAAGAGCGTTGCCTGCGTTGCAAAGGAGGTAGCAATGGGGACTGCTTGCGCACACAAGTATAATGACTTCCCAAATTCCTTCCCACGCAAGAAAGTGTGCGTTCTGGCATTGTTTTTTTGTTTTTTGGGATCTGAGGAACCGCTTCACAGCAAGCACTCGGCATAAACCCCCATGAAGTATTGGCGCAGGGACCCACCTCCCACGGTGCTCCGCTTAAGTTGCGCTAATGCACACGCGGTGACTAGAAATTGTGTTTTACCCAAAATAGTGAAAAACCTTTCATCGAAGGTTGATCTTTGATTTTTATTGTTGAAATGGGGTTCCATGGTGATTCTAGATAGGAGTTTTGATTGGTTTCACAAGGAAATATGAATAGTAATTCTACAAGTGAAGTGCTGAAAAATAAATAGGACGTTGCATTAATAATAAAAATACATTGAATGTGTGTTCTTGATGATCGGAGATCCTCTACAATGATAGCATATTGCCACTTATATAGTCCACCAATTACAACCATTTAACCACGGTTACTACTACTAAGGCAATAACACATTTAATTATGAGATTCTAGGCTCCCCATGCGCGGGCCATTTCCATCCACAAGCGGTTACAACTCCAAAGGCTATCATAATACTCAACCGTCACTTGATATCTTTGTCTTCAATCTTCATCTCGATCCTTGTGTTCTCTTCTCTATCCAACACTCGGCCTAATTTCGATGGCCTCCTTGTCGTGCTCTTCAACCATCATACTTTGCCGATCTCCTCTTAATTACTTGTCGATGTCGATATTACTTTGTTGTCAAGTGCTACATCACAGATGCCAATATCCATGCTACATAATTGTCGATTGTCCAATGGCTCGATCATTGATCAATTCTCACTCAATCGACTAACCCCAATTGCACGTCGATTCCAATGGGTTATTTCTTCTGACCTTCAGAAATCGAGTTAAAGTTCTAGTGTCTCTTCAAGAATAAATACTAGCTTTTAGATGCAACGGCAATACTCAGAGCGATTAACTTCTTTGAGCCTTGATTAAACCAATGGAGGACAAATGATGAAGTAGATTGTCCTAGCCAATAGTCAAGACTAGACAAAGCAGATCATCCATGTAAAACTAATTTACAACCATTTCTATACATTTTTTTTTTTTTTGGATATCCAAGATCCAGCCTGGCACACCTTACGAGTGCACAGGACCCCACCACCATGGCCCCCCATTTAAGACGTGTATGTAGTATGAAAATAAGATAAAGGATTGGAGGGGAAAACCATGTGTCGTTGAGACTGCACACATGTATTTATACTATATTGAAGTATTACAGAACAGGAAAACCCACAATTAAAGGATATTACGCAATCAACATGCACATTTATATTCCTAACACTCCCCTCAAACTGGAGCATAAATATCATAAATGGCAAGCTTGTTATATATACACCTGATTCAGGGATCACTTAGAGCTTTAGTGAATATGTCAGCTACCGATCATTAGTTCTAACAAATGCAGACTTGATCTCCCGGGACTATGGCTTTTCTAGAACAAATGACCGTCGACCTATATATGTGCCTCATCCTCTCATGAAAAACAGGGTACGAGGCAACATGCGTCGCTACTTGACCATCACAAAACAACGCCATCAGTGACTCACGAGGACCAATCAAATTCAAAGCTGGCCTCCATGTTCTCTATCTCTGTCTCTCTCTCGGTTTTGACAGTTTGTGCAGGCTGCTTTTAGCTGGATCCACTTGCCCTCAGCAGCAACAAACCATGCAGCAAACTTGAGGAGGAACCTTAGAATCCATCAAAATTTGGTGTCGGCATATACAACCGCTTGGATCGAGAAACGCTAGACCAGCCGATTTTGGGCAGTTTTAGAATGCACCTTTGGTTCCTCGTTCTATAGTGGGAATCGAATTGCTTGGAGCAATTTATATATTTTTATTTTTAAATAATTAAAGTGTAAGTCTTAATCCTAATCTCCTCTTATGCCCAGCTTATTTCAGATGATGAAATGAATCTTTGTTTCTTTTATATTGTTGCACCAATTCATAGAACTTGACCCTTTTGTCTCTTGTTCCTTTCTTTACTTTAGTTTCTTTTTTAATTCACCAATTTTACTTTCCTTGCTTACTCGCTTTGAGTCCATCATTAATGGAAAAAAATCCATTAAATCTTCCACCTTTTTTCGAGCTAATCCTTACAATCACGGTCCCATAATCTCTTTGTCTTCCTTGCAAATCTTGGATGAAATCTTAGTTTCGACATGGATTAACAATTCAATTAAACCAAAAATTTTGGTTAAGATATATGAATCCATTGGTTATGTTGGACTAGCTAGGAACTGAACAAGACCGATCCCAAGGCCAGGTGGTCTAGTTCCCAATTCCTAGGTTGGACCAGACTTAATCGGGAAACGAACACCCCTAATCAAAACTATACCTTTCAAAATGGATTATAGGCCGATTTCTTAACCTACATTTGATGGGTCGAGTTGTTATACAAATTAATTATTTTTGATAAACAAGTTTAAAATGGTAAAACTCAAGATATGGGTATTGAATGAGTTGATAACTTACTTAAACCCAACCCACCTATATAATTCTCTCTTCACTCTCTCTCCCCCTACTCAATCTCGTTCTCGCTCACTTTGCACTGTTACTTTGGTTTAGTTATGATTTTTCTTATCAGTTTAGATATATAAGTGTTTTAGCAATATGAGATAGGTATAAGTTACTACAAAATAGGTCAAAGTGGGTTAACACATTTCAATTTGAGTCGGATCATTTTCAACCCGATCATCCCATTTGATGAGTCTAACTAGAACTTTAGATATTTCTATGCCATGAATTTAGGCCAGGTCCCCTTGGAGTATATGAATTTCCAGTCAAAAATAATTCTCAAATTTAATCGATTGGTTACTTATGTACCTTTATTTTTATAAATACCTTTTCACTATACGTCGAGGCAAACCTTGCATTTAAGAGGCCAGATCCCCTCCCTGCAAAATCATCTTAGCTTCTTATTTCGGGTTCAAATGGTTTGGCTTTTAGTTAGTAATTGAACAGATTGAGTGGGCATAAGAATTTATGATTGATAACTTTTTGAAAAATGATCGTTTTGTAAATAGGAACGCTTGTGAAGATGCAAGCTTGTTCCCGAGAACTATAGTTGGGTTTATCATTGGTATTTTCACAAAAATTCCGTTTATTTCGCGAAATATGAATGATTTTGAAAATGTTTCCTAAAAATTATCGCATGTATCACATACAAAAGTGATTAACTTTATAAAAATATTTCATCACCAATGAAAATTTGGCCACATAAATTATCGTCGATGATGAAAATTATTCTTGTTAACTAATTATTTCAACAAATACAAGTGATTGATGTTAGGAAAATATTTTCTAAATTATTAGCCATTGGTTAAAAAGTGAAGCTGCTTTTGGTATTTTTCATATCCCCCCACTAAACCAAATACGGCGACTAGTGGGGCTCCCCCCAAGTGATTATATTAAAAAAAGGGGGGGGGGGAAATCACCAAAAATCCCAAACTTTACCCAAAATGACAAATTTACCTCAAACTTTTTTTATGACATGAAAAACTCCAAATTTTGCTAATCGTAACACATTTACCTCACCAATGACATTTTCATCTTGTTTTTTCTGTTTTTTTCTTTTTTTCTTTTTTTTCTTCTTCTCTCTTCCCTCCGCCATGGCCGGTGGAGGGAAGCCGGACTCAGGCGAGGGTAGCCCTCGCCAGCATCGGGTGAGGGCTGCCCTTGCCTAGGTGTTGCCCTTGCCAGCCCAAGCGAGGATAGCCGTCGCTAGATCCGATGAGGGCGGCTGGCAAGGGAAACCCTCGCCGCACTTAGGCAAAGGCGACCCTCGCCAGCGTTGAGCGAGGGCTATCCTCGCCAAATCCAGCCCAAGCAAAGGTCACCCTTGTTGGATCTGGCGAGGGTTGTCCTCGCCTGGGCTGGCAAGGGCAACACCCAAGTGAGGGCAACCCTCGCCAGACATAGCTGAGGGCCACCCTCGCCTGAGTCCGGCTTCCCTCCGCCATGGCTGGCGGTGGGAAGAGAGAAGAAGAAAAAAAAAAGAAAAAAGAAAGAAATTAAAAAGTAAAAAACAAAAATAACCTATAATTTAGGGTAAATGTGTCACACGGATATAAGTTTAGGGTTTTTTGTATCACGAAAAAAAAATTAGGGTAAATGTGTCACGATTAGCAAAATTTGGGGTTTTTCATGTCACAAAAAAAAAAGTTTAGAGTAAATTTGTCATTTTGGGCAAAGTTTGGAATTTTTCATGTCACAAAAAAAAAAAATTGGAGTAAATTTGTCACTTTGGGCAAAGTTTGGGATTTTTGGTGGCTTTTTCTAAAAAAAAAAAAAAAAGAAGAAGAAGAAAATATTCTACAAAATAATGTGTCATTACTGGTTGTGGACATTGTTCTGGTTTCAATAGAGTTGGTGGAGGGCTATCGGTGTCCAGTCATCCATGGTCAATGCTGTTTTCAGTAATAACTTATCATAGTCCGTAAGATTTTATTTTAAATTCATTTATTTTCACGATTAACCCAAGTTTCAACATCCTTGACAATCTAACGTCGCCCCTCACCATTAGAGCAAAGATTTTGTTAACGGGTGTCTCATAGATAATAGTTAACTAATTGATAAAGGAAATTTCATTATTTTTAATACACTGATTTTCTCATATTATGCATAATCAGTACTTTGAGAATTGAACTATCTAAATAAAATGCTTGAGACACTCATTAATAGTAAAAATAGAGAAACGTTCCTAGTTAAATGATCTATCATAATTAGGGGTGTTAGAATCGAATCAAAACCAAAACCGAAACCAAACATAATCGAACCAAAGTTTGTGCATTTTTGGTTCGGTTCGGTTTTTGGGTCAAATAATTGAAAAGTAACAATTTTTTTTTTCCGTTTTGGTTCGGTTTGGTTAACCAAAACCGAACCTAATTGAACCGAAATTCTCAATAAAATCACGCAACTTAAAACCTCTCTTCTTTCTTACCCTTTATTTAGTTTGGTTCCAATAAGTAAGGCAATAATAAGAAAATCAAAAAACTGAACCAAACCGAACCAAATCGAACCTAACTGGGTTTTCAATTTGGTTCGGGTTAGATTCACACCTTATCGGCTTGGTTCGGTTTGGTTTGGTTTTTCAGAAAATCCAAACCGAACCGAATTGAACTGTTGACACTCCTAAATTACATTCTTTTACCCACAACTTCCTTTTATTTTCTCAGTGAAATTAGTTCTATTTGACAACTCAAAAAGAAAAGAAAAACTGAATAAATTGAAGAGGAGAACTGTGCTTATTCAACAGAACCATCACCATGTTTAACTAAAGTACACACCTTGAAAATCAACACAGATGGAGCTTTCTTGGGATGATGCAACGAAAGGGGTGGTCTCGGGGGTCCTTAGAGATGGCAGAGGCGCTTTACTGGATGGTTTTACCATGAAAGTTTCGTCTTTGTCGCCGATTCAGACGGAAATTTTGGCTCTAATTGAAGCTCTAAAGCGGTTTGAGCCGAGGAGAGAGAGTGATATGGAGGATCGAGACCGGTTGTGCTGAGCTAGTGGAACTTTAAGGGAAGACGCACGTGTAGGGGAAGCTGGAGACGATGATTGAAGAGGCTAGGATTTGAATGGCCCAATTTAAGTCCATCTTGCTAGCCCATTGTTATAGGTCTGCAAGCAAAGTGGCTAATTGAGTCGCGAAGGCCCATCGTTCAAATTCCCTTTCATCTTTTTGGGAATTTTTTATGTTTGGACACCTTTATACTGGGCTTTTTGTTTAAGAACTCTTGAATTTCAATGAATATCGAGAAATATTTCAACAGAAAAAAAAAAAAAATCACAAGACGAGAAGGAGCATGCATGAGCTTAAGTCAAACACCTCAGAGTCAATTTGACTCTCAAGATTGCCAGATTTTTTCATTGCATGTGATGCACCCAAATTTCATCAATGATCTTTAGAAAGTCCTTCGATAATGTTCCGTTTGGTAATATATTTGTAACACTATTTGTAAATTCTGAAAAAAGATGATACAATCATATAATCTGTTACTGGCCGATCAGGTATATTGACATAATTTACCAATAGCGTTAGCAAATTACCACCGTCAATGTTCCAATAACTTACTAAGTGTGAATATATATTTATCACTCAAAACTACATCATAACAATAGCTAGGAATTTGCTATCGGATTTGTCAATAGTAAATTTTTTATTTCATTGATAGATTACAACTAGTTACGTGCCCCTTGTAAAATCTAATAGCAGGGGTAATCTACTGTTGATGGAAAAAATATTATTTTATTGGTAACTTATAAATGGTTGATCAAATTGACAAATCGCCGGCTACCTTTTACGATCCTTTTACTTACCATCGATTTCAAATTTACTGCCAACATTACATATTTACCATCTGCGGAACAAACTGCTTCAATTTCAGAAATCTGCCAAATCAGTAAATGGACTCAATGCAAAAATGCTTGAAACATCCTGCAATTGGGTGACATGCTTCCTATAATCGTCCTATAAACGTTCGGAAATCGTAATCGAAGGCCTCTGCTTTGCAGCAAGAGACAGGAGAACAAATGACAATGGACTAACCAAGAGGGCTGGTTACAGGTCGAGAGATGGAGAATTTAATGTACAGCAGTATTGTTCAACATGGAGAGAGCAAAATCTACACTTCACATAAGTCCTGGATGAACAGGATGATAGACCTTCCTTCCATCAACTGAAGAGACCTTGTTACACAGCATCAAGAAGAAGAAAAATCTAACAGAAGTTTGGAATAAGAACAGGCAGAAATCACAAGGGAAGGCACAAGGTGAGGTGCGCTTGCTTTTCAAGGTTGACAAAACGGCACTACGCCCACATAATGCAATGCTGTTGATCCCTCTCAGTTTATCTTCACCAGTGCCCTTGATCTTCAACTCGCATGTCGTCTTGAAGAAGTTCAAAACCGAACTCCCTACTCAATCCAATCCTGGAGTAATCTGAAGAAATGTTGATTCCGAATCATCAATTCAATATTTACTAGGAATATGAGCTACCACCTATTTAATGTTTCATTAGGCAGATATGTTGAAGTAACACAAGCTCTTGATTGAGTTACCATCGATGAAATTACCGACTAATCGATAGGACACTAATAGCAAGAAATGGCTCATTCAATCATGGTTAATTGGTTTGACATTTAACTAGTAGCATGATGGCATATAAAGAATTTCATATTCGCACGAAAATTACTTACGTATTTATGTATCACAAACATGTTTTTGCCTTTACTTTCATGGAAGCCTTCATTGGAGCATGATACTATATTATGCAATGGGGAGTAAGCGTAAAAATGTACAAACAGAGACGTACTCAAGTGTCAACTTAGCACTACAACATGTTGTGTTACTTACAAACTAAACTGTCTTTCAATAACTTATTTGTTTTCCATGTTTCCTTTTACAGGTTTTACTTTACACACAGTCGACGTGTCTGATTCTATTATGCAAATATGATTTCTCCAAAAAATCCCTAATAACGAACAATTCTCGAAACCTGGTACTTTCGATGCCCCAAAACAACAAACTTAGACAATTTGGATATGCTTGCTTACTCACATGAAGCATTGCAATATTTCATCTTATTACATCTAAAAGATCAGATAAAATTTTTAAACTTCATTAGAACACAGATGTAGATTGCATGACAAAAGAAAAGTTTATTTCAGGCAATTGATTTTCTCAAGATTTCTCCTAGTCACTCTGGAGGAGGTGCGTCGGGCGACTTTTCAATTGGTGATATCTAAAGCTCCCGGCCCGGACGGCTTAAGTGGACTGTTCTATCAAGTGCACTGGGAAATTATCAAAGATGATCTCTATCGGTTAGTGGCTGACTTTTTTCAATCAGGTAACTGTTGGGATCGCCTGATCCCCGAAAAACCGGATTCGGCACCTAAACCGAACCCCTAAATCATATGCGGAAGATAAGCCCGGGATTGTAACGTATCACCGATCAAAAGCACACCACGGATTCGAGCGTACCTTGTTGGCCACAGATTAGACACCGATGCCGTATTGAGGAAGAGATTTCAGTCCCGTTCGATCCGATGTCGAAGATTCGCCGTGAAGTGGAAATGGTGTCGCTTCTTGGCCTTCGAGAGAGAGAGAGATTCTTGGGAGAGAAATCTGAACGTTCTAAATGCGAAAAGGTACGTTCATTCTCTTTTTCATCCCTTTTATAGGTGCCCTTTTCCACGGGCCTAATTCCCGTGGGCCGGGCCCTTAGGCCCATCGTGGCCGGGCCGACTTAGGCCCATGATTAAATCCTACATCTCCCACTCGCACATGGTGGTTCAAAAAACCAGCATGGGCGGACAGGCCCAACTTAGGCCCATCAACTGAAATTCCTCTGTTCCTCTTTCAACATTCATACCGGTGAATAATCCGTGCGACCAGCATACTTTGAGAGCTCGTTGCTATACATCTGTTAGGAATATATAGCAGCTCATAATGGGCATCATTTTTCGAGTAAAAAATAGTATGCAGTACCCTAGATCGATCGATCACATTTATATTTTTCTTAATCTCATTTAAACAATGATATATATATATTGTATTCACAATTATGATTATCCCAAAGACAGTCATAATTGGTCGACCTGTGAATACAAAACCACAATGTGATTCTACAAATCCGATCTTCCTCTTTCCTTCAAACTCTCAATTTCAGTTCAACTTGCTTTTCTAGAAATGTCCCATTAGATCGAATCATCTCATGACCATTGGCAACATTCTAAGATAGCAAACACCAAATAGAAATCTTGAGAATAAGTAAGAGTCATGAGGGCACTAATAAATGAGGAACTCTATTCCTCAAGAGTCTCACACGTCATAAAAGTTGAGATCATAACTTTTGCCACTCTTATAGGTCGTCTCATGCATACGTAATATGAAATACGTATTACGGTATTAACTCCTTTCCCATGGAGCGTATGTCTACACAATCAATACCGTACAGATGATAGTTTAGACATACCCGATGTCTAACTTGAGTTCACGTATTTACTCATTCACAAAATTCATCAGAACTCAAATTTGGCATCTTAGACAGATAAAGTAAAATGTGTGGGTTATTTTACTTTCGGACATCGTAAGTATTATGTCCTCATCTTAACACTTAGTTAAGGCGACATATTTATTTTAAGCTTTGGCTCTCGATTATCACCTAGATAATAAGCTTAAAAAACAGTCTCATCTCTATTTATCACATAGTAAATAGAGGCGATTACCCGTGTGAGGGGGCTAATCTCTTATCTGTCCGACATACTTTCTCAACATAATGTAATGCAGTAAGCATTAAGATGCATAAAGATCAAACAAAAGGTTCATAGGCATTTAATAATGAAACAACACTAGTTCATACATGTGAACAACTCAAGGAAATTACATTCCAGTACATCAGACTCTACGCAATCCTAGAGATTTCACATGACCACAAAACACATCTCTAGGTATTGGCTTTGTCATAGGATCTGCTACCATTCTATGCGTAGATATGTACTGCAAGTTCACATCCTTTCGTGCAACCATATCTTTTACAAAGTTATACTTGGTATCTATATGTTTGGTCTTGCCATGATATTTTGGATCTTTAGTGTATGCTATAGCTGCTTGGCTATCACAGTTAACCAATAACGGATATGCAGCTTTCTCAACAATACCTAAATGATCCAAAAATCTCTTAAGCCATACTCCTTCTTGTACTGCTGCTGATAATGCCACGAACTCAGCTTCCATCGTGGATAAGGCTATACACGTTTGCTTCTTACTGCTCCATGATATGGCGCCATTGTTCAGTAAGAAAGCAAAACCAGAGGTAGATTTCCTTTCATCTAAATCTCCTCCCCAATCAGCATCAGAATAGCCTTCAAGTCGCAAATCCTTTCCTTGATAATTCAACTTGAAATCAGCAGTTCCCTTCAGATACCTCAGTATTCTCTTTACAGCTTTCCAATGTGCTGGACCTGGATTGGATTGGTATCTACTCACCATTCCAACAGCAAAACATATGTCGGGTCTTGTACACATCATAGCGTACATCAAGCTCCCAACTGCACTAGCATAAGGAACATGTTTCATCTGTTCCTTTTCTTGTGGAGTCCTCGGACACAGTCTATGGCTCAATCCTTCACCTTTCACAATAGGAGTGTCTATGGGTTTACATCTTGCATACGAAATCGTTCAAGAACTTTATTTATATATGTTTCTTGCGAAAGAGACAACGATCTCTTCAAACGATCTTTTGAAATCTTAACTCCAAGAATGTATGCAGCCTCACCCATATCCTTCATTTCAAAGTTGGAAGACAACCAACTCTTGACAGTATGAACAAACTCCATATTACTTCCGGCAATCAGTATATCATCAACATATAATGATATGATCACAAATTGATCCTTGGATCTTTTGATATATACACAATGATCCTCATCAATCATTGTAAAATCATATGCCATTATGGCATTATGAAAACGTATATACCATTGTCTCGATGACTGCTTAAGGCCGTATATCGACCTCAAAAGTCGACACACCTTTTCTTCTTGGCCTTTTACCATGAAACCAGTTGGTTGTTCCATGTATATTTCTTCCTCTAATTCTCCATTGAGGAAAGCAATCTTTACATCCATCTGATGTAACTCAAGATCCATACTAGATACTATTGCCAGAATAATGCGAATCGAGGTAAATCTCACTACAGGAGAAAACATATCTTCATAATCAATTCTTTCCTGTTGATTATACCCCTTCGCAACAAGGCGAGCCTTATGCCTTTCTATCGAGCCATCAGCCTTTCGCTTTATTTTGAGAACCCACTTGTTCCCAATAGCTCTGCGTCCTTTTTGGAAGATCAACCAGTTCCCAGACTTTGTTTGATTTCTTCGACTCCATTTCCTCTTCCATTGCATGAATCCATTTTTCCTTACTAGGGCAATTCAGAGCCTCATTAATATTTCTAGACTCATCCTCATCTTGTGGAGCAATCATAAAAGTTTCCCCTTCAATGTCAAAACGTCGACGGGGAATACTTTGGCGACTTGTTCGCCGTATGGGAGTTTGTACACTTTGCACATCATTCCCCATTATGCTCCCACTGGAATTAGATAATAATGATGTCGTCTCATTATGTGCTTGCAATTGAGAATGAGTTGAATTCAATTCATCACTTCTCATATTACTCCCACTTGGACGAACTCCACTAAGATCATTATCTTGATCCGAGGTTTCAAATAGGGTGTTGTCTTCCCCTATTTCGCATTTCTTAGGAAATTCATCCTCTAAGAATGTGACATCCCGTGATTCAAATTCAGTTATACTCCCACTTTCCTGCTCACCTATGAACACATACCCTTTTTGAGTGTTCCGAGTATCTTATGAAAATACTCTTCTTTCCTCTGGGACCCAATTTCCCAAACTTGTGAGAGGACTCATGTGTATAGGCAGCACAACCCCATGGCTTAAGAAAACTTAAGTCCGGTTTTCTACCTGTCCATAACTCATATGGAGTGGAAGTGACTGATTTGGAAGGCACACGGTTAAGTATATAGGCAGCAGTTAACAACGCATCACTCCAAAAGGTGATTAGCAAGTTAGCATGCGCCATCATGGACCTAACCATTTCTAGTAGGGTTCTGTTTCTTCTCTCTGCAATACCATTTTGTTGAGGAGTATATGGAATAGATAACTGTCTTTCTATTCCTTTTTCATCACATAATTTTCTGAACTCATCAGATAAATGTTCTCGACATCGATCGGATCTCAATGCTTTTATTTTCTTGTCTAATTGATTCTCTACCAGGTTCATAAACCTTTTGAAACAACTTATTGCTTCAGATTTGTGAGAAATTAAATAGACATATCCGAATCGAGTATAATCATCTATAAAAGTGATGAAATAAACAGCCCCATGCCTTCCTCTTACATTCATTGGACCACAGATATCAGAATGGATTAAATGCAGAGGAAACTCAGCTCTTTTACCTTTTCCAAATGGTTTCCTTGTCGTTTTCCCTTCTAGGCAATGCTTACAGATAGGCAAATCGACTTTTTCAATATTGCCCAACAAGCCCTCTTTGGCTAGTCTATTCATACGCTGTTGGCCAATGTGACCAAGTCTAGCATGCCATACATTCACATCATTATCATATGTGTTAGGAGACGTGAGAAGGGAATAACAAACATTTGTATTAACATAATCAATATCTAACACAATGAAACCATCCAGAAAATATCCACAACCATAGTAATTTGTATTCAAAAACAAATCCACACCTCTATCATAGAAGTTCATATTAAAACCTAATTTAACCAATACTAAAACAGACACTAAATTCCGACGAATCTCCGGAGTATACAATACATCATGAAGGAACAAAGTGCGTCCACCACGCATATTCAGTTGGCATGTGCCAATTCCTTTCACTTCAGCTCTGGAGTTGTTTCCCACATAGATCCACTTAGTTCCAGTTGGTATTCGTCGGAATTCCACGAAGGATCCTCTATCCTTCGCTACATGGTCTGTTGCTCCTGAATCTACAGTCTACAAAGGATTAGATTCAGTTAAGAATACAGAACTCGACACATAAGTTAAGTTCTGAAAAATACAAGGGGTGCTTACCTTCTTTGGCTCACGACAGTCGCGAGCATAGTGACCCTTCTTGTCATAATTGTAGCATTTCACCCTTGCTAGCTTTTTCATGCAAGGACGCTTTCCTCTTTCATGTTGGTTAAACTTGGGTTTCTTTCCTGAAGGACCTGCTTCCTTGCCTTTCCCTTTATTAAACCAGTTAGGGCGCTTGCGCTTGGAGCCCGAAGCTCCATTTGAGCTAGAACTAGCATGATAGAGTTCAGCTTCCGGCTTAGCCGCCAACAGGCGGTCATCTTCCAGCTCAAGATGACGCAATGCATCCTCAAAGGTTTTGATATTCTCATTATGAGTCAGGTGCACCTTCATATGCTCCCAACTCTGAGGCAATGAACGAATCACTGCTTGCACTTGCTGCTCATCTGTCAGGACATGGCCAGCATCTTTAAGCTCATTAATCATGTTTGACATCTTTCTAAGATGTTGCTTCATGGTCTGACCATGAGGTTTCTTATAAGAGTCAAACCTAATAGTGAGCTGCCTGAGTCTGGTCACCGAAGTATGACCAAATCTCGCCGCCAATGCTTCCCACATGTCTTTGGCATTTTCAAAACGCCTAAACTCTCGCATGACGTCATTTTCCATGCTGCTCAGCAACGTGATGCGAGCAAGAGAGTTCTTTCTTTTCCATGCAGCAAATGCTTCTTTGTCTCTCTTATGCTGTGCAGTGGTTCCTTCTTCAGGTTCTACCATGGTTAGCATAAGAGTCTCAAGTGCTTCTTGCTCTTCCAGTACATACTGGATTTTCATTTGCCAGATTTCATAGTTGTCACCATTGAGCTTTTCACCTTTGTTCAGCTCGGCAACTATGCTCTTTGTGGCTGAAGCCATTGATCTAAACACATCATACATATATGCACGAGTTATTAATGCCTATTATTTATGCATCTATTTTGCACAAACCCATCATATTAATTAATAATTTTAAGTAAGGTTTCAGAATCAAAAGGTCACTATGTTTCCAATCATCCTCCAAAAATCCTAACTTAAAACTATCATTAATATGACTGTCATATGCAAAATCAATTCTATGAAGCTACAAAAACTTCAATTACTACCCACAGCAACCAGCAATAACAGAAAACAACAGATAATTGAGATATAATATAACAATAATGCTTTCACATAATATGACTAACATATAGGTTGCTTCATCAACAACAATCAGGTAGATAACATTTACATAGGATGTCCACATAGCACACTCAACAAAAAACAGCTAATTGGATTACATATAATCCACATAGACATAATTGAAGAAAGAAACAAAATCTTTTTTTTTTTTTTTTGGTCAACGGTCAACGAAAGTCAACGGTCAACGAAAGTCAACTGTCAACGGTCGCGGTCAACCGAAGTCAACGGTCAACGGTCGTCAGACCGGTCGGACCGGTCGCTCGGGTCGGACGGACCGACCGCACGTGCCGCGCGCGTGCGAGGGATGACGTCACGCTGACGTCATCCTACACGTCCCGCGCACGTGCCAGGCGGTCGGGTCGGGTTGCCGGTCGGGTCGCCGGCCGGTGACCGTCCGGCCAAACGACGTCGGCGATGACGTCACCCCGGCGGTTACCGACCGTTGGGTGACGTCAGCATGACGTCACCACGCGTCGGTCCGTGACCGGCGCGTGCCGGTTCGCCGGCCGGCGGTTCGCAGGCGTCGGTTCGTCACCGGCGCGTGTGCCGCACGCGCTGGACGAACCAGCGCGTCTGGGCGCGTCGCGCCCACGCGCAGCGGCTTCTGGCCGCGCGTGTGGGCGCGTGCGGTGTCCCCCGGCGGCGCACGACGTGTCGCCGGACTCGTCTCGACGTCGCCTTCCTCCCTGTGCAATCAGATTTTGGTTTCGACTTACGAAAAATCGAAAAGATATGCGAACAACTCTCGGGTGTCGGGATTCCTTGCCCCGATCCGTACGGCCGAAGTTCATTTTGCGAAAAAACAATCATAAAAGATCATACAACATCATACAAGTCGGGAAAACGCTAACACGGGCTCTGATACCAATGTTGGGATCGCCTGATCCCCGAAAAACCGGATTCGGCACCTAAACCGAACCCCTAAATCATATGCGGAAGATAAGCCCGAGATTGTAACGTATCACCGATCAAAAGCACACCACGGATTCGAGCGTACCTTGTTGGCCACAGATTAGACACCGATGTCGTATTGAGGAAGAGATTTAAGTCCCGTTCGATCCGATGTCGAAGATTCGCCGTGAAGTGGAAATGGCGTCGCTTCTTGGCCTTCGAGAGAGAGAGAGATTCTTGGGAGAGAAATCTGAACGTTCTAAATGCGAAAAGGTACGTTCATTCTCTTTTTCATCCCTTTTATAGGTGCCCTTTTCCACGGGCCTAATTCCCGTGGGCCGGGCCCTTAGGCCCATCGTGGCCGGGCCGACTTAGGCCCATGATTAAATCCTACAGTAACTTACCTAGCCATCTTAATTGTACTATCATTGCTCTGATCCCTAAGACTCCCCACCTTGAAACACTTGATCAATATCGGCCCATTAGTCTTTGTAACTATGTATATAAGATCATTTCGAAAGTCCTTGCAAATAGACTGAAACCTTGGCTACCTCAGCTTATAGCCAAAGAACAGGCAGCTTTTGTAAGTGGGCGACAGATCCAAGACAACATTATGCTTGTCCAGGAAGTCATGCACCAATTTAAAGCACGAAAATGGAGGCGGAGGTATAAAATCTTATTAAAAACTGACATGCATAAAGCTTATGATCGGGTGGAATGTGATTTCTTAAGAGACTATTTGACTAAGCTCGGCTTTCATCATCAATGGGTTCGCTGGATCATGGAATGTATCACTACCCCAACCTTCAGTGTGCGATTTAATGGTGAGCTACTACCCTATTTCAAGCCTACGCGAGGACTGCGCCAAGGTGATCCGCTTTCTCCTTATCTCTTTGTGTTGGTGGCTGATGTCTTATCTACCTTAATTGCCCAAGCCGTTGCAAGTGGTCATCTGAGAGGTATCAAACTTGCCAGATCCTGTCCGACCCTCACCCACTTACTTTTTGCTGATGACTCAATCTTTTTTCTGGACTGTACTATATTTGAGTGTCAGAATATGGCTGACCTGTTAAATCAATATTCTTTGGCAACTGGTCAGACCATCAACAGGAATAAATCAGGCTTGATCTGCAGCAAGTACTGTCCGACACTTTTGCAGGAAAATCTAGCGAGAGAACTCCGGGTTCCTCTTTTACAAAGGTATGGAAAGTATCTGGGTATTCCGTCGGACTGGGGACGATCGAGAAGAGATATGTTCTCTTGGATCTTGGAAAGGGCCACGGCTAAAATGGAAGGGTGGAAAGAACGCCTTTTATCAAAAGGGGGGAAATAGGTCCTTATTAAATCTGTGGTGCAGGCTATTCCACAATATGTAATGTCAGTCTTTAAACTGCCGCTCTCTATTTGTCGGGGTCTTGAACGACGCATATCTAGCTTCTGGTGGAAGGCTGATGTTAGTAGACGAGGGGTCTATTGGCATAAGTAGGCAGATTTAAAATCAAGCAAGCATAGTGGAGGTCTGGATTTTAGAGATCTTATGGCATTCAATGATGCACTGCTGGATAAGCAAGCCTGGAGATTAATACAAAGTCCGGATTCCTTATGGGGCCAAGTGTTTAAAGGAATATATTTCCCAAATACATCTTTTTTACATGTTGTACCTGGGTGTCGCCCCTCTTGGGGATGGCGCAGTCTCCTTACAGGCCGAGAAGCCATTAGCCCGAACTTATGTTGGTCGGTGGGTGATGGTCGGCATATTCATATCCGTAGGGATCGCTGGTTATCTCTTGGCCCTCTGACGGGACCCCCTGCACGGACTGAACCAGAATTGGTGGCTAATCTTATTGATCATGCTCACCAATGTTGGAACGCCCCCTCATACAATAGCATTTTGAAGAACATATTGCAGATCAGATCCTTAACATCCCTATAAGGCCAGCACATACTTCGGACAAGCTCATATGGACAGCAACGAAGAGTGGCACACATTCGGTCAAGAGCAATTATCACATCCTGCTCACTAACACATCACACAGCAGCAACCACACATTCGGACATCACAGAAAGCTATGGACGCGAGTTTGGACGATGCGCACGGAGCCAAAAATCAGACACTTCTTCTGGTCAGTGTATCATAACTCCCTAGCAACTAAAGACAACCTATTCAAGCGACATATTATTCCAGATTCTATCTGTCCTCTCTGCGCTCAACACTCCCGCGAAACACTTGAACATATGTTTTTTCAATGTCCTTGGACAACGGCGATTTGGCAGCATTCAGATCTGCGCGGCCTTGGAATTGCGACTCCAGTAACTAACATCACCACATGGATCACTGATCAGGTCGGGCGCAGGAATAACGTACCTGGGCTTGAGCTTCTTGCGCATGTATTGTGGCATATCTGAAGGGGCCGCAATAATTTTGTTTTCCGACATCAGCGGCCGCAGGCCAACCTTGTTGTTGCAGATGCGTTGGTACAAACGAGAAGCCTGTTCAATTCCTCTCCTACTGGACCGCGACGGCACTCCCCTGTCATTCGGACTGATTTCCTATGGCGCCCCCCTAATCGCGGAACCCTGAAGTGTAATATAGATGGGGCTTATCAGGTTGGCAGTAGAACGGGATCAATGGCATGCATTACCAGGGACTTCAGAGGCCTACTTACTGATGTGTACACGGAGGGTTTTCCGGCGAAGTCCGCGTTGCAATCTGAGGTGCAGGCTCTCAGCATCGCTATTCGGCGTTTGGTGACGCGGGGGCTTCAGTCCAAATGCTTGGCGATCGAATCGGACAGCTGGAATATGGTTGACATCTTGAACCACGATACGCCACCGCCATGGGAGGAACGGCCACTCTTTGCCGAAGCAAGGTCGTTGCTCTCTGCTAACCCTACCTTTCGACTCACCTTCTGCAGGAGAGAAGCTAACGCAGTGGCTGACTGGGCCGCTAAAGCCCATGGCCGAATGGATCAAGCCCGCAACTGGAACATTTTCCCCCCTTTCTTCCTTCTGGATATTGTAAATGCGGACGCAGTTGCAAGTGGGCGTAACCTTTTACCCGTTTAATTAACTAGTTACCTTTCGACCAAAAAAAATCCGGCATGACTGTAACACAGTCCTGAAATTTGGAGCATCAGGTTTCTCCCAGAATTTTGGAGCCACATACTAATAAAAGTACTAGCGTGCAAATTCTTATGCCACGAAAATTTACCAAGTCCAGCTTGGTGAATCCATCAACTCGTAGATCAAAGTTTTTCACAAATAGTTTTTGCTCTCAACAGAAAAAGAACTGCTAGAGTTGGTTCATGCTGATTGTTTATCGATCAATGAGGAATCATCCAGTGCATTAAACTGGGTACTTCAATACTGACCACATTTTCACAGTCCATGTGATAATTATTGCTTGAATCTCATCTTTACCCCAGAGAAGAGGCACGGATTAAGTAGAATATGACAATGGGAAAGAGAAATGTCGCTGCAGAAAACAGGTAAAAAGAAATGAAGAAAAACAACTAAGTTGAAATATTCACCTTGGAGACACTGTCGGAATAATAAGGTCTACCAATTGTAGATGCAGAGAAAAAGTGCAGTACTTACCTTGGAGAAAGAAATAAACTCCAACCTCTTTCAATCGGTAATCGAGAGCATCCTTGGAGCTTGCCGTTAAGATCACAACATGCATCAACCATCACGTTGATATTGGTACGGACAATCACAGCGCCTTGAGCAGCAACTTCCACAGTGCCTCTCACGGGGTTGATCCTGAATGTCGCAAAATTCTATTTCCTCAATTTCCAGACTTGTGCACTTTGATAGGTCCGGCAACCTATTAAGAGAATGGCAATCAGACATGGAAAACCACCTCAATAGTGATGCTTTTTCAAGACCATCAAGGTTCTTAATATTGCAGCCAGATATCTTCAACACTTGCAGGAACTGGAGGTTCCCAAGACCAAGAATTTCCGATGCATGGCAGTCACAAAGCTCCAATTCGGACAGAGTTTTTAGATTAGAGAAATCCACCCTCTGGCTCCTGCAATTCTTGATAACCAGTTTAGACAAGCTTGAGGGAAGTTGTGGGAGCTCTTGCAGGTTTATGCAGGACAAATCAAGTTCTTTAAGTTGAGTAAGATCTTTAAAATCTTCTGGTAGACTAGTCACATTTGGAAGGGACAGGTTTAGGGTCTCTAAGTTGGATAAACTTGATATCCAGCCAAAGCTTTCCATTTGGGACCGCTCAAAGGAAGATAGGTCCTCATCGGGATCATTAACAAATTCCAGAACTTTCAAATCTATCAAATATGAAAAATTATGAACCATCCTCATGTTTTTGGTTCCCCAGCGCAAACTCACTAAACTAGACGGTAATTTTGGCAGAGTCTGAAGTTTGTCACAGCATAGCAAGTGGAGAGTGTGGAGATGAGAAAGCAGACAAATGCTCTTGGGTAGGCTACTAATCAGGGTACCCGATAACTCCAAGATTCTCAAAGATGATAACCCTGAAATGTCACACAGAATTTCCCCATTCATACTCCAGCAGTCAGAAAACGTTATGAGTTGCAACTTCCCTAGATTTGCAATACCTTCAGGGAATGTACTTATGGGAGTATTATTCATTCTCAGCACCTCCAATCCATCTAAATTTTTTATAAATTTTGGCAATACCCTAATTCTGGTGTTTGACAGGTCCAGTTTCTTTATTGACTTAAGCATCCCAATGGAGTTCGGAAGTACAGTTATCCGCCGACAACCTCTTAAAGAAAGCTCTGCAAGTCCCTCCAACGACGTAACAGAATTTGGGAGTTGTGGGATAATGGACTCATCCAGTGCAAGATATGACAGAGACCTCAAACAACCAATAGACTTGGATATTTCAGCCAAATTTTTGCAGCTGGAAGCACTGACAGTTTTAAGATTCTGCATAGACCCTCTTAAGAAACGGAGGTGACGTATGGAAGTTTTATCAACCAAAAGCTCTTTCAAATTATCCAAGGAGCTCATCCCCTCCGGCAGGCTAAAAATCGGAGTGGACTTGATGTTCAAAGACTTCAAAATTTTCAAATTACCAATGGTTTTGTCCATAGATAGCAAATTAGAACATCCTTCAAGAATCAGTCTTTCTAATTTGCTATCAGCTGGGAAGCATGGTGTTTTACGTAATTGACTGCAACCAGTTAGGTCCAAAACTTTCAATTTGTTTGCCTTCTGTGGAACAAAGAGATAGAATAGGTTCAGTTTCTATTAGCTAGTCATCACAAAAAATTGAAAAAGGAACGTGTCTGATACCTCCATTATTTGAGTCCAACCTTCCCAGTCATCTGCCACTGTGCTCAATGACAGATCAAGAACGACCAAGTTCTCTGGGCACAAAATAAGAGGTTCAGAGCTCTTATGGTACCCTCGCCAATGAAGCCACCTTAATTTACAAAGAAGACCAGTAAAATTTCCTCTCATATTAGCTCGATCCAAATTGAGGAACCTCAATTCCGATAGTGGGCTAAATTCTTCAGATGTGAAACAGTCATCGGATCCTTTGTCAAAGATGAGACCAAGGGCTTGAACTCTTGCAGTACCCTAGCAGTAAATGCATCGGAATTGAACTTTGTCATAATCTGTCTCTGTTTTTAACATTTCTACAAATTGACATTGTTTCTACTATCGGTGGACTTCCTTTAATCGTTAAGATCATAGGTTCATTTCTTCGTGGGAAGCACGAAACTGTATGGAAAGATACACTAGAAAAGTTAAGGAGCATTGCACATGAAGAGGTCTGTTGGAAGTTGAACATTAGCTATGATGCCTTAAATTTCGAGCAAAAGCAGATTTTTCTTGATATTGCATGTCTGCCCTTCCATGAGGAGGAGATAAATGCATCTTACATGTGGGAAAATTGCAACTTTTTTCCGCAAACAGAAATTGAAGTCCTTAGTTCTCTGTCATTGATAAACATTTTACAGAACGGCAGGTTATGGATGCATGACTTGCTAAGGGTGCGTTTGGATGGGCATTTAGAAAGCCCATCCAGCCCCCAAAGCCCCTTCAGCCAAAATGTGGGTGTTTGGCAACCCATCTGAAGGAGCTTTCATTTGAAAGCTGAGCCTTGGAAATGCTGAAAACAATTTTCTTTTCCTAAATTACCCTCAATAATTTTTTATATTTCCTTTCTTACCCTTGTATTTATTTATTTTTTAATTGAAAATTCAGCAGTACGGCTTCTTCGCTCGGCTCGCGAGGAGGTCGGGCGACCGTCCTCGGTTCGCCGGAGGTCGCCCGACCTCGGGCGACCTCATCCGATGGCCGCCGGCGCCAGATCTGGCTCGCCGGCGGCCGCAGCCCTTCGCCAGTCCGGCGAAGGGCTTAGCTAAATTTTCAAAAAAAAAGAAAAGAAAAAAATAAAATAAAATAAAATATATATATACCCATCAAAGCCCCTTGCCAAAGTATTTTTTACCAAACACACATTCATCTCAAAGCCCATTTGGAAAATTTTTTTACCAAACACAATTGCATTTTCCCCAAGTAGCTTTAGGCTTTCAGCCTTTGCATTGGACTGGATGGGCTTTCTAAATGCCCATCCAAACTCACCCTAAAAGACCTAGGGCGCCAAATTGTCCATGAGGAAAACCTGGATTTAGGAAAGCAAAGCAGATTGTGGATTTCTGAGGAAGCTGTGGACATAGTGAAAACAAGAGAGGTAAAACGAATAGAGCACAAATTCTGTCTTTCTTTATATGAGAAATTTCTGCTATATGAAGAAGAGAAATTGAAAGCCCTTTCTAATTGTGTGCGTATTTGGCAGAATAAAGGAAATACTGAAGCACTCAGTCTAGCTGGAGATCCTACTCTACTCATCTTAACCGATGAAGATTTCTCAAGGCTGCCAAATCTAAGATTCCTTGAATTAGATGGGGGGAGCTTTATCGGGGACTTTACTGGTCTCTTTTCAAAGCTAAGATGGTTTTCTTGGTGCCATTTTCCTCCAGATTTAATTGCAACTAATCTGTTCCCACAAAACTTGGTTGTCCTCCAACTTTCTGAATTTAACCATGCCAATGCTTGGGAGGGATGGAGCCAAATTAAGGTATGTATGTTGTCCCACACTTTTCCTATAGCTATATATGTCTGGCGACACCATGTAAAGCTTTAATCTTGTCACAGATGCCGCACAATTTGAAGGTTCTACAGTTGACACGTCTAAATATGACCAAAATCGACTTATCCGGGTGCTTTACTTTGGAAAGGTTAATCATCAAAGAATGTCAACAATTGGTTAAAATTGATCACTCCATTGGAGAGCTAAAACAACTGGCTCACTTGGAAATTGAGGGTTGCGACAAGCTAAAAAATCTGCCTGGCAAAATTGGCTTACTAGTGAACCTAAAACACTTATCTTTGAGCAACTGCCCAGAGTTAAGGGAACTCCCAAGCTCGACGGCAAAGCTAAATTCGCTGATCAAGTTGGATCTATCATTCACATCAATTGAACAATTACCTTATCCTCTTGGAAATCTAATGACTTCGGATGAGATAACTGTGGAAGATTGCCAACAAGCAGACGTTCCTTCAGCCAGTGGGTTGGCAATGAAGCTTGAAGTGGTACGTGCTAGATGTCATTCTATGGTGGGCGAAGTTTCAAGTGAAATTGGGAATTTGTCCCTTTTGAGAATCCTAGATCTGTCATACACTTGCATTCGTCTAGTGCCAGAAACAATTGCTGCGCTCCCTCACCTAGAAGAACTGATTCTTAGGGAATGTAATTACCTGCAAAAGTTGCCGTCGCTTCCCCCAAGTTTGACTCATCTACTTGTTAGTTCTCGGTCTTTGCAATCTATTCCAGATCTCTCAAACCTGACTAATATAGTTAATCTTCTCTTATCAAATGGCACAATTCCTCTATCATCGCCTTCATCGATCCTCACCGAAACCTATAACTTAGAGTGGATTGTGAATTTATGCAAGTTGGAAACTTTGGAACTGTGCCTTCCAACCTTTACCTTGTCACCAACTGCATTCGGTTCTCTTTCTCGTCTAAGAAAACTTCACCTGTTTGGCTACCTATACCCGAACCTTCTCAGACAGCCCGTTGGATCAGCAATGCATGGAAATCTCTGCTCAATAACAACTTTCCCAGGTTTATCCAACTTGAAAAATCTAATAGTTTTGAAGCTCTGCTGCTCTATGGAAATTGCGATCCAACTTGGCGGGCTCGAGTAGTTGAGACATTTAACTGTCCGCGGCTTTCGACTCCTTGAAACTATAATATTTTCCCCGCCAGGCCTGAACAATCAAAAACAATTGCAACTAGAGGACTGCGCCAAGTTGAGAGAGATTCATGGTGTTGGGGCATTGGAAACATTGGAGAGCCTGAAGGTCAACTTATGTCCGTCAATTACAACGTTAGGTGATCTGTCAAAACTGCAAAAGTTGGTGGAATTGAAAATCAAACGTTGCAAAGAGCTACAGGGTTTTGAGGGCCTTGACGAGTTAGGATGTTTAAGTCTCTTTGAAGTGATCCAGTGCCGCTCCTTCAGATATTGGACAAATGCATTGGACACAATGGTACCAGATGAATGCCGAGTCGTAATAGAAAGTTGTAAGAAACTAGGCACAACTCCTGAGGATGGCATGCTTTACAAGGATTATAGAGATAAGTTTCTTGCAAGGATCAAGTCTGATTCAGATGCGGCCACATCCTACAATAAGGGAAAGGTGCTTTCTTCTTATTTTTCTTCAGCATCGTGCTTAAATACTTTCTTGGACTAATTAATTTGTACAACAAAACAATATTAATGAAACTATCAGGAAACTATCAGGAATAATCATACTGTAATTTGATTTGTCGTCAGAATAGTTATATATGTTACAAGTCCAACAGGGTTTATGTTAGGTAACAAGAATGATTAGAGGGAATTTATGTTGTTCATTATCCTGCTTGGACAATTGCTTATTTACACATATTGAATAGATTAATAACACCTTGAGCTATTGATGATCACAGAATATTATTTTGTCTTTTTTTTTTTTTTTCATAAGACTTTATATTTGGATATCATGTCAAAATACTCAATCTCATCCGTATAAACTAGAAGATTAGTTGCGGCTAACTAAATACGGTATTCCCATAGCAATTGGAGTTATGGATTTTTAGTTTATGGGGATAGTATGGGATCCATAGTAGGCGAGAAAATCACCCATTTGATTGAGCATGCTACGAATAAATTTTTACCTCCGACTCTAATGTGTGTGCTTCTAGAAAAGCATGTATGCAAAAAGGAAGCTTGAGCTTTGCAAATTGCTAAAATATCTGCTGCTTTTTATGATGATCAATCCCATGAAAAGTTATTCTATGTATCAATACTTACATCTTGTCTTTCGTCAATTTTGTCCGAATTGAAATGGGTGAAGAGTCAAATGTTTTGGCACTTCCTCATGGGAGGATAATTTTGAAATATTCTATAAAAAAGAAAACTAGTGTCGAGACACAAGCGTAGCATGTGTATGTAATCATTGGCAGGTTACATTTGGAGAGAAAGAATGTCTTCAAGGAATCGAGTGATTGTTTAATTGACTGGATATACAGTAAATAGTTATAAAAGATGTATGACTTTGGTGATTATTTAATGAAGATAAAGTTGCGAGTAGTTTTGATTTTTCATGGAAGGGTGTTTTCAAAAGCAAAAAGTGAGATTAATATTGGTTTTGGTTTAAAAATATAGATTAATAGAGATTAAGTAGAGGCCGGTGGGGGGAGAGAGAGAGATTTTATGGTATGTTATACTTTAACTATCATCTCACTCTCAAACTTTTATCATACTTCTTTGCAAAATGTGGAAGCTGAACTCCACAATTGAAATTGAACGTCCTCACCCTACCCAATTTCCTTACCAAGTGGGAGAGAGAGAGTTTAAAGTTATTAAATATGTGGGACTAGAACAACTTGTGGGCCACACACAGAGGAAGGGAAAGAATTAACTAGCACACATGTAAGCATTAGCACAATGTCCATCCAATCTTCATTTATTGATTAATAATGGAAAGCAAGATAAATTTCACGTGCATATAAATTTTTGTTAGATTTACTTTAGTGTATTAATATGGCAAGTCATTTGAAATGGGAATCGGGTATCTTGAAGATGAAGGATATTGTGTGGGAGAAAGGCCTATTGAATTTGCGCCGTACATGACTAAAGATTAAAAGTTACATTTATCCAAATAACTTGAAGATGAGGAACTTATAAAGAAGGGAAATGTTTATTGGTATTTGAAGAGTAATTTGAGTAAAGATTAGATTTGCTCTTGATACAAACTCGTGGTTTTTCATTTTCATTTGCCAATTGCCAAACTATGATTGCATTTGTTTTGCCGAAAATAAATGATTTGAAAATTTCTTTAAAATAATCAATTGTATCTCTTAAAAAATAAATCAATCAAAAATAATTTTATCGTCCATAAAAATGTTTAAACATAAATTGTTACCAATAATGAAAACAATTTTCATCGACTAATTATTTCAAGTGATACGAAAGATCATTTTTTTTTTTAAATTTCCAAATTCATTCATTTTCCATAAAAACAAACAAAGCCTTAAGAAGCATCTCAAAACCTTTAACATTGCCAAGCGAAATCAAAGGAATTAAGATCATTAAGTTGAGATATTTGCAAAAGGTTTCAAAATGAGCTCTTTTTATTTATTTTTCTCCTTTTCATTTCATTTGCGTAGAGTGCTCAATCTATTTTCCTTTTATTTGCTTAACATTTTGTGAGACGTGGAATTAGAGAATTTTATAGTTGCCCGTGGTTATTATTTAGATGTGAGTCTTGGGAATTTGGAAATAAAAAGAGGATCAAAGAAAAGAGGGTAAGAATTGAAAAATAAAAAGGCTAATAATTATTTTTAAAAAAGGAAATTAAGACCATCGGGCTTCGCCGGCGAGGGCTAGCGACCATCATTAGGGTGTCGGTGCGGGCAGTCTGCCCTCCTCACTCGCAGGCTAGTGCTTGCACGTCCTCGTATCCACCATCGCCACGAGCAGAATCATTCCGGCCAACGATCAAGCAAGTATCATCCCTAGCCATCACCTTTTTTGAGGCCTAACGCAGCAAGCTATGAAACCCACCACCTGACCCCATTTCTGACGGGCATCATACCAGTACTCGATTTTGGCAAAAATCCACTTTTGTCTCCAAAACCAGATTTCCTTCTTTTCTTAACCTGTGTCAAGTCTTGTGAACGTCACGATGAAGTGGATCAAAGCTCAAGAGTTTCTCTATTCCAATTTTGAGAGAATGAAGACATGCGAATATGTGAATCCTGCTTTATTCTAGTGGATTTATGTCCAATTAATGCTTTAAGAAGATTTTTTGGGGTGATAGTGTGAGGAAAACCGTATATGTTGATTCTTGCTGGGTGCTTGCATTTTGGATGTTCAGACCAAGGATTATTATTGTCTTATGATGTTTGGGATTTTGTATGTTTTCTCCTTCAAGAAGTTTAATTACCTCGGATATACCATTTTCTAACCTCCCCCTCCCCCCCTCAGCAAGTTGATGAGGAAGACGATATGCCAGAGATTGTGGACATCGAGGAAGACAGTGACTATGAAGAAGTAAAACAGGAGGTAAGAAAAGAAACCAGCCGAAATCTCAGCTGAAATCCCTTCTCTATTCAAAATTCGTATTGATTTTGAATAAGCTGAAATTAAACCTTACGGTACTTACTGGTTCTTATAACGAGCATGCTGAAACTAAGAACTGTTCTTGGAGAGATTGATATTGAAACTGTCATGCACATGGTTGTTCCCTGCTCTCCCCTACATTCTTCAATTCTGAGGTGCTTGCTGATTGAGAGAAATTAAAAAATAATAAAAAAGTCACATCAATATTTTTTGTTGACCAAATAAGATTAATTTCAATTTGAAGAGTTTTAGAACTTGATTACTCTTTTTTAAAACTTAAGACTTAATTGCATTTTAATGACAAGTTTTAGGCCTCTTGGTATACTTACCTTTTTTTTCTATTGTTGTTTGACCCATTTAATTTCTGCTTATTTGGTGTCAAATTAGCATTACTTGTCATTTTCTATCACTGAAACAGTGCCACATCATTAGTTAGTATGATAGTTTATATAGAGTGGTCGACCGAATCATTTGATTGTACGAGTTTGAAAAAGTTAGAGGCCTTGATTATATAAGTAAAACTTAGAGAATCAGATTGCACAAATTCATAAAGTTAAGAGATTTAGTTCAGTGTATTAATATGGTAAGTCATTTGAAATGGGCATGGGGTATCTTGAAGATAAAGGAAATTGTGTGGGGGAAAGGCCTATTGAATTTGCGCCGTACACGACTAGAGATTAAAAGTTACATTTATCCAAATAACTTGAAGATGAGGAACTTACAAAGAAGGAAAAGGTTTATTGGTATTTGCAGAGTATTTTGAGTAAAGATTAGATTTGCTCCTGCTAATAGATGGTTGAAGTGATCTTACTACAGGCTTGTGGTTTTCAATTTTCATTTGCCAATTGCTGGCCTATGAATGCATTTGTTTTGCGGAAACTAAATGATTTGAAAAACATTTTCTTAAAAATTAATCATTTGTATCGCTTACAAAAATAAATGAATCAAAAATATTTTCATCGTCCATAAAAATGTTTAGACATAAGTTTTTACCGATAATGAAAATAATTTTCATCAACTAATTATTTTAAGTAATACAAAGAATCGTGAATGTTTTAAAAATCATTTGTTTTCCACGAAAACAAACGAAGCCTTAAGAAGCATCTCAAAACCTTTAACATTGCCAAGCGAAATCTAAGGAATTAAGATCATTAAGTTGAGATTTTTGCAAAAGGTTTTGAAATGAGCTTTTTTATATATTTTTCTCCATTTTTCATTTCATTTGCGTAGAGTGCTCAATCTATTTCCCTTTTCTTCGCTTAACATTTTGTGAGACGTGGAATTAGAGAATCTTATAGTTGCCCATGGTTATTATTTAGATGTGGGTCTTTGGAATTTGGAAATAAAAAGAGGATAAGAATTGAAAAAATAAAATAGCTAATCATTATTTTTAAAAAAGAAATTAAGACAATCGTGCTTTGCTGACGAGGGGTTTGGGTGTCAGTGAGGGCCAGGTACCCTTGTTGGGGTGTCCGCTAAAATCGGTGAGGGCCACCGGCCCTCATCGCTCGCAGGCGAGCGCTTGCATATCCTCATACCACCGTCGCTACGAACAGAATCATACCGCGTAATGATCAAGCAAGCATCATCTCTAGCCACCGCCTATTTTTAGTGCTAACACAGCAAGCTATGATGCCCACGACGTGACAACTCATGCCAATACTCGAATATGGCAAAAATCCACTTTTGTCTCTAAAACCAGATTTCGTTCTTTTCTAATTTGTGTAAGTCTTGTGAAAGTCAAGATGAACTGATCAAAGATAACGAGTTTCTATGTTCCAATTTCGAGGGAACGTGAAGATATGCATATATGTGAATCCTGACTTGATTGTAGTGGATTTATGTTCAATTAATGCTTTAAAAAGATTTCTTTATGGTGATTGAGTGTGAGGAAAACATCAATGTTGATTCTTGCTCGGTGCTTGCGTTTAGGTGTTCATACTAAGGATTATTGTCCTATGATATTCGGGGATTTTGCATGCTTTCTTCTTCAAAATGTATAATTACCTTATATATGCCATTTTCTCTACTCCCTCTCCTCAGCAAGATGATGGTGATGTGGACGACGATCTGCCAGAGGTATACTCTGACGACGAAGACTCTGACGACGAAGAAGTAAAACAGGAGGTAAGAAAAGACACCAACCTATATCTCAGCTCAAGTCCCTTCTCTGTTCAAAATTCGTATTGATATTGGGAAAGCTGAAATTGAACCCGACGATACTTTTAGCTCTCCAGATGACGAGCATGCTGAAATCAATAACTGTGATTGAAGAGATTGATATTGAAACCGTCATATTGGCTTTCAATCTAAAGAAGGGTTTTCTGCACATCGTCCTTCCTTGCTTTCCTCTACTTTCTGAAGTACCTACTAATTGAGGAAAAAAGTGTTAGAAAATTCCTAAGCATATTGCATTTATGTCAATTTAATCTTAGACATTTTTGAATTGATGTTAATTTAGTCATAAACCTTTTGAATTAATGCCAATTTAGTTCTAAACTTTTCTTTAATTTGGTACCAATTAAGCCCTTTTCGGTTAATTTTGACCAGATATTGTTGATGTGGACACCAGCCGAGTAACATGGCATCGTTGGAGCTGACGTTGACAATTTAAAATAATATTTTAATAATTTTTTCAATTTTTTATTATTTTTTTTCTGAATTTTCTCGTCATTTTTTTTATTTTATTTTTCTCTCATTCCTTTCTTCTACCTTTCACCGATGACCAGCCACCGGCCATGGCCATGCAAGCTAGCCTCGCCTGGCCTGGGTGAGGGGAGCCTTCGCTGAGGTTGCCCTTGCCCAAGCCAGATTTGGTGAGGCTGAGCCATGGGGAGGTGAGACCAACTTGCCCGGCCATGGCCAATGGCCAGTCACTGGCGAAAGGTAGAAGAAAAGAATGAGAGAAAAAATTCAAAAAAAAATAATAATAATTAAAAATAAAAAAAATATATTATTAAAAATTGTCCACGTCAGCGTTGACCAACATTCATGTCAGCCGGTTAGCGTCCACATCAGCAATATCCTATTAAAATTAGCAAAAAAGACTAGGATTAAATTTGCACTAATACAATATGTTTAAGACTTTTTTGACACTTTTCCCATTGATTAAGAGAAATAAAAAAAAGTGACAGAAAAAACTACATTGACATTTTTCGTTAACCAAATAAGAGGGAATTCAATTTGACGAGTTTCAGGACTTGATTGTACTTTTTGAAAATTTTAAGACTCAATTGCGTTTTAATGACAGGTTTTAGAACTTTTGGTATACTTACCTCTTTCTTCTTTTGTTGTTTTTCCTGTTTAATTTTTGCTCAGTTGGCACCAAATTAGCATCACTCATCATTTTCTGTCACTGAAATGGTGCCATGTCATTAGTTGATATGATAGTTTAATTATAGTGGTTGACTGAATGATTTGATTGTATGAATTTGAGAAAGTTAAGGGATTTCATTGTATAAAATAAAATTTATAGGACCAAATCGCTTATACGTTGAAACTTAAAGGATAAAATCCATACTTAACCCACAAGAAAAAGATAAAATACCGATCAATTAAGACAAGCAAATGAGGCGAAGTGAAATGGAGTTAATAATAAATTTATGAAAAATATATTTTAAACAAATGATCAATACGTGTAAAATTAATCATTAAGAATTTTATCTCTATCTCATATTTCAAGTAGAACCTCAATTAAATAGGACTATTAACAAAATTCTGAATTTTAAAGTAGTTAAATTTACATTTATATGAGTTCATCAATATTACATTTTGAATTACTTAAAGACTCATAAATCTGAAATTCAGAACTAATATCACAATTAATTTATAAAATCTTTTAATAATCCAATTCAAAACTGCAGTGAAAAGTCTTCTTCATATCATCACATGCTCAAATTGAGCACATATCCACACTGTTATATAATGAAGGAGAAACTCTTACTTTTAAGGGACCACAATCCTTTTTTAACCTAAAACCTCAATTATTAATAATATGAATATTCTATCAAGGGATAAATCAGCAAATTAATAATTTTATTTTATCTCTCATGTATTTTTACTTTTAGAAACTCTTTTTTCTATTTTTTTTCCTCTGTGAGGCTCTCTCTTTTGGTTCGTTTTTTTTTTTTTATTTGGTCAAATATTTGTATCATTTTATCTAAACTCGTTTAAGCGATGATATCGCTTAATACATTTGTGTCAAGTGTCAAATGAAAATTTTTCTTTTCTATTGTTACTTCATCTCTATTTTTATTTGGCACGTAGTTATTTTTTAGAAGATGTGAAGCGGTACCAAGTATTAAAGCTGCATCTTTTATTTTTTTCTTTGCTTTCTTGTTATTTTTGCTTCAGTTTATACTATTAATTTATGTTTTCACATATTTTAGTAGATATTATAAGTAACTATTCAATCATTGTCAGACAAACTGCTTTTTCTAAAAGTATAAGCTATTCAAAAGCGGGTCAACGATGTATTTATAGCACATGATTTAAGACTTCCCATAGCATGTAAGCCGGGCATTATACGTACAATACAGGGTGAAGACAGAACCACATTAACAAGATAATCGGCAAAATAGGATAAAAGACTGAATGATAGGAATAACAAATAAGAGAAAATTTAGAGGAAGCGCAAGCGGTCAAACAATTGACTTTTGTTCTGATATCTTGCTGGACAAATTGTTTTTTTTTTTTTTTTAAATTATCCAAAAAGTCTTATTGTACTTTTATCAATTTAATCATAAATCTTTTAATTTTGTTAATTGAGTCCAAAATCTTTTTGTATTTTGTCAATTGAGTTTATATAGCCAATGTTGGCTAGAAATCTTTGACGTGGACTCCAGTAATCCTACACAAACAATTTTTAATACTAATAATTATCTTTTTAATTTTTTTAAAAAATTTCTTTTCTTTTTCTTTTCTTCTTCTTTTTTGATTCGAAGGGCTGGCAAACGCCGTCAACCACTAACTGAGCGCTGGCAACCCCCGCTGGCACTTGGGTGAGGGCCATGAAGCCCTTGCTGGCCACGGCTAGGGGTCACGGTCCCTTGCTGAGGCCAATGAAGGCATCACAAGCCTTCATTGGCAATAGCGAAGGTGTCGTGAGCCTTTGTGGGCTATAGCGAGGGCATCGCAAACCTCGCCCGGCCCCACTATGGCCCACAAGGGCCGTGATCCTCGTCCGATGGCTAATGAGAGGTTGCTGGCCCTTGCCCAGTAGCCAGCGGGAACCAACAAGAAAAGAATAAAAGGAAATAAAAAATTTAATAAAAAGATAAAATATTTCAAAAAAATATTTAAAAATTATTCAAAGTTGTCTATATCAATGCCGACCGTGTCACGTAGGACAATCGGTGTTGACTGAACTACAATGTTAGTGATTCTTGGTTAAAATTAGCCAGATGGACTCAATTGACAAAGCGTGAAAATGCTTAAAACTCTATTAACAAAATTAAAAGGTTTAGAACTAAACTGGCAAAAATACAATATATTTAGGACTTTTTGGACAATTTTCCCGTTATTTTCTAAACATTTAAGCCGTTAGAAAATGGACCATATGAATTTAATGCATGTGACTTAACAATCTTAACATATGATAATTACAACAAAGGAGTAACACAGTTTAAATTTACATTGATAAAGTTAGACCTAAGTTTGTGCTACGTTAAATGGATTCTATAAATTTCAGGAAGGGTTACAATTAAAAAAAGGCATAAGATGTGCTTACAGACTTGCATAATTTGCAAATTTAGAGAAATAGACGTAAGTTTCCGCACGAAAAGTTCAAAGATCTATTAAGTACAAATAATCTTGTGTTTTGACTTGCATCCTATTTGAAGTTTGAAAAATCTATCAGGTGCAAACAATCATTCCGATTTTAACTTGCATCCTTTGACATTTCATGTTCATGATATTTTTTTAGAACATGATTGAGGAAAAAAGGTATGACAATAGTGATTGAGATATGAATGAAATGATTATAATGATTTTTAAAGTGAAGTGATGAGATGCAACATCATCATTCTACTTCTAGACCACGTCTTTGTTGAAATATATACAAGTTTTTGAGTTTGAAGGGTACATATTAAGATGACAATTCAAGAATTCATGTACATGCATGCATATATATATATGCATATCTTTTTCTCATGTTAATTATTTTAACCTTTCAATATAATTTTATTGTTAATAGCGTTCGCTGCAATGCTCAGCTATTTCCTAGTATATAATTAAAGCTTAGATTGAAAGATCATTTGCTCCTATGGTCGCCATGTGAGAACTTCAATTTGCAATATATAGAACGTTGGTGTTGGTTGCGTTGAACACTTTCAGGGGAACATGTTGATAAAAATGGGAACCAACAATATCTCAATGATTCAACATTTGCCGCCCCATATCATTTTTCAATTGAGTCATGTTCTCTAGTAATATTTTCTGAGGTTTTAATGTATACTGTCCTTCTTAAGTTCTTACACACATGCATATCAAAAGACTCGCTTGTCAGTATATGGTAAGAAATTTCAAAAACGGGTTAATTGTTTGACAAAATATATTTGGGAGGTAAAAGTTTTTCATTCCTGAATCTTGGATTTTCTTGGAAACAATGTGGCAGTAATGTTGATCACTGGTAGATCAGGATGACCAGCAACTTCGTATGGTAGACAATTTATGCAAACACAAAATCGTTATAAAAAATCAACAAATATGGGTACTTCTTCGCATCTTGCAGTCTAATCAGTGAGCAATTATCATGTTTCTCATAGGTGGCTGAAACGGAAGAGAAAAGGCAAGTTGCCAGTATCGAAAAAGATGTCGGAACTGATGATCAAGTAAACCGCATCATGAGCTTGATGAATATAAATGATATGGAGCAGCGGATCGTTGTCGCCATTTATGGAAAAGATGGAATTGGCAAGACGACTCTTGCAAAACTCATATACAACCGAGTCTCCTGTGATTTTGATGGTTGTAGCTTCCTTACAGATGTGAAAGAAAAAACTCAAGCATTAGGAGGGCTTCGGCTTTTGCGAACTAAGTTGATTTCTGATGTTCTAAAACGGGAACTTGAGGATGTTGCTCTTGTCAACAGGGGAAATGAGTTTTTCAGGGACTTATTTTGCGACACGAGAGTCTTGATTGTCCTTGATGATGTGGAAAATGCGTTTGATGTCCAGCAACTCGTCGGAAATTGCTTTAATTGCTTTGCATCTGGAAGTAGGATCCTGGTAACCACTAGAAACAGTGTCATCCTGGAAGACTCTCCTCAGATCCGGACTTATCACGTTAGTTGTTTGGATGAGGATCAGGCTCTTCAACTCTATAGGCAGCATGCATCTATACCAAATTCTTCCTCACATGGCAACTTTAAGCTTCTGTACAGCCTTCTCAAGGCTATGGCAAAACTTCCATGGTCTGTTCATGGTAGATGTGCTCAATCGTGGGTGTGTGCATCTGTACAAGCTTCTTCGGAACATGCTTTTAAGGCTATAGTAGGACTCCCATTGTCTATTGAAGTTATGAGTGCAGTCTTCAACGGGAAAACGGAAAGGCAATGTAGAGTCATACTAGAGCGGTGGCGGAAAATGATCAAGCGCTGGGATTTTCAGGGAATTGTGGAGGAAATTTATCGAACATTACATCCTAAGAAAAAACAGATATTTCTTGATATCGCCTGTTTCACCACCGGCATAGATTTTCGAATTGCTTGGTACCTATGGTACGACACCTCTTTTCTGCCTTCTCGTGAAATTTTGACTCCCCTGACCAAAATTGGGGAAAACAATCAGATATGGATGCATAGCCTGTTGAGGCGACTTGGCAGAGAAATCGTTCGTGCAGAGAGTCTTACAGATCCAGGAAAGCGAAGTAGATTATTTAATCATGAAATAGCTCTTGACACGATAAAGCGGAAAAAGGTGAACGTTTGGTGTGCTTTTTTTTTTTTCCTCTTTAATTTATTCATCGTGAAGTATAAGAAATAGTTTTGTTGTGTTCACCGCCAAAGGAAAGGAACTACTTTGCCAGATACTGTTAAAATCTGACCGTGTGTGCAATTGACGTTGCTCATAATTTTTCTTTAGGAGTTTATCCTGACTAGTTACGAATCAATAAAAGAGACCATCCTCACTAATTCTTTTTTCTCGTCCATCACAGGGAACTGAAAATGTTAGGGCACTCTGCCTTAACTTTCAGTGGCATACTTCGGTCAAACTCACACCAGAAGACTTTAGGAGCATGCCAAACCTACAGTATCTTCAATTGGATCATGCAGACATTGCCGGAGATTTCACTCACGTTTTTCCAAAATTAAGGTGGCTCCGTTGGTGAGGGTGCCCTCGACAACTGCAAGTAACTAATTTTCGCTTGGTATGCTTAACCGTTCTTGACTTGTCATCGAGCAAAGTTACGAAAGACTGGGAAGGCTGGGATCAAATAGAGGTAATTTACAATTCATTGCTATGGTGAAATCGCCCGGTTTAATGTAACTATTTATGAAGTGAACTCACGCAAATATTTGTCCTATTTTGCAGATGATGAACTTGAGAGTTCTAGATCTTACAGAATGTGCTGACCTATTAGTCACTCCTAAGTTCTCTGGCTGCAAAAATCTTGCCATATTGATTCTGGAGCGATGTTCACAGTTGGTCAGGATAGATCATTCGATCGGCGACTTGCAGCACTTAATTACCTTGAATTTGAAGTTCTGCACAGAGCTTAGCATGTTGCCGGTAGAAGTGGGTCACCTAATAGCTCTGAAAGAGCTTCTCATGGATGGGACCTCGGTACGAGAAATTCCCATCTCCATTGGTAAGTTAAAGCAGCTTAAAACTCTGAGTGCCTCAAATTGCTTCAGCTTGAGTCAGCTACCAAGAACAATATGTCACCTGATGCGTATCTCGCTTCTTTCACTGGATCGCACCAGAATCACAGCACTTCCCGATTCTGTTGGAGAACTGGTCAGACTTAAACACTTGTCATTAAGGGAGTGCTGTCAAATAAGAAAACTTCCAAACTCCATTGGCAACATAGGGAGATCCTTAGCCGAATTAGACGTGTCCGGGACAGGCGTTCTCGAGTTTCCGCATTCGCTAAAAAATCTGCAGAATTTGAAGGTGCTAAGAATGGATTCTTGTTTCTTCAGAGAGTTCCCCCCTGATATCGGAGAGCTAACCAGCCTTGAAGAAATACATGCCTGTTGGTGTCGGAATCTGGAGGGGGGCATTCCAAGCGAGATTGGAAAACTACATAATCTGAGAATCTTGAGGCTGCGGCATTCGACTATTTCCAGCATACCGGCAGAGATCCACCAACTTTCCAATCTTCGAACCCTTGATTTACTTCACTGCGACATGATCAAAGAGTTGCCAAGGCTCCCCTCTAGCATAACGGTTTTGTATGTAGACGATGAACTGAAGTCGTCGCATCTGCCATAGCTAGGAAAGCTATGCCACTGTGATGAAGACTAGGCTCTAGTGACCCTGGCAAATTGATGGCCTTTCCATTTACCTCATGTTTTCACTCCAGATTTGAACATGGATACCACGAACAAGATGTGTTTTTCTGAAGTTTGCAAAGTCGTTTCATCTGAAAACACGGTAACTTTATATGTGCGTTCATGTGTATGTACCCATGCCTATCGATATATTTCGTTAATGACCGAGGCGAAAATTCCTAATGCAGCATCACTTCGGACCCATCTTGCAGGCAATCAGGAGCTTTGGGGGTCTACTAACTTGGGCGGTACCCAGATCAGCATATAGACTTTTATGATAAGTCTCCGAAGATTGGTATTGCTAGCAAATACCTTGTCATCTCGTAATAGAAATAAGACATGTATATACATCTCTTTTTTTATTTTTTTGGTTGTGTCCTAGAGAGTCCCTTTTCAAAAGGGAAAATTATGCTAGTAATTCATAAAGTTTGGCCGAATATCCAATGTTTGTTTTAAACTTTTAATTTGTTTAATGTGATCCTTGATCTATTCCTAAGTATTCAATCTAGTTCTTGAACTTTCAATTTGTTTAATCTATTCTATTAACTTTCCATAACAAAGTCAAATCATCCCTTCGATACTATTCACAAATTTCATAATTACACTATTAACCAGATTTTAGAATATTTTCTCATTTCAATCCATTTATCAAATCAACAAAACTATTACTTTTTCACTTCATTCAATGAGAAGGAGAGAGATTTAAATATTACCTTCAACGGATTCGATCTGAAATTAGCGAATGTAATTGGGAGAAAGTCGAATGTGGACCTGATAAGAGCGTTGCCTGCGTTGCAATGGAGGTAGCAATGGGGACTGCTTGCGCAGTGCGCACACAAGTATAATGACTTCCCAAATTCCTTCCCGCGCAAGAAAGTGTGCGTTCTAGCATTGTTTTTTTTTTTTTTTTGGGATCGGAGGAACCACCTCATAGCAAGCGCTCGGCATAAACCTCCAGGGAGCACTGGCGTGAGGACCCACCTTCCACGATGCTCTGCTTAAGTCGTGCTAATGCGCAGCGGTGACTAGAAATGGTGTTTTACCCAAAACAGTGAAAAATCTTTCATCCAAGGTTGATCTTGATTTTTATTGTTGAAATGGGGTTCCATGGTGATTCTAGATAGGAGTTTTGATTGGTTTCACAAGGAAATATGAATAGTAATTCTACAAGTGAAGTACTGAAAAATAAATAGGACATTGCATTAATAATAAAAATACATTGAATGTGTGTTCTTGATGATCGGAGATCCTCTACAATGATAGCATAGTGCCACTTATATAGTCCACCAATTACAACCATTTAACCACGGTTACTACTACTAAGGCAATAACACATTTAATTCTGAGATTCTAGGCTCCCCATGCACGGGCCATTTCCATCCACAAGCGGTTACAACTCCAAAGGCTATCATAATACTCAACCGTCACTTGATATCTTTGTCTTCAATCTTCATCTCGATCCTTGTGTTCTCTTCTCTATCCAACACTCGGCCTAATTTCGATGGCCTCCTTGTCGTGCTCTTCAACCATCATACTTTGCCGATCTCCTCTTAATTATTTGTCGATGTCAATATTACTTTGTTGTCAAGTGCTATGTCACAGATGCCAATATCCATGCTACATAATTGTCAATTGTCCAATGGCTCGATCATTGATCAATTCTCGCTCAATTGACTAACCCCAATTGGACGTCGATTACAATGGGTTATTTCTTCTGACCTTCAGCAATCGAGTTAAAGTTCTAGTGTCTCTTCAAGAATAAATACTAGCTTTTAGATGCAACAGCAATACTCAGAGCGATTAACTTCTTTGAGCCTTGATTAAACCAATGAAGGACAAATGATGAAGTAGGTTGTCCTAGCCAACAGTCAAGACTAGACAAAGCAGATCATCCATGTAAAACTAATTTACAACCGTTTCTATACATTTTATTAGTAGTGTGAAAATAAAGAAAAAGGATTGGAGAGAAAAACCATGTGTCGTTGAGACTGCACACATGTATTTATACTATATTGAAGTATTACAGAATAGGAAAAGCCACAATTAAAGGATATTATACAATCAACATGCACATTTATATTCCTAACACTCCCCTCAAATTGGAGCGTAAATATCATAAATGGCAAGCTCGTTATATATACACCTGATTCAGGGACCACTTATTAGAGCTTTAGTGAATATGTCAGCTACCGATCATTAGTTCTAACAAATGTAGACTTGATCTCCCGGGACTATGGCTTTTCTAGATCAAAATGACCGTCAACCTATATATATATGTTTCATCCTCTCATGAAAAACAGGGTACGAAGCAACATGTGTCGCTGCTTGACCATCACAAAACAACGACATCAGTGACTCACGAGGACAGATCAAATTCAAAGCTGGCCTCCATGTTCTCTGTCTCTGTCTCTGTCTCTGTCTCGGTTTTGACAGTTTGTGCAAGCTACTTTTAGCTGGATCCACTTGCCCTCAGCAGCAACAAACCATGCAGCAAACTTGGGGAGGAACGTTAGAATCCATCAAAACTTGGGGTCGGCGTATACAACCACTTGGATCGAGAAACGCAAGACCGGCCGATTCTGGGCAGTTTTAGAATGCACTTTTGGTTCCTCATTTTAGGGTGGGAATCGAATTGCCTGGAGCAATTTATATATTTTTATTTTCTAAATAATTAAAATGTAAATCTAAATCATAATCTCCTCTTGTGCCCCAGCTTATTTCATCATTTGAAATGAGTCTTTGTTTCTTTTATATTGTTACACCAATTCATATAACTTGATTCTTTTGTCTCTTGTTCCTTTCTTTACTTTAGTTTCTTTTTTAATTCACCAATTTTACTTTCCTTGTTGACTCGCTTTGAGTATGTCATTAATGGAAAAGAATCCATTAAATCTTCATCCTTTATTTGAGCTCGTCCTTACAATCATGGTCTCATCATCTCTTTGTCTTCCTTGCAAATCTTGGATGAAATCTCAGTTTCGAATTGCGACATGGATTAACAATTCAATTAATTCAAAATTTCCGGTTAAGATATATGAATCCACTAGTTATGTTGGACTAGCTAGGAATTGAACAAGACCGATCCCAAGGCCAGGTGGTCCGGTTCCCAATTCCTAGGTTGGACCAGACTTTATCGGGAAACGAACCCCCCTAATCAAAACTATACCTTTCAAAATGGATTATAGGCCGATTTCTTAACCTACATTTGATGGGTCGAGTTGTTATACAAATTAATTATATTAGATAAACAAGTTTAAAATGGTAAAACTTAAGATATGGGTATTGAATGAGTTGATAACTTACTTAAACCCAACCCACCTATATAATTCTCTCTTCACTCTCTCTCCCCTTACTCAATCTTGTTCTCGCTCACTTTGCACTCTTACTTTGGTTTAGTTATGATTTTTCTTATTAGTTTAGATATATAAGTGTTTTAGCAATATGAGATAGGTATTGTCGCGACCCAATTTTTCGGGTTTGCACCTAAAACTAGGTTGATGGACTACTAAGCCTTTAAGCTTAGCTCGGGCTCTCCCAAGCCCATACCAAATCGCGACTTAAGGATTTAACATGCAAAAGATCATTATCTAGGAGTCGCCACTAATCAGTTTAGGGTAGGTCGATTAGACACCTAAGTAAAACAACGGGAGATTTACTTTACTCCTACGAACCAGAGATTATGGGTACGGGGACTTGGTTACACTAGATTTCTCTAATGCCCTTTCGGTACCATTCTTTAGAAAAAATGTTTGGCAAGCAGCTTGAATTGATTTTAAATTTATTTCTCTAACATGTGAGGTGATCATGCGGGTGCGCAATCCATCAATTTAACACCCAAGAAAGCAATGAATAAATTACAAACTTACCTCAAAGCAACGAAATCATCTGCTTTGTTAGATCAAAACTCACATCAGCAATCCTAGATATGATTTCTAATTAACAAGCAATTACTCAATCTTTTTTGTTTTCATTTATTCAATGAGAATCATGCGATGCAATGTTATTAATCTAACATGAGTTGATATGACATGGTAACATGACCTAAACTATATGACATGAGTAAAGGTAATTTCTAAAGAAATGCAATAATTAAATATGCAATCTAAATTAATCAAATGACCTAACTTTAATGACAGAAAATTTCTAATTAAATGAACTTAATAATAATCACTAAATGACGTGCATTTCATGAACCTAATTCTACATGACGTGCACATGAATTTTCTATTCTAGAAAAATGCAACATGTTCTAGAAATTGAAACTAAGTTATCCTAAAACAAATTTTATGAAATTCGAAATTAAGGAAAATGCAAAATATAATTATCTAGATTAAGATTCTATCTAGTTTATATTAAGGATCGGGTCAGACTAAATCCTAATTTAAACTAAGATCTTATCTTAACCTAGCAAGTTCTATCCTAAGATGCAAAAATCAATCTAGACTTAAAATAAAACACGTAATTTATTCTAAAATGCCATGACGTGCAAGTAATGTCTTAATTCCTATTTTTTATGAAATTCGAAATTAAAATTAAATGTGCAAATTCAGATAATAAAAAAAAAACTAACTTCCTAAATGAGTGCACTTTTTCTTTTTTCTTTTTCATGATTCAAAATAAAAACCCCTATTCTAATCATGCAAGATAAATATAAAAAAACAAACCTAATCTTTTTTTCTTTTACAAAAATAAAACTGACTCAAATACCACGACGTCAAATTAAACAAGATAAGATTGATATCCGAAAATTGGCGAACCATATCTCGCGCATGAGATCGAGTTGTCCAATTTTAAGATTAAATCGCGAATCGAATCTCAAGCATGAGATCGGATTGTCGATTTTTATAAGGAATTGCGAGTCGGATTTCAGGCGCGAAAATCGGACTATCAATTCCTAATTTGAGGGGCACTTTCATGTCGGAATACCAATCATCTATTCATGAGTAACTCTAAAAAAACAGAATAAATAAATGAGAATAATAAAAAAAAGTAAATAAAAAAGAAAGAAAAAGCTACCTAATTGATTTTCTTTTTTCTTTTTTTCTTTTTCTTTTGCTTTTTTTACCACCCACGCATGGCTTGTGCTCGTGGGTCTCCAAAGTGGCAGAGGATCACCAAGGACGGCGGGTCACCGGAGGTTGAGGGTGAGGCCGACAGGGCAGAAACTGACAGAGCAGGAGCAGAACTCGCGGATCAGCGGGGGGCGCGCGCACGAGGGTTGAATCGGCGATGGCGGCTCGTGGAGGAGCGGAACCTCAGGTCGGGATGGCGCGGTTGAGGCTCAGGGTCAAGCAGCGCGGAGGCGGAGTCGCGGGTCCGCGCGGCTGAAAGGGGCTTCGGGTCTTCGGGTCTCTGCGTCGAGTTGCGAGGGCGATCTGCGAGGGGGTCTGGCGTCGCTGAGTCCTGCGGGTCGGCGCGGCAGCAGCAGGTGGAGGTGTCGCGGGCTAAGGCGGTGTGGGCGCGAGGACTCCGGCGTGGGTGAGCAGCGGGGAGGCGCGATCACGGCTGGAAGGCTCGCGAAGGAGGAGCCCCGTGGAGAAGAAGCACAGTAATTTTTTACTGTCTTCTCTCTCTTCTGCTGCCTTTTACTTTTTCTTTGTACTTTACCTTTTCTCTTCTCCACGCACAGACCTTGCTCGCACGTCTTCTCTCCCCTGTTGCTTCCTTGTGCTTTTTCCTTTTTATTTTTTTTCAAAGGACACCTTCTGCAGAAGCCCTCCAAAAGAAAAACTTCTACCTCTCTTTCCCTTTTGTGAACTTTTTCTTTTACCAAGTGAAAGAAAAACCCCCTCCAAACCGAAAACCCCCAATGAAAGAGTTTTTTTTTCAATGGCCGTGTATTCAATATGTCTGGCCCCCTAAAACTAAACCCTACGTACACCTTTTATAGCCAAAAAAATGTGATCCTAACAAAATATTTCGAAAATTCCTTATATCCTCCGAATCACAAAAATCTTTATCTCCTTAATATTTTCAAAAATGTTATCACCTAAAGACTAAAGATAAGACTTCAACCCGATTCTCTTAAATTTGAAAAACCACCGCAATATCAAATCTCGATTTAGGTAATTTTTGTCATTAAAAGAAAACTGGCTCGGGCCAATTTTGCTTTTTCGTGGGCTTAGTCCATTTAATTTGAAACTCAAAACCATTAATTCAACCCATCCGCCGTCCTAAAAATAAAAAAATGCAAAACATGTAAATTAAAAATAAACGCACCTAAAATTAATGCTATGCAAATGAATTATAAAAAATAAGATTAACCCCTAATGACTAAATGAGCCGCCAAAATTTAGGTGTCAACATGTATAAGTTACTACAAAATAGGTCAAAGTGGGTTAACACATGTCAATTTGAGTTGGATCATTTTCAATCCGATCATCCCATTTGATGAGTCTAACTAGAACTTTAGATATTTCTATGCCATGAATTTAGGTCAGGTCCCCTTGGAGTATATCAATTTCCAGTCAAAAATAATTCTCAAATCTAATTGAATGGTTACTTATGTACCTTTATTTTTATAAATACCTTTTCACTATACGTCGAGGCAAACCTTGCATTTAAGAGGCCAGATTGCCCCTCCCTGCAAAATCATCTTAGCTTCTTACTTCGGGTTCAAGTGGTTTGGCTTTTAGTTAGTAATTGAACAGATTGAGTGGGCATAAGAATTTATGACTGATAACTTTTTGAAAAATGATCGTTTCGTAAATAGGAACGGTTGTGAAGATGCAAGCTTGTTCCCGAGAACTATAGTTGAGTTTCTCATTGGTATTTTCACAAAAATTCTGTTTATTTCGCGAAATATGAATGGTTTTGAAAAATGTTTCCTAAAAATTATCGCATGTATCGCATATATAAATTATTAACTTTGTAAAATATTTTCAGCACCAATGAAAATTTGGCCACATAAATTATCGTCGATGATGAAAATTATTCTTGCTAACTAATTATTTCAACAAATACAAGTGATTGTTGTTAGGAAAATATTTTCTAAATTATTAGCCATTGGTTAAAAAGTGAAGATGCTTTTGGTATTTTTTGTTCCACCCCCACTAAACCAAATATGACAACTAGTGGGGCTCCCCCCAGTGATTATATTAAAAAAAAAAGGAAAAAAAGTCACCAAAAATCCAAATTTTGCCCAAAATGTCAAATTTACCCCAAACTTTTTTTATTTTGTGACATGAAAAACTCCACATTTTGCTAATCATGACACATTTACCCCACTAAGGGCATTTTCATTTTCTTTTTTTCTATTTTTCTTCTTCTCTCTTCTCTCTGCCATGGCCGATGGAGGGAAGCCGGACTCAGGCGAGGGCGGCCCTTGCCAGCATTGGGTGAGGGCCACCCTTGCCCAGGTGTTGCCCTCGCCAGCCCAAGCGAGGATAGTTGTCGCCAGATCCAATGAGGGCGGCTAGCAAGGGTGACCCTCGCCACACTTAGGCAAAGGCGACCCTCGCTGGCGTCAAGCGAGGGTTGTCCTCACCAAGTCCGGCCCAGGCAAAGGCTGCCCTTGTTGGATCTGGCGAGGGCTGTCCTTGCCTGGGCTGGCGAGGGCTGTCCTTGCTTGGGCTGGCAAGGGCAACACCCAGGTGAGGGTGACCCTCGTCAGACCCAATCGAGGGCCACCCTCGCCTGAGTCCGGCTTCTCTCCATCATGGCCGGCGGTGGGAAGAGAGAAGAAGAAGAAAAAAAGAAAAAAATTTTAAAAAGTAAAAGACAAAAATAACCTATAATTTAGGGTAAATGTGTCATACGGATATAAGTTTAGGGTTTCGAAATTTTTTTAGGGTAAATGCGTCACAGTTAGCAAAGTTTGGGGTTTTTCATGTCACAAAAAAAAAGTTTGGAGTAAATTTGTCACTTTGGACAAAATTTGGGATTTTTGATGGCTTTTTCTCAAAAAGAAAAAAAAGAAAAGAAGAAAACATTCCTCAAAATAATGTGTCATTACTGGTTGTGGACATTGTTCTGGTTTCAATAGAGTTGGTGGAGGGCTATCGGTGTCCAGGGGTCTATGGTCGATGCTCTTTTCAGTAATAACTTATCATAGTCCGTAAGATTTTATTTTAAATTCATTTATTTTCACGATTTAACCCAAGTTTCAACATCCTTGACAATCTAACGTCGCTCCTCGCCATTAGAGCAAATATTTTGTTAACGGGTGTCTCATAGATAATAGTTAACTAATTGATAAAGGAAATTTCATTATTTTCAATACACTGATTTTCTCATATTATGCATAATCAGTACTTTGAGAATTGAACTATCTAATAAAATGCTTTAGACACTCATTAATAGTAAAAATAGAGAAATGTTCCTAGTTAAATGATCTATCATAATTAGGGTCTGAGATAATGTGGCGATGACAAAGGTTAGCCTTGGTCGGTAGAGCATCATGGCTAAGGGACCACATAAATAGTCTTGTTTTTGGTGGGATCTGCAGCTTCCATATGTGTTTCCATAGTATCTCACGGGCTTGAGTCGAGTTAGCTGCTGCATTTGGAGTAACGTCATAGAGGGCTGTTTGTCTGACTGATTGGTATCCACTTTTGACGGTGTATTTACTGTCAGTAGATGTAGTCCATATAATTTGATCTGAGATGTAAGTAGGTCTTACCTGTATTGTAAGAATTTCAGCTACAGTGGAGTCATAAAAAAATCTTCGCAATAGAGGAACATTCCATGTGTTGTGGCTAGAATCAATATAATTTAGCCACTAGTGGGGGTTCATCATGTTGAGCTGGACCACCTAAAATTCCTCTTGGTAACCAATGATCAGTCCGTGGTCTGATTGTTCGACCATCCCCTACCGCCCATCGTAGGTTCGATAGAATGAAATCTCGTCCTGCTAACAAGCTTTGCCAACCCCAGGATGGTCGACTGCCTTTCTCAGCTTGTGCAAAGTCACATGATAAAAAATAAAGACCTTTGAATAGCATACACCACAGGGAGGAAGGTCCCTGAATTAAGCGCCATGCCTGCTTTCCAAGCAAGGCTCTATTAAAGTCCATAAGGTCTCTAAATCCAAGTCCACCTTTGTTTTTACGCTTTTTAAGCTCCTCCCAATTCATCCAGTGAATGCCAGGTTTACTGCTATTATTCTGCCACCAGAAACGTGTGATCTTCTTCTCAATAGATTTGCAAATAGAAGTAGGGATTTTAAAGATAGCCATAGCATACTGAGGGATTGCTTGGACAACAGCCTTGATAAGAATTTCCTTGCCGCCCTTGGAGATTAGCTTTTCTTTCCAACCATCTAACTTAGAATCAACTTTGCCCAATATCCAGGCAAACATTTCTCTTTTTGATCTCCCCCAATCTGAGGGAATTCCTAAGTATTTGCCTGTTCTAAGCATCAGAGGCACTCTGAATTCATTGGCCAAGTTTTCCTGTAGGTCTCTGGGGCAATTCATGCTAAAAAATATTCCAGATTTGTTTCTATTCACTTCCTGTCCAGTGGCCACACAATATTGGTTGATAATATTGGATAGATTTTGATATTCCAGTAGCTTGCCATCTAAGAAGAATATAGCATCGTCCGCAAAAAAAATAAGTGAGAAAGTGTAGGGAAAAACTTGTTTAACTTGATGCCTCTAAGATGCTCCATATCAAGTGCTTGATGTATAAGATTGGACAGGACATTCGCCATCAAAATAAATAAATAAGGAGAAAGAGGGTCACCTTGTCTGAGGCCGCGTGTCGGATGGAAGTATCTTAAAAGTTCCCCATTAAATTTGATGCTGAAAGAGATTGTTGTGACGCATTCCATCACCCATCTTACCCAAATGGGATGAAATCCAATCTTGAGGAGATAATCTTTAAGAAAATCCCATTCCACTCGATCGTATGCTTTCTTCATATCCATTTTCAGAATTGCCTTAAAATCTCTTCTTCGCTTTCGGGTTCGTAGCTGGTGAAGCACTTCCTGGACGATAAGAATATTATCCTAGATTTGACGACCATTGACGAAAGCACTTTGCTCAGTTGAAATTAGGGTCGCAAGTCAGGGTTTGAGCCTATTAGCAAGTATCTTTGATATAATTTTATAGGCAAAGTTACACAAGCTTATAGGGCGATAGTGGTCTAACCGTTCTAGATGTGGAACCTTAGGAATGAGAGTGATGATTGTCTTATTAAGCTCTGTTGGCATAACTCCCCTCTCGAAGAAATCCTGTACGGCAAGAAAAAGGTCGTTCTTTAGAATATCCCAGTGCGATTGGTAAAAGAGACCATTCAAGCCATCCGGTCCTGGGGCTTTAATGTTTGGATGCCTTATATTGGGACTTTTTGTTTAAGCACTCTTGAATTTCAATGAATATCAAGGAATATTTTGACAAAAAAGAAGAAATCATAAGACGAGAAGGAACATGCATGAACTAAAATCAAATACCTCGGAGTCAATTCAACTCCCAAGATTGCCAGATTTTTCCATCACATGTGATGCACCCAAATTTCATCAATGATCTTCAGAAAGTCTTTTGATAATGTTATGTTCGAAATATATTTGTAACACCATTGGTAAATTCTAAATAAAGATGGTACAATCGTGTAATCTACTACATACTGATTAGGTACATTGATGAAATTTATCAATAATGTTAGCAAATTACGACTTTCAATGTTTCAGTAACCTACTAAGTACTAACTATGATGTGCGTTTATATATATAATTTATCATGTAAAACAACATCACAACAATGGGATAGTTGCCTAAAAAGTCCTAAACTTATTGCAATTATATCAATTCATTATAATTTAGTCTATCTAGCTTGTTAAAATATTTAAGTAATAAATTACACATTCATCTAATAATTTAAGCTTTTAGAATAGTTGGGGTGATCCCATGTAATCTCACACATTATTGGAGCAGAAGGTCTCAAGTTCGATTCTTTCTAACCCCTATTCCCCCTCTCCCCCAAATTACATATTTCCACGCTTAGTACTAGGCCCAAAACAAAAAAGAAAACTAGCGTACATCAATGCCAAAAAAAAAAGCCAATTGCAATATGTTTAAGATATTTTTAGTAATTTTTCCTCACAATAATGGGAAAATCTCAAATAAAGACCTGAAGTGGAGCCATTTTCTTAAAAAAGGACCCAAAATGGACACTGTCTCAAATAAGGATCCGGAGTGGCTAACTTACTCTCAATTAAGGACCTGAACTTTTAATTTTATTCACAACCAGGGGTACTTTTGTCCAAGAACATTGTTGTTTATTTTTTTTATCTCTCTTTCTTCTTTTTTCTTTCTTCATCTTTCTCAATATTTACATCACCTCCATTATCAGCCCCTCAATGGCTATTTGTGTCATCTCGTTGTATGACCAAAATTGGGTTTTCTTTAACACGAGCCATTACAACGTAGTCTAACTTGTTCAAAATTTTAAATTTCGCTCCTCAAAATAGTTTGTAGACAATTCCACGAAGCCAAAATGAGCTTTAAAAAATAAATTCTTTTTATTCCAACATTCATTGCGAATTCTGATCTCAAAGCCATAATATAAATATGTTTTTGCTGAGACTCAACTTCTTGTCCAACTCTCAAGCTATGCAACTAATCCCTTTGGCGACGTATTTCTCTCACCTCGAGAGTGCATCAAACTCCACTTATTCCGAGCCTTCCGCTAACCCAGCAACTGCAATTTTTTTTGTTGTTTTCGGTCCTGCTTGCCAACAATAGAGTAGCAATATCCAAGCATCGCTAGATCATCTTGTTTGACTAACTTATGCCTCTATTCAATTAACACTTGGTGATCAACAATTTCACGCCAAAGAACAATTTTGTTGTAGCTGGTGACTATTTCAACCTCGGCAAGAGTTTGCCTCATCAATTTCAAATTTGGGTTTGCCTCTCTTGCGTAAATTCAATCTTTCAAAGATCTCCCTTCCCCTTTGCAATGCCAATGGCTCCTTTCAATAATCCCTAGTCTGGAGACACCCACTCACACTCTTGCCATTCTCATCAACACAGCTCTTCTCCTCAATCGATATCCCATCTCGAGATTGATCATTAGTCGTATTTGACATCATTAATTGTAAAAATTGTTGTACTTCATTGCCCCATTGCCACCATTGACAAGTCTTATTCGAGCTCTCGACCTCATCGACCACTGCCCCTAATAGATAATCTAGCATCGTTGTCGTCAAATTGAGGTCAATCCGAGCTTTAGGTTGAGCACAAGCGAACCAAGATTTGATGCATCTTGAGGAACTGAGGATTTTAGCATCCGAGAAGGTGACTAGTAGCAAATAACTCCAATCCGACTTCTTGTCACTAGGAGGGGTGAGCGTGGTTCCCGGTTCTAAGGGGACTGGTTCCGGTTCCGGTTTCATTTTTTTGGGAACCGGAACCGGCCCTGGGAACCGGAACCGGAACCGGTCCAGTTAGGGCTGAAAAAGCCCCAAATTAAAATTACTCACTCTTAGTCTCTCACGAGTCAGGACACTCACTTTCTCTCTTCGCCCTCTGCTCGACGCCACCAAGTAGCATCCCCGCCGCGCATCGCCTACAACTCGCACCAACGTCACTCCTGCTCCGCTCGCTGCTGCCTTCACCGTGCCTCGCTTGCAGCTTGCGACGCCACTGCTCTGCCTTTCGCCGTGCCTCGAAGTCACGCCCGAAGCCCATGACGCCGCTGCTCTGCCTTCGTCGTGCCCCGAAGCCCCACGACCCACAGCGCCCTCGCTCAGCTCCGAGCTTTCCCCGAGCGACGCTGCTGCAGCTCGCCGCTAGCCCTCGACGCCACCGTCGCTCGCCCTCGACCACCACCGCTCGCCCTCGCCATCGCTGACCTCTTCTTGTGAGTGTTCTCTCTCTGTCTTTCCTTCCGATTCAGCTAGTCGATTAGTCTTTCCCCCCGTTGGCTAAGGCAGCGCTCGTGCTCATGCATTTAAAGTTCACGAGATGTAGTTTCTGTTCGGGTTCGTTCAAAGCATCTGCATGTTGAAGAGGACCAAGACAGACTGAGGTGAATGCAGATATTGCTGGTGATAGTTAAAAGGCTAGATAGAAACTGAGTAACTAAAACATTTTCATGGCATAAAAATATTGCTTTTATGGAAATGTGATGTGGTGGACTAGTTAAATCATGTGGCCAGCATTGGTATTATCACACATTTGTGAAGAATCTTCCTTTATTAATTTTCTGTTTTGGTTGTAGGTGATGAGAATTGCTGACAAGGGAGCTGATATTGTTCGGATAACAGTTCAAGGAAAGAGAGAAGCAGATGCATGCTTTGAGATAAAGAACTCTCTTGTGCAGAAAAAGTAGGTCTTTATCTACTGCTATTGAAAGTTATGGAACGATTCATGTAGAGTGATATATATCTGTTAATTTTGGCAATTACAATATCCCGCTGGTAGCAGATATTCATTTCGCACCTTCAGTTGCACTGCGGGTGGCTGAATGCTTTGACAAGATTTGTGTTAATCCAGGAAATTTTGGTATGTAGAAGTCTTTCTTGGTTGTTAATTTTGTATGATGTACACTTCCTCAACAAGGTTGTATATTGTAGCTAATAGAAGGGCTCAGTTCGAGCAGATTAAATACACAGAGGAGGAGTACCAGAAAGAACTTGAGCATATTGAACAGGTTATATTACTGATCCATCAATCGCTCAACCTCTTGTGGTATGTTTGACTTGAACCCCTTCCTTGTAGCTGTAGAAGTGGGTGCATGACTTGCATATATTCTATCTATAGTGATGAGATTGTACAGAAAAATAAATTTACAAGATAGAGGGTAAATGCCATAACAATTTATCTTTAGGCATGAATTGTATGATTTTAGATTCCCAGCCTGCACCACAAGAAAGAAGTGTCAATGTGGTGGCAGTCTTTTTTTTTTCTGTCAGTATGTTGTAAGTTTTGGTGAAGTGGTCTTCATCAAGAATTTGTTAGTGTAGGCCCCAGAAAATTTCTACCGTTCTCTTGCTACAAAGCTTGTTCTGGGAATGCCATTTAAGGTCTATCCCTTTCTCAGATTTATCCAGTCATTTGCTCTTTTGCTAAAAGAAGTATATAATGGTATATGGATTTTGATCACAAATTCAGTGCCTTTCTCTCTTAATTTTAGGATCTGGCAACAGTAGACTCAATTTTACTTAGAGAGCTTCCACCAATTGATGATGCTAATGCTGTAAGAACCATATTTCTCTTACTTATTTTTCTATCACATACATTTATCCCACCGCACATTCCCTGGATGCACTCACATACCTGCAAAATATCACCTGTTATCCCATTAATTATAAAGTGTGAATGAAATCACATTGGCAAGTAAGTTCACATATTGCTCCTTCAGAGGCTAAAATCTCTGTTTTCTGAATTTTTTTTTATGCCAGGATGATCTAAAGCTTGTTGATAATGGCGCAAAGACAAGTACAACGGAGAGGAGTGCTGACTTTGGCGAAAATCTTTGGGAACTTGAAGACGCTTTATCAGAAGCTGCATCAAAGCATGAGCTATGAGTCTTTTGCTGATTTAAACAAGTTTTCCCAGGTATGCCACCTGCATAAAGTCAGTAGGATAGCAGGGAATGCACAATTTTTCCCACAACATCATTTGATAGAAACGTGCAGGTAATGAAATGAACTATGTGTTCACTATAAGTAGATGAAGCTAAGTCCGACTCTTATGCCTACAATGCAATTATGGTCACTGTCAGAGCACATTTCATCCATCATGTGCTCGACTACTAGATTGTTCATGAGTGTAAAAATAGTTTGTTTATTATTGCTTCTAAAATGCTGTTTGTTGTTTGTGTTATATTCTCTTTGATGAATGACAAGTTTGTTTATTATTGTTGCATTCATTTCCATTTTTTTTTAACTAAAATTGAAAAAAAAAAAAAAAAAAAAACCTGTTGGAACCTGTTGGAACCTGGAACTGACCCCGGAACCTGTGACAGGGTAGGTTCCAGGTTCTTGGTTCTGACGGGTAGGTTCTAGGTTTCAAAAAATTGAGGAACCTGTACCCGAGGGTAGGTTCCAGGTTCCAAGCGGAACCTGTAAGGAACCGGGAACCGCTCACCCCTAACTAGGACCAACTACGTGATGACATGAAGTTCACGAGGTTGCTGGTAGGGGCCTTGATTATGGTGTTGAAGAAGGAGGCAATGTAGAGCGAAGGAGGAGGTGTGAGGAAGATGAAGAAAGAAAAAAAAATAAAAGAAAAAATGTTCTTGGACAAAACTACCCCAAGCTGTAAATAAGATTGATAGTTTGGGTCCTTATTTGAGACAAAATTAGCCACTTTGGGTCCTTATTTGATACAATGTCCACTTTGGGTCATTTTTTGAGAAAATGAACCCACTTCAGGTCCTTATTTGAAATTTTCCCCACAATAATTGCTAGTAATTTGCTATTAAATTGTCGATAGTAACATTTTTATTTCATTGGTAACATACAAATAGTTGCTCAGTGTAAAATCTAAAAGTAAGTGGTAATTTATTATTAGGATTATCGATGGCAAAATTGTTATTTCATTGGTTAACTAGATTGACAAGTTGCTGATCACCTTTTACGACCCTTTTATTTACCATCGATTCCAAATTTACTGCGTACGTTATACACCTACCATCCGTGGAACTAACTGCTTCAATTTTAGAAATCTGCCAAATCAATGTATGGACTCAATGCCAAACTGCTTGAAACATCCTGCAACTGTGTTAGTCCATCCAAGTATATCCCTATGACATGCTTCCTACAATCGTCCTAAAAACCTTCGGAAATTGTAATCGGATGGTCTCTGCTTTGCAGCAAGAGACAGGAGAGTGACAAATGACAATGGACTAACCAAGAGGGCTGGTTACAGGTTGAGAGATGCAGAATATAACGTACAGCAGTATCATTCAAAATGGAGAAAGCAAAATCTATACTTCATACAAGTCCTGGATGAGCAGAATGACGGGCCTTCCTTCCATCAACTGAAGAGACCTTGTTACACAGCATCAAGAAGAAGAAAAATCTAACAGAAGTTTGGAATAAGAACTCGCAGAAATCACAAGGGACGGCACAAGGTGCGGTGCGCTTGCTTTTCAAGGTTGACAAAATGGCACTTTGCCCTTCGTTTTCTGTTTAACCATCGCATCCACGTAATGCGATGCTGTTGATCCCTCTCAGCTTTTCTTCACCAGTGCCCTTGATCTTCCACTCGCATGTCGTCCTGAAGAAGTTCAAAACCGAACTCCCTTCCCAATCCAATCCCAGAGTAATCTGAAGAAATGTGGATTCTGAATCATCATTTCATTATTTAATAGGAACATGAGCTACCGCTTATCTGATGTTTCAGCAGGCAGATATGTTGAAGTAACACTATCTCCTTGGTCGAGTTACCATCTATCAAAGTTCTGACTAATTGATATGACACTAATAGCAAGTAATGGCTCTTTCAATCATGCTTAATTGGTTTGACATTTAACTAGTAGCATGATGGCATATGAAGAATTTCATATTTGCACGAAAATTACTTTTGTATTTACGCATCACAGGCACGTTTTTGCCTTTAGTTTAATGGAAATCTTCATTGGAGCATGATAGATATCACGCAATGGGGCGTAAGCATAAAAATATACAAACAGAGACGTACTCAAATGTCAACCTAGCACTACAACATGTTGTGTTACTTCTACAGACTAAACTGTCCTTCAATAACTTATCTGTTTTTTGTTTTTCCTCTTACAGGTTCAATTTTACACACAGTTGACGTGTCTGATTCTATTATGAAAATTTAATTTCTCCAAAGAATCCTCAATAACAAACAATTCTGGAAACCTGGTACTTTTGATGGAAACCTCAAAAGGACAAACTTAGATAATTTGGATATGCTTGCTTACTCATAAGAGCAGTGCTATATTACATCTAAAAGATAAGATTTGATTTTCAAACTGTGTTAGAACACAGGTGTAGAATGAAATAAGAAATTCTACTTCGGGCAGTTGATTTCCTCAAGAATACTCCTTGTCCAATCCAGCATTACATGTCTGTAGCACAGTCCTGAAATTTGGAGCATCAGCTTTATCCTAGAATTTTGGAGCCACAAACAAATGAAAGTACCAGTATGTAGATTCTTATGCCACAAAACTATGTTTTTAGCAAATAATTTTTTGCTCTTAAAAGAAGAAGAACTGCTAGAGTTGGTTTATGCTGATGGTTTATAAATCAATGAGGAATCATACGGTGCATTAAACTGGGGACTTCAATGCCAACCGCATTTTCAGGTCCATGTGATAATTATTCCTTCAATCTCATCTTCGCACTACAAGCAGCACAGATTAAGTAGAGTGTTACAATGGGAAAGAGAAATGTCGCTGCAAGAAAATAGGAAAAAAGAAAGGAAGAAAAACAACAAAATTGAAATATTCACCTCGGAGAAACTATCGGATATAATAAGGCCTGCCAATTTTAGATGCAGAGAAAAAGTGCAGTACTTACCTTGGAGAAAGAAATTAACTTCAACCTCCTTCAATTGGAAATTGAGAGCATCTGTCACAGCTTTCTGTTAAGATCAGAACATGTATCGAGCACCACATTGATAATGGTACGAACAATCACAGCGCCTCAAGCAGAAACTTTATAGTGTCTCTCACAGGGCTAATCCTGATTGTGGCAAATGTCATTACTTTCCAGACTTGTGCAATTTGATAGGTCCGGCATCCTGTTAAGAGAACGACAATCAGATACAGAAAACCTTCTCAATAGCGATGCTTGTTCAAGACCACCAAGGTTGTCAATATCGCATCCGGATATCTTTAACACTTGCAGGAGCCTTAGTTTCCCAAGACCAAGAATTTCCGATGCATTGCAGTCACAGAGCTCCAATTCGGACAGAGTTTCCAGATCAGAGAAATCCACTGTCTGGCTCTTGCAATCCTTGAGAAGCAGTTTTGACAAGCTTGAGGGAAGTTGTGGGAGGTTTAGCAGGTTTATGCAGGACAAATCAAGTGTTTTAAGTCGAGTAAGAGCATTAAAATCTTTTGGTAGACTAGTAACATTTGGAAGGCACAGCTTTAGGGTCTCTAAGTTGGATAACCTTGATATCCAGCCAAAGCTTTCTGTTTGGGACAGCTCAAAGGATGGTATGTCCCCCTCATCAGGAATATGAACTAATTCCAGAACTTTCAAATCTCTCAAATATGAAAATTTCTGAACTACCCTCATGTTTTTGGTTCCCAGCGCAAACTCACTAAACTAGATGGTAATTTTGGTAGAGTCTGAAGTTCGTCACAGCCAAGCAAGTGGAGGGTCTGGAGATGAGAAAGATCACAAATGTTCTCAGGTAGGCTACAGATCAGGGTAGATGATAATTCCAAGATTTTCAAAGATGATAACCCTGAAATGTCACACAGAATTTTCCCATCCATACTCCGGCAGTCAGAAAACGTTATGACTTGCAACTTCCCTAGATTTGCAATATCTTTAGGGAATGTACTTAAGGGAGTTTTATTCATTCTCAGCACCTCCAATCTATCCAAATATTTTATGGATTCTGGCAATACTGTAATCATGGTGTTCGACAGATCCATTTTCTGTAGTGACTTAAGCATCCCAATGGAGTCCGGAAGTGCAGTTATCCTCCGACAGTCTCTTAAAGACAGCTCTGCCAGTCCCTCCAACAATGTAACATCTTTTGGGAGTCCTGGGATAATGGACTCATCCAATGCAAGATATGACAGAGACCTCAAACAACCAATAAACTCGGATATTTTAGTCAAACTTTCGCAGCTGGAAGCACTGAGAGTTTTGAGTTTCTGCATAGAACCTCTTGAGAAACGAAGGTGATGTATGTCAGTTTTATCAATGAAAAGCTCTTTCAAATTATCCAAGGAACCCATCTCCCAGGGCAGCAGGACAATCGAATTGGACTTGATGTTCAAAGACTTCAAATTTTTCAAATTACCAATGGATTCATCAATAACTGACAAACAGGAACATCCTTCAAGAATCAGTCTTTCTAATTTGCTATCAGCTGGGAAGCATGGCGTTTTACGTAATTGTCTGCAACCAGTTAGGTCCAAAACTTTCAATTTGTTTGCCTTCTGTGGAACAAAGAGATAGAAAAGGTTCAGTTTCTATTAACTAGTCTTCACAAAAAATTGAAAAAGGAACGTGTTTGATACCTCCATTATTTGTGTCCAACCTTCCCAGTCATCTGCCACTGCGCTGAATGATAGATCAAGAATGACCAAGTTCTCTAGGCACAAAATAAGAGGTTCAGAGCTCCTATGGTACCCTTGCCAATGAAGCCACCTTAATTTGAAAAGAAGACCGGTAAAATTTCCTCTCATATTAGCTTGATCCAAATTCAGGAACCTTAATTCCGATAGCGGGCCAAATTCTTCAGATGTGAAACAGTCATTGGATCCTCCTTCAAAGGTGAGACCAAGGGCTTGAACTTTTGGAGTACCCTAGCAGTAAATGAATCGGAATTGAACTTTGTCATAGACTGCCTGTGTTTTTAACACTTCTGCAAATTAAATGTTTAAAAGGGAAGTGCATAAATAAAAGAAAAAGCAACTGCAGGTAAAAAAAAATAAAAATTAGTGCTGGTTTTCAGGTTTACCTCCCTCCTCCGTAGGGTGGATAGGGCTTGATTGTGCATCCACAACCTACTTCGATTACGAGGGATAGGATCTTCATTTGACACAATACTTCTGCCTAGAGTTCTCAGTAGATCATGCATCAATATCTCCTTGTTTTCTCCAATTTTCACCCAAGACAGGACAGAAAGAGCATTGATCCCTGTACGAGGATAACGTTTACAGTCGTCCCACATGTAAAAGGCAATTCTCCTATCCTTTCCAATCAGAAAACACGCTATATCCAGAAATATTTGCTTTGCGTCTTCATCTAAAGCATCGTAACTTATCTTTAACACACTTTCGACTTCCTTCTGAGGAGCTTCTTTCAATTTCTCCAACGTTTCTTTCCATACACCCTTCGATTTTCTAAACAAAAACGAACCTGTCACCTCAAGTGCGAAAGGAAGCCGCCCAATAGCTTCTATGATATTCCTGGAAAGGCTTTCAAAGCCCTTGTCGGGTGAATAACTTCCGAAAGCGTGCTCAGAAAACAGTTGAAGAGCTTTTTCTTCTTCCATTGCTTCAACCTCATAAGTTTCAGCCCCTTCGAACCTCAAAAGGATGTTGCTTTTTCTAGAAGTCACAATAATCCTACTTCTAGGACCAAACCAACTAAGCTTCTCAACAACCAAATTGAGTTGCGTGACATCATCCACGCCGTCAAGGAGAATGAGGACCTGCTTATCTCGAAATCCTTCAGCAAGAGCTCTCCTAGCAGTATCAGAAGATTTGAAGACTACATTTCTTTTACGAAGATCTGAGATTAATTGATTTTGCAAGGACAAGATCCTATCGTGTTGATGTAATTTTGGAAATTTCTCAAGATGACTATAACCTTCAAAGTGATAATAGAGTTGATTGTAAACAACTTTTGCAAGAGTAGTCTTGCCAACCCCCCCGATGCCATATATTCCAAGGACTCGAACATCGCTGCCACATATTTCGAGTAATTGTCCATCGTGATGCACAATACCGAGCTTTCTCATAATCTCTTGCACGTGATGGTCGACTCCAACTAAACAATTTGTCACAGTTAGTTGACCCTTCTTTAGCTTTCGCAGAACAATTGGGCTGAGTTCATCAATGAGCTTGGAATGATACCTACAGAAATCAAATGATGGAGACTTGATGAGAAAGTGAATCAGAACAACAATCATCAAAACAAAATGCGCAGAGTTGGACCAGGAGCAATGCACATGAGGCAAGAACAAAGGAGGCATTTAGATGCATTTTCCAAAGATCCTACATTAAAATGGTCTTACTTGGTCTGAAAGGCAAATGGTTAAGTGGAGTTGCGAAACAATTAAACTCGAAAATGAAGAATAATGTCAAAGATAGCAGGATTGGTTCATGATCCAATACATCAATTTTGTAAATCGATTTTAAGTTGAATTGGATTACCTGTCTGTTACAAATCCCTTTAAGCTTCCAATCTCTTTGAGAGCCAGCTTCCATTCCTGGATGATCTCACGATCAACCCCATTCCTCTGGTGTTCAAAAAAGCTCTCCTCAAAAGAATTTTTCTGGTCTTTTAAATCCGAGAGCTCAATCTCATAGAAAATGGGAATGGTTTCTCGACTCATCATTTGCTTGCACTCTAAAATTTGGACCAACTCCATGAGGCAGCTTCTGCTGGAAGCATAATCCCCAGAGATGATGGGAATCAAAACCTTCGACTGTTTGATTGCTTCAATCAGCACAGGCTTGATTGGTTCTCCGACAGGCAGTTCCTCTTCATCTCGAAAGACATGTATCCCAGCATCTGTCAATCTTTGGTAGAGGAAATCTGTAAAACTCTTACGAGTATCCGGCCCTCTAAAGCTCAAGAATACATCAAAGTTGTTTCCAGCCAAGTCAGCATTTGGTGACAAGGAAGAAAAGGGCGATTCCTGTCAAGTGGGTAAATTGAGTTCATCACGTCCACCATCGAATGCTGACTATGTCTATTGTAGTAAGAAAAGAAGTTTAGAAACTTGGCCAGGGGAGAGATTGCCTCAATTTATGCAGTGAATATCAATATATATTTATGCTCAGCATATGCTTCTCGCTAAGCTAATGTAATAATGATAAGAGTATGATGATGCGAATTATCTGATCCTAGTTAAAAAGATACGAAGCTTGAATCTCGTGTGGGAGACGGCCTACTTTTGAAGTTTCAGCGTGAAGTAGATATGCTGTAATCATTGATAATGCAAATTTCCTGGCCAAAAGACTAAACACAGAGAGAGAGAGAGAGAGAGAGAGAGAGAGAGAGAGAGAGAGAGATAGAATCAAGATGCAAAGTCAAAGAATCTAACCGTAGTCCTCCGCCTCTTTCGAGAAGCAGCATCGCGACCGTGCCGGGAGTCATCACGTCTCCAAGCGGTGTTCTGAATCCACGAAAAAACCGCAGTCATCCATTCCATCTTCTTCCTTACTCTGTGATCTTCTTCCAGTCCACGGCGGCGCATGTTGAGATCTGACGCTCAGAAAACGACTTTCCACCGACTCCATGCACCTTACGTTGACTTCTAAAGTCCTTTCACCCGGAATGAACTAATGAAGAAAAATATTTTTTATTATTAAAATAATCTTTAAAGGTGAGGAAAATATTTTTCAATTTTGAATTATTCCACCTTACTTTCTTTAAACAAATTAATTTTCATTTTATTTTTTAAATAGAAATTTTAATTTTTAAATATATTTTATTAAAATATAAAAAAAAATTAAAAATCCAATTTTAATTTATATTTTTTTTTTAACTCAGATGACAGCAGCAGACAAGGATGGGTGACCCTCCGGACAATAAAACATCCAATTTTCCTTTTAAAATATAAAATGATAAGGCAAAAAAGAAATTAAAAAAAGAAATCAAAGAGAGAGAAAGGTAGAAATAAGACGAAGAGGAAATTTAAAAAAAGAAGAAGAAGAGAAATTAAAGAGAGAGAACGGCATTTTAATTTTTAATGCATTTTGGTCGATTAATGTTGGTCCGAAGCAATCGCTCCATGCTGGCCGTATCATCGGAGAACTGAAGCGATTTGGCTCCAGGATTCGGCAGTGGTTTCGTCTCGGCAGGGCAAAGGTAAGTTTCGCCCGACCCCTCTGTTTCCTTTGCAATATTTGAGCTGTATTGGGGTCAATAGTCGCCCAGATTTGAACGAGTGTTGCGACTCACCCACAAAGAATTCTCGTTCCCTTTTGCCTCGCCGTGGCCACCGCCCTTTCCGTTGTCTGAGGAGCCGATGATGGCCGCCGGAGCTTGGCCGTCGTCGGTTTGGTGGAAGTGGTTGTCGGTCTCCGGTCGCTAAACCTTAGATTAAGCAAGAAACTGTTTTTTTTTTTCGGGGAATTTTGAACTAGATGGTGACGGTCAATATATGTCATGAGCTAAAAGAAAATCTTGCAATACTTAGGGTGTGTTCGTTTCACTGTAAGAGCATTTTGCAAATTCGTTTTTCAGACTTTCGCGTGTTTAATTCATTGAAAATGTTTAGTCAATGAAAAAAATATTTACGGGAAAAATAAAAAAACACACTTTAAATTACGAAAACGAGTTCCAAGTTTTGAATAGAGGTAATAATTTCCCTAAGCATAACAAGTCTCTTACCACAAGTGCTTTTCTTCACTAACATAGTGTTTAATGTGCTTTTCAGCATCTAACCAAGCAAATAAAACTAATAATTTTTCTCAAAAATAACTTTCACACAAAGTGTTTTCTTTTATGATGAAGTTAAACGCAGAATAGATAAACGAGCAATATATAGGAGTTTTATGTTAAATTCCATAAAATATGATAGAAATAGCATCAAGCACAGAGCGGCCCCCTCGGTCTGTCATTGTAAATGTTCTTTTCTGTATGTCTAATTTGGATGTATAGGTGGATATGCCTCTACTTTCCCCTTTATTAAATATATTTTGCAAAATGCTGAGGGAAAAAGAGATTTATATTAGACATCCAGGCATACATTATAGAGAGCAATTATTGTTGATGGGATTAATTGGTGTGGCAACTAGCAACACTCGTCACTTAGTCTTCTATTTCTACAGCTCTGCTATTTATAGTGTTTCCTTGACTGTTGCTGGGAGATTACTGCCCATCATAGAAATGCAAACTTACTGTGTTGGACACTGAAGATATCACAATCAAGATGAAGGCAAAAGATGATTGTGCAACTGACCATTTAGTCGGGATAAATGATCAAGTGGAAGCGGTAATGGACTTGTTGAACTATGACTTTGGTTGTGCACGGTGTCTTGGAATTCATGGCCCAGGTGGTGTTGGAAAGACAACCCTTGTCAAGGCTCTCTTTGACAAGCTCATCTCTAACTTTGACCAGTATTGTTTCCTTCAAGATGTCGGTGGATCATCACGCCGTGATGGCCTACTATTTCTACAAAAGAAACTGCTATCCAACATCCTCAGTGAAACTAAGCCTATGATTAACATCGACGTTACTGATGCTGGAATGTCTATGGATGACATCAATGACACTGACAATGGAATGAAGGCTATCAGGGAAAAACTCAATGGTAAAAAGAATTTGATTATTCTAGATGATGTGGACCATAAAGAACAACTTGAGAAACTAATTGGCAAGATCCATTGGTTTGGTATAGGAAATAGAATCGTAATTACGACAAGAAACAAAAGTATCCTAGAAAGTGTAGAGGAAATTATACTTTGTGAACTGAAAGAATTAAATTCTGATCAAGCTTTTCAACTTTATAAAAATCACGCATTCAAAAGAGAATCTCCTGGAGATGATTATTATGATAGGCTTTCAAGGGATATTGTTCCTACTTTTGGAGGACTCCCTTTGATCATTAAGGTCATAGGTTCATTTCTTCATGGGAAGCACGAAACTATATGGAAATATACACTAGAAAAGTTAAGGAGCATTGCTCATGAAGAGGTCCACCAGAAGCTGAAAATTAGCTATGATGCCTTAAATACCAAGCAAAAGCAGATTTTTCTTGATATTGCATGTCTATCCTTCCGTGAGGAGGAGATTAATGCATTTTACATGTGGGAAGATTGTGACTTTTTTTCACAAACAGAAATTGAAGTCCTCAGTTCTTTATCATTGATTCATATTAAAGAGAATGGCGGGTTATGGATGCATGACATGCTAAAAGACCTAGGGTGCCAAATTGTCCATGAGGAAAACCTAGATCCGAGAAAGCGTAGCAGATTCTGGATTCCTGATGAAGCTATGGACATGGTGAAAACAGGAGAGGTAAGACATTAAAAGCACAAATTCTGTCTTTCTTTGCATAGAATCAGGAATTTGAGATGAAGTTTGTACATATGTGTAGAAGAGAAATTGAAAGCTCTTTCTAAATATGTATGTAATTGGCAGAATAAAGGCAATATTGAAGCACTCAGTCTAGCTGCAGATCCTACTCTGCTCATCTTTAGTGACGAAGATTTCGCTAGGCTGCCAAATTTAAGATTCCTCGAATTAGATGGGGGAAGCTTTATCGGGGACTTTAGTAATCTCTTTTCAAAGTTGGGATGGTTTTCTTGGTGTCATTATCCTCCAGATTTAATGGCAGCTAATCTATTTCCACAAAACTTAATTGTCCTCCAACTCTCCAATTTTAACGAAGGCCTTGATTGGCAGGGATGGAGCCAAATTAAGGTACGTACGTTGTCATCAACTTTTCTTAAAGCTATATTGTCTGATGACACTAGGTAATGCTTTATTCCTTTTGCAGATGCTACACAACTTGAAAGTTCTAGAGCTGACAAGTCTAAATATTTCCGAAATCGACTTGTCCGGGTGCTTTACTCTGGAAAGATTGATCATTAAAGGATGTCCTGAATTGTCCCAAATTAATTGCTCCATTGGGGAACTGAGACAGTTGGCCTGCTTGAATATTGAGGGTTCCAACCAACTAACAGGTCTCCCTGAAGAAATTGGCCTGCTAGTGAAGCTAGAGCACTTATCTTTGAGGAACTGCTCCACGGTCAGCCAACTCCCAGACTCGATGGGAAAGCTAATTTCATTGATTAAGCTGGATCTATCGTACACATCAATTAAAGGATTACCTTGTTCTGTCGGTCATCTTGTGAATCTCAAGTCTTTGTCTCTTGTAGGATGCAAAGGGATGACGGAACTTCCGTATTCGATTGGAGACCTTGAGTCCCTAATTGAATTGGATCTGTCGTTCACGTTCATCAAAGTGTTACCTCCTTCTATTGAAAATCTAAAGACTTTGACTGTTATAAAGATGGAACATTGCATGCTAGCAGAGTTTCCTTCAGTCGTTGGGTTGGCTTTGAGGCTTGAAGTGATACATGCTAGAGGATGTTCCACTATGGTGGGCCAAGTTTCAAGTGAAATTGGGAAGTTGTCGTTTTTGAGAATCCTAGATCTATCAGACACCCACATTCGTCGAGTGCCAGAAACAGTTGCTGCGCTCCCTCACCTAGAAGAACTGATCCTCGAGAGGTGTGATGAGCTGCAAGTGTTGCCGCCTCTTCCCACAAGTTTAACTCATCTACTCGTTAGTTCTCACTCCTTGCAATCTATTCCAGATTTCTCAAACCTGACTAATTTAGTTAAACTTCTCTTATCACAAGGCAAGAAATCATCCTCATCAAGCCAAACCGAAGCCTACAATTTAGAGTGGATTGGGAAGTTATCCAAGTTGGAAATTTTGGAACTGTGCCTTCTGAACATTATCATGTCACCAACTGTTTTGGGTTCCCTTTCTCGTCTGAGGAAACTTTACACATCTGGCCACATATGCCCAGAACTTCTCATGCAGCCCACTAGATTTGCAATGCCAGGAAATCTCAACCCAATAACAACTTTCTCAGGTTTATCCAACTTGAGAAATCTAATCGTTTTGAAGCTCTATTGCTCTCTTGAAAATGCAATCCAACTCGGCAGGCTAGAACAGTTGAGACATTTAACTGTCGGCGGCTTTCAACTCCTTGAAACAATAGTATTCTCCCTGCCAGGCCTGAAGAATCTAAAAGAATTGGAATTAGAGGACTGCCCAAAATTGAGAGAGATTCGTGGTCTTGGGGAATTGGAAACATTGGAGACCCTGAAGGTCCACTCATGTCCGTCAATTGGGAAGTTAAGTGATCTCAGGGCATTTCAAAAGTCGATACCATATGAATGCCAAGTCGTGATTACAAATTGTCCGAAACTAAGTGACACTTCTGGCCGTCGCATGTTTTACGGGGACTATTTATCTAGGCAAAGGTACTTCTCCTTAGGTCCAAATTTAAGGGCGAGGTACTTCTCCTTTTTATTTTTCTTCGTCATAATGAAACGAGCTTAATTCAGGGATGGATCTAGAATGTAACATTTGGGGGTAGATGATTTTCTTTTATTTGACTCCTGCAGCCAAAGCGATAGCGGCTGACGCCACATGTCAATTGCAATGCAATCAACTGTAGAAATGTGAAATAAAAAAAGACACTCGAATGCAGTAGAATAACTTTTTGGACTAATTAATTTGTATAACAAAACAATATTGCTTTGTCATTCGAATAGTTCTATATGCAAAATCTTGAATTATTTGCGCAAAAAAAATTACGAACACACATATATATACATTGTTCTGCTCGGAAAAATTGCTCATTTGCACATATTGAGTAAATTAATTACACCTCGAGATATTGATGACATGGAATATTATCCTGTCTTTTTTATAAGAATTATATATGGATATCATGTCAAAGTATTCAATCTCATCTGCGTAAACTAGAAGGTTAGTTGCGGGCCTTGCGGCTAACTTAATTCCTTCAAAATTAGGAAGAAAATTAATAAGCCAATATCATGTCTAAACAAATATGAAATATTCTTTAAATAGAAAAACTTGTTGAGACATGCTACGCATGTGTATGTAATCATCAGTGAGTTACATTTGGAGAGAGAAGAAACATGTTTTTAAGGATTTAAGTGATTGTTTAATAGAGTGGATATGCTGTAATGAGTTATTAAGAATGTGTGACTTGGTGATTATTTAATGAAGAAAAAGTTGTGGTTAGTTTTAATTTTTCTAGGAAGGGTAGTTTTGAAAAGCAAAAAGTGAGATTAATAGTGGTTTTAGCTTAAAATATAGATTTATAGAAATTAAACAGAGGCTGGCTTTTGGTTTTTTTTTTGGGGGTGGTGTGGGAGGTGCGCGGGGGGAAGTTTTACTAGGAATGTGGGACTAGAACAACTTGTGGGCCATACACATAAGAAGAGAGAGAACTAGCTAGCGCACAGGCAAGCATCAGCACAACGTCCGTCCAATATTCATTTGTTCATTAATAATGGAAAGCAAGATAAATATCACATGCATATAAATTTTTTTGTAGATTTAATTTCGCGTATTGATATTTGTATGGCAAACCATTTGAAATCTCAGAATACATACTTTGACTGTCAACTGCATCAATTTAGATAATGATCAAATGATGAAATGGGCGTTGGGTATCTTGAAGATAAGGAGCTTATAAAGAAGGAAAAGGCTGATTTGTATTTGCAGAGTTTTTTGAGTAAATATTAGATTTGCTCCTGATTTATAGATGGTTGAAGTGATCTTCCTACAGACTCGTGGTTTTCAATTTTCGTTGGCCAATTGCCATCTATATTCGCAGACGCATCTTCAACACCTTCAACATTGCGAAGCGAAATCTAAGGAATTAAGATCATTTGACATTTTTGCAAAAGGTCTCGAAATGAGCTTTGATATATATTTTTCTCTTCATTTCATTTGCGTAGAGTGCTCAATCTATTTTCCTTTTCTTTGCTTAATATTTTGAGAGACGTGGAATTAGAGAATTTTATAGTTGCCTATGGTTATTATTTAGATGTGGGTTTTTGGAATTTGGAAATAAACAGAGGATAAAAGTAATGAGGATATGAATTGAAAAAAAATAAAAAAAAGCTAATAATTATTAAAATAGAATTAAGACTATTGTGCTTCGCCGACGAGGATTGATGACCCTCATGTGGGTGTCGGAGGGGCCGGCAACCCCTGTTAGGGTGTCTGCGAGCGACACGCAGGCGAGAGCTTGCGTGTCCTCATATTCACCACGTGGCAAACAGAATCATACTGGCCAACGATCAAGCAAGCATCATCCCTAGCCATCAGCTTTTTTGGGGGCTAACAGATCAAGCAATGATACCCACCGGTACTCAATTTTGGCAAAAAAATCCACTTTTGTCTCCAAAACCAGATCTCCTTCTTTTCTTAACCTGTGATAAGTCTTGTGAAAGTCATGATGACGTGGATCAAAGTTTAAGAGTTGCTGTTTTCCAATGTTGAGAGAGTGAAGTTATGCAAATATGTGAATCCTGCTTGATTCTAGTGGATTTATGTTCGATTAATGCTTTAAAAAGATGTTTTAGGGTGATTAAGTGTGAGAAAAACCGTCTATGTTGATTCTTGCTGGCTTGCATTTGGGCGTTCAGACAAAGGATTATTGTCTTATGATATTTGGGGGATTTTGTATGTTTTCTTCTTTAAGATGTTTAATTACCTTTGATATACCAATTTCTAACCTCCCTCTCCTTAGCAAGATGGTGATGAGGACGATGATATGCCGGAGGTTGGAGACAAGATATTGAAGGAGGATGGTGGCTTCATATTTAAGGAGGAGGTAAGAAACGACACCAATCTAAATCTCAGCTGAAATCCTTTCTCTATTCAAAATTCCTACTGATTTGGAAAAGCTGAAATTGAACCTAACAGTACTTACTGCTCCAGGTAACGAGATTGCTGAAACTAAAAATTCTGATTGAAGGGATTGATATTGAAACTGTCATATTGGTTTTCATTCTAAAGACGAGTTTTGTGCACATTTCATTCCCTGCTCTTCCCCACTTTGTTCAATTCTGAGGTACCTACTGATTAAGAGAAATAAAACAGTAACAAAAAAAAAATCATATCAACATCTTCCTTTAACCAAATAAGACGGAATTCAATTTCACGAATTTTAAGACTTAATTGCACTTTTTAAAAATTTTAAGACTTAGTTACATTTTTATGACGAGTTTTAGGACTCTTGATATACTTATGCCTTTCTCCTTTTGTTGCTTTTCCCATGGAATTTCAATTCATTGGGCGCCAAATTATCATCACTTGTCATTTTCTGTCACTGAAACACTGCAACATCATTAGTTAATATGATAGTTTAGTTAGAGTGGTTGGCCGAATAATTTGATTGTACGAATTTAAGAACTTTGGAGGACTTAATCGTATAAAGTAAAACTTAGAGGAGCCAATTGCATAAATCCAGAAAGTTAAGAGGATTTGATCAGACAAAATAAATTTAAAGGACCAAATCGCATAAACATTGAAAATTAAAGGATAAAATCCATACTTAACCCATAACAAAAAAGGACAAAAGACCAATCAATTAATAAATTTAAATGAGGTGAAGTGAAACACGTAAAATTATTCATTAAGAATTTTGTCTCTATCTCAAATTTCAAGTGCAGTCTCAATTAAATAGGGCTTTTAGGGAAAAAAAATTGAATTTTAAAGTAGTTCAAAATTACAGTTATATGATTTCATCCATATAACATTTTAAATTACTTAAAGAGTCATGACTTGAAATTCAGAGCCGATATCACAATTAATTTTTAAAATCATTGAATAATCCAATTCAAAATTGCAGTGGAAAGTCTTCTTTATATCATCACATGCTCAAATTAAGCTCACATTTCTACGCTTCATACACGCATATACGTCAAAAGATTCGCTTGTCGGTGTATAGATAAGAAATTTCAAAGCGGGTTAATCAGTTTACAAAAAAATAAAAATAAATAAATAAAGAAAGAAAGGTAAAAGATCATCACTCCTGAACCTTGGATGAGGATGACCGGTGACTTCGTATAGTAGACAATTTATGCAAACACATGAAGGATAGAAAAGATCAACAAGTATAGGTACTTCTTCGCATCTTACAGCTTATAACCGAGCAATCATTATGTTTCTGGTAGGTGATGGCTGGAAGGAAAAAGAAACCACGATTTGCCAGTATCAAAAACGGTGATGGAGCAGATGATGAAGTAAACCACATCTTGAGCTTGATGAATATTAATGATAAGGATGAGCGGATCGTTGTCGTCATCCATGGAGAAGGTGGGATTGGCAAGACGACTCTTGCAAAACTCATATACAACCAAGTCTCCTGTGATTTTGATGGCTGTAGTTTCCTTGCCGATATCAAAGAAGCAACTCAAGTAGTAGGAGGGCTTCAGCTTTTGCAAACTAAGTTGATTTCCGATATTCTAAATCAGGATCTTGAGGATGTTGATTTTGTCGACAGGGGAATCGAGTTTTTTAGGGACTTATTTTGCAGCAAGAGAGTTTTGATTATCCTTGATGACGTGGAAAATGCGTTTTTTGTCCGTAAACTCTTCGGAGATTGCTTTGATTGCTTTGCTTCTGGAAGTAGGATCCTTGTTACCACCAGAAGCAGTGTTGTCCTGGAAGGATCTCCTCAGATCCGGACTTATGTTGTTAGTCGGTTGGATGATGTTCAGGCTCATCAACTCTTTAGGCAGCATGCATCTATACCATCGTCACTCGAAATGTCGCACCGTCCTCTTATTGCTGTGGCAGGACTGCCGTTGTTTATTGAAGTTTTGGTTGCATTCTTCAATGTTAAAACGGAGAAGGAATGGGACAAATCAGTAGTGAAGTGGCGGTCACCATTCAGGGCTTGGGATTTTCAGAGAATTTTGAAGGAAGGATATCAAAAATTAAACTGTGGGCAGAAACAGATATTTCTAGATATCGCCTGCTTTACTACCGGCGTAGATAGTCGAATTGCTTTGTACCTATGGTTTGACTTGTCTTTTCTGCCTTCTACTGAAGTTTTGACTCCCCTAGCCAAAATTGGAGAAAACAATCAGATATGGATGCATAGCATTTTGAGGCGACTTGGCAGAGAAATCGTTCGAGAAGAGAATCTCACAGATCCAGGAAGGCGGAGTAGATTATTTAATCATGAAATAGCTCTTGACACGATAAAGCGGAAAAAGGTGAACGTTCGGTGGGCTTTTCTTTATTTCTTTAATTTATTCATCGTGAAGCATAAGAAATAGTTTTGTTGTCTTCACCATTCGCCAGATACTGTGAAGATCCGACCATTTGTGCAATTGACGTTGCTGTCATTTTCCTTTAGCAATGTTTCCTGACTAGTTAAGTGACAAGAAGAGAGACCATCCTCACTACTTCTATTCGTTTTTCTCGTCCATCTCAGGGAACAGAAAAGGTTGAGGCACTCTTGTAAAAGTTTTCTTAATTGTGGACTACATTAATTGATATTGTAATTTACCGTTTAACGTTTACCGTTTTACGGGGATTGGTCTAAGGTGAGATAGAAGGTTTCTTAATTAGTCTAATATGGGCTGGCTAGTGTGGGCCGAGTTGAGCCTGGCCCGTAATGAGGGGGCCTTGCTGGAAACTCTATAAATAGCGCTAAGTCTCTCCTCTAACCCTAATTCTCACACGTATTCTCACCTAAGGAGCGTTTTCTAAACGCTAAACGTGAGGAGGGCGGCCTCATTGAGCCAGTGATACGGAGGGCAATAGAGGAGAAGGACTTGCGCGTGGAACATTGTGTTTCCGCTTCCGCTTCAAAATCAATGGATTCCAAAACAGGTGCGTTAATTCTTCTTCTCAATTATGCATATTCTTGTTCTGGTTATGGAGATCTTGGGGTTGCGCAATTTGCGTCCAACATGTGGTATCAGAGCCTCCATAACCCTAGAACTCGAATGCATAATATTTTTGCCCTAATTTGTGATTTTCGAGATTTTTTGTTCAATAAAAAAAAAAAAAAAAATCACAAATTCGGACTGGGCTCGTTGACACAAACAGATCTATGCAGCCACGCGCCGCCAGATCGTTACTTTTCCATGTGGATTTTTTGCTCGATTGATCCTGAAACCATAGGGCTTTTGTTCTACATGTCGAGATCTTTCCAACCATATATAATTTGCATAATTTCGTTGAGAATTAACAGAGAATTTGAAATTTGAAATTCTAGGTTTATATATAGAAAAACTTCTAGAATTTTAAATTACCTTTGTTTTTCTCTTCAATTCAAGAGTAGCAACAATTGGTTTGGAGATTACTGTAGTTGATTGTTTGTTCGCTTTGGACGAGCGATTAGGGTTTCGGTCGTTTTTGCTTATTTGATCTCTAGGTTTTTCAATGCAATTCATGTTAGTAGATTAGTCCATACGCATTGCGTGTAGTTTTTTCCGTGGTTGTTGCGTGATTCTCCCTGTTGTGAGGCGGTCGTCCGTCTTGTTTCGATGCATACATGGAGGAGGGTCCGTAGTATAAATCGCGGACTCGTGAAGTTCGTGTTGAGGCAGGATTAATTCTGGGGAAGATAGTTCCCGAGGAGGCGCGAGGATTAGGGAGGAGCTTTAGAGACAGAGAGAGAGAGCAAGCGAGGGAGAGATGAGCTTGGATTCACTCTCCTCCTCCCACTCGCACGACGGCATTGACGGCCACGTCTCTCAGCTCCTGCAGTGCAAGCCCTTTTCCGAACAGCAGGTGGCGTTTTCTTTAACTCGCTTCCAATCGATTCCCTTTTGGAAATTTGCGGCCACTAGACTTGCATCCTCCAGGAACGATGTAAGGGCCCACAAACCCCTTTTAATCTGTGGAATTGGATCGGGGTCCGCGGTTGAATCAAAACCCAGCGTTCGAAACAAAGCTCTCGCGTCGTTGCGATGAGAAGTTGCTTCTTTTAATCTATTTTCCTGTTTTTGTGTGTGGATTTATGGAGTTGGTCGCTTGGATTTTCTGCAATGCAGCTCCTTGGCAGATCTACGATTAGGTCATGTTAGAAAAAAAAAATAAAAATAAATAAATAAAATAAAATAAAATAAAATTTGGTAGCATGAGCGAGGCCGATTCTTGGGTTGCCCTTTAATTTCGTCTTTATGATTTATCAGGATAATGTTGTTCCTGTTGTTTCCGGTGTTTATACTGATCGTGTTTGGTTATTTCATTCTTTGTTTATGATAGAAGACCATGCTACAATATACCCTTAAATGAAAGGCTATCGGGTTGAGCGTTTTCTTCATGAAAACATGCTTCTTGCTTGCCTCTTTGATTGTATTATACTAGTAAGGGAAGAGAGGAAAACGTCATGTTGGGAGATGCTTTTATCTATAAATGGTCTTAGTTGAGCTGTTTTTCGTCTATTACATAAGTTTTTCTACTCTCTTGGGAAAGCAATTAGCTAAAGGAAAGCAAAAATTATTGCTTGATAAATGCAATATGATCATTGGAAGCACATGTTGTAAAGTGTTTCATATTGTTTGATGAATTTTGAGCATAAATTATTGGATGTCTATCAAGTTGAATATTTTTTATGGTTAAGGAGTATGACAACATTTACGCAGAGTAATAGTATCTACTATTAAATTTTAGATATTTGGTTCTCTGGTTTGACTCAATTAATAGGCTACTGATTGATAACAATGATAATTTTGTTACTTAAAAATTGGCTAATATATTAGCCGTTGGCCTTGGAGTCATGTTTTGCCTTATGAAATTCATGAGTGATAATGGATCAACTGTCAAGCTTGTCGATTTGGTATACCCTGTATTACTATTGATGTTAATTTGTGAGAGATATTCTAAATTAGCATTCTTTAATGTTGTTCTAGTTATCAGTAATCGGGGTACACAATAGATGCTTGCTTCTATGTTATGAGAATTTTCTTGTGTTGCTGTGAACGGTGATCTCATTGGAATATGTTTTTCATATTCGCTATTTATTTATTTATTTATTTATATATATGTATGATTAATTTTTATTAATGAACAAAGCAATGTAATTAGCATAATATGTGATTTTGGTGATATGATGCCCCTATCACTAAAGCTAAAATCACATGTATATGATGTATGTGAGGAGTAAAATTTATATCCCTGGTATGAGAGAGTTTCAATAATTCAATTGAGTTGTGACCGCCAAAGTGGCACACTTAATTGGGTTTGAGAAATTTCGGTCTCGTATAATGATTGGGATGTCTCCTGCTCTAATGTGTAGTCATACTCCCAAAGGGGGTGATTATATATTAGTTCATGGAGGGATACATGATTATGTGGTGAAAGAGTGACTGATCCTAGTGGTTCGTCTGCCCAAAGGTGATGAATTCACAAAGATTGGAATATATTCTTATAACCGCTATCATGTGGGGAATTTACAACTGCTTATCATGTATTCTGCCCAAAGGTGATTATGTGATTTTGCATGTAATTCTCTGGATGCGTACTTGTGTGTCAAGTTACACATTGCTCACATGATGCTAATTATATACATTGCTTGTTTTTCAGTCATCTTTTCTATAATTAATAATTCCACTATTATTGAGGTTTTTACTGCTTATCATGTATTCTGCCCAAAGGTGATTATGTGATTTTGCATGTAACTCTCTGGATGTGTACTTGTGTGTCAAGTTACACATTGCTTGGTTTTTCAGTCATCTTTTCTGTAATTAATAATTCCACTATTATTGAGGTTTTTACTACTTCAAATTTTAAGTTGTGGACATATGATTTGTTGCTTGAGAATGCAATAAAATTTGCTTACTGTCCATGAAGCGTTTCATTATGGAATACTTGAAAAGAGGTTTGCCTGCGGACTGCACTGTTATAATTTTTTTACTCTGAAAGAGGGGTGGATAGTTACTACTAATTCTTTCAGAGTGAACGTGGCATTGATAGTTTCATAGTGTTGTTATTTTGTTCAATTAAGAACAAGGTAATTCAATATATTGCAAGGTCAGTGGGAGGAAATTTATTTTTCCCATACTCTATGTACATGATATTTTGTTTACAAGTAATGACCTTGAGGCATCTTTTATATTTTGTACTAAGATTTGTAAGAATTGTTTTTGCCATATTATATTAGATTTTCTCGGAGGACATTTGCTAATTGTATATTGGAAATATTCAATATACATTATTGCAAGCCAGGAATTGCTCCTGTTGTTAAGGGTGATGGGTTGAATCTATCACATTGTCCTTATTTAGATATTGAGAAAATCTAATTAAATGGTGTATCTTGTGTCAGTGCATTTAAAAGTAGATTATATTCCTACAGATGATATGGTTGCAGATCCACTAACTAAAGGCCTACGTCCATGTATATTTGAGTGATATGTCATTAGCATGGGCTTAGGAGCATCTTGGGATGCTGTTATTTAGTGGGAGCTGTTTTATTTTTCTTTGAATAATGTTTACATCTATTTTTTGTTACAATTTAGTAACATTTTGATATATATATATATATATATATATATGTCAACTTTTGCATTCAATAAAATGTTTTTGAATGGTTTGTTATTATGTTGAAAATATATATATTGTTAAAGTCTCAAGGTATTGCTTAAACCTTGAGTGAAGGCTAGGGGCATACGATTATTAGCCTTGTACATATGTCTTGTTGTATATAAAGAAATGTTAACCATAAAGACAAGACATATGTGGGTTCATGGAACCATAAATGCATTCTCTAGTGGCACAAGTTTTTTGTGACGCTTAAGGTAAGAGAATGGACATTCTCTAGTGGCACAAGTTTTTGTGACGCTTAAAGTAAGAGAATGGTGACTGACAAATGAGATCTCTCTATGAGAGATGTTATCCATTTGACACACTACCATATTGGATCCATATCAATAGAGTTGAGAACACTCGTGACCATGGAAGGCTCTGTGTGTATACATGCAGTTACCGCCATGATTCGGTGTTTGAGACTTTATGGGATAGGATTGACTATTAAGAATTATCTCTAGACCAATGTGCGCACATACAGTACGATTTCAATTAATATAGTCCAAGTGGGAGAATGTAAAAGTTTTCTTAATTGTGGACTACATTAATTGATATTGTAATTTACCGTTTAACGTTTACCGTTTTACGGGGATTGGTCTAAGGTGAGATAGAAGGTTTCTTAATTAGTCTAATATGGGCTGGCTAGTGTGGGCCGAGTTGAGCCTGGCCCGTAATGAGGGGGCCTTGCTGGAAACTCTATAAATAGCGCTAAGTCTCTCCTCTAACCCTAATTCTCACACGTATTCTCACCTAAGGAGCGTTTTCTAAACGCTAAACGTGAGGAGGGCGGCCTCATTGAGCCAGTGATACGGAGGGCAATAGAGGAGAAGGACTTGCGCGTGGAACATTGTGTTTCCGCTTCCGCTTCAAAATCAATGGATTCCAAAACAGGTGCGTTAATTCTTCTTCTCAATTATGCATATTCTTGTTCTGGTTATGGAGATCTTGGGGTTGCGCAATTTGCGTCCAACAACTCTGCCTCAACTTTCAGTGGCACACTCCAGAGAAAATGACAGCAGAAGACTTTAAGAGCATGCCAAACCTACGGTTTCTTCAATTGGATCATGCAGACATTGCCGGAGATTTCACTAACGTTTTTCCAAATTTAAGGTGGCTCCGTTGGCATGGGCATGCCCTCGACATCTACAAGTAACTAATTTTCACTTGGGAAATTTAACCATTCTCGACTTGTCGTGGAGCAAAGTCACGAGAGACTGGGATGGCTGGGATCAAATAGAGGTAGTTTGCGATTCGTTCGCCTGGTCTAACGTAACTATTTGTGAAGTGAACTCACGCAAATATTTGTCATATTTTGCAGATGAAGAACTTGAGAGTTCTAGATCTTACTGGTTGTGCAGACTTATTGGTCACTCCTAAGTTCTCCGGTTGCCAAAATCTGGCTATATTGATTTTGGAGCGATGTTCACAATTGGTCAAGATAGATCGTTCGATTGGCGATTTGAAGTGCTTGGTTTCCCTGAATTTGAAGTTCTGCACAGTGCTCAGCATATTGCCAGTAGAAGTGGGTCGCCTGACAGCTCTACAAGAGCTTCTCATGGACGGGACTTCGGTACAAGAAATTCCCGTCTCCATTGGTCTTTTAAAGCAGCTTGAAACTCTGAGTGTCTCAAACTGCTCCTCATTGAGTCAGCTACCAAGAACGATATGTCACCTAACCAATATCTCTCTTCTTTCACTGGATAGAACCGGAATCGCGGCACTTCCCATTTCCATTGGAGAACTGGTCAGACTTAAACACTTGTCATTAAGGGACTGCTATCAAATAAGCAAACTTCCAAACTCCATTGGCAACATAGGGAGATCCTTAGTAGAGTTAGATGTGTCGGGGACAGGCGTTGTCAAGTTTCCACATTCGCTAAAAAATCTGCAGAATTTGAAGGTGCTGAGAATGGATTGTGGTTTCTTCAAAGAGTTCCCTCCTGATATCGGGGAGCTGACCAGCCTCGAAGAAATTCATGCCTGCTGGTGTCGGAGTCTCGAGGGGGGCATTCCAAGCGAGATTGGAAAACTACATAATCTGAGAATCTTGAGGCTGCGACATTCGACTATTTCCAGCATACCAGTGGAGGTCCACCAACTTTCCAATCTTCGAACCCTTGATTTACTTCACTGTTACATGATCAAAGAGTTGCCAGGGCTCCCCTCTAGCATAACGGTTTTGTATGTAGACGATGAACTGAAGTCGTCACATCTGCCATAGCTAGGAAAGCTATGCCACTGTGATGAAGACTAGGCTCTAGTGACCCTGGCAAAATGATGGCCTTTCCATTTACCTCATGTTTTCACTCCAGATTTGAATATGGATACCACGAACAAGATGTGTTTTTCTGAAGTTTGCAAAGTGGTTTCATCTGAAAACACGGTAACTTTATATGTGCGTTCATGTGTACGTACCCATGCCTATCGATATATTTCGTTAATGACCGAGGCGAAAATTCCTAATGCAGCATCACTTCGGACCCATCTTGCAGGCAATCAGGAGCTTTGGGGGTCTACTAACTCGGGCGGTACCCAGATCAGCATATAGACTTTTATGATAGTCTCCGAAGATTGGTATTGCTAGCAAATACCTCGTCATCTCGTAATAGAAATAAGACATGTATATACATCTCTTTTTTTATTTTATTCTTTTGATTGTGTCCTAGAGAGTCCCTTTTCAAAAGGGAAAATTATACTAGTAATTCATAAAGTTTGGCTGAATATCCAATGTTTGCTTTAAGCTTTTAATTTGTTTAATGTGATCCTTGATTTATTCCTAAGTATTCAATCTAGTCCTTGAACTTTCAATTTGTTTAATCTATTCTATCAACTTTCCATAACAAAGTCAAATCATCCCTTTGATACTGTTCAAAAATTTCATAATTACACTATTAACCGGATTTTAGAATATTTTCTCATTTCAATCCATTTATCAAATCAACAAAACTATTACTTTTTAACTTCATTCAATGAGAAGGACAGAGATTTAAATATTACCATAAACGGATTCGATCTGAAATGAGCGAATGTAATTGGGAGAAAGTAGAACGTGGACCTGATAAGAGCGTTGCTTGCGTTGCAATGGAGGTAGCAATGGGGATTGCTTGCGCACACAAGTATAATGACTTCCCAAATTCCTTCCTACGCAAGAAAGTGTGCGTTCTGGCATTGTATTTTTTTTTTTTGTTTTTTTTTTGGACTGGAGGAACCGTCTCACAGCAAGCACTTGGCGTAAACCCCCCAGGAGCACTGGCACGAGGACCCACTTCCCACGGTGCTCCACTTAAGTCGCACTAATGTGCAGCGGTGACTGGAAATAGTGTTTTACCCAAAATAGTGAAAAATCTTTCATCCAAGGTTGATATTTGATTTTTATTGTTGAAATGGGGTTCCATGGTGATTCTAGATAGGAGTTTTGATTGGTTTCACAAGGAAATATGCATAGTAATTCTACAAGTGAAGTACTGAAAAATAAATAGGACATTGCATTAATAATAAAAATACATTGAATGTGTGTTCTTGATGATCGGAGATCCTCTACAATGATAGCATATTGCCACTTATATAGTCCACCAATTACAACCATTTAACCACGGTTACTACTACTAAGGCAATAACACATTTAATTCTGAGATTCTAGGCTCCCCATGCACGGGCCATTTCCATCCACAAGCGGTTACTACTCCAAAGGCTATCATAATACTCAACCGTCACTTAATATCTTTGTCTTCAATCTTCATCTCGATCCTTGTGTTCTCTTCTCTATCCAACACTCGACCTAATTTCGATGGCCCCCTTGTCGTGCTCTTCAACCATCATACTTTGCCCATCTCCTCTTAATTACTTGTCGATGTCGATATTACTTTGTTGTCAAGTGCTATATCACAGATGCCAATATCCATGCTACATAATTGTCGATTGTCCAATGGCTCGATCATTGATCAATTCTCACTCAATCGACTAACCCCAATTGCACGTCGATTCCAATGGGTTATTTCTTCTGACCTTCAGAAATCGAGTTAAAGTTCTAGTGTCTCTTCAAGAATAAATACTAGCTTTTAGATGCAACAGCAATACTCAGAGCGATTAACTTCTTTGAGCCTTGATTAAACCAATGGAGGACAAATGATGAAGTAGGTTGTCCTAGCCAATAGTCAAGACTAGACAAAGCATATCATCCATGTAAAACTAATTTACAACCATTTCTATACATTTTTTTTTTTTTGGATATCCAAGATCCAGCCTGGCACACCTTATGAGTGCTCACAGCCACCGCCGGACCCGGCAAGCTCAACGGAGATCACCGACTATACCTAGAGGGAGGCTAGCACAGGACCCCACCACCATGGCCCCCCATTTAAGACGTGTATGTAGTATGAAAATAAGATAAAGGATTGGAGGGGAAAACCATGTGTCGTTGAGATTGCACACATGTATTTATACTATATTGAAGTATTACAGAATAGGAAAACCCACAATTAAAGGATATTACGCAATCAACATGCACATTTATATTCCTAACACTCCCCTCAAACTGGAGCATAAATATCATAAATGGCAAGCTTGTTATATATACACCTGATTCAGGGATCACTTAGAGCTTTAGTGAATATGTCAGCTACCGATCATTAGTTCTAACAAATGCAGACTTGATCTCCCGGGACTATGGCTTTTCTAGAACAATTGACCGTCGACCTATATATGTGCCTCATCCTCTCATGAAAAACAGGGTACGAGGCAACATGCGTCGCTACTTGACCATCACAAAACAACGCCATCAGTGACTCACGAGGACCAATCAAATTCAAAGCTGGCCTCCATGTTCTCTGTCTCTGTCTCTCTCTCGGTTTTGACAGTTTGTGCAGGCTGCTTTTAGCTGGATCCACTTGCCCTCAGCAGCAACAAACCATGCAGCAAACTTGAGGAGGAACGTTAGAATCCATCAAAACTTGGGGTCGGCATATACAACCGCTTGGATCGAGAAACGCTAGACCGGCCGATTTTGGGCAGTTTTAGAATGTACCTTTGGTTCCTCATTCTATAGTGGGAATCGAATTGCCTAGAGCAATTTATATATTTTTATTTTTAAATAATTAAAGTGTAAGTCTAAATCCTAATCTCCTCTTATGCCCAGCTTATTTCAGATGATGAAATGAATCTTTGTTTCTTTTATATTGTTGCACCAATTCATAGAACTTGACCCTTTTGTCTCTTGTTCCTTTCTTTACTTTAGTTTCTTTTTTAATTCACCAATTTTACTTTCCTTGCTTACTCGCTTTGAGTCCATCATTAATGGAAAAGAATCCATTAAATCTTCCACCTTTTTTCGAGCTAATCCTTACAATCATGGTCCCATCATCTCTTTGTCTTCCTTGCAAATCTTGGATGAAATCTTAGTTTCGACATGGATTAACAATTCAATTAAACCAAAATTTTCGGTTAAGATATATGAATCCATTGGTTATGTTGGACTAGCTAGGAACTGAACGAGACCGATCCCAAGGCCAGGTGGTCTAGTTCCCAATTCCTAGGTTGGACCAGACTTAATCGGGAAACGAACACCCCTAATCAAAACTATACCTTTCAAAATGGATTATAGGCCGATTTCTTAACCTACATTTGATGGGTCGAGTTGTTATACAAATTAATTATTTTTGATAAACAAGTTTAAAATGGTAAAACTCAAGATATGGGTATTGAATGAGTTGATAACTTACTTAAACCCAACCCACCTATATAATTCTCTCTTCACTCTCTCTCCCCCTACTCAATCTCGTTCTCGCTCACTTTGCACTCTTACTTTGGTTTAGTTATGATTTTTCTTATCAGTTTAGATATATAAGTGTTTTAGCAATATGAGATAGGTATAAGTTACTACAAAATAGGTCAAAGTGGGTTAACACATTTCAATTTGAGTCGGATCATTTTCAACCCGATCATCCCATTTGATGAGTCTAACTAGAACTTTAGATATTTCTATGCCATGAATTTAGGCCAGGTCCCCTTGGAGTATATCAATTTCCAGTCAAAAATAATTCTCAAATTTAATCGATTGGTTACTTATGTACCTTTATTTTTATAAATACCTTTTCACTATACGTCGAGGCAAACCTTGCATTTAAGAGGCCAGATTGCCCCTCCCTGCAAAATCATCTTAGCTTCTTATTTCGGGTTCAAATGGTTTGGCTTTTAGTTAGTAATTGAACAGATTGAGTGGGCATAAGAATTTATGATTGATAACTTTTTGAAAAATGATCGTTTTGTAAATAGGAACGCTTGTGAAGATGCAAGCTTGTTCCCGAGAACTATAGTTGGGTTTATCATTGGTATTTTCACAAAAATTCCGTTTATTTCGCGAAATATGAATGATTTTGATAATGTTTCCTAAAAATTATCACATGTATCGCATACAAAAGTGATTAACTTTATAAAAATATTTCATCATCAATGAAAATTTGGCCACATAAATTATCGTCGATGATGAAAATTATTCTCGTTAACTAATTATTTCAACAAATACAAGTGATTGATGTTAGGAAAATATTTTCTAAATTATTAGCCATTGGTTAAAAAGTGAAGATGCTTTTGGTATTTTTCATATCCCCCCACTAAACCAAATACAGCGACTAGTGGGGCTCCCCCCAAGTGATTATATTAAAAAAAGGGAGGGGGGGGGGGAATCACCAAAAATCCCAAACTTTACCCAAAATGACAAATTTACCTCAAACTTTTTTTTTATGACATGAAAAACTCCAAATTTTGCTAATCGTAACACATTTACCTCACCAATGACATTTTCATCTTGTTTTTTCTTTTTTTCTTCTTCTATCTTCCCTCCGCCATGGCCGGTGGAGGGAAGCCGGACTCAGGCGAGGGTAGCCCTCGCCAGCATCGGGTGAGGGCTGCCCTTGCCTAGGTGTTGCCCTTGCCTAGGTGTTGCCCTTGCCTATGTGTTGCCCTTGCCAGCCCAAGCGAGGATAGCCGTTGCTAGATCCGATGAGGGCGGCTGGCAAGGGCAACCCTCGCCGCACTTAGGCAAAGGCGACCCTCACCATAGTTGAGCGAGGGCTGTCCTCGCCAAATCCGGCCCAAGCAAAGGTCACCCTTGTTGGATCTGGCGAGGGTTGTCCTCGCCTGGGCTGGCAAGGGCAACACCCAAGTGAGGGCAACCCTCGCCAGACACAGCTGAGGGCCACCCTCGCTTGAGTCCGGCTTCCCTCCGCCATGGCTGGCGGTGGGAAGAGAGAAGAAGAAAAAAAAAAGAAAAAAAGAAAAAGAAATTAAAAAGTAAAAGACGAAAATAACCTATAATTTAGGGTAAATGTGTCACACGTATATAAGTTTAGGGTTTTTTGTATCACGAAAAAAAAAGTTAGGGTAAATGTGTCACGATTAGCAAAATTTGGGGTTTTTCATGTCACAAAAAAAAAAAAGTTGAGAGTAAATTTGTCATTTTGGGCAAAGTTTAGAATTTTTCATGTCACAAAAAAAAATTTGGAGTAAATTTGTCACTTTGGGCAAAGTTTGGGATTTTTGGTGGCTTTTTTTCAAAAAAAAAAAAGAAGAAGAAATATTCCTCAAAATAATGTGTCATTATTGGTTGTGGACATTGTTCTGGTTTCAATAGAGTTGGTGGAGGGCTATCGGTATCCAGTCATCCATGGTCAATGCTGTTTTCAGTAATAACTTATCATAGTCCGTAAGATTTTATTTTAAATCCATTTATTTTCACGATTAACCCAAGTTTCAACATCCTTGACAATCTAACGTCGCCCCTCACCATTAGAGCAAAGATTTTGTTAACGGGTGTCTCATAGATAATAGTTAACTAATTGATAAAGGAAATTTCATTATTTTTAATACACTGATTTTCTCATATTATGCATAATCAGTACTTTGAGAATTGAACTATCTAAATAAAATGCTTGAGACACTCATTAATAGTAAAAATAGAGAAACGTTCCTAGTTAAATGATCTATCATAATTAGGGGTGTTAGAATCGAATCAAAACCGAAACCGAAACCAAACAGAATTGAACCAAAGTTTGTGCATTTTTGGTTCGGTTCGGTTTTTGGGTCAAATAATTGAAAAGTAACAAATTTTTTTTTTCCGTTTTGGTTCGGTTTGGTTAACCAAAACCGAACCTAACTGAACCGAAATTCTCAATAAAATCACGCAACTTAAAACCTCTCTTCTTTCTTACCCTTTATTTAGTTTGGTTCCAATAAGTAAGGCAATAATAAGAAAATCAAAAAACTGAACCAAACCGAACCAAATCGAACCTAACTGGGTTTTCAATTTGGTTCGGGTTAGATTCACACCTTATCGGCTTGGTTCGGTTCGGTTTGGTTTTTCAGAAAATCCAAACCGAACCGAACTGAACTATTGACACTCCTAAATTACATTCTTTTACCCACAGCTTCCTTTTATTTTCTCAGTGAAATTAGTTCTATTTGACAACTCAAAAAGAAAAGAAAAACTAAATAAATTGAAGAGGAGAACTCTGCTTATTCAACAGGACCAACATCATGATTCATGTTTAACTAAAGTACACACCTTGAAAATCAACACAGATGGAGCTTTCTTGGGATGATGCAACGAAAGGGGTGGTCTCGGGGGTCCTTAGAGATGACAGGGGCGCTTTACTGGATGGTTTTATCATGAAAGTTTCGTCTTTGTCGCCAATTCAAACGGAAATTTTGGCTCTAATTGAAGCTCTAAAGCGGTTTGAGCCGAGGAGAGAGAGTGATATGGAGGATCGAGACCGGCTGTGCTGAGCTAGTGGACAAACTTTAAGGGAAGACGCACGTGTAGGGGAAGCTGGAGACGCTGATTGAAGAGGCTAGGATTTGAATGGCCCAATTTAAGTCCATCTCACTGGCCCATTATTACAGGTCGGCAAGCCAAGTGACTAATTGAGTCGCGAAGGCCCATCGTTCAAATTCCCTTCCATGTTTCTGGGATTTTTTTTAAAAAAAAATGTTTGGACACCTTTATACTTGGCTTTTTGTTTAGGAACTCTTGAATTTCAATGAATATCGGGAAATATTTCAACAGAAAAAAAATCACAAGACGAGAAGGAACATGCATGAACTTACTTAATTCAAACACCTCAGAGTCAATTTGACTCTCTTTGTCCAAAAATAAAAAATTGACTCTCAAGATTGCCAGATTTTTCCATCGCATGTGATGCACCCAAATTTCATCAATGATCTTGAGAAATTCCTCCGATAATGTTCCCTTTGGTAATATATTTGTAACACTATTTGTAAATTCTGAAAAAAGATGATACAATCATATAATCTGCTACTAGCCGATTAGGTATATTGACATAATTTACCAATAGCGTTAGCAAATTACCACCGTCAATGTTCCAATAACTTACTAACTGTGAATATATATTTATCACTCAAAACTACGTCATAATGATAGCTAGGAATTTGCTATCGGATTTGTCAATAGTAAATTACAACTAGTTACGTGCCCCTTGTAAAATCTAATAGCAGGGGTAATCTACTATTGATGGAAAAATTATTATTTTATTGGTAACTTATAAATGGTTGATCAGATTGACAAATCGCCTGCCACCTTTTACGATCCTTTTACTTGCCATCGATTTCTAATTTACTGCCAACATTACATATTTACCATCTGCAGAACAAACTGCTTCAATTTCAGAAATCTACCAAATCAATATATGGACTCAATGCCAAAATGCTTGAAACATCCTGCAATGGGGTGAGTCCACCCAAGTATATCCCTATGACATGCTTCCCACAATCGTCCTATAAACGTTCGGAAATCGTAATTGATGGTCTCTGCTTTGTAGCAAGAGACAGGAGAACAAATGACAATGGACTAACCAAGAGGGCTGGTTACAGGTCGAGAGATGCAGAATATAATCTACAGCAGTATTATTCAACACGGAGAAAGCAAAATCTACACTTCATATAAGTCCTGGATGAACAGGATGATAGGCCTTCCTTCCATCAACTGAAGAGACCTTGTTACACAGCATCAAGAAGAAGAAAAATCTAACAGAAGTTTGGAATAAGAATAGGCAGAAATCAAGGGGCCCTTAGGGTGCTAGTTGTCAAACCATAATGAAGGAATTCATGTCGGCGGAAGACGACTTACTTGATTCCAATGCGCAAACAGCAAATAGTCCCGAATCGAAAGTTGAATTGCGAGCCAATCACGAACAACAATGCCTCACGTTGGTCTGGATGCAATCACAAGGAAAACACCCGATTTCCACGGCGTAAATGCAAACCGTTCTTCAGATTGATGATTGAAGCTTGCCTATCTTGAAGATGGAATTTCGAGAGAGTTTTTGGTGCGAATGAATTGACAACTCGTCCAATGGTTGTGTTCGGGAGATTTTATACGTCTCCCTTCGTACCCCTCCATTGGTGACCTTCCATCGTAACGTTTCAATTTGAAACGGTGCGTCCAATCGCACCCCATCACGTTCGGACCACTTGGAAGAACTACATCTCCCACTCGGACATGATGGGCCTGATAGCGTTCTATCAAGAATATAAGGCAATGCATTCAACATTCATCAACTTTACAGAACAATTCATACTAGCAAGTAAGCCGTGCGACCAGTGAGTACACCTGCACTTGGGAGCTCAAATTATGCACCTGTTAGGGATGACATAATGGCTACAACCCGAAAAGAAAAATAAACAACTGATGTCTCACAGTGCCCCAGACATATCTTGTTACATCAATTCAAGTATACCTATCCCTTAAAGGCTATACTTGATTATCCTAAAAAACATCATGTATTTACAATTATATCCGCAACCACATAAGGCGATATAATTGGTCGACCAGTAAATACATGTGACAGATGTAAAACAACAATAGTCTTCCTTCGCACTCATGTCTCTCTTAATTTTAGAACAACTGCTTTCCTAGACACGTCCCATAGGCCATATCTATTCATGACCGCCCGTAACATGCTAAAGTAGCAACATTGATCTTTCATTTCGAGAACATAGTCAGAAGTAACATAGGACACGAATTGAGGTAAATTATAAATTACCTTAAGGGCTCACGCAATGAGTAAATAGGGATAATTTTACTCACATTCCATTTTCGGTCGAACAATGCACATGTAGTATGAATTACATGCTATAGTGGATTTCTCTTTCTATAAGAGCGTATGTCATTTCTTAAATATATCCACTATACGGATCTTAGCCTAAACATAGTCACGTGCCTCTCACGTACTCATGTTTAACTCGAGTGCTATATTAGCTCGCTCTCTATAGCATCAAATTAAGTACTCGCATCCGGCATCTTACAGGCATACATGATTGTGGGACTATCATGTTCGGTCTTAAATGAATCACAGACCTCATCTTGACTCCAATCAAGGTGACATATTTTATGTACTAGACTTGCTCTTCAGCATTTATTTGTACATAACGTCTCATCTCAACGTGCTAACTATAGCACTTGAGGCGATTGCTCGTGTGAGTAAGCCAATCATTACCTGCTGACATACTTTCCAATAATATATGTGTGCTTGTGCTAGTCTCATAATGAATTTGTACTTTTTGATAAAACATCAAGTCATTAATAAACAAACAAGTACAATACATATGTCCATAAATATATAAAACAATGATCCTCTACAATAACACATATCACATCCTACGCAAACCTAGTGACATCCTGTGGGTCAAAAATATGTCTCTAGGAATAGCCTTCGTAAATGGATCAGCAACCATTCTATTGGTTGAAATGTATTGTAGAATCACTTCTTTCTGCGCTATAATATCTCTGATGAAGTTATTCTTTATGTCAATGTGCTTCGTCCTTCCATGATACTTGGGATCTTTCACATAGGCAATGGCTGCTTGACTATCGCAATAAACTGTCACCGGTCTTGGAATCTCAGTGACAGTGGCTAAATTTTCAAAGAAACGTTTTAGCCATACTGCTTCTTGCACTGCGGCAGAACACGCAATAAATTCAGCCTCCATAGTTGACAAGGCTGTGCATGTTTGTTTCTTGCTATTCCAAGAAATTGCACATCCATTGAGCAAGAACGCATATCCAGAAGTCGATTTACGCTCATCCAGGTCTCCACCCCAATCAGCATCTGAATAACCTAATAGGCGTAAATCATTCCCTTGGTAACAAAGTCGATAGTCCATAGTGCCCTTCAAGTATCTCAGGATCCTCTTTACTGCTTTCCAGTGTGCTGGACCGGGACTTGATTGAAATCGGCTCACCAATCCCACGGCATAACATATGTCGGGTCGAGTACACATCATAGCATACATCAAACTTCCGATCGCACTAGCGTAAGGAACAGTTTCCATTATTTTAATTTCTTCTGGAGTCTTAGGACACATCTCAGTACTTAGGCCTTCGCCTTGCATGACAGGGGTATCAATGGGATTACAATGCTGCATATTGAAACGTTCAAGAATCTTCATAATATAAGATTCTTGTGATAAAGTAAGGAGTTTCCTTGATCGATCTCTTTCGATCTTAACTCCTAATATATAAGCAGCTTCTCCCATGTCCTTCATTTCAAAATTGGAGGACAACCATTCTTTTATGGTGATTACCATAACCTTGTCATTTCCAGCCAACAGAATATCGTCCACATAAAGTGATAAAATCACAAATTTATCTTCAGACCGTTTGACATATACACAGTGATCCTCTTCGATCATCGTAAAACCATAAGTTGTTATGGCTCGATGAAAACGAAGATACCACTGTCTAGATGATTGCTTAAGGCCATATATTGAGCGATGAAGTTTGCAAACTTTATGCTCTTGACCTTTAGCTATGAAACCTAATGGTTGTTTCATATAAATTTCCTCATCTAGTTCCCATTGAGAAATGCCGTCTTTACATCCATTTGATGTAATTCAAGGTCCAAATGTGCAACGATGGCTAGAATAAGACGTATTGAGGCAAACCTTACAACTGGTGAAAAAGTTTCCTCGTAGTCTATACCCTCTTGTTGAGTATAACCTTTCGCCACAAGACGAGCCTTATACTTTTCAATGGATCCATCCGCCCTTTGCTTAATCTTAAAAACCCATTTGTTTCCAATGGCCTTACGATTGGGTGGTAGATCAACCAAGTCCCAGACATGATTTGTCCTCATTGACTCCATCTCGTCTTCCAAAGCTTTTCTCCATTCTTCCTTATCAGAGGATGAGAGAGCCTCTTGAACAGTCTTAGGCTCGGCATCATCTTTATGAGCAATCATAAATGCTTCCCCTTCAATCTCAAAACGACGACGAGGAATACTTTTACGATCACTTTTACGCAACTGAATTTCTCTTGAATTCAATTCGCCAGACGATGCTACACTCCCACTAGGTCTTTCATGTTGAGGTAAATCTTCATTCCCCTCCATAACATTAGTGGGTGTATTATTAGGATCTTCCATCTCATATAATTGGAAATCCTTATCAATCTCACCTCTACTAGGAAAATCGTTCTCCAAGAACGTGACATCTCGTGACTCCTTTTCGGTCACACTTCCATCAGCTTGTTCACCTATGAACACATACCCTTTGGAGTGTTCAGAATATCTTATAAAGATACATTTCTTCCCTCTAGGGCCTAATTTGCCATATTTATGGGAAGATTCATGAACATAAGCTGCACATCCCCATGGACGTAGACTACTTAAGTCTGGTTTTCTTCCAGTCCATAATTCATAAGGGGTGGAAGTGACCGATTTTGAGGGCACTCGGTTAAGTACATAGGCAGCAGTCAATAATGCATCTCCCCAAAAGGAGATAGGTAAATTTGCTTGCGCCATCATAGACCTAACCATTTCCAATAGGGTTCTATTCCTTCTCTCAGCTACCCCATTTTGTTGTGGAGTATAAGGAATAGTCAATTGTCTTACAATTCCCTTTTCATCACAAAGAGCTTTGAATTGCTCCGATAGATACTCACGTCCACGATCGGTTCTCAATGCCTTTATTGTTTTGTTCAACTGATTCTCTACCATCGTTATATATCGTCTAAAGCATTCTAATGCTTCGGACTTATGGGAGATCAGAAAGACATAACCGAAACGCGTGAAGTCATCTATGAAAGTAATGAAATATGAGGCTCCATGCCTCGCCCTCACATTCAAAGGACCACAAATGTCAGAATGTATGAGTTGCAATGGAAATTCAGCTCTAGTCCCTTTACCGAATGGTTTTCTAGTTGCTTTTCCCGCTAGACAATGTTCACATACGGGTAGATCAACATTAGTGAGTGACCCTAAAAGGCCTTCTCTAGCTAATCTTTGCATTCTTTGCAACCCAATGTGACCTAATCTAGCATGCCAAGTATTTGCATCAGTCCCAATGTTATCAGAAGACGCAATTAAAGAAAAACAACCATCAACATTAACATTGTACTGATCATAGTCAATGTTTAACACCACAAAACCATTCAATACATGACCTGAACCATAATAAACTGTTCCATACAAAATATCAACACAATCACCATGGAAATTCAATACATAACCTAAGCTAAGAAGAACAACTACAGAGACCAAGTTTCGTCGAATATCTGGAGCATAAAGGACATCATGCAGGAATAGATTTCGACCACCACGCAAGATTAATTTGCATGTGCCGACACCCTTCACTTCAACTCTTGAGTTATTCCCAACATATATCCATCTTCTTCCAGGCGGTATCCGACGATACTCCACAAATGCTTCTCGGTCTCTAGCTACATGGTCCGTTGCTCCTGAGTCTACAGTCCACATTGGATGAGATTCAGCAAGCATTACAGTACTAGAAACAAAAGCATTACTCATAGTAATGGAGTAATAGGGTACCTTTTTCGGCTCAGTGCATTCACGAGCAAAATGACCCAGCTTGCCACAATTGTGGCATTCCATCTTGGCCTTGTCCTTCTTCCCACCACGCTTCTTGCGTCGGAAGGTCTTAGCCCTCTTGGGTCCCTGATCAGTCATCTTCCCTTTGTTGTTGAACTGAAGGTTCCTCTTGCGCTTGAAGCCCGAAGCTTTGCGGGAACTCGTTTCAGCAACATAAGCATGGGTAGAGGATCTTGCAGCCTCTAGGCGCTCATCCTCTAATTCCAAATGACGCGCAATATCATCAAAAGTGACGATGTTCTCACTATGCGTCATATTGATCTTCATATGTTCCCAATTATCAGGAAGAGACCTAATAACAGCCTGAACTTGCTGTTCATCAGTAAGGGAGTGACCTGCCGACTTCAGCTCACGGATCATGTTTGACATCTCCCGAAGATGTTGCCTCATTGTTACATTTGGGCGCTTTCGGAAAGTGTCAAACTTGATGGTGAGTCTCCTCAGCTTAGTGGCAGATGTACCCCCAAACTTATCCTTCAAGGCAACCCACATATCTTGAGCTTTATCATAACTTTCAAACCCACACATGAGATCATCTTGCATACAGCTCAGCAACGTGATGCGAGCAATGCTATTCTTCTTTTTCCAAGCTTGATAAGCTTCTAGATCTCTCCTGTGTTGAGCTGAAGTTCCATGCTCAGGTTCATCCATGGTGTGGTTGAGGGTTTCCAAAACCTCTTGTTCCTCAAGGATGTACTGAACCTTTCGGTGCCAAATATCATAATTGTCACCGTTCAGCTTCTCACCCTTATTGAGGTCAGCCACAATGGTCTTGGATGCCGATGCCATAATCAATTTCTATAACACATTAACATAATAGACGCAGAATCAATACTAGCACATTTTTCAGAGTAACACACATATTTAATTTTCAGCAAAAACAAAAATAAAAAAATAATAATTCAACAAAAGACATAGAAACAAAAGTTCACTATGTTCCCAATCAATTTCTATGTACGATTGTTCAATTATCATTTATTATTTTAATTTGCAAAAAATTTTGAGTTCTAGGTGAGGATTCCTTCGAATTCTACCAACCTACGAACTCCCACTAGGAAAAATAATTACATGACTTCATGTAATTTCTACATCTTTCCTTAACACAAAACCATAGCATGATAATAACCAACGTATAAACAACAATCACGCTTCAACTATAATTTAAAAATAATTCAACATGTAATGGATTTCCTACCATTGTTCTAATTTTCTAGGAACTAGAAAATTCCAAGTATATTAAAACTATATACTTCATATCATTGAACTAAACTTTACACATCATATGTAACAACACTTGCACATAAGCTAGCTACTGTATTTCCTAAACTACAAGAAAATACAAGCTACAAATGAATAAACTATGCATTAAACCTCAAAAAAAAAAAAAATACGCGTACATAAGGTTCCCTACACATTTTCATACATTTATAAAATTCAAAAATAAAAAATAATTATTCCGCAGTGTAGAGGACACCCATACGAACCCAATGCCACCAACCACGCTCCAATCGGAGCCCGCACGCGCCCCCACGCGCCGCCTGAGTGTGCGGCGCGTGTGGCGCACGCGCCAGCGAGCCAAAAGGCTCCTGGCTGGTCCGACCGGTCACCGGTTCGACCGTTGACCGGTCCGACCGTTGACCGGTCCGACCGTTGACCGGTCAACGGGTCGGGTCAACGTCCGGGTCGGGTCAGCGGGTCGTCGGTCGGGTCGGGTCGGGTCGGGTCGCCGGCCGGTGACCGGCCGGCCAACAACCGCCGGCGGTGACGTCATCGATGACGTCATCCCGACGGTTAATGACCGTGGGATGACGTCATCCGTGACGTCACACGCCGGTTCGGCAAACCGGCATCAAGCGCGTGGTCCGCACGCGCCTGCAACTGCTGTGCAGTTGCGCGCGCGTGGTCCCCACGCGCCAGCGGTTGGCGCTCGCGTGGATCCCACGCGCGCAACAGTTGCGTGCGCGCGAAGGCGCGTGGCGAGTGGGTTCCACGCGCCTGCAACTGCAGCACGCGCGTAGACCCCACGCGCCTTCTTCCTCGCGCGACCGAAGTCATTTCTTCGTCATTTTCACCGTTTTTAGCCACGATTCGCCGCCGTTTCTTCTCCGGCAGCCCATCCCAGACACAAATAATTAATGGGTTTTGAAGAGCATGCCGGCACGATCACATGGGTTCAAATTTCGGCAAAAATGAAGTAGAAATGAGCCCCAAATCAAAGGCATAAACACGTTTTGATTCAATGAAAAAACAACAAGGCAGAAATCACGATCGGGCTCTGATACCAATGAAGGAATTCATGTCGGCGGAAGACGACTTACTTGATTCCAATGCGCAAACAGCAAATAGTCCCGAATCGAAAGTTGAATTGCGAGCCAATCACGAACAACAATGCCTCACGTTGGTCTGGATGCAATCACAAGGAAAACACCCGATTTCCACGGCGTAAATGCAAACCGTTCTTCAGATTGATGATTGAAGCTTGCCTATCTTGAAGATGGAATTTCGAGAGAGTTTTTGGTGCGAATGAATTGACAACTCGTCCAATGGTTGTGTTCGGGAGATTTTATACGTCTCCCTTCGTACCCCTCCATTGGTGACCTTCCATCGTAACGTTTCAACTTGAAACGGTGCGTCCAATCGCACCCCATCACGTTCGGACCACTTGGAAGAACTACACATAAGGAAGTAGAGAGGCCGTCTCCAATCCTCCAATAAAAGGCATTGCGGACCTCGATATCAAACACATGAAGAAGAAAAAAAAAGGTTTCTTTGAGAAAAGCAGGCCATTTACACCCCCACAACCCGTGGTGTAAGGATTGGTGGAATAAGATCGAGGAAATTAAATTTTATGAGAAAAAGGATCAAGATATCTCCACTGAAGTGCTTCGGATGGGACTGAATCGGTTGAAGCATGAAATGAAAGTCACAAATGAGAGGCTTGATCGAATGAGTTCCAATCTCAAAATTCTTATAAGAGATATGTAGAATATGAAGACCAAATTGAGTGAGAAGAAGGAAAAGGAGACTAAAGGGTAATGAATTGGCATTGCAAAAATTCAAGGATCACAAAACTTAATGGAAAGTCATAGCAGGAGAAGCAACTGAAGATGGAGCCATAGAGCCATCCACAAATGAGGAAGCTTCGCAATATGCTAATGGAGGAAGATAGTTGAAGAGTCCAAAAACAATATTGGCATGGCTAATATATCTAAATTGAGAGAGAGTAGTTGGTGAGGGGGAGTGTTGAAGAGAGCACCGCCACTCTTTCTTCCTTCTCCAGAATATTCTAGCAAAATCCATCAGCTGCGCCACTTCTAGACTTCTCCAAAGAAATCTAGTTGCCAGGCTGTAATAAGATAATACTTGTAGAATATTGTAGAAAGCCAGCAAAGTCGGTGAATGCACCGACATTCCATCCTATAAATAGGAGCAACTTGCTCCTCATATAAGTGTGAGTAAGAAGTCCAAGAGGGTGTGTGTGAGTGTAGAGTGTGGCGTGAGTGTAGGGTAAAATAGTGGTCCCCATTGTGTAGGCATAGGAGTTTATAAAAAGAGTGCAAGGGGCTTTGTGTATGAGTGGGGTCTTTGAAGGTGGTTGTCTAGAGTTTGCTATGGGTGTATATGAGTGAGTGACGTGAGAGTGGTGTGTATGAGTGCAAGAGTTCATTGTACACTTATGATGCAATTAAGTGTTATTGTATTATTAAGAGAGTGTTTAGTATAGTCACGGTTTCGCAACTCAACATTACCATGAAAGTTTCGTCTTTGTCGCCGATTCAGACGGAAATTTTGGCTCTAAGTGAAGCTCTAAAGCGGTTTGAGCCGAGGAGAGAGAGTAATATGGAGGATCGAGACCGGCTGTGCTGAGCTAGTGGACAAACTTTAAGGGAAGACGCACATGTAGGGGAAGCTGGAGACGCTGATTGAAGAGGCTAGGATTTGAATGGCCCAATTTAAGTCCATCTCGCTAGCCCATTGTTATAGGTCTGCAAGCAAAGTGGCTAATTGAGTCGTGAAGGCCCATCGTTCAAATTCCCTTTCATCTTTTTGGGATTTTTTTATTTTTTTTTATTTTTTTTATTCTTTATGTTTGGACACCTTTATACTGGGCTTTTTGTTTAAGAACTCTTGAATTTCAATGAATATCGAGAAATATTTCAAAAAAAAAAAAATCATCACGAGAAGGAAGATGCATGAACTTAAATCAAACACCTCAGAGTCAATTTGACTCTCAAGATTGCCAGATTTTTCCATCACATGTGATGCACTCAAATTTCATCAATGATCTTGAGAAAGTCTTTCAATAATGTTCTCTTCGGTAATATATTTGTAGCACCATTTGTAAATTCTAAATAAAGATGGTACAATCGTCTAATCTGCTACTAGCCGATCAGGTATATTGACATAATTTACCAATAGCGTTAGCAAATTACCACCGTCAATGTTCCAATAACTTACTAACTGTGAATATATATATTTATCACTCAAAACTACGTCATAACGATAGCTAGGAATTTGCTATCGGATTTGTCAAAGTAAATTTTTTATTTCATCGATAAATTACAACTAGTTACGTGCCCCTTGTAAAATCTAATAGCAGGGGTAATCTACTATTGATGGAAAAATTATTATTTTATTGGTAACTTATAAATGGTTGATCAAATGACAAATCACCCGCCACCTTTTATGATCCTTTTACTTACCATTGATTTCTAATTTACTGCCAACATTACATATTTACCGTCTGCGGAACAAACTGCTTCAATTTCAGAAATCTACCAAATCAATATATGGACTCAATGCCAAAATGCTTGAAACATCCTGCAATTGGGTGAGTCCATCCAAGTATATCCCTATGACATGCTTCCCACAATCGTCCTATAAACGTTCGGAAATCGTAATCGATGGTCTCTGCTTTGCAGCAAGAGACAGGAGAACAAATGACAATGGACTAACCAAGAGGGCTGGTTACAGGTCGAGAGATACAGAATATAATGTACAGCAGTATTATTCAACATGGAGAAAGCAAAATCTACACTTCACATAAGTCCTGGATGAACAGGATGATAGGCCTTCCTTCCATCAACTGAAGAGACCTTGTTACACAGCATCAAGAAGAAGAAAAATCTAACAGAAGTTTGGAATAAGAACAGGCATAAATCACAAGGGAAGGCACAAGGTGAGGTGCGCTTGCTTTTCAAGGTTGACAAAACGGCACTACGCCCACATAATGCGATGCTGTTGATCCCTCTCAGTTTATCTTCACCAGTGCCCTTGATCTTCAACTCGCATGTCGTCCTGAAGAAGTTCAACACCGAACTCCCTACTCAATCCAATCCTGGAGTAATCTGAAGAAATGTTGATTCCGAATCATCAATTCAATATTTACTAGGAATATGAGCTACCACCTATTTAATGTTTCATTAGGCAGATATGTTGAAGTAACACAATCTCTTGATTGAGTTACCATCGATGAAATTACCGACTAATCGATAGGACACTAATAGCAAGAAATGGCTCATTCAATCATGGTTAATTGGTTTGACATTTAACTAGTAGCATGATGGCATATGAAGAATTTCATATTCACACGAAAATTACTTACGTATTTACGTATCACAAGCATGTTTTTGCCTTTAGTTTCATGGAAGCCTTCATTGGAGCATGATACTATATTATGCAATGGGGGGTAAGCGTAAAAATGTACAAACAGAGACGTACTCAAGTGTCAACTTAGCACTACAACATGTTGTGTTACTTACAAACTAAACTGTCTTTCAATAACTTATTTGTTTTCCATGTTTCCTTTTACAGGTTTTACTTTACACATAGTCGACGTGTCTGATTCTATTATGCAAATTTGATTTCTCCAAAAAATCCCTAATAACGAACAATTCTGGAAACCTGGTACTTTCGATGCCCCAAAACAACAAACTTAGACAATTTGGATATGCCTGCTTACTCACATGAAGCATTGCAATATCACATCTTATTACATCTAAAAGATAAGATAAAAATTTTAAACTTCATTAGAACACCGGTGTAGATTGCATGAAATAAGAAAAGTTTATTTCAGGCAATTGATTTTCTCAAGATTTCTCCATGTCCAATCCGGCATGATTGTAACACAGTCCAGAAATTTGGAGCATCAGGTTTCTCCCAGAATTTCGGAGCCACATACTAATAAAAGTACTAGCGTGTAAATTCTTATGCCACAAAAATTTACCAAGTCCAGCTTGGTGAATCCATCAACTTGTAGATCAAAGTTTTTCGCAAATAGTTTTTGCTCTCAACAGAAAAAGAACTGCTAGAGTTCGTTCATGCCGATTGTTTATAGATCAATGAGGAATCATCCAGTGCATTAAACTGGGTACTTCAATACTGACCACATTTTCACAGTCCATGTGATAATTATTGCTTGAATCTCATCTTTACCCCAGAGAAGAGGCACGGATTAAGTAGAATATGACAATGGGAAAGAGAAATGTCGCTGCAGAAAACAGGTAAAAAGAAATGAAGAAAAACAACTAAGTTGAAATATTCACCTTGGAGGCACTGTCGGAATAATAAGGTCTACCAATTGTAGATGCAGAGAAAAAGTGCAGTACTTACCTTGGAGAAAGAAATAAAGTCCAACCTCTTTCAATCGGTAATAGAGAGCATCCTTGGAGCTTGCTGTTAAGATCACAACATGCATCAACCATCACGTTGATATTGGTACGGACAATCACAGCGCCTTGAGCAGCAATTTCCACAGTGCCTCTCACGGGGTTGATCCTGAATGTTGCAAAATTCTATTTCCTCAATTTCCAGACTTGTGCACTTTGATAGGTCCGGCAACCTATCAAGAGAATGGCAATCAAACATGAAAAACCACCTCAATAGTGATGCTTTTTCAAGACCATCAAGTTTCTTAATATTGCAGCCAGATATCTTCAACACTTGCAGGAACTGGAGGTTCCCAAGACCAAGAATTTCCGATGCATTGCAGTCACAGAGCTCCAATTCGGACAGAGTTTTTAGATTAGAGAAATCCACCCTCTGGCTCTTGCAATTCTTGATAAGTAGTTTTGACAAGCTTGAGGGAAGTTGTGGGAGCTCTTGCAGGTTCATGCAGGACAAATCAAGTTTTTTAAGTTGAGTAAGATCTTTAAAATTTTCTGGTAGACTAGTAACATTTGGAAGGGACAGGTTTAGGGTCTCCAAGTTAGATAAACTTGATATCCAGCCAAAGCTTTCCGTTTGGGACAGCTCAGAGGACGGTATGTCCCCCTCATCAGGAACATTAACTAATTCCAGAACTTTCAAATCTCTCAAATATGAAAAATTCTGAACTACCCTCATGTTGTTGGTTCCCCAGCGCAAACTCGCTAAACTAGATGGTAATTTTGGTAGAGTCTGAAGTTTGTCACAGCTAAGCAAGTGGAGAGTGTGGAGATGAGAAAGTTGACAAATGCTCTCGGGTAGGCTACTGATCTGGGTAACCGATAACTCCAAGATTCTCAAAGATGATAAACCTGAAATGTCACACAGAATTTCTCCTTCCATTCTCCAGCAGTCAGTAAACGTTATGACTTGCAACTTCTGTAGATTTGCAATATCTTTAGGGAATGTAGTTATTGGAGTATGATTCATTCTCAGCACCTCCAATCTATCCAAATTTTTTATGGATTCTGGCAATACCCTAATTCTGGTGTTTGACAGGTCCAGTTTCTTTAGTGACTTAAGCATCCCAATGGAGTTCGGAAGTACAGTTATCCGCCGACAATCTCTTAAAGAAAGCTCTGCAAGTCCCTCCAACGATGTAACAGAATTTGGGAGTTGTGGGATAATGGACTCATCCAGTGCAAGATATGACAGAGACCTCAAACAACCAATAGACTTGGATACAAGGAGCCCATCCCCTCTGGCAGCTGGAAAATCGGAGTGGACTTGATGTTCAAAGACTTCAAAATTGTCAAATTACCAATGGTTTTGTCAATACATAGCAAATTAGAACATCCTTCAAGAATCAGTCTTTCTAATTTGCTATCAGCTGGGAAGCATGGTGTTTTACGTAATTGACTGCAACCAGTTAGGTCCAAAACTTTCAATTTGTTTGCCTTCTGTGGAACAAAGACATAGAATAGGTTCAGTTTCTACTAGCTAGTCATCACAAAAAATTGAAAAAGGAACGTGTCTGATACCTCCATTATTTGAGTCCAACCTTCCCAGTCATCTGCCACTGTGCTCAATGACAGATCAAGAACGACCAAGTTCTCTGGGCACAAAATAAGAGGTTCAGAGCTCTTATGGTACCCTCGCCAATGAAGCCACCTTAATTTGCAAAGAAGACCAGTAAAATTTCCTCTCATATTAGCTCGATCCAAATTGAGGAACCTCAATTCCGATAGTGGGCTAAATTCTTCAGATGTGAAACAGTCATCGGATCCTTTGTCAAAGGTGAGACCAAGGGCTTGAACTCTTGCAGTACCCTAGCAGTAAATGCATCGGAATTGAACTTTGTCATAATCTGTCTCTGTTTATAACATTTCTACAAATTGAATGTTTAAAAGGGAACTGCGTAGACTAAAAGAAAAATGAACTGCAGGTGAAAAAAAATAGTGCTAGTTTTCGGGTTTACCTCCCTCCTCCATAGAGTGGATAGGGCTTGATCGTGCATCCACAACCTACTTCGATTACAAGGGATTGCATCTTCATTTTTCACAATACTTCTGCCTAGAGTTCTCAGTAGATCATGCATCAATAGCTCGTTGTTTTCTCCAATTTTTACCAAAGACTGGACACAAAGGGAGTCGATCCCGGTGCGAGGACAAAGATCACAGTCGTCCCACATGTAAAAGGCAATTCTCCTATTCTTTCCTATAAGAAAACATGCTATATCCAGAAATATGTTCTTTGCATTTTCATCTAAAGCATCGTAACTGATCTTTAACACATGTTCAACTTCCTTATGCGGAGCTTCTTGTAATGTTTTCAAGATTTCTCTCCATATACCCTTGGGTTTCTTAAACAAACGCGAACCTATCACGTCAAGTGCCAAAGGAAGTCGCCCAAGAGCCTTTATGATGTTCATGGAAAGGTTTTCAAAGCCCTTGTCAGGAAAATCCCCTCTAAAAGCCCGCTTAGAAAACAGCTGGAGAGCTTTTTCTTCTTTCATTGGTCCAACCTCATAGGTTTCAGCCTCTTCGAGGCTCGAAAGGATGTCTCTGTTTCTAGAAGTCACAATAATCCTGCTTCTTGGACCAAACCAATTGAGCTCCCCAACAAACACATTGAGTTGGTTGACATCTTCCACGTTGTCAAGGAGAATGAGGACCTGCCTATTGCGAAATCCATTAGCAAGATATTCCATAGCCTCATCAGAACATCCAAAGTCTGCACTTCTTTTACGGAGATCTGAAATTAATTTACTTTGCAAGGATAAGATCCTCTCATGTTGATCTAATTTTGGAATTTTATCAAGACAACTATAACCTTGAAAGTGATTATAGAGTTGATTGTAAACAACTTTTGCAAGAGTAGTCTTGCCAACCCCCCCAATACCATATATTCCGAGGACTCGAACATCGCTGCCACAAATTTCAATTACTTGTCCATCGGGATGCACAATGCCAAGCTTTCTCATGATCTCTCGCACGTGATGGTCGACTCCGACTAAACAATTTGTCACAGTTAGTCGATGCTTCTTCAGCTTTCGCAGAACAATTGGGATGAGTTCATCTATGAGCTTGGAATGATATCTACAAAATTCAACGGAGACATGGTGAGAAAGTGAATCAGAACAACAATCATCAAAACAGAATGCGCAGAGTGGGACCAGGAAGCAATGCACATGAGGCAAGAACAAAGGAGGCATTTAAATGCATTTTCCAAAGATCCCACATTAAAATGGTCTTACTTGGTCTAAAAGCCAAACGGTTAAGTGGAGTTGCGAAACAATTAAACTTGAAAATGAAGAATAATGTCAGAGAGCATGATTAGTTTATGATCCAATACAACAATTTTGTTAGTCAATTTTAAATTGAATTGGATTACCCGTCTGTTTCAAATCCATTTAACCTTCCAATCTCTTTGAGAGCCAGCTTCCACTCCTCGATGGTCTCACTATCGACCCCCTTCATCTCGTGTTCAAGAAAGCTCTTCTCAAAAGAATTCCTCTGGTCTTTTAAGTCCGAGAGCTCAATCTCATAGAAAATGGGAATGATTTCTCGACTCATTTTTGGCTTGCACTCTAATATATGGACCAACTCCATGAGGCAACTTCTGCTAGAAGCATAATCCCCAGAGATGATGGGAATCAAAACCTTCGACTATTTGATTGCTTCAATCAGCGCGGGCTTGATCGGTTCTCCGACAGGCAGTTCCTCTTCATCTCGAAAGACATGTATCCCAACATCTGTCAATCCTTGATAGAGGAAATCTGTAAAACCATAGCGAGTATCGGGTCCTCTAAAACTCAAGAACACTTCATAGTTGTTTCCAGCCAAGTCAGAACTTGATGACAAGCACGAAACGGGCGATTCCTGTCAAGTGAGTAAATTGAGTTTATCATAACCACTGTACAATGTCGAATACGCCTATTGTAGTTAGAAAAGAAGTACGGAAACTTGGGCAGGGGAGAGATTGCCTCAGTTTATGCAGTGAACATGATATATATCCATGGTCTTCAAATGCTTCTCGCTAAGCTAATGTAATAATGATTGAGTATGAAGATGTGATATATCTGATCCTAGTTAAAACATATGAGACTTGAATCTCGTATGGGAGATCGATGCTTTTGGAGTTTCAGCGTGACGGAGATACGCTGCAACCATTGATAATGCAAATTTCCAAGCCGAAAGACTAAACAGAGAGAGAGAGAGAGAGAGAGAGAGAGAGAGAGAGAATCAAGACGCGAAGTCAAAGAATCTCACCCGAGTAGTCCTCCGCCTCTTTAGAGAAGCAGCAGCATCGGGACCGTGCCGAGAGTCATCACATTCCCAAGCAGTATTCTGAAGCGACGAAAGCACCGCAGTCCTCGATTCCATCTTCTTTCTTCCTCAGTTATCTTCTTCCACTGGTACGGGAGAAACACCCATGTGGAAGGTCGAGGTCCGAGACCAAAGGCCACTTTCCTCGATCCACACCTGATGTTGACTCCGATTTTAGAAAAAGACTTTTGGGAGCATTAAAATCACACGACCCATAAAAAATTGAACCGTCCTAAATGTTTTGCGTTAGGTCCATCCGGCAACATGTCAATCAACTTTATTGGTGGGACACATCAATAATTCCACCTGCCCTTGTCGCACCGAGGTGGAGAACGAAAAAATATTCAATGATTCCAAAGCGCCACGTCAATGCGTTTTTATTTATATCCAATAATAGGGTGTTGGATGAGATGGAATAAAAAATGAAAATCATTTTTTTTTTCAACTTCCCGCACCACCCACTCTTCTCCTCTCCTCTGCAAATCGTTTCTCGGCCATGGATGACACGGCCTCCTCTCCTTCCGGCCACCGCCTGCCCAGCCACTTGAGAATCCCGTGCGGCTGTCTCCACCGCACAAGCCAGAGGGGACTTGGAACAGTCATGGAGTCTCTCTCTCTGGTGTCTCCTTCCATTGTCCTCCCTTCAAGTTCCCTTCCGTGAAGCCCAGCCATGGCAGGATCTAGATCTGGAACCGCGGAGCCATGGCCGCGTTCTCGACAGAACTCGAAGCCATGGCCGCACAACAGACCTTGGAGCCAGATCTGTCGCGGTTATGGCTTCACAGACGAGGCCGGCCCTCACCAGATCTGGGCGAGGAATGGCCTCGTCAAGACTTGTTCCATCATTTTTTAAGGCTCAGCCATGATGGCTCGACCGAGATCTGGAGGAGGAGTTGCTCGGCCATGGCTCGGTCGAGATCTGGAGAAGGTTTAGCGCTCAGCTTTTCTGAAGCTCAGTGATGACTGGAGGAGGGAGTCGCCGAGATTAAAGGTTGGCCAGGTCTGTTGCGGCCATGGCTTCGCGGTTCCAGATCTGGATGCGGCCAAGTGACACTGGAAGGGGCGGAGATGGTGGCCGGACGGGTGTTCTTTGTCAGGGAGGAAGATGAACAGAGAAAAAAAGTTTTTTATTTCTTTATTCCACCTCATCCAACACGTGTCGATCTATTATTGGATATAAATAAAAATGCGAGCCACGTCAGCAATTGGCGTGGCGCTTTGGAACCACTGAATATTTTCTCAAGAGGAGAGAGGAAATGGTAGATGGGGCCGACAAGGTTTGGTGATCCTCGGGAAAATAAAATAGCCAATTTTTTTAAAAATATTATTCTAAGGCCGAAAAGAAATCACAGAAAAAGAAATCAAAGAGAGAGAACGGCATTTTAATGTCAGAGAGGCCTCGGATGTCCCGAAGCAGTGGCTCCATGCTGGCCGTATCATCGGAGAACTGAAGCTCGAAAGGAGACGCGATTTGGCTCCAGGATTCGGCAGTGGTTTCGCCTTGGCAGCAGGTCAAGGTAAGTCTCGCCCGACCCATCTGTTTCCTTTGCAATATTTGAGCTGTGTTGGGGTCAATAGTCGCCCAGATTTGAATGAGCGTTGCGACTCACCCCCAAAGAACTCTCATTCCCTTTTGCCTCGCCGTTCCCACCGCCCTTTCCGTTGTCTGAGGAGCCGTTGATGGCTGCCCGAGGTTGGCCGTCGTCGGTTTGGCGGAAGTGGTGGTCAGTCTCCGGTAGGGGTGTGCAAAATACTCGGGAACCGCCTGGACCGCTTGGAACCGGACAAGAACCGCCCGAAACCAGCAGTTCTTGAGGGAAAATGTCCGGTTCTCGATTCTAATTTATGGGAACCAGTGGTACCGGTCCGGTTCCCGGTTCCATGGGCAGATCCACCCCCCTGCCCACCTGGACCGGACCGGAACCTTTTTAATATTAAAAAAAATTACTAAAAAAACCCTAGATCTCATTTCACTCTCTTCGTTTTCGGCTCCTAATCCTATTACCATTTCGTTGCGTTTACTTCTCTTACTATCCGCATCTCCATATACTTAAATTTGGTTTTTCTTTTTTTGGCTTGCTTTGATGTCACGTAGTCATTTTATGTTGAAAACCAAAATTGTTTCGTGTCAAGATCGGTTCCATGGATCCACTCAGGAACTGGACCGGACCGACGGTCCGATTCCCGGGTGGATCCATGCAACAAACGGGTAGATTTCGGTTTCAATTTTTCAGAACCGGTTCTTAGCGGGCGATTCCCGGTTCTAGATTAGGAACCGCCCGCCCGGACCATGCACACCCCTAGTTAGAGAGAGCAAGAAAGTTCTTTTTCTTCTAGGAACTTTGAACTAGATGGCGACGGTCAATATATGTCATGAGCTAAAAGAAAATCTTGCAATGCGTAGGGTATGTTCGTTTCACTAAAGAGCATTTTGCGAACTAGTTTTTTCCAAACTCTCACATATTTGATTCGTTGAAATGGTTAGTCGACAAAAAAAAAAAATATTTACTGACAAAGAAAACCCACACTTTTAATTAGGAAAATGAATTTCAAGTTTTTAATAGAGGTAATCATTTTCCTAAGCATAACAAGTCTCTCATCACACAAATGCTTTTCTTCACTAAGATAGTGGATTATATGCTTTTCGGCATGTCGCCAAACAAATAAAACTAATTATAATTCTTGAAAATGATTTTCACAGAAAACATTTTCTTTTATGAGGAAGTTATAAGCAAAACAAACAAACGAGCATGATAAAATATTTTATGTAAAATTCGATAAAATACGACAGAAATAGCATCAAGCACGGAGCAACCCCCTCGTTACATGTTCTTTTCTGTCTATCTGAGTTGGATCTATTGGTGGACATGCACTTACTTTCCCCTTTATTAAATATATTTTGCAAAATGCTGAGGGAAAAAGAGATTTATATTAGACATATGGAATTTCTCAGCGTGGCAACCGGCAAAACTCATCACTCGGTCTTCTATTTTCTGCAGCCCCAGCTATTTATAGTGTTTTCCTTGACTCTTGCTAGCTCTTGCTGGCAGATCGTAGCCCATCGTAGCAACGCAAACTTACTGTGTTGGACGCCAAAGATATCACAATCAAGATGAAGGCAAAAGATGATTGTGCAACTGACCATTTAGTCGGGATAGATGGTCAAGTGGAAGCTGTGATGGACTTGTTGGGCTATGACTTTGGTTGTGCACGGTTTCTTGGAATTCATGGCCCAGCTGGTATTGGAAAGACAACCCTTGCCAAGGCTCTCTTCGACAACCTCATTCCTAACTTCGATCAGAATTGCTTCCTACCAGATATCCGTGCATCATCACGCCGCCATGGCCTTTTACTTCTGCAAAAGAAACTGCTATGTAACTTCCTTGGTGAAAATTCGACCAAAAAAAAAGACACCCTCGGTGAAACTAAGCCTATGGTTGACATCAATGACATTGATGATGGAATGGAGGTTATCAGGGGAAAACTCCATGATAAGAAGGTTCTAATTGTTCTGGATGATGTGGACCATAGGGAACAGCTTGAGAAGCTAATTGGCAAGATCGGTTGGTTTGCTACAGGAAGTAGAGTCGTAATTACGACAAGAGACAAGAGTATCCTAGAGAGTAGTGAGAAAATTATACTTTATGAATTGAAAGAAATGAATTCTGATCAAGCACTTCAGCTTTATATAAATCATGCATTCAAAAGAGAATCTCTTAGAGACGATTATTATGACGGATTTTCAAGGGACATTGTTTCTACTATCGGTGGACTTCCTTTAATCATTAAGATCATAGGTTCATTTCTTTGTGGGAAGCACGAAACTGTATGGAAAGATACACTAGAAAAGTTAAGGAGCATTGCTCGTGAAGAGGTTCGTTGGAAGTTGAACATTAGCTATGATGCCTTAAATTTCAAGCAAAAGCAGATTTTTCTTGATATTGCATGTCTGTCCTTCCATGAAGAGGAGATAAATACATCTTACCTATGGGAAAATTGCAACTTTTTCCCACAAACAGAAATTGAAGTCCTTAGTTCTCTGTCATTGATAAACATTTCACAGAATGGCAGGTTATGGATGCATGACTTGCTAAAAGACCTAGGGCGCCAAATTGTCTGTGAGGAAAACCTAGATCCAGGAAAGCGAAGCAGATTGTGGATTTCTGAGGAAGCTGTGGACATGGTGAAAACAAGAGAGGTAATACATTAAGAGAACAAATTCTGTCTTTCTTTGCATAGAATCAACTATTTGAGAAATTTCTAGTATGTGAAGAAGAGAAATTGAAAGCTCTGTTTAATTGTGTGCCTGTTTGGCAGAATAAAGGAAATATTGAAGCAGTCAGTCTAGCTGGAGATCCCACTCTACTCATCTTAACCGATGAAGATTTCTCAAGGCTGCCAAATCTAAGATTCCTTGAAATAGATGGGGGGAGCTTTATCGGGGACTTTACCGGTCTCTTTTCAAAGTTAAGATGGTTTTCTTGGTGCCATTTTCCTCCAGATTTAATTGCAACTAATATGTTCCCACGAAACTTGGTAGTCCTCCAACTTTCTGAATTTAGCGATGCCAATGCTTGGGAGGGATGGAGCCAAATTAAGGTATTTATGCTGTCCCACACTTTTCCTATAGCTATATATGTCTGTTGACACCATGTAAAGCTTTAATCTTGTCACAGATGTTGCACAATTTGAAGGTTCTACAGTTGACACGTCTAAATATGATCAAAATCGACTTATCCGGGTGCTTTAATTTGGAAAGCTTAATCATCAAAGAATGTCGACAATTGGTTCGAATTGATCATTCCATTGGAGGGCTAAAACAACTGGCTTACTTGAAAATTGAGGGTTGCCACAAGCTAAAAAATCTGCCTGGCAAAATTGGCTTGCTAGTGAACCTAAAACACTTATCATTGAGCAACTGCCCAGAGTTAAGGGAACTTCCAAGTTCGATGGCAAAGCTAAATTCGCTGATCAAGTTGGATCTTTCGTTCACATCAATTAAACAATTACCTTATCCTCTTGGAAATCTAATGACTTCAGATGAGATAACTGTGGAAGATTGCCAACAAGCAGACCTTCCTTCAGCCAGTGGGTTGGCGATGGAAGTTTGCCAACAAGCAAAGTTTTCTTCAGCCAGCGGGTTGGCAATGAAGCTTGAAGTGGTACGTGCTAGATGTCATTCTATGGTGGGTGAAGTTTCAAGTGAAATTGGGAATTTGTCCCTTTTGAGAATCCTAGATCTGTCATACACTTGCATTCGTCTAGTGCCAGAAACAATTGCTGCGCTCCCTCGCCTAGAAGAACTGATTCTTAGGAAATGTAATAAGCTGCAGAAGTTGCCGTCGCTTCCCCCAAGTTTGACTCATCTACTTGTTAGTTCTCGGTCTCTGCAGTCTATTCCAGATCTCTCAGACCTGACTAATATAGTTAATCTTTTCTTATCAAATGGCAGAATTCCTCCATCATCGCCTTCATCGATCCTCACCGAAACCTATAACTTAGAGTGGATTGGGAATTTATGCAAGTTGGGAACTTTGAAACTGTGCCTTCCGACCTTCACCTTGTCACCAACTGCATTGGGTTCTCTTTCTCGTCTAAGAAAACTTCACCTGTTTGGCCACCTATACCCGAACCTTCTCATACAGCCCGTTGGATCAGCAATGCATGGAAATCTCAGCTCAATGACAACTTTCCCAGGTTTATCCAACTTGAAAAATCTAATAGTTTTGAAGCTCCGTTGCTCTATGGAAATTGCGATCCAACTTGGCGGGCTAGAGCAGTTGAGACATTTAACTGTCGGCGGCTTTCAACTCCTTGAAACTATAATATTTTCCCCGCCAGGCCTGAAGAATCTAAAAGAATTGCAACTAGAGGACTGCGCCAAGTTGAGAGAGATTCATGGTGTTGGGGCATTGGAAACATTGGAGAGCCTGAAGGTCAACTTATGTCCGTCAATTACAACGTTAGGTGATCTGTCAAAACTGCAAAAGTTGGCGGAATTGAAAATCAAACGTTGCGAAGAGCTACAGGGTTTTGAGGGCCTTGACGAGTTAGGATGTTTAAGTCTCTTTGAAGTGATCCAGTGCCACTCCTTCAAATATTGGACAAATGCATTGAACACAATGGTACCAGATGAGTGCCTAGTCGTAATTCGAAGTTGTAGGAAACTAGGCGGAACTCGTAAGGATGGCATGTTTTACAAGGATTATAGAGAAAAGTTTTTTGGAAGGATCAAGTCCGATTCAGATACGCCCACATCCTACAATAAGGGAAAGGTACTTTCTTCTTATTTTTCTTCAGCATCATGAAACAAGCTTGAATGCCTTCTTGGACTAATTAATTTGTATAACAAAATACTATTAATGAAACTATCATGAATAATCATACTGTAATTTGATTTGTCCAATAGCGTTTATGTTAGGTAACAAGAATGATTAGAGGGAATTTATGTTGTTCATTATTCTGCTTGGACAATTGCTCATTTACACATATTGAGTAGATTAATAACACCTTGAGCTATTGATGATCACAGAATATTATCTTGTCTTTTATTATTATTAAGAATTATATATGGATATCATGTCAAAATATTCAATCTCATCCGTATAAACTAGATAATTAGTTGCGGCTAACTTAGAATTAGGAAAAGGAAATCAATAAGTCAATACCGTGTCTAACTAAATACGGTATTCCCATAGCAATTGGAGTTATGGATTTTCAGTTTATGGGGGTAGTATGGGATCCATAGTAGGCGAGAAAATCACCCATTTGATTGAGGATGCTATCAATAAATTTTTACCTCCGACTCTAATGTGTGTGCTTCTAGAAAAGCATGTATGCAAAAAGGAAGCTTGAGCTTTGCAAATTGCTAAAATATCTGCTGCTTTTTATGATGATCAATCCCATGAAAAGTTATTCTATGTATCAATACTTACATCTTGTCTTTCGTCAATTTTGTCCGAATTGAAATGGGTGAAGAGTCAAATGTTTTGGCACTTCCTCATGGGAGGATAATTTTGAAATATTCTATAAAAAAGAAAACTAGTGTCGAGACACAAGCGTAGCATGTGTATGTAATCATTGGCAGGTTACATTTGGAGAGAAAGAATGTCTTCAAGGAATCGAGTGATTGTTTAATTGACTGGATATACAGTAAATAGTTATAAAAGATGTATGACTTTGGTGATTATTTAATGAAGATAAAGTTGCGAGTAGTTTTGATTTTTCATGGAAGGGTGTTTTCAAAAGCAAAAAGTGAGATTAATATTGGTTTTGGTTTAAAAATATAGATTAATAGAGATTAAGTAGAGGCCGGTGGGGGGAGAGAGAGAGATTTTATGGTATGTTATACTTTAACTATCATCTCACTCTCAAACTTTTATCATACTTCTTTGCAAAATGTGGAAGCTGAACTCCACAATTGAAATTGAACGTCCTCACCCTACCCAATTTCCTTACCAAGTGGGAGAGAGAGAGTTTAAAGTTATTAAATATGTGGGACTAGAACAACTTGTGGGCCACACACAGAGGAAGGGAAAGAATTAACTAGCACACATGTAAGCATTAGCACAATGTCCATCCAATCTTCATTTATTGATTAATAATGGAAAGCAAGATAAATTTCACGTGCATATAAATTTTTGTTAGATTTACTTTAGTGTATTAATATGGCAAGTCATTTGAAATGGGAATCGGGTATCTTGAAGATGAAGGATATTGTGTGGGAGAAAGGCCTATTGAATTTGCGCCGTACATGACTAAAGATTAAAAGTTACATTTATCCAAATAACTTGAAGATGAGGAACTTATAAAGAAGGGAAATGTTTATTGGTATTTGAAGAGTAATTTGAGTAAAGATTAGATTTGCTCTTGATACAAACTCGTGGTTTTTCATTTTCATTTGCCAATTGCCAAACTATGATTGCATTTGTTTTGCCGAAAATAAATGATTTGAAAATTTCTTTAAAATAATCAATTGTATCTCTTAAAAAATAAATCAATCAAAAATAATTTTATCGTCCATAAAAATGTTTAAACATAAATTGTTACCAATAATGAAAACAATTTTCATCGACTAATTATTTCAAGTGATACGAAAGATCATTTTTTTTTTTAAATTTCCAAATTCATTCATTTTCCATAAAAACAAACAAAGCCTTAAGAAGCATCTCAAAACCTTTAACATTGCCAAGCGAAATCAAAGGAATTAAGATCATTAAGTTGAGATATTTGCAAAAGGTTTCAAAATGAGCTCTTTTTATTTATTTTTCTCCTTTTCATTTCATTTGCGTAGAGTGCTCAATCTATTTTCCTTTTATTTGCTTAACATTTTGTGAGACGTGGAATTAGAGAATTTTATAGTTGCCCGTGGTTATTATTTAGATGTGAGTCTTGGGAATTTGGAAATAAAAAGAGGATCAAAGAAAAGAGGGTAAGAATTGAAAAATAAAAAGGCTAATAATTATTTTTAAAAAAGGAAATTAAGACCATCGGGCTTCGCCGGCGAGGGCTAGCGACCATCATTAGGGTGTCGGTGCGGGCAGTCTGCCCTCCTCACTCGCAGGCTAGTGCTTGCACGTCCTCGTATCCACCATCGCCACGAGCAGAATCATTCCGGCCAACGATCAAGCAAGTATCATCCCTAGCCATCACCTTTTTTGAGGCCTAACGCAGCAAGCTATGAAACCCACCACCTGACCCCATTTCTGACGGGCATCATACCAGTACTCGATTTTGGCAAAAATCCACTTTTGTCTCCAAAACCAGATTTCCTTCTTTTCTTAACCTGTGTCAAGTCTTGTGAACGTCACGATGAAGTGGATCAAAGCTCAAGAGTTTCTCTATTCCAATTTTGAGAGAATGAAGACATGCGAATATGTGAATCCTGCTTTATTCTAGTGGATTTATGTCCAATTAATGCTTTAAGAAGATTTTTTGGGGTGATAGTGTGAGGAAAACCGTATATGTTAGATTCTTGCTGGGTGCTTGCATTTTGGATGTTCAGACCAAGGATTATTATTGTCTTATGATGTTTGGGATTTTGTATGTTTTCTCCTTCAAGAAGTTTAATTACCTCGGATATACCATTTTCTAACCTCCCCCTCCTCAGCAAGTTGACGGTGATGAGGAAGACGATATGCCAGAGATTGTGGACATCGAGGAAGACAGTGACTATGAAGAAGTAAAACAGGAGGTAAGAAAAGAAACCAGCTGAAATCCCTTCTCTATTCAAAATTCGTATTGATTTTGAAAAAGCTGAAATTAAACCTTACGGTACTTACTGGTTCTTATAACGAGCATGCTGAAACTAAGAACTGTTCTTGGAGAGATTGATATTGAAACTGTCATGCACATGGTTTTTTTGTGTGTGTGTGTGCAGGAGGAACCGGCTTGTAGCCGACAGCCGCGCCGTAAACCCCCTGGTGACGCTAGCGCAGGACCCACCACCACGACGTCACGCTTAATACACCTAGCTACTCACGTCAGGGGTCGAACCTCTCACCTATCTTGCGGAGGATCACAGAGGTTGCCTATTAGACCAGCGGAGCCACCACGGCCGGTGGTAAAAGTCATGCACATGGTTGTTCCTTGCTCTCCCCTACATTCTTCAATTATGAGGTGCTTGCTGATTGAGAGAAATTAAAAAATAATAAAAAAGTCACATCAATATTTTTTGTTAACCAAATATGATTAATTTCAATTTGAAGAGTTTTATAACTTGATTACCTTTTTTTTAAAACTTAAGACTTAATTGCATTTTAATGACAAGTTTTAGGCCTCTTGGTATACTTACCTTTTTCTTCTATTGTTGTTTGACCCATTTAATTTCTGCTTATTTGGTGTCAAATTAGCATTACTTGTAATTTTCTGTCACTGAAACAGTGCCACATCATTAGTTAGTATGATAGTTTATATAGAGTGGTCGACCGAATCATTTGATTGTACGAGTTTGAAAAAGTTAGAGGCCTTGATTATATAAGTAAAACTTAGAGAATCAAATTGCACAAAACCATAAAGTTAAGAGATTTAGTTCGGTGTATTAATATGGCAAGTCATTTGAAATGGGCATGGGGTATCTTGAAGATAAAGGAAATTGTGGGGGGGAAAGGTCTATTGAATTTGCGCCGTACATGACTAAAGATTAAAAGTTACATTTATCCAAATAACTTGAAGATGAGGAACTTACAAAGAAGGAAAAGGTTTATTGGTTTTTTGCAGAGTATTTTGAGTAAAGATTAGATTTGCTCCTGCTAATAGATGGTTGAAGTGATCTTACTACACACTTGTGGTTTTCAATTTTCATTTGCCAATTGCTGGCCTATGAATGCATTTGGTTTGCCGAAACTAAATGATTTGAAAAATATTTTCTTAAAAATAATAATTTGTATCGCTTACAAAAATAAATGAATCAAAATTATTTTCATTGTCCATGAAAATGTTTAGACATAAGTTGTTACCAATAATGAAAATAATTTTCATCGACTAATTATTTTAAGTAATACAAAGGATCGTGAATGTTTTCAAAATTATTCGTTTTCCGCAAAAACAAACGAAGCCTTAAGAAGCATGTCGAAACCTTTAACAAGTGAAATCTAAGGAATTAAGATCATTAAGTTAAGATTTTTGCAAAAGGTTTTGAAATGAGCTTTTTTATATATTTTTCTCCATTTCATTTCATTTGCGTAGAGTGCTCAATCTATTTTCCTTTTCTTCGCTTAACATTTTGTGAGACGTGGAATTAGAGAATCTTGTAGTTGCCCATGGTCATTATTTAGATGTGGGTCTTTGGAATTTGGAAATAAAAAGAGGATAAGAATTGAAAACATAAAATAGCTAATCATTATTTTTAAAAAAGAAATTAAGACAATCGTGCTTTGCTGACGAGGGGTTTGGGTGTCAGTGAGGGCCAGGTACCCTTGTTGGGGTGTCCGCTAAAATCGGTGAGGGCAACCGGCCCTCATCGCTCGCAGGCGAGCGCTTGCATATCCTCATACCACCGTCGCTGCGAACAGAATCATACCGCCTAATGATCAAGCAAGCATCATCTCTAGCCACCGCCTATTTTTAGTGCTAACACAGCAAGCTATGATGCCCACCACGTGACAACTATCATGCCAGTACTCGATTATGGCAAAAATCCACTTTTGTCTTTAAAACCAGATTTCTTTCTTTTCTAATTTGTGTAAATCTTGTGAAAGTCAAGATGAACTGGATCAAAGATAACGAGTTTCTATGTTCCAATTTCGAGGGAACGTGAAGATATGCATATATGCGAATCCTGACTTGATTCTAGTGGATTTATGTCCAATTAATGCTTTAAAAAGTTTTTTTTTTTTTTTATGGTGATTAAGTGTGAGGAAAACGTCTATGTTAATTCTTGCTGGGTGCTTGCATTTAGGTGTTCATACTAAGGATTATTGTCCTATGATATTTGGGGATTTTGCATGTTTTCTTCTTTAAAATGTTTAATTATCTTATATATACCATTTTCTCGACTCCCTCTCTTCAGCAAGATGATGGTGATGAGGACGGCGATCCGCCAGAGGCTGTGGACACGCTATTGAAGGAAGACTCTGAAGACTCTGACGAGGAAGAAGTAATACAGGAGGTAAGAAAGGACACCAACCTATATCTCAGCTCAAGTCTCTTCTCTGTTCAAAATTCGTATTGATGTTGGGAAAGCTGAAATTGAACCCAACGGTACTTTTACCGCTCCAGACGACGACCATGTTGAAATCAATAACTGTGATTAAAGAGATTGACATTGAAATTGTCGTATTGGCTTTCAATCTAAAGAAGGGTTTTCTGCACATCCTCGTTCGTTGCTCTCCCCTACTTCCTTCAATTCTAAAGTACCTACTAATTGAGGGGAAAAGTGTCAGAAAATTTCTAAACATATTGTATTTGTGCCAATTTAGTTCTAAACCTTTTGAATTAATGCTAATTTAGTCCTAGACATTTTGAATTAATGTCAATTTAGTCATAAACATTTTGATTTGGTACCAATGAAGTCATTTTGGCTAATTTTGACTGAATGTTGCTGATGTGGATGCTAGCCGGGTAACATGGCACTGCCAAAGCTGATGCGGACAATTTAAAATAATATTTTAATAATTATTCAATTATTCAATTTTTTTTTATTATTTTTCTTTTATTTTTCTCTCCTTCCTTTCTTCTACCTTTCACCGATGACTGGCCATGGCCAAACGGGCTAGCCTCGCCTAGCTTGGGTGAGGGGAGCCCTCACTGAGGCTGCCCTTGCCCAAGCGAGGGTCGGCCTTGCCCAAGCCAAATCTAGCGAGGGCTTGAGGGCTCGGCCTTGCCATGGCCAGTTGAGATCAGCCTACCCGGCCATAGCTGAGGGCTAGTCACCGGAAAAAGGTAGAAGAAAGGAAGGAAAGAAAAAATAAATTTAGAAACAAATTAAAAAATCAAAAAATTATTAGAACATTATTAAAATTGTCCACATCAGCGCTAGCCAGTGTTCACGTCAGCCGGTCAACACCCACATGAGCGATATCTTGTCAAATTAGCCAAAAGGATTGAATTGATACCAAATTAAAATATTTTAAGACTAAGGGTGTGTTTGTTTCGCGGAATACATTTTCAGGGAAAACATTTTCCTCATTTTCCGGCGTTTGGTTTACTTAGGAAAATGAGTCAACGGAAAACATTTTCCTAGTCAACAGAAAACGTTTTCCTAACAAAGCTTAAATTCACGAAAATGATTTCTCCTTTGAAAGGACTGGAAAACGTTTTCCGAATCTATCAAAACTTAGATTTGATGCTTGGTTTACAAATAATTATTCTTATAAAGATATATTTTAAAAATTTTATAATTCTTTTTAAAATATTTTAAAAAATCGAATTTTTAATTTTTTAATATACTTTTTATTTATTTTTTAAAATATAATTTTTAATTATTTTTTATATTTTAAAAATATAATTTTAATTTTTAATAATTATTTTTTCTTTTTCTCTTCTCTCTTTTCTTTTTTCTTCTTCTTCGGCCGGCCGCCGGCCACGATGACGGCCGGCGACCGGCCATCGGTGAGATCGAGCTCGCCGGCGTTGGGTGAGGCTTGATCTCGCCGATTTGGCGAGGCCGAGGCCCCACCCGACGCCGGTGAGCTCGAGCCTCGCCAGTCATTGGCGAGGCCGAGCCTCAAGCTCGCCAGTGTTGGGCGAGGCTCGACCTCGCCGATCTGGCATGGCCTAAGCCTCGCCTGGCCTGTCGCCAGCCGGCGGCCGACCGTCGCCTTGCCGACCACAGGCTAAGGAAGGAAGAAAAAGAAAAAAGAAAAAAAAATGGAAATATGAAAAATAATTATAATTTCGATTTTTTATAAAAAAAATATATATATATATATATTTTTATAAAGTTAAAAAGGGTGATGGACTCAACAAATTAATTTGGAAGTAAGAGGCACACTATTATCAATTGTTAGGTCAAATGTCGTTCAATCATTTTTTAAATATGATCCAAACACCAAAAAATACTTTCAATCACGTATCACCAAACAAAGGAAAACTAACCATTTTCCTGGAAAATGGTTTCCCGGAAAATATTTTCCAAAAACGTTACGTTTTCCTTGAAACAAACCCACCCTAAGGGTGCGTTTGTTTGTGTTTCTATTCTTTTTTTGTTTCAGGGAACATAAATAGAAAAAAAATGTTTCTGTTCCGGGGAACAATTTTTGAATAAAAGAACGCGTTTGGTAAACTTGGTCCTGGAATAAAAAAAGAACAGAAACATGTTTGGTAAATTTATGTTCTTTTTTTGTTTCTTTTAATTTTTTAATGTTTATTTTTTATTTTTTTCTTTCTTTTTCAATTTTCTTTATTTCTTCCTTGTGGCCGGTCGCCGGCCTCGGCCATGGCCGGCGACCGGCCGACGAGGGCCAGCGGCCTCGCCTTGGCTTGGCTGGGCGAGCTTGGCCTCGCCGGATTTGGGCGAGCCCGAGCTCGCCCAACCAAGGCGAGGCCGAGCGTCGCCGGCTGACGCGAGGCTCGGCCTTGCCTTGGTTGGGCGAGCTCGGGCTCACTCAGATCCGGCGAGGCCGAGCCTCGCCGTGGTTGGGCGAGGTCGCCGGCCCTCGACAGCCGGTCGCCAGCCATGGTCGAGGCTGGCGACCGGCCAAAGCAAAAAGAAGAAGAAAATAAGAAAAAAAAGAAAAGAAAAGAGAGGAGAGAGAAAAGTTGTTTTTTTTTTGTTCCAGAAACAAGAAACAACTTTTTTTTGTTTCTTGTTTCTGTTCTTTTTTTGTTCCCGGGAACAAAAAAAACAGATTTGGAACAAAAACGCAAACACCAGGAACAAAAAAACAGAAAATCCGTTCATAAACAGAAACAATGAACACATACAAACACGCCCTAAATTGGCACTAATACAATATATTTAGGACTTTTCTAACACTTTGCTCACTAATTGAGAGAAATAAAAAAGTGACAAAAAAAAACTACGTCAACATTTTTCTTTAACCAAATAAGATGGAGTTCAATTTAACAAGTTCCAGGATTTATTGCAATTTATGAAAATTTTAATACTTGATTGCATTTTAATGATAAGTTGTAGGACTTTTTGTATACTTTCTTCTTTCTTCTTTTGTTGTTTTTCACGTTTAATTTTTGTTCAGTTGGCACCAAATTAGCATCACTCATCATTTTCTGTCACTGAAATGGTGCCACGTCATTAGTTGATATGATAGTTTAGTTAGAATGGTTGATCGAATGATTTGATTGTATGAATTTGAGAAAGGGACTTGTTTGTATAAAATAAAATTTAGAGGACCAAATCGCTTATATGTTGAAACTTAAAGGATAAAATGCATACTTAACCCACAAGAAAAAGATAAAATACCAATCAATTAATAAAAGTAAATGAGGCGAAGTGAAATGGAGTTAATAATAAATTTATGAAAAATATATTTTAAACAAACTATCAATACATGTAATATTAATCATTAAGAATTTTATCTCTATCTCAGATTTCAAGTTGAATCTCAATTAAATAGGACTATTAACAAATTTCTGAATTTTAAAGTAGTTAAAATTACATTTATATGAGTTCATCAATATTACATTTTGAATTACTTAAAGACTCATAAATCTGAAATTCAGAACTAATATCACAATTAATTTATAAAATCTTTTAATAATCCAATTCAAAACTGCAGTGAAAAGTCTTCTTCATATCATCACATGCTCAAATTGAGCACACATATCCACACTGTTATAAAATGAAGGAAAAACTCTTACTTTTAAGCGACCACAATTCCTTTTTAGCCTAAAACCTCAATTAGTAATAGTATAAATATTCTATCAAGGGATAAATCAGTAAATTAATAATTCTATTTTATCTCTCATGTATAAATTCTTTTTTCTATTTTTTCCTCTGCGAGGCTCTCTTTTGGTTCGTTTTTCTTTTATTTGGTCAAATATTTGTATCATTTTATCTAAACTCATTTAAGCGATGTTATTGCTTAATACATTTGTGTCAAGTGTCAAATGAAAATTTTTCTTTTCTATTGTTACTTCATCTCTATTTTTATTTGGTACTTAGTTATCTTTTAGAAGATGTGAAGCGGTACCAAGTATTAAAGCTGCATCTTTTATTTTTTTTCTTTGCTTTCTTGTTATTTTAACTTCAGTTTATACTATTAATTTTTGTTTTCACATATTTTAGTAGATGTTATAAGTAAATATTCAATCATTGTCAGACAAACTGCTTTTTCTAAAAGTATAAGCTATTCAAAAGCGGGTCAACGATGTATTTATAGCACATGATTTAAGACTTCCCATAGCATGCAAGCCGGTCATTATACGTACAATACAGGGTGTAGACAGAACCCCATTAAGAAGATAATCGGAAAAATAGGATAAAAGACTGAATGATAGGAATGACAAATAAGAGAAAATTTCGAGGGAGCGCAAGCGGTCAAACAATTGACTTGTGTTCTGATATCTTGGTGGACAAATTGTGTTTTTTTTTTTTTTTAAAGAAAATTATCTAAATTTTTTTAAACTTATTGTACTTTTACTAATTCAATCATAAACCTTTTAATTTTATCAATTGAGTCCAAAACATTTTTGTATTTTGTCAATTGAGTTTATACAGTCAATTTTGGTTAGAAATCGTTGACGTGGACTCTAGCCATCCTACACAGACAACTTTTAATACTTATAATTTTTTTTTAAAAAAATTATTTTCTTTTTCTTTTCTTGTCTCTTTTCCTCTTCTTTTTTGATTCAAAGGGCTAGCAAACTCCGCCAACCACTGACTGAGCATTGGCAACCCCCGTTGGCCCTTGGGTGAGGGCCATGAAGCTCCTGCTAGCCATGGCTAGGGGTTGCGGTCCCTCACTAAGCCCAATGAAGGCATCACAAGCCTTCATTGGCAATAGCGAAGGTGTCATGAGCCTTCGTGGGCTATAGCGAGGGCATTGCGAACCTCACCCGGCCTCGCTATGGCCCGCAAGGGCCGCGACCCTCGTCCTATGGCTAACGAGAGGTTGCTAACCCTCGCCCAATAGCCAGCAAGAACCAAAAAGAAAAGAAAAAAAGGAAATAAAAAGTTAATAAAAAGATTAAATATTTTGAAAAAAAAATATTTAAAAAAATATTATAAGTTATCTACATTAGTGCCGGCTATGTCACGTAGGACGGTCGGCATTGACTGGACAACAATGTTAGTGATTCCCGATCAAAATTAGCAAGATGGACTTAATTGGCAAAACATAAAAATGCTTAAAACTCTATTAACAAAATTAAAAGGTTTAGAACTAAACCGGCAAAACTACAATAGATTTATGATTTTTTGGACAATTTTCCCGTTATTTTCAAAACGTTTAAGCTGTTAGAAAATGGACCATATGAATTTAATGCATGTGACTTAACAATCTTAACATATGATAATTACAACAAAGGAGTAACACAATTTAAATTCACATTGATAAAGTTAAACCTAAGTTTGTGCTACGTTAAATGGATTCTATAAATTTCAGGAAGGGTTACAGTTAAAAAAAGTCTTAAGATGTGCTTACAGACTTCCATAATTTGCAAATTTAGAGAAATAGACATGAGTTTCCGAACGAAAAGTTCAAAGATCTATTAAGTACAAATAATCTTGTGTTTTGACTTGCATCCTATTTGAAATTTGAAAAATCTATCAGGTGCAAACAATCACTCCAATTTTAACTTGCATCCTTTGACATTTCATGTTCGTGAAATTTTTTTAGAACATGATTGAGGAAAAAAGGTATGACAGTAGTGATTGAGATATGCATGAAATGATAATAATGATTTTTAAAGTGCATATATATCTTTTTCTCATGTTAATTATTTTAACCTTTCAATATAATTTTATTGTTAATAGCGTTCGCTGCAATGCTCAGCTATTTCCTAGTATATAATTAAAGCTTAGATTGAAAGATCATTTGCTCCTATACTCGTCATGTGAGAATGTCAATTTGCAATATTCAGAACGTTGGCGTTGGTTGCGTTAAACACTTTTAGGAGAACATGTTGATAAAAGTGGGAACCAACAATATCTCAATGATTCAACATTTGCCGCCCCATATCATTTTTCAATTGAGTCATGTTCTCTAGTAATATTTTCTGAGGTTTTAATGTATACTGTCCTCGTTAAGTTCTTACAAAAATTCATATCAAAAGATTCGCTTGTCAGTATATAGTAAGAAATTTCAAAACGGGTTAATTGTTTGACAAAATATATTTGGGAGGTAAAAGTTCTTCACTCCTGAATCTTGGATTTCCTCGGAAACAATGTGGCAGTAATGTTGATCACTGGTAGATCAGGATGACCAGTGACTTCGTATGGTAGACAATTTATGCAAACACAATAACGTTAGAAAAATATCAACAAATATAGGTACTTCTTTGCATCTTGCAGTCTTATCAGTGAGCAATCATCGTGTTTCTCGTAGGTGGCTGAAACGGAAGAGAAAAGGCAAGTTGCCGGTATCGAAAAAGATGTTGGAACTGATGATCAAGTAAACCGCATCATGAGCTTGATGAATATTAATGATATGGACCGGCGGATCGTTGTCGTCATTTGTGGAAAAGATGGAATTGGCAAGACGACTCTTGCAAAACTCATATACAACCGAGTCTCCTGTGATTTTGATGGTTGTAGCTTCCTTACAGATATTAAAGAAACAACTCAAGTATTAGGAGGGCTTCGGCTTTTGCAAACTAAGTTGATTGCCGATGTTCTAAAACGGGAACTTGACGATGTTGCTCTTGTGAACAGGGGAAATGAGTTTTTCAGGGACTTATTTTGCGACAGGAGAGTCTTGATTGTCCTTGATGATGTGGAAAATGCGTTTGATGTCCAGCAACTCGTCGGAAATTGCTTTAATTGCTTTGCATCTGGAAGTAGGATCCTTGTAACCACTAGAAACAGTGTCATCCTGGAAGACTCTCCTCAGATCCGGACTTATCACGTTAGTCGTTTGGATAAAGATCAGGCTCTTCAACTCTATAGGCAGCATGCATCTATACCAACTTCTTCCTCACATGGCAACTTTGAGCTTCTGGACAGTGCTCTCAAGGCTATAGCAAAAGTTCCATGGTCTGTTCATGGTAGGGTTGCTCTCTCGTCGGTGTGTGCATCTGTAGAACCTTCTTCCTCACCTATCAACTTTGAGTTTTCGGAACATGCTTTTAAGGCTATAGTAGGACTCCCATTGTCTATTGAAGTTATGAGTGCAGTCTTCATCGGGAAAACGGAGGTGGAATGTAAGAACATACTAGAACGGTGGCAGACAATGATCAAGCGCTGGGATTTTCAGGAAATTTTGGAGGAAGGATATCAAACATTAGATTATGAGGACAAACGGATATTTCTTGACATCGCCTGCTTCACCACCGGCGTAGATTTTCGAATTGCTTGGTACCTGTGGTATGAGCCCTCTCTTCTGCCTTCCCGTGAAATATTGACTCCCCTAGCGAAAATTGAAGAAAACAATCAGATATGGATGCATAGGATATTGAGGCGATTTGGCAGGGAAATCGTTCGTGCAGAGAGTCTTACACATCCAGGAAGACGGAGTAGATTATTTAATCATGAAGTAGCTCTTGACACGATAAAGCGGAAAAAGGTAAACGTTTGGTGTGCTTTTTTTTTTTTTTTTTCCTCTTTAATTTATTCATCCTGAAGCATAAGAAATAGTTTTGTTCTGTTCACCGCCAAAGGAAAGGAACTACTTTGTCAGATACTGTTAAAATCTTACCATGAGTGCAATTGACGTTGTTCGTCATTTTTCTTTAGGAATGTTTCCTGACTAGTTACGTGTCAAGAAGAGAGACCATCCTCACTTCCTTTTACTCGTCCATGGCAGGGAACAGAAGAGGTTGAGGTACTCTGCCTTAACTTTCAGTGGCGTACTTCAGTCAAACTCACACCAGAAGACTTTAGGAGCATGCCAAACCTACGGTATCTTCAATTGGATCATGCAGACATTGCCGGAGATTTCGCTTACATTTTTCCAAATTTAAGGTGGCTCCGTTGGCGAGGGTGCCCTCAAAAACTGCAAGTAACTAATTTTCGCTTGGTAAACTTAACCATTCTTGACTTGTCATCGAGCAAAGTCACGAAAGACTGGAAAGGCTGGGATGAAATAGAGGTAATTTACAATTCATTGCTATGGTGAAATTGCCCGGTTTAATGTAACTATTTATGAAGTGAACTCACGCAAATATTTGTCCTATTTTGCAGATGATGAACTTGAGAGTTCTAGATCTTACAGAATGTGCTGACTTATTAGTCACTCCTAAGTTCTCTGGCTGCAAAAATCTTGCCATATTGATTCTGGAGCGATGTTCACAGTTGGTCAGGATAGATCATTCGATCGGCGACTTGCAGCACTTAATTACCTTGAATTTGAAGTTCTGCACAGAGCTTAGCATGTTGCCTGTAGAAGTGGGTCACCTAATAGCTCTGAAAGAGCTTCTCATGGATGGGACCTCGGTACGAGAAATTCCCATCTCCATTGGTAAGTTAAAGCAGCTTGAAACTCTGAGTGCCTCAAATTGCTTCAGCTTGAGTCAGCTACCAAGAACAATATGTCACCTGATGAGTATCTCGCTTCTTTCACTGGATGGCACCAGAATCACAGCACTTCCTGATTCTGTTGGAGAACTGGTCAGACTTAAACACTTGTCATTAAGGGAGTGCTGTCAAATAAGAAAACTACCGAACTCCATTGGCAACATAGGGAGATCCTTAGCCGAGTTAGACGTGTCGGGGACAGGCGTTGTCAAGTTTCCGCATTCGCTAGAAAATCTGCAGAATTTGAAGGTGCTAAGAATGGATTCTTGTTTCTTCAGAGAGTTCCCTCCTGATATCGGAGAGCTAACCAGCCTCGAAGAAATACACGCCTGTTGGTGTCAGAGTCTCGAGGGGGGCATTCCAAGCGAGATTGGAAAACTGCATAATTTGAGAATCTTGAGGCTGCGACATTCGACTATTTCCAGCATACCGGTGGAGATCCACCAACTTTCCAATCTTCGAACCCTTGATTTACTTCACTGCGACATGATCAAAGAGTTGCCAAGGCTCCCCTCTAGCATAACGGTTTTGTATGTAGACGATGAACTGAAGTCGTCTGATGCAGCCCGCATTGATCACCAGCTCTCTCGACTAAGAAGATCGGCTCGCATTCAAGCTCGACGAAACCGAGAAGCCCTATCGATATCTTGAGTCCATTTGGAAGCTTGAAAGACACCTTGGGAGCCCGCATGACACTTTTACTAGTTTCTAGTTACTATGTTATTTATTATTTTCCTAGTTTCAACGCTTTGCTTTTTATTTCGTTAACAATATAAGCCATCTAATTTTTTGTAGAAGACGACTTTTGATAAATGAAAATTTTGGCTTTCAAGCAAGTATCGTGAACCTTGTAGAGTTCATACACTTGAAAACCTAGAAGAGTTTTCACTCCGTCCTTGAAGAGTCGGAGCTTTCGAAATCTGCATCCTTGAAGAGTTGCAGTCATTGATCTAGAAGAATCGGTGCCCTCTCAACTTCCTTGGAGGCCTAGAAGAGCAACCAACGGAGTTTCTATCATTTCCTATTCTGTTCGTTATTTCCAACCCAATTTCGACCATCCTACAGTGCTTATTTCAGAAAACCCAAAACAGAGAAATTATAGATCCAGAAGTCCTTGTTCATTTGGTTTTGGAATCAGGTCAATCCGATATGTATCGACAAAGATACGACTGTTCTCCTGAGCTTGCGCAGTGCTGAAATTTCTGTCGGTCCTGTTTCCCGTGCACGAGTCACTCTCCCGATCCTACTGTTGGTGAAAGCCTGCCCTTGGCTTGCATCATTTGGTATCAGAGCTTTGGAGGAGAGGACAATGCCTCCAAGACAAGCTAGACGTCGTGGCGGCAAAACCCTTCCCCTCGATGAATTGCACACACTCGCTGAGAATATGCAACAACAAATTGACGAATTGATGCAAGAAGTTCAGCGTTTGAGGGCTGAAGCAAATAATTCTCCACCCCGTTCCAGGTCTGAAGATTCCCATGGTGACTCTTCCTCTTTGGAGAGTGTTCAATCTATTCACGGTCGGAGGCATGTTCAACATCGTTTACAACATATTCGTGAGCCAGATTGGGAAAAGGAAGTCAAGAAAGATGTTCCAGAATTTACAGGTAATAAGTCTCCTGATGAAATTGTTGATTGGCTAACACTTGTGAATGAGGTGTTTGAGCATCGAAATGTTCTGGAGAATCGTCGCATTGGGATCATTGCTATGCGATTCCGAGGCAAGGCAATTGCTTGGTGGAGACGTGAAAAACAAACTTGCCAAGCCGTTGGCAAAGCACCAATCACTCTGTGGAGAAAGATGGAGGGCAAGATTCAAAAATATTTTCTTCCCAAAGGATATAAGATAGAGCTCTACCAACGGTACCAAAATCTAAAACAAGGTACGTGAACGGTGGACCAATACACCAATGAATTCAATGAATTGGTGATTTGTAACAATATCTAGGATCCGGAGGAGGTGCTTGTGAATAAATACTTGAACAGTCTTCAATTTTACATTCAAGACGCCTTGGAAGTCCTCGACATTTGGGACTTAGGAGATGCACACCAACAGGCACTCAAAATGGAGCGCTCTCGTTCTCGGAGAGAGCAATCTGCTAGTAAGCCTTCTACTCAACCCCATGTTTCGCAGCAACCTACTACGTTCGAAATACGTTGCTATTCTTGCAGGGAGTTGGGTCATCGTGCTAGCAATTGTCGAATCAATAAGAATCGACCAGCCGATAAAGCCTTCTTGGTGGATAATGATTCTGATGAGAATGCTGAGGATCCACTTGAAGAGGAGTTGAACAATGATGAAGAAGCTGTGGATGATGAACAAATAGTGCATGCTGACACTGGCGAACTTCTTATGGTGAGGAAAATTTTTCTTACTCCTTGAGATGACACCAAAGATAGATGGCTGCGTACCAATATTTTTCATTCTGCTTGCACAATCATGGGAAAGGTGTGTCAATTAATTATTGACTCTGGTTGTTGTGAGAATATAATTTCTGAAGTAGCGGCAAACAAGCTGAAGTTGGAATTAAAAACGCACCTTACGCCTTATAAAATGTTGTGGTTGAAGATAGGCGCTGAGGTAACTGTTTCAAAACGATGTCTTGTTAATCTATCCATTGGTTCTGTTTATAGTGACAAGATATGGTGTGATGTTCTGCCGATGGATGCTAGTCACATTATTCTTGGTCGACCATGGCAATTCGATAGGAGGACTATGCATGATGGTTATCGAAATACATATTCTTTTGAATTTGGAGGTAAGAAGATTACGTTGGCACCTAGTACTATGGGAGATTCCTCTAATGATGATGGCGAGGATTCGAGGACGAATTCTTTTAAAGATGAGGAGGATGATGCAGCCCGCATTGATTACCAGCTCTCTCGACTAAGAAGATCGGCTCACATTCAAGCTCGACGAAACCGAGAAGCTGTATTGATATCTTGAGTCCATCTGGAAGCTTGAAAGACACCTTGGGAGCCCGCATGACGCTTTTACTAGTTTCTAGTTACTATGCTATTTATTATTTTCCTAGTTTCAACGCTTTGCTTTTTATTTCGTTAACAATATAAGCCATCCAATTTTTTGTAGAAGACGACTTTTGATAAATTAAAAATTTGGCTTTCAAGCAAGTATCGTGAACCTTGTAGAGTTTATACACTTGAAAACCTAGAAGAGTTTTCACTCTGTCCTTGAAGAGTCGGAGCTTTCGAAATTTGCATCCTTGAAGAGTTGCAGTCATTGATCTAGAAGAATCGGTGCCCTCTCAACTTCCTTGGAGGCCTAGAAGAGCAACCAACTGAGTTTCTATCATTTCCTATTCTGTTCGTTAATTCCAACCCAATTTCGACCATCCTACAGTGCTTATTTCAGAAAACCCAAAACAAAGAAATTGTAGATCCAGAAGTCCTTGTTCATTTGGTTTTGGAATCAGGTCGATCCGATATGTATCGACAAAGATACGACTGTTCTCCTAAGCTTGCGCAGTGCTGAAATTTCTGTCGGTCCTGTTTCCCGTGCACGAGTCACTCTCCCGATCTTGCTGTTTGTGAAAGTCTACCCTTGGCTTGCATCATCGTCGCATCTGCCATAGCTAGGAAAGCTATGCCACTGTGATGAATACTAGGCTCTAGTGACCCTGGCAAAATGATGGCCTTTCCATTTACCTCATGTTTTCACTCCAGATTTGAATATGGATACCACGAGCAAGATGTGTTTTTCTGAAGTTTGCAAAGTCGTTTCATCTGAAAAAACGTTAACTTTATATGTGCGTTCATGTGTATGTACCCATGCCTATCGATATATTTCGTTAATGACCGAGGCGAAAATTCCTAATGCAGCATCACTTCGGACCCATCTTGCAGGCAATCAGGAGCTTTGGGGGTCTACTAATTTGTGCGGTACCCAGATCAGCATGTAGACTTTTATGATAGTCTCCGAAGATTGGTATTGCTAGCAAATACCTCGTCATCTCGTAATAGAAATAAGACATGTATATACATCTCTATTTTTTATTTTATTTTTTTGGTTGTGTCCTAGAGAGTCCCTTTTCAAAAGGGAAAATTATACTAGTAATTCATAAAGTTTGGCTGAATATCCAATGTTTGCTTTAGACTTTTAATTTGTTTAATGTGATCCTGGATCTATTCCCAGGTGTTCAATCTTGTCCTTGAACTTTCAATTTGTTTAACCTATTCTATCAACTTTCCATAACAAAGTCAAATCATCCCTTTGATACTATTCAAAAATTTCATAATTACACTGTTAACCAGATTTTAGAATATTTTCTCGTTTCAATCCATTTATCAAATCAACAAAACTATTACTTTTTAACTTCATTCAATGAGAAGGAGAGAGATTTAAATATTACCTTAAACCGATTCCATATGAAATTAGCGAATGTAATTGGGAGAAAGTAGAATGTGGACCTAATAAGAGTGTTGCCTGCGTTGCAATGGAGGTAGCAATGGGGACTGCTTGCGCACACAAGTATAACGACTTCCCAAATTCCTTCCCACGCAAGAAAGTGTGCGTTCTGGCATTGTTTGTTTTTTTTTTTTTTTTTTTGGGACCGGAGGAATCGCTTCACAACAAGCACTTGGCGTAAACCCCAAGGAGTACCGACGCGGGGACCCACCTCTCACGATACTCCGCTTAAGTCGCGCTAATATGCACGCGGTGACTGGTAATGGTGTTTTACCCAAAATAGTGAAAAACCTTTCATCGAAGGTTGATCTTTGATTTTTATTGTTAAATGGGGTTCCATGGTGATTCTAGATAGGAGTTTTGATTGGTTTCACAAGGAAATATGAATAGTAATTCTACAAGTGAAGTACTAAAAAATAAATAGGACATTGCATTAATTATAAAGATACATTGAATGTGTGTTCTTGATGATCAGAGATCCTCTACAATGATAGCATATTGCCAATTATATAGTCCACCAATTACAACCATTTAACCACGGTTACTACTACCAAGGCAATAACACATTTAATTTTGAGATTCTAGGCTCCCCATGCACGGGCCATTTCCATCCACAAGCGGTTACAACTCCAAAGGCTATCATAATACTCAACCGTCACTTGATATCTTTGTCTTCAATCTTCATCTCGATCCTTGTGTTCTCTTCTCTATCCAACACTCGGCCTAATTTCGATGGCCTCCTTGTCGTGCTCTTCAACCATCATACTTTGCAGATCTCCTCTTAATTACTTGTCGATGTCGATGCTACTTTGTTGTCAAGTGCTATATCACAGATGCCAATATCCATACTATAAAATTGTCAATTGTCCAATGGCCCGATCATTGATCAATTCTCGCTCAATCGGTTAACCCCAATTGCACATCGACTACAATGGGTTATTTCTTCTGACCCTCAGCAATCAACTTAAAGTTCTAGTGTCTCTTCAAGAATAAATACTAGCTTTTAGATGCAACAGCAATACTCAGAGCGATTAACTTCTTTGAGCCTTGATTAAACCAATGAAGGACAAATGATGAAGTAGGTTGTCCTAGCCAACAGTCAAAGACTAGACAACCCACAATTAAAGGATATTACACAATCAACATGCACATTTATATTCCTAACACTCCCCTCAAATTGGAGTGTAAATATCATAAATGGCAAGTTTGTTATATATACACCTGATTCAGGGACCACTTAGAGCTTTAGTGAATATGTCAGCTACCAATCATTAGTTCTAACAAATGCAGACTTGATCTCCCGGGACTATGGCTTTTCTAGAACAAAATGACGGTCGACCTATATATGTGCCTCATCCTCTCATGAAAAACAGGGTACGAGGCAACATGTGTCGCTGCTTGACCATCACAAAACAACGCCATCAGTGACTCACGAGGATAGATGAAATTCAAAGCTGGCCTCCATGTTCTCTATCTCTGTCTCTGTCTCGGTTTTGACAGTTTGTGCAGGCTGCTTTTAGCTGGATCCACTTGCCCTCAGCAGCAACAAACCATGCAGCAAACTTGAGGAGGAACGTTAGAATCCATCAAAACTTGGGGTCGGCGTATACAACCGCTTGGATCGAGAAACGCTAGACTGGCCGATTTTGGGCAGTTTTAGAATGCACTTTTGGTTCCTCATTCTAGGGTGAGAATCGAATTGCTTGGAGCAATTTATATATTTTTATTTTTTAAATAATTAAAATCTAAATCTAAATCCTAATCTCCTCTTGTGCCCCAGCTTATTTCAAATGATGAAAATGAATCTTTGTTTCTTTTATATTGTTGCACCAATTCATAGAACTTGACCCTTTTGTCTCTTGTTCCTTTCTTTACTTTAGTTTCTGTTTTAATTCACCAATTTTACTTTCCTTGCTTACCCACTTTGAGTCTGTCATTAATGGAAAAGAATCCATTAAATCTTCCTTCTTTTTTCGAGCTAATCCTTACAATCATGGTTTCATCATCTCTTTGTCTTCCTTGCAAATATTTGATGAAATCTCAGTTTCAAATTCTGACATGGATTAACAATTCAATTAATCCAAAAATTCCGGTTAAGATATATGAATCCACTAGTTATGTTGGACTAGCCGGGAACTGAACGAGACCAATCCCAATGCCAGGTGGTCCAGGTGGTCCGGTTCCCAATTCCTAGGTTGGACCAGACTGAATCGGGAAATGAACACTCCTAATCAAAACTATACCTTTCAAAATGGATTATAGGCCGATTTCTTAACCTACATTTGATGGGTCGAGTTGTTATACAAATTAATTATATTTGATAAACAAGTTTAAAATGGTAAAACTCAAGATATGGGTATTGAATGAGTTGATAACTTACTTAAACCCAACCCACCTATATAATTCTCTCTTCACTCTCTTTCCCCTTACTCAATCTCGCTCTCGCTCACTTTGCGCTCTTACTTTGGTTTAGTCATGATTTTTCTTATTAGTTTAGATATATAAGTGTCTTAGCAATATGAGATAGGTATAAGTTACTACAAAGTAGGTCAGAGTGGGTTAACACATTTCAATTTGAGTTGGATCATTTTCAACATGATCATCCCATTTGATGAGTCTAACTAGAACTTTAGATATTTCTATGCCATGAATTTAGGTCAGGTCCCCTTGGAGTATAACAATTTCCAGTCAAAAATAATTCTCAAATTTAATTGAATGGTTACTTATGTACCTTTATTTTTATAAATACCTTTTCACTATACGTCGAGGCAAACCTTGCATTTAAGAGGCCAGATTGCCCCTCCCTGCAAAATCATCTTAGCTTCTTACTCCAGGTTCAAGTGGTTTGGCTTTTAGTTAGTAATTGAATAGATTGAGTGGGCATAAGAATTTATGACTGATAACTTTTTGAAAAATGATTGTTTCGTAAATAGGAACGCTTGTGAAGATGCAAGCTTGTTCCCGAGAACTATAGTTGGGTTTCTCATTGGTATTTTCACAAAAATTCTGTTTATTTCGCGAAATATGAATGGTTTTGAAAATGTTTCCTAAAAATTATCGCATGTATCACATACAAAAGTGATTAACTTTGTAAAATATTTTCATTCACCAATGAAAATTTGGCCACTTAAATTATCATCGATGATGAAAATTATTCTCGTTAACTAATTATTTCAACAAATACAAGTGATTGTTGTTAGGAAAATATTTTCTAAATTATTAGCCATTGGTTAAAAAGTGAAGATGCTTTTGGTATTTTTCATATCCGCCCCCACTAAACCAAATATGGTGACTAGTGGGGCTCCCCCCAAGTGATTATATTTTAAAAAAAAAAGGGGGGGGGGGGAGGGAAGTCACCAAAAATCCCAAACTTTGCCCAAAATGACAAATTTCCCCCAAACTTTTTTTGTGACATGAAAAAACCCAAAATTTACTAACCGTGACACATTTACCTCACAAAGGGCATTTTCATCTTATTTTTCTGTTTTTTTTTTTTTTCATTTTTTATTCTTCTCTCTTCCCTCCACCATGGTCGATGGAGGGAAGCTAGACTTAGGCAAGGGCGGCCCTCGCCAGCATTGGGCGAGGGCCGCCCTCACCTAGGTGTTGCCCTCACCAACCCAGGCGAGGATAGTTGTTGCTAGATCCGATGAGGGCGGCTGGCAAGGGCAACCCTCGCTGCACTTAGGTGAAGGCGACCCTCGCTGGTGTCAGGCGAGGGCTATCCTCGCCAAATCTAGCCCAAGCAAAGGCTGCCCTTGCTGGATTTGGTGAGGGGCTGTCCTCGCTTGGGCTGGCAAGGGCAACACCCAGGTGAGGGCGACCCTTGCCAGACCCGGCTGAGGGCTGCCCTCGCTTGAATCTGGCTTTCCTCCACCATGGCTGGCGGTGGGAAAAGAGAAGAAGAAGAAAAAAAATAAAAAAAACAAACTTAAAAAGTAAAAGACAAAGATAACCTATAATTTAGGGTAAATGTGTCACACAGATATAAGTTCATGGTTTTTTGTGTCACGAAAAAAAGTTTAGGGTAAATGTGTCACGGTTAGCAAAGTTTGGGATTTTTCATATCACAAAAAAAAAAGGATAAATTTGTCACTTTGAGTAAAGTTTGAGATTTTTGATGGCTTTTTCCAAAAAAAAAAAAGAAAAAAAGAAAAAATTCCTCAAAATAATGTGTCATTACTAGTTGTGGACATTGTTATGGTTTCAATAGAGTTGGTGGTATGGGTGTGCAATCGGACCGGGTATACCCGGGAATCGGACCGGCCCACCCAGAAAACAGGGTCGGGAACAGGTTCCCATTGAAACCGGTCCGGGAACCGGTTCCAAGTGATTACCCACCCGCGAACCGGTTCCTAGACTGGTTTGGGAGCTAGTTTTGTACATAGAGATTTAAAACCCTATTTTTTCCCATGATTTCTATTCTTGCTCATGTAATCATACAGCGTTTTTCCTCTTGGCTCTCTCAGGCACGTATGACACTCCTCCTTTGCTGTTTCTCTTCCTCACTAGCTCCCTCTCGCACCGTCCGACGGATGGACGGTGTTCATCGCCACCAAATTCATATAGTAGTTATGCTTGCATAAATGAACAGTTTCATATAGTAGTTGTGGGAATAAGACTAATATTAGACTCATGTTTTTTACTAATGTTTATGCAATGTTATGATTTTTACTTTGCCTTATGATTTTATTTATGATAATTAGCCCTGTGGATTTTTAATTTTTTCGTTTAGTCAAAAAGTTCATGTATTTATTTGTTACAAGTGCTTAATGTTTCAATATAAATTAGGAAGGTTACGTTATTTTCTTGCGTATTAATGTAAAATTTGAAGTCGTATAGGATATTGGGAGGTTGCAAAATAGGTTCCCATGGAAATAGGGTTGACCCTGGAACTGGATTAGAAAAATAGGGTAGGTTTGGTATAGGGTTCAATACAAACATGGTTGGGTACAGGGTTCAAAAAAGGGGAATCGGTTATAACATAGTCAAATACAGGGTCCAAGTCTAGACCCTACCCACCCTAGACCTGATCACCCCTAGTTGGTGGAGGGCTATCGATGTCCAATCATCCATGGTCGATGCTGTTTTCAGTAATAACTTATCATAGTCCATAAGATTTTAGTTTAAATTCATTTATTTTCACAATTAACCCAAGTTTCAACATCCTTGACAATCTAACGTCGCTCCTCGCCATTACAGCAAAGATTTTGTTAATAGGTGTCTCGTAGATAATAGTTAACTAATTGATAAAGGAAATTTCCTTGTTTTCAGTACACTGATTTTCTCATATTATGCATAATTAGTACTTTGAGAATTGAACTATCTAAATAAAATGCTCGAGACACTCGTTAATAGTAAAAATAGAGAAACATTCCTAGTTAAATGATCTATCATAATTAGGGGTGTTAGAATCGAATCGAAACCGAAACTGAAACCAAATAGAATCGAACCAAAGTTTGTGCATTTTTGGTTCGGTTCGGTTTTTTGGATCAAATAATTGAAAAGTAACCATTCTTTTTTTTTTTCGGTTTGGTTCAGTTTTTGGTTTAGTTCGGCTAACCGAAACCGAACCTAACCGAACCGAAATTCTCAATAAAACCACACAACTTAAAACCTCTTTTCTTAACCACTGGAGTTTGCTCTAGTGGCCACATTTCCAACTTGGAAAGGGAGAGGTGTGAGGTTCGAATCCCCACATTCTCAGGGGGGTTTGGGGTGGGGATTTTGTAGTTTCAGGAGTGGGTTTTGACTCCCGCCCTATGAGGAGGCAGGACAAAAGTCTGAGAGTAAGCGTTAGAATAAGAATAGAGTAGTACCGACAAAAAAAAAAAAAAAAACCTCTCTTCTTTCTTACCCTTTATTTAGTTTGGTTCCAATAAGTAAGGCAAAAATAAGAAAACCGAAATACTGAACCGAACCGAACCAAATCGAACCTAACTGGGTTTTCAATTCGGTTCGGATTAGATTCACACCTTATCAATTTGGTTCAGTTCAGTTCGGTTTTTTTGAAAACCTGAACTGAATTGAATCGTTGACACTCCTAGATAACATTCTTTTACCCATAGCTTCCTTTTATTTTCTCAGCGAAATTGATTCTATTGGACAACTCAAAAAGAAAAAGAAAAGCTAAATAAATTGAAGGAAAGTCTTCAGTCTCCTGAAGAGGAGAACGTTGCTTATTCAACACGACCAACGCCATGTTTAACTAAAGTACACACCTTGAAAAATCAACATAGATGAAGCTTTTTTGGATGGTGAAACGGAAGGGGCGGTCTCGAGGGTTCTCAGAGATGATAGAGGCGCTCTATCGGACGGTTTTGCCATGAAAGTTCCATCTTTGTTGCCGATTCAGATAGAAATTTTGGCTTTGATTGAAGCTCTTAAGCAGTTTGAGCCGAGGAGAGAGAGTGATATGGAGGATTGAGACCGACTGTGCTAAACTGGTGGATGAACTTAAGGGAAGATGCACGTGCAGCTGGAGCTGGAGACGCTGCCTAACGAGGCCCGGATCTGAATGGCCTAATTTAAGTCCATCTCACTGGTTCATTGCGATAGGTTTGTAAGCAAAGTGGCTAATTGAGTCGCAAAGGCCCATCGTTCAAATTTCCTTTCATCTTTTTGAAATTTTTTATGTTTTTTTTTTTTTGTCAAAAAGAGTCATATTATTTATATTATAAAGCAGAAACAGCATACCCAACAGTTGGGGCATTAGTACATAAAAGGGCCCAAAGGCCTGGAGGTGGGGAAGCCCACCAGTTGGGAGGAAGAGTCTTCTGTGTCTGTTGTCACGCGGCCCAGTCCGCCACCGCATTGGCAGAACATGGGCAGAAAGTCAGGCCCACTAGTGGCAATTGCTGAAGAAGAAACTTGCATTCCATCAAAACTGCACGTGCTTGCCAGTTCACTTTGTCCGAGTTCTTGAGAGAGTTCACAAGTGTTCGGTTGTCAGACTCCACCAAAGCCTCCCTCAGCTACTTATGTTTTAAGTACTTGAAAGCTTCAAGCACTCCTGGGGTTTCCAGCTGAAGAATCGATTCCGCCCGAACAAGCTTCGTGAATCCATCGACAAGGCAATCGGAAGAGTCCCGAACGACGCAAGCCACTACTCCTTCCATCGATCCCTTGCAAAGTGACCCATCAACATTAAGCTTCAAGGAACCGGCTGCCGGAGCTTGCCAGGTATGTGAAATCTCCAGATCTTCTTTCTTTTCTGCTTGAAGATGCATAAATCCCCATTTTTGGTAGCTATCTTGCTGAAATCGGGCTAGATCTACCACTTTGCAGGCATCCAGTTTAGTACCTCGAAAAATAAAGTTGTTCCGCTCCTTCCATACTTGCCAAAGGAGGTTTCCAATCGTTTCCAAGGGTGGTAGGTTTGTGTTTTTTCTTATAAATCGCGCCAGCCACTCATCCAATCGTGTAACCTCTTGTGCATCTACTTGTAGGTTGATTTCTAAGTGGCTCCATACCCTTGCAATCCAGGGGCAGAGAAGATGAGTGTGTTCGACCGTTTCCACCTTATTTCGGCAAAGATCATATATCGAATCAGGTAAGATCTTTCTTTTCCATAGGTTCTCCTTGGATGGGATGGCATTTTGACAAGCATTCCAAACGAAAATCTTCACTTTGGGGTTAGTCTACATTTTCCATATAGCATTCCATAATTCTGGCGGTGTTTGATATGAGGAAGAGGGATTTTCCATTGCTCCGTTTGCTGTCATTCTGTCTCTTAACATATTATAGCCATTTTTTACTGTAAAATACCCATTCTTCATGCCTGTCCACATCAGTTCATCGCTTGTAATTTGTCGATTAATTGGGATTGCAAGGAGGAGAGTCTGCTCATCAAATAGGTTAAATAGGTTATTTAACAACGGTTCATTCCATTGTTTTGCTTCAAAGTTCATCAACTCAGAAACTTTCTGTGGTTCATTTTTGTTTGCTGGCCCTCCAATTAATCCTATCTTCAGCCATTTGTCTGTTCTAATATTGACATTTAGACCATTTCCGATTGACCATCTCATTGAATCCGTTATTGCCTCCCTTCCTAAAAGTAAACTTTTCCACCCCCATGAAGGTTTAGGTCCTTTATCAGCACGCCATAAGTCTTTGTGACAGAAGTAGAGCCCTTTTAATAATTTACTCTATAGTGTGTCCATATTTTTTACCATCCTCCAAGCTTGTTTACCCAAAAGGGCATTATTAACAGTAAGTAGGTCTCTAAAACCCATTCCTCCCCTGTATGTTTGGACGGCCTTATGTTGGACTTTTTGTTTTAAAAATCTTGAATTTCAATGAATATCGAGGAACATTTCGACAAAAAATAAAATAAAATCACAAGACGAAAGGAACATGCATGAACTTAAATCAAACACCTTAGAGTCAATTCAACTCCCAAGATTGCCAGATTTTTCCATTATTGTTGAAGTCCTTCGATAATGTTCTGTTCGGTAATATATTTGTAACACTATTTGTAAATTCTAAATCAAAATGATACAATCGTGTAATCTGCTACCGGCCGATCACAGATATTGACGCAATTTACTAGTAGTGTTAGTAAAATATGACTATAAATGTTCCAGTAACTCACTATGATATATATGTATATATTGTCACTCAAAACTACATCACAACGATAGCTAGTAATTTGCTATCGGATTTGTCAATACTAAAATTTTTATTTCATTGATAACTTAATAGTGCCCCTTGTAAAATCTAATAGCAAGCGGTAATCTACTATCGACGGAAAAATTGTTATCTCATTGATAACTTACAAATAGTTGACCAGATTGACAAATTGCCGGTCACATTTTACAGCCCTTTTATTTACCATCAACTTAAAATTTGCTGCTGACATATATATTTACCATCCGTGGAACAAACTGCTTCAATTTAGAAATCTGCCAAATGAATATATGGACTCAATGCCAAAATGCTTGAAACATCCTGCAATTGGGTTAGTCCATTCAAGTATTTCTGTGACATCCTAAATTTTCGACCCATCCCGAATATATGAAATGGACATCTCGTTAGCGCGTCTATGGTCCTTTTTCTCTGAGCTGATCACTCATGAGTTAACCAATCTATTGGGTGAAGCCGTTAAGGGATATAACCGCGGTAAAATCTCTAAAAGCTACCCAGTAGGTCGGATCGGACTAAAATCGCGTTCGATCGATTTTGACCACGAAATTGAATTCGGTTTCAGAAATCGGATGTTCAAGCATGTCACGGTTCATTTATAGGACGTCGTATTGTCTTTCGGAGAAATTCCGTCGAGTTTGGGATTTTTACGGAAAATTGATACGGACGTCGCAGAAAATTTACGGAAATTTGAATGAGCCAAATTAAAGGAAATTTGAACTTTCAAGCCGAGCCTTTGAGTGTCGGGGACTTACAGAAATTATATGGGCTTTTTCCCTTGGCTAAATTGGACGTTGAATGGAGAATTAGTCGAAGATATTGAAGTCCGAAAATTAAAAGCCTTGGATAGAGCTGGAATTTTGGCTTCAAAATTGGATTTTTGGTGGGTTTTTATTTCAAGAAAGTAATTGAGACATGAGGATATCCTTGTAGGCCTTTGGGGGACAATGCATTTAAGGGAATGGAAATTGAATGTTGACTTTGTGCTCCCATTCATGGCCTCCCTAGCTCGAGCGACCAGCCGCCCCTCCCATCGTGTCTCTCGCTTTCTCCATCTCTATCCCTCCCTTCCTCCTCTACTTACTTTCTTCTTTTTCATTTTCCTGAGTTTCACATTCTTCACCCTTCCCTGCTCTGTCCATCTCTTCTCCACCACCGAATTTCTTTCCCCATCTCCACTTTCAGCCCCACGCATTCTTCCTCCTCAACCAAAACCGCACGGCCACGTGGTTTCCCCCACCGAAACAGCCAACATCTCTCTCTTTGCCAACTCTCACCCAATTTCTTCCTTGGGTCTTCATCCGCGACATCTCCCCCCCCCCAAAAAAAAATTGACGCCAGCAACTACTTCTCCATTTTTGCCGCCCCACCATCCGCTGTCTCCTTCATTTCTTCGGTCAACACTCCCCTCGATGAACCCCTTTTGTTGACCCCTGCGGTTTCTTGGACGTGTGCCACTCCACCAAATCTCCACCACCTTGCGTCTTCTTCAGTCAAGCATCCAGCAGCGAAGACCGCCTGGCCGCACGTCCCCACTAAAGACGCTAGCTCCTCCTTTGTTGCTTCGGTCTTCACTCGCTCGTGCGAGCAGTCCAACCGCAAGTCCAACAGCCTAGCGAGTTCCTTTTGGGCCCAATTGAAGCCAAAGTTCAGCCCACGAATTCTTCTTGTTCAGCCCGTTAATTTCAGCAGTCCGGCCCAATCTTGAAGTCAGCCCATTTTCAGCAGCCCAAGCCCGCGAGCTCAGCCCAACTTTGGCATAAGAACGCTTCAAGTGCCATAACTTGGCACAAAGGGACACTTAAGTGCCATAACTTACGAAAGGTACACTTAAGTGCTACATTCGAAAAAAAACGGATCACTTAAGTGCTACTCCGGCCAAAGTCCGGCCAAAACGCCGACGTAGCATTTTTTCGACGAGGCGAGCCCAAAACGACGCCGTTTTGCTTGCTGATGTGGCAAAATAATGCAAAAACGGCGTCGTTTTGGGCTGACGTGGTAAAAAAAATTAATGAAAAATTAATTTAATTTAATTAAAAATTAAATTTAGTTAAAATATTTAAAAATAATAATTTTAAAATTAAATTTAGTTAAAATATTAAAAAATAATTATTTTAAAATTAGAAAAATTAAAAAAAAAAAGGGTGGGGTGTGGGGGAGGCGGCTGAGGGATCAGCCGCCGCCGCCCCGCCGGCCGCCGAAGGGCCGACGGGGAGGGTCGGCCGGTCGCCGCCTTGGCCAAGGGTTGAGCGACCCGACGGCCAAGGGTCGCAACCATTCGACCGTCGTTCGGCTCGGCCCGGTTGCCGATGGCTACGCTCACTGGCTGCCCCCCCGGGCTCTTGGGTTTCAGCGGAGGGGCCTCCCCGACCCGAGGACCCGCCGGCGCCGGCAATGCCGGTCGCCACCGGGTCTCGCGGTAATCTTAACCACATGGGAGCCGCCTCCCCCCCCTTTGGCCGGCATTTTCGATCCCTTCCCCTTTTTTTTAAATTTTTTTAAATTTTCTAATTTTAAATAATTATTTTTAATATTTTAACTAAATTTAATTTTAAAATTATTATTTTTAAATATTTTAACTAAATTTAAATTTAATTTTATTTAATTAATTTTTATTTTTATTTTTTTACCACATCAGCCCAAAACGACGCCGTTTTTGCATTATTTGGCCACATCAGTGAGCAAAACGGCGTTGTTTTGAGCTTGCTTTGCCGGAAAAATGCCACGTCGGCATTTTGGCCGGACTTTGGCCGGATTGGCACTCAAGTGATCCCTTTTACTCCGATTTTGGCACTTAAGTGTATCTTTCGTAAGTTATGGCACTTAAGTGTCCCTTTGTGCCAAGTTATGACACTCCAGGGGTCCGCACGTCGCCCAACTTTGGTTCAGCCCACTTGCCAAGCCCAGCCTTTTGTTGTGGGCTTGCAAAGCCTTTGGACCCGGTCTGAGTGTCCGTCAATGCCACCGAAAATTCAGAGTTCGGCCGCCGTCGCGCCGTCGTCGCAGTGATCCAGTCTTTGCAAATCAAGTAAGTTTTGCTCACTAATCCCTTATTAGTATGCTAATGATGCTTAGGGGTTGATTAGATTTAATTAAGTGCAATTAAGTGGATAAATTAGAGTAGAGTAAATTAAATTAGTGCCTTAGCAATGCATGTTAGGCAAATGGTTAGTGATATTGGCAAGTAGACTTGTGTTATTATTTTTGGAATGCGTCTCGGAAATTTTCCGGGTCCGTCTCGACTTCCAATTAGGCATTACATGCCTAAATTGGATTTATTGCTATTTAATTATTAATTTTCGTAATTATTTAATTAATTAATTATTTTCCGAAAATTAGATCGGGATGGTCGACGACCGGATTTTATGCTGATTATCATGGTGTAGTCCATTTATTTAATTGAGCTTTATTTTGTGCTGAAATGAATTATTCGTGATTATAAGATTATTTTCCTGAATTAATTAATTTTGATAATTAATTGAAAAATAACCGGGCATCGGTTGACAGCACCAAAAATGTTTTGGTGGACTATAGATAATGGTGGGATTTGTGGAAAGGAAATTATAATATTTTGGCTAAGGCCGACCGTGTGCTCACACACGTGTATTTTTATCGGAAATGATAAAAAGGATAAATTGATGGTACATTCGGAATAGCATGTTATATACCGGCTCAGTGACACTACATGTCATTTTAGAGAATGGACGGTATGCAATACCGGCTCGGTGACTCTACAAGTCATTTTGGAGAATGGACGGTATATAATGTCAGCTCACTAACTCAATAGGTCATTTTGGAGAATGGACGACATCCCATAACGGCTTGGTGAGAATAGACGTTATGATGAATATACTCGGTGACTTAGTATGTCATTTCGGAAAATGAATCGTATGAAATACTAACTTGGTAACCCGATAGGTTATTTTGTAGAATTGACAATATTGTTTGAAATGACCAAGAAATGGTCTGTTTGACATATAAATCAACTAGATCGATTGATCGATGTTTCGATCGATAGTGTATGATTGGGTGCCTATTTGAACTGTACTGACCTACAGGTGGAATAAGAGAGCAAGGTAAGTTCTTTGATTTGTGTGTGCATAGGCAGTCCATAGTGTATTGGTTTACTAATCGGGTCTTAGGGAATAGAACTCGCTGAGACGTTGTCTCACTGATTATTATATAACCATTTCAGGCCCCTAGATGGCAGCACCTCCACCTCCTCGTTCTCCTATGCACTATGGCATCCCCCAAAAAGTCGCCGAATTAGAAATTCATTTCTCGATACACCCTCGCTCGGAAGGACTAGAGTACGTCCTGGTTAAGTCGACCGTCTAGGTTGACGTGGGTACAGATGACCTGAGGCCCCATGAGTATTGGTCATGATACCGTGAGTATTATGATGGGCGAAGGGAAGGTGTTACGCCTCGAACCCCGAGTGCGTGCACATCCCTTTCTGGTTGATAATATCTTGCGACTTCCCAGGATGAGTCGCCAACCCTTTTTGTTTTATTGCACATGCGGAAGCAGAAATATAATCCCCTTACAGTAATCATCTCGGGATAGAAAAGCAGGACAACAGATTCAAAACTCTATGGCCAAAAGACTACAAAAGTCTAGCCTTCCAAAAAGAAGCGGTCCTAGCCGACCCACACTTCCAATCACCTCCTCTCTAGTCCAGGTTCTCCACTTGATGACCTTGAAAATGGTTATTCAATAACTAGTGAGACAATGTCTCGGCAAGTTCACCCACTAAACCCCGATTAGGAGGGAAATACGTTAAGAAGCGTCCTAACCACACAGCCACACATTTAGCATAGATGACTTACCGCACCTCAGTTCCACTCTGCAGGTCAGCACAATTTATATATCTCATGCATGAAATCGATGCACCCAACAATTGAAACGCATTACTTAACTCAATAAATCACATGAGTCCAGATTATAGGGCCAAATTATTGTGACACGTCCCATATTATGTCACACAATTTTGTCCAATAATCTGGCGCATCTATTTCACTTAACATGCGTTCTAATTGATAATTTTGCCCACTCGAGGGTACGGCCTACTCAAAGTTCGGCGGTCTACTGGCGTAGCCAGGCATTATCTCACCCCATTGAGCACGGTTATGTCTCTCAGATGACTTTCCCGAAGGAGCATAGGTCCAGAATCTACCGCGACCCGCTACCCTAATGCATGGGTAACCCGAAAGTGGGATTTAGTAACGTCCGGCATAAATGCTAGGACGGGTTTACTTAACCAACACACGATCATTCAATCTTGGCTCAGGACACTATGCATTGCACTCAAATACCTCAATTAAAATAGTGCTCCTGGCCTATTTTCTTCGTATTAAAAGCATCTAATGAAATTAGTCATGCGTGGGTACACGGTCAGATCGAACTCGAAAAATTCATAACATTTTTTTCAAAATCCCACTGGTTTATATAGTATATAAAATCATTTTCGGTGTTTAAACCTGACACCCGGGATTTTTTGAATAAATATTGAATTTTATAAAATTTTGGAATAAATGTCCAAAAATCCAATCAGCACTCAATCTACATAATTTAACACTCAATTGCAAAATTTAACCACACCATTGCAATCAGCACGAAATTCCGATCACCGGCTATCCTAGCCTAATTTCTGGAAAATTATTTAATAATTAAATAATTACTTAAATTAATTAAATAAATACATTAAATACTAAAAATGCTAACTTAGGCTAAATAAATTTAATATAACCACTTATTGAGCTAAGTGAATTATCTTAACCATTCTAACTAAATAATAATACACTAATCTAATTAAATAAAAGTCTCTAACCACCTAATTTCTTAATCTAACTATCTTAATTTAACTAACTAAAATAATAATTAAACTAATTATACTTAAATAAATCTAAACACCCCTTAAACGTCATTAGCCTACTAAGAAGAGTTTAGTAAATAAACTCACCGATTAATTGCGGAAACTGGTTTACCGCAACGACGGCGTGACGGCGGCTAAAATCCAAATTTTCGGCGGTGTCGACGGAGCTCGGACCGGGCCTAAACTCGGCCCAACAAATCTCAGCCCAAGCTGAGATTTGTTTTTGATTTGGGCTGGACCCAAGTTGGGCTGCTTCGCGGGCCCAAGATGGGCTGAAATTGGGCTAAACTCTTGGGCCGAATTGATGCAGGCTTCAAGTGGGCCTCAAAGCTGGAAACTTGAGCTGTTGCAGCTGAAGTTAACGGGTCGAAGGTGGGCTTCAAGGGCGTGGGCTGCTGCTGGAATTTCTGTGTAAGTTTTGGCGTGGAGCTGCTTCGTGGATGGTGTCACGGACGTTGGGAAGGAGTTGTTGTGGTCATGTTTTGGTGTTGGACAAGTGGAGATGATGGTTAACGCTAGGGAATTTCTTCTGGTTTGTTGACCCAACGTGTCAGCGGCTGGGGAAGAAACGATGATGATGGAGCTGGCGTTAAAGGTTGGACTCGGTTGAAGCAAATCTACGAGGAATCGGGGTGGGGAGCAGGGATTAGTGGAGCTGCAACTTGAGGTGTCGCGTGGATGAAGGGCAGCACGGCAAGGAGGAGATTTCGGTGGAGGAAGAGGGGTTGACCGCGTGGCTTCAATTGGAGGCTTCGGAGGGTTGGGCTGTTATGGTTTCGAACGAAGAGAAAAAGAAAGCCAAGCAAGAGCTGACATCGTGAGGTTGCTTCGGTTGAAGAAAAAGATCAATGAAAGTAGAAGCAGATGCGCAAAGGGAGAAGAGAGCAGCTGAGCGCGCTTGTGAAGCTAAGGAGGGGGCCCCAAAGTCAGAAATTTTATCTACTCCATTGATGGCCTTGTCTCCTATTACTTTCCAACATCAATTACCACTAATGCTTCAAATTGACACCAAAATTCCAGCTCTAGGCCTAGATCCGAATTTCACCACTTTTGATCTTCAATTTCTTGAACAAAATCCCAATTTGATGTCCAAATTTGATGAAGAAGAATCCCGAACAATTTTCTGCAAGTCCCCGACACCCAAAGGCTCAGCTTGGAAGTCCAAATTTCCAACGACTTAGCCCGTCTGAATTTCTATTAATTTTCCGCGGCGTCCGAATCGATTTTCCGTAAAAATCTCGGAATCTCCGAAAAATCTTCAGAGGATGAGTCGACGTTCCTAAAATAGCTCGTGACACCACATAACTTTCGATTTCTGAAATCGGGTTCCAATTCACGGTTAATTTCAATCCAATGCGATTTTAGCGTGACCCAGTCTATTGGGTAGTTTTTAGGAATTTTTGGTGCAATTGACCCGTGATCGATTTATCTCGAGTCACATAGTGCATCTTCGACACATTGGTGACTCTCGGTTGTCATGAAAATCTCGAGGTTTCAATTACAGACATAGGGTACCCAAAATGACAGAAAATCAATTTAATGCCGATCGATGAGAATTTTGCAATCAGGTGGAATCACCCACACTTTGATCACATATCTCAATCGAGTCGACCTATCTCTGATCTCTAATCGATTTTGACAATGCCGTAATGACCTTTGCAGATCGACATGGCCGAGCAATCGATTAATGGATGAATTCTCAAGTCTATTGCATTTAGATTCCTTAATTACTTCCTTAGATAGTCTAGTTATTTTGTGAGTAATTGGCTAAGAAAATAGCACTATCGGCGCGTCGACGAAAGGCCATATTTATTTAATCGAAAATGAAATCTGAAAATTCAGGCTATCACAGAAGGTCCCATGCCAGAAAAGGATGTGCCTCTTATCATTTTAGAGGAAGCCTTTGGTAAGGGGACTACAGATCCCAAGGATGGAGCGGTGATTGATACTAAAGACCCTAATTTGGAGAATGATGCTGGTACTCCTGTGTACTCAGCCGGGGGCGCTAATTGGGATGAAGAGGAAGGGGAGATAGTCGAGCAAGAGGAGCAACCGAAGGAGGATCAAGAGTGGGAATGGCCAGAGGCAGAACCTACGGAAGAAGAATCTGAAGAGGAAGACCCTGAAAAAGAGGGGTCGGAGGAGGATCCAGAGGATGATCCAGAGTATGACCCGGATGAAGACTGAGATCCCATCTTGTTTGCAAACTTGGGTTGGGAACTGATGTGTGATAGTTCAACCTTTAGTGAATTGTATTGTAATATATTCTATGTGGTTTGCTTTGTATAAAAGTTTGGTTATGGTTTTTCAGATGTGAAAAATATGGCATACTTTTCTACCTCATTGTTTTATTGTCTGGGGATTTTATATCTGCTTCCGCATGCGTATTATAAATTAAAGGGTCGGCAATGTGTCTTGGGACGTCGCTATTAATCGACCAGGTGAGGGATGGGTACGCGTTCGAGGATCGGGGTATGACAATTTCCCTATGACATGCTTCCTACGACTGTCCTATAAAACTTTGAAATTGTAATCGATGGTCTATGCTTTGTAGCTACGGAGAGTGCCAAATGACAATTAGACTAGCCAAGAGGGCTGGTTACAGGTTGACAGATGCGGAATAGTGTACAGCAGTACTATACAACATTGAGAATGCAAAATCTACATACAAGTCCCGGATGTGCAGAATGAAAGGCCTTCCTTCCATCAACTGAAGAGACCTTGTTACACAGCATCAAGAAGAAGAAAAATCTAACATAAGTTTGGACTCTCGGAAATCACGACTGAGGCCACAAGGTGTGGTGTGCTTGCTTTTCAAGGTTGACAAAACGGCACTTTGCCCTTCGGTTTCTGTCTAACCATCGCATCCATGTAACGCAATGCTGTTGATCCCTCTCAGCTTATCTTCACCTGTACCCTTGATCTTCAACTCGCATGTCTTCCTGAAGAAGTTCAAAACCGAACTCCCTACCCAATCCAATCCCGGAGTAATCTGAAGATATGTTGATTCCAAATCATCAATTCAATATTTACTAGGAACAAGAGCTACCACCTATTTAATGTTTCAGCAAGCAGATATGTTGAAGTAACACAATCTCTTGATTGAGTTACCATCGATCAAATTACCAACTAAGCGATAGGAAGTAATGGCTCATTCAATCATGGGTAATTGGTTTGGCATTTAACTAGTAGCATGCTGGCATATGAAGAATTTCATAATCACACGAAAATTACTTATTTACGTATGACAGGCGTGTTTTTGCTTTTAGTTTCATGGAAATCTTCAGTGGAGCATGATACTGTATCATGCAATGGGCTGTGAGCATAAAAATATACAAACAAGGACGTTCTCAAATGTCAACTTAACACTATAATATGTTGTGTTACTTACAAACTGGACAGTCTTTCAATAACTTATCCGTTTTTTATGTTTCCTCTTACAGGTTTTATTTCACACACAGTCGACGTCTCTGATTCTATTATGAAAATTTAATTTCTCTAAAGAATTCTCAATAACGAACAATTCTGGAAACCCGCTACTTTCGACGAAACCTCAAAACGACAAACTTAGACAATTTGGATATACTTGCTTACTCACATAAGAGGTGCAATATTACATCTAAAAGATAAGATATGATTTTCAAACTTCGTTAGAACACAGGCGTAGATTGCATAAATTTAGAAAAGTTTACTTCGGGCAATCAATCTTCTCAAGATTACTGCATGTCCAATCCGGCATGACACGTCAATAACAAGTCCTGAAATCTGGAGCATCAGGTTTCTCAAAAAATGCTGGATCCACAAACAAATTAAATTACTAGCATGTAGATTCTTATGCCACGAAAATTTACCGAGTCCTGCTTGGAGAATCCATCAACCTGTAGATCTAAATTTTTCGCAAATATTTTTTGCTCTCAACAGAAAAAGAACTGCTAGATTTGGTTCATGTTGATTATTTATAGATCAATGAGGAATCATACAATGCATTAAACTGGGTACTTCAATACCAACCACATTTTCACAGTCCATGTGATAATTATTACTTGAATCTCATCTTTACCCAAGAGCACAGATTAAGTAGAGTATGACAATGGGAAAGAGAAATGTCGCTGCAGAAAACAGGAAAAAAAAAACAACCAAATTGAAATATTCACCTTGGAGACACTGTCGGACATAATAAGGTCTACCAATTGCAGATGCAGAGAAGTGCAGTACTTACCCTGGAGAAAGAAATAAACTCCAACCTCCTTGAATTGGAAATAGAGAGCATCCTTCGCAGTTTGCCGTTAAGATCACAGCATGCATTGAGCAACACATGATATTGGTATGGACAATCACGGTGCCTTGAGGAGCAACTTTTATAGTGCCTCTCACAGGGCTAATCTTGATTGTTGCAAATATCCTTAACTTCCAGACTTGTGCAATTTGATAGATCTGGCATCCTGTTAAGAGAACGGCATTCAGATATGGAAAACTTTCTCAATAGCAATGCTTGTTCAAGACTACCAAGGCTGTTAATATTGCAGCCGGATATCTTAATCACTTGCAGGAGCCTTAGGTTCCCAAGACCAAGAATTTCCAATGCATTGCAGTCACAGAGCTCCAATTCGGAGAGAGTTTCAAGATTAGAGAAATCCACTGTCTGGCTCTTGCAATTCTTGAGATGCAGTTTTGACAAGCTTGAGGGAAGTTGTGGGAGGTTTAGCAGGTTTATGCAGGACAAATCAAGTGTTTTAAGTCGAGTAAAATCATTAAAATCTTCTGGTAGACTAGTAACATTTGGAAGGCACAGCTTTAGGGTTTCTAAGTTGGATAAACTTGATATCCAGCCAAGGCTTTCCGTTTGGGACAGCTCAGAGGAAGGTATGTCCCCCTCATCAGGATGATTAACTAATTCCAGAACTTTCAAATCTGTCAAATATGAAAAATCCGGAACTATCCTCATGTTTTTGGTTCCCCAGCGCAAACTCACTAAACTAGAAGGTAATCTTGGTAGAGTCTGAAGTTCATCACAGTCGAGCAGGTGGAGAGTCTGGAGAAGAGAGAGCTCACAAATGCTCTCAGGTAGGCTACAAATCAGGGTAAATGATAAGTCCAAGATTCTCAAAGATGATAACCCTGAAATATGACAGAGAATGTTCCCATTCAAACTCTGGCAGTCAGAAAACGTTATGACTTGCAAGTTCCCTAGATTTGTGATATCTTTAGGGAATTTACTTATGTGAGTATTCTCCATTCTCAGCAGCTCCAATCTATCCAATTTTTTTATGGATTCTGGCAATATCTTAATTCTGGTGTTTGACAGATCCATTTTCTGAAGTGACTTAAGCTCCCCAATGTTGTTTGGAAGTGCAGTTATCCACCGACAGCCTCTTAAAGACAGTGTTACAAGTCCCTCCAATGACTTAACAGAATTTGGGAGTGCTGGGATCCTGGCTTCATCCAATGCAAGATATGACAGATACCTTAAACAACCAATAGACTCAGATATTTCAGCCAAATTTTTGCACCTGGAAGCACTAAGTGTTTTAAGTTGCTGCATGGAATCTCTTAAGAAAAGAAGGTGACGTATGGAAGTATTGTCAATCAGAAGCTCTTCCAAATTTTTCAAGGAACCCATCTCTTCTGGCAGCAGCGCAATAAGGGTGGACTTGATGTTCAAAGACTTCAAATGTTGCAAATTACCGATGGATTTGTCTATAAGTGACAAATGAGAACATTGTTAAAAAATCAGTCTCTCTAAATTGCTATCAGCTGGGAAGCATGGCATTTTACATAACTGACCGCAACCAATTAGCTTCAAAACTTTCAAATTTTTTGCCTTCTGTGTAACAAAGAGACAGTAAAAAATCAGTTCCATTAGCCAGTCTTCACAAAAAGTCAAAAAAAGGGACGTGTCTGGTACCTCCATTACTTGTGTCCAACCTTCCCAGTCATCTGTCACCGCGCTCCAGGAGAGATCAAGAATGACCAAATTTTCTAGACACAAAAGAAGAGGCTCAAAGCTCTCACAACAACCTCGCCAATCTAGCCATCTTAATTTTAAAAGAAGACTAGTAAAATTTCCCCTCATATTGGCTCGATCCAGCTTAAGGAACCTTAAGTTCAATAGCGGCCCATATTCGTCAGATGTGAAACAGTCATCACATCCTTTGTCGAAGGTGAGAGCAAGGCCTTGAACATTTCAAGTACCCTACCAATTTGAACATAAAAGTAATGGATAGTAATTTGAACTTTGTTATAGAATTGCTTGTATGTTCTCAAGTTCTGCAAATTCAAATTTAGAAGGGAATCGAGTAAATTACAAAGAAAATTAACTGCAGGTAGAAAGAAAGTAGTACTGGCTTTTAGGTTTACCTCCTTCTTCCGTAGAGTGGATAAGGCTTCACTGTGCACCCACAATCTACTTCGATAACCAGGGATAGAATGTTCATCTAACACAATTTTTCTGCCTAGATTTCGCAGTAGATCGTGCATCAATAGCTCCTTGTTTTCTCCAATTTTCACCAAAGACATTACAAGGAGATCTTCGATCCCACTAGTAGGATAAAGTTTACAGTCTTGCCACATGTAAAAGGCAATTCTCTCATCCTTTCCAATAAAAAAACAAGCTATATCTACAAATATTTACTTCGCAGTTCTTTCTAAAGCATTGTAACTTATTTTCAACGCAGCTTCGACTTTCTCATGAGGAGCGTCTTTCAATTTCTGCAAAATATCTTCCCATGTACCCTTCGATTTTTCAAACAAACGTGAACCTATCGGCTCAAGTGCTAAAGGAAGTTGCCCACTCACCAATACGATGTCCCTGGAAAGGATTTCAAAGCCCTTGATTGGAGAATCCCTTTTAAAAGCCCGCTTTGAAAACAATTGAAGAGCTTTATCTTCTTCCATTGGTTCAACCTATTGGGAATAACGGATTCCCTAAAATCGATCCGATACACAATCGAATCCCTAAAACGAATGCGGAAGATGAGCCTAGGAATCACATTCTCACTGATCAAAAATACACCACGGAATCGAGCGTACCTTATTGTCCACAGATTAAACACCAATGTTGAAGTTCGAGGAAGAATCACGATCATGTTCTACCGAGGAGCGCACTATTGCTTTGAAGGGGATAAAACTCTAATTTTGAGGGTACGGTTCTTACGTTGTTTTTGGGAGGGAGAAAGAGAAAAAACACGTACGTACACCAAAAGGTACATTCCTTTTCTTTTTTTTTCTATCTCTTAAAACGTCTCCTCCAAGAGACGTATTTCTTCAACCTAATACCCCTTCCAAAAGACGCAACCCCTCAACACATCTTTTCATATCTCAACTCTTCATTCATGGGCCCTTAACCTGCGGGCCGGGTTCTTAGGCCCAACATGGGCGGACGGGCCTACTTAGGCTCATCATTACATATAAAAAACCAATCATCTCTCACTCGCACATGGTGGGCCGAACATGATTCTCTTTACATCTCTGCAACATTTATACTAGTAAGTAATCTGTGCGACCAGCATACTTTGAAAGCTCGTTATCATACATCTGTTAGGAATATATAACAACTCATAATGGGCATCACATTCCGAGTAAATTTAGTATGCAATACCCTAGATCGATCGATCACATTTATATCTCTCTTGATCTCTTTTAAATAATGATATATTGTATTCACAATTATGATTCTCCCGATAACAATCAAAATTGGTCGACCAGTGAATACAAAACTAGAATGTGATTCTCCAAATTCGATCTTCCTCTTTCCTTCAAACTCCCAATTTCAGTTCAGCTTGCTTTTCTAGAAATGTTACATTAGATCGAATCAATGCATGATCATTGGCAACATCCTAAGATAGCAATGTGACATCCCAAATTTTCAATTCTGTTTTATTCTGAATGAATCGGGCATTTCATTGACATGTCTATATGGCTATTCTTAGAACTGATCATTCTCAAGATAACTAGACTATTTGAGGTAGCTATTAAGAATTTTAAGGCAAATAGACTTGAGAATTCGATCATGAATCGGCTTCTCGACCGTGTCCATTTTTAGAGGCCATTACGCACAGTTAAAAATCGATTTGAAATCAAAAATAGACTGGATCGACGGAGATGTGTGGCTAATCGTGGGTGACACCACTAAATTAGAAAATTCATGTCGACCGACACTATATTGATTTTTTCATTGTTTTGATACCCTGTGTCCATATTTGGATCCTCGAAATTTTCACGACAATCGAGAGTCGCCATTGAGTCGAGTGGGTTCATAGTGGCTCGAAGAAAATTGACCATGGGTCAATTGCACTTAAAAATATCTAAACCAATAGACTAGGTCACGCTAAAAACACGCCAAGTGAAATTAACAGCCAATTCGAGTCCAATTTCAGAAATTGAAATTTCTGTCATGTCACAATAAATTCTAGAAGTATCGACTCAGTCTCAGAAGATTTTTCTGACACCCAACACTTTTTGAAAAAAAGTTGTCGTGTGGCCATTTTTGTTCAATTGAAGTTGGGAATTAATTCTAATTATGAAATTGAGAAGCATGAGGGACTCTTGGATAAGGAAAATAATCAATTTGATAATGGAAATATCAATTGATTTTTATGAGCGTTAATTGAGAGAAATTCAAGCAGGAAATTGGATGCAAAAATGCAAGTAGGGACCAAGAACTCTAAATTGAAATTTCTCTTGGAAATCTATGAGCCAATTCAAAAGAAATTGCGATTAGAATTTTCTATTTGAGGAAATTATTTTATTTTAGTGTTCTTCCCATTTCTTTTTCCATTTTTGGCTAAACACCATTTTCCTTTTATTTCCTTTTTCTTTTACCCCCTACCCCACTTGGTCGAGACTCTCTCTCTCTCTCTCTCTCTCTCTTTCTCTTTTCCCCCTCGTGCGCAGCCCCCCTCCACCGAATGCTTGGCTGTCTTCCTCTTTGCCTTTCCTTTCTTTGACTTTTCAAACCTCTCTTTCTCTCTCTTCTTCCCTCACCCTCTCTCTTGACACTCTCTCCCTCATCGTGCAAACCAGAAGCGGAAGCTGAAGCGAAGACAACAGAAACGGAAGCAGCTCGCCTGAAGACCGGAGCTGTCGTTGCCGTCGCACCGGAGCCAAACCGCCACCCGCACGTCGCCACCCACCGCCGTTCGTCTCCAGCTTGCCCGCTCATGCGCTGTCCACCCCGTCCAGTTGAGCGGCCACCCCTGTCCAGCTTGGTTCGGCCATCTCAGGCCATAATCCGACCACTTCCGACCACCATGGACCACCGCTTGTCCTCGCCAAGCCGCCACCTACCTTCCCGACCCCTTGCCGCCCCCAACCAACTCACTTTCCCTCTGTTTTGCAGCAAGACCAGCAACCCATCGAGTGGGTTTCCAGCACACTCGTGGGTGGTTTTGGGCCGTTTCCGGGCCCCGAACTCGAGTCGTGCTTTGGGAAGAATCGTTCATCGCGTCATCCCCGTCGGATTGATCTGATTCGCACGCGATTCCGGTGAGTAATCTCACTAATCCTTGCTTAATGGATTAATTACACTTAAGGGTTGCTTAGTGTTAATTAATTAGGATTAGGTGGTTAGATTAGTGTAGATTAGTGATTATTAGTTAATTGTGATACAAATTAGACATTTTGATAGTGCAATAAGCAATTAGATGTGGTCTAGTATTTAATGAATGCTTATCGGGATTTTTCCCGACCCTTATTGGGCTTCAATTTGGCAATTCGGGCATAATTGGAATTTTTAGTAATTAAATATTAATTTTCGAAATAAATTTAATTAATTAATTATTTTCCGAAAATTCAACCAGGATGGTCAGTGACCTAGATTTTGTGCCAATGATCGTGGTGCAGTCCGTTTATTTAATTGAGCTTTATTTTGAGCTAAATTGGATTTTTAATATTTATTAATTATTTATTTATTTCTCGGAAATTAAGGCTGGGATAGTTGACGATCGAAATTTCGTGCTAATCATCATGGTGCAGTCTGTTTATTTATTTGAGCTCTACATTGCATGGAATTAAATTAATGGTGATATTTTAGGAATTTATCCTAAATTGGTTGAAATTGAGTGAAATTGAATGATTGATTGGTAGATAGCCGAGTATGTGTATTTAGCATTTATAATGCGTTAATGAGTTGAAAAGTGGATAGAATCGCTAGGGTGAATTGGAAATACTCTGGGCTATAACCGATTAGATACGGTGTATGGGCCTACGTGGTTCGGTGACTAAGGATATCACTGGCAAAAATGGCACCTTAAAGAACGCACATATTGGTCTAGTACATATATCATCATAGACATACGTGATTCGGTGATTTGGGATATCACTGGCGAAAACGGTACCTTAAAGAACGCACGTAACTGTCTATTGAATACATTGTTATAGACATGTGTGGTTCGTTGATTAAGGGCATCACTGGCGAAAACAACACCTTAAAGAACACACGCAATTGTCTAGGGTATATGTCACATTGGCGAAATTGACACCCGAGAGCATTAAGATGGCTCTATGACTGAGGATACTATTGGAGGTTATATGGTATGAGTAGGAATGACCTAGGGATGGTCCGACTGACATGTAACCGACTAAGTCGATTGAACAATACTTATCGGATGTCGTGAATTGTTTGAATATATGTATATAAACTTGAATTGTAGGTTGGGACTGAGGCCAAGGTAAGTCCTCTAACTCGTGTTGTGCTTAGGTAATCGAGTAGTGTATTGGTTCCCTAATTGAGTTTTAGTGGGATAGACCTTACTGAGACGTAATCTCATCCCGGTTGTGGGACAACATTTCAGGCCCCTAAATGGCAGCACCTACACCTCATCATCCTCGTATGCACTATGGTATGGCTGAGCAGATTTCAGAGTTTGAGACCCACTTCCACATCCACCCTCATCCGGAAGGATTAGAGTACGTGTTAGTTCAGTTGACCATATGGGTTAACGTGGAGGAGGAAGCCCAGAGGCCCCACAAATATCGGTCATGGTACCGTGATTATTTTGATGGGCGTAAAGAATGCCCTATTCCGGAAGAGGATGTACCTTTTGATGTGATGGAAGCGACGTTCGGAGAGGGAACAGCCGATCGCGTGGATGGATCGGTAGTGGATGCGAGGGACCCACGGCAGGAAGACGAGGCTCGCACCCCCGTATATTCGATTGATGGCGATAACCGGCAAGAAGATAACGGTGAGATGGTCAAGCAGGACCTAGAAGAACCAGAGGAGGACGAAGACTGGGGAGCAGCTGAGGAGATGAGATCTCAGTCCTCATCCGAGTCATACTCAGGATCATTCTGATCCTCCTTGGTCCCTTCTTCGCTAAGCTCATCCTCTTTTGTGAACCTTGTTTTGGTGTGAATATAGTTAAATTAGAAAGTTGTGAATGGTTGTGAAGTACTCTAGTTTGCGTTTTGTATAAAAGTTCGGTTATGAGTTTCAATATGAAAAATATGGTCTTGCTTTTCTATCCCATTATTTTATTGTCTTGAGATTTTTATAACTACTTCTGCATGCGCATATTAAATAAACAGGGTCGACGATGCGTCTTGGGACGTCGCTATTAATTGACCAGGTGGAGATGGGCACGTGTTCGAGGATCGGGGCGTGACAAGCAAACATCGAATAGAAATCTTGAGAATAAGTAAGAGTCATGAGGGCACTAAATTGAGGAACTATTTTCCTCAAGAGTCTCACACGGCACAAAAGTTGAGATCAAACTTTTGCCACTTTTATTAATCGACTCATGCGTATGTAGTATGAAATACGTATTATAGTATTAACTCATTTCCCATTGAGCGTATGTCTACACCTTGAATATTGTACAGATGATAGTTCAGACATACCTAATGTCTAACTTGAATTCGCATACTACTCATTCACAGAATTCATCAGAACTCATATCTAGCATCATAGACAGATAAAGTAAAATATGTGGGTTATTTTACTTTCGGACATAGTAAATATTATACCATCATCTTAACACTCAGTTAATGTGATATATATTAAGCTTCAGCTCTCGATTATCATCTAGATAATAAGCTTAAAAATTGTCTCATCTCTATTTATCACATAGTAAATAGAGGCGAATACTCGTGTAAGTGGGCTAATCTTTTATCTGTCCGACATACTTATTCAACTTTATATAATGCACTGAGCATTAAGATGCATAAACGTCAAACAAAGATTCATAGGCATTAATAATGAAAAAACACAAATTCATTAAATGTGAACATTTCAGGAAAATTACAATATTTAATATATCGGACTCTACGCAGTTCTAGATATTTTACATGACCACAAAATACATCTCTAGGTATTGGCTTTGTCATAGGATCTGCTACCATTTTATGCATAGATATATACTATAAGTTCACATCTTTTCTTGCAACTATATCCTTGACAAAATTATACTTGATATCTATATGTTTGGTCTTGCCATGATATTTTGGATCTTTGGTATATGCTATAACTGCTTGGCTATCACAGTTAACCAATAATGGACTTGCAGCATACCCAATAACACCTAAATGAACCAAAAATCTCTTAAGCTAAACACCTTCTTGTACTGCTGCTAATAATGTCACGAACTCAGCTTTCATCGTGGATAAAGCTATATACATTTGTTTCTTACTACTCCATGATATGGTACTATTATTCAGTAAGAAAGCAAATCCGGAGGTAGATTTTATTTCATCTAAATCTCTTCCCCAATCAGCATTTGAATAGCATTCAAGTCGTAGATCATTTCCTTGATAACTCAGCTTGTAATCAGCAGTTCCTTTCAGATACCTCATTATTTTGTTAACACCTTTACCAATGTGCTTGACTTGGATTGGATTGGTATCTACTCACCATTCCAACTGCAAAACATATGTCAGGTCTTATACACATCATAACGTACATCAAGCTTCCAACAACACTAGTATAAGGAACATGTTTCATTTGTTCCTTCTCTTGTGGAGTCCTTGGATACAGTTTATGGCTCAATCCTTCACTTTTTGCAATAGGAGTATCTATGGGTTTACAATCTTGCATACAAAATCGTTCAAGAACCTTATTTATGTATGTTTCTTGTGAAAAAGATAATAATCTCTTCGAACGATCTCTTGAAATCTTAACTCCAAGAATGTATGCAGCCTCACCCATATCTTTCATCTCAAAGTTGGAAGATAACCATCTCTTGACAATATTAACAAACTCCATATTGCTTTTGGCAATTAGTATATCATCAACATATAATGATATGATCACAAATTAATCTTTAGATATTTTAATATATACACAATGATTCTCATCAATCATTGTAAAATCATATGTCATTATAGTATTATGAAAACGTATATACCACTGTCTTAACGACTACTTAAGGTCATATATCGATATCAAAAGTCGACATATCATTTCTTCTTGGCCTTCCATAATGAAACAAGCAAGTTGTTCCATATATATTTCTTCATCTAATTCTCCATTGAGAAAAGCAGTCTTTATATCCATTTGATGTAACTTAAGATCAATACTTCCCACTATTGCCAGAATAATGCGAATCGAAGTAAATCTCACTACAGAAGAAAATGTTTCTTCATAATCAATTCCTTCCTATTGATTATACACATTTGCCACAATGCGAGCTTTATGCCTTTCTATTGAGCCATCAGCTTTACGCTTTATTTTGATAACCTACTTGTTTCCAATGACTTTGCGTCCTTTTGGAAGATCAACCAGTTCCCACATGGTTTGACTTCATTAACTCCATTTCATCTTCCATTGCATGCATCCATTTTTCCTTACTAGGGCAATTTAGAGCCTCATGTACATTTCTTGGCTCATCTTCATCTTGTGGAGCAACCATAAAAATTTCCCCTTCAATGTCAAAGCATCGACGGGGAATACTTTTGCGACTTATTCACCGTATGGAAAATTGTACACTTTATACATCATTCCTCATCATACTCCCACTCGGATTAGATAATGACGATATCATCTCATCATGTGGTTGTAATTGAGAGTGAGTTGAATTAAATTCATCACTTCTCATGTTACTCCCACTTAGACGAACTCCACTAAGTTCATTATCTGGATCCAAGGTTTCAAATAGGGAGTAATCCTCACCTATTTCGTCTTTTTTAGGAAATTAATTCTCTAAGAATGTGACATCACGTGATTCGAATTTAGTTATACTTTCACTTTCCTGCTCACCTATAAACACATACCATTTTGAGTGTTCAGAGTATCTTATGAAAATACTCTTCTTTCCTTTGGGACCCAATTTCCCAAACTTGTGGGAGGGCTCATGAGCTATGAAGCATGGGCACGTTGTCCATGCTTCCGTGTCGTGTCCAACACATGTCGGAGCATGTCGGACACGTCAATACGCTTGGACACGGTTGGACATGTGGTCAACGTGTGTCAGATTTTCCGACACACAGTCAACTTTTGCTCAACACATTTGGACACTCGTGTCCGGAAGACGGTGGAGGCGAGGGCGAGGGAACAAAGATGAGGCCGTGAGCAACGACGAGCCTGTGACGGTGAGTAGATCCAATCCTCCTCAAGCAAAAGTCCCACAAGGCGAAAGTATATCCCCACCACTTCTTCCGGCTTCCACTTCTTCAACTCATCTTTCGGGCGGCGGTGCTTCTCCTTCTCGGTCACTGTGGTGGTGGTGGTAGCGGTGGTGTGGCGCTCCTTCTTCCTGACTCACCCCCGAACCCGCGGCCCGCCCTAATTGGAGAGAGATAGTGAGAGAAAGCCTCTGAGTGCTTGTGTCGTGTGTGGGTCTCTATCTGCGTCCTTGCGGACGTCAAAACTCCCTTCAATCGAAGGAGGAGAAGAAGAAGAGGAGAGGAAGGAAGGAGGGTTGTGCGGCAAAGAGGAGGAGAAGAAGAGGGTGGCTAGGGTTTTGACTCTTTTGAGAAGGGAACTAAAAGGAGGGGGAAGTGACTGGCTGATGGCCTGTCAGGGAAAGAAAAGGCAAAAAGATTTGGGGGGTGGGGGAAAGATACGGGTGGAGTTTTTTTGGGGGAACTTTCGAATACTTTTTATTTTCGATTTGGGGGGGGGGGGTGGGGGTTAAGGGTGGTAAAATTAAAAAGTAATTTCAAATAATAAAGTACCAAATGTTGAATGATGTGTGTAAATTCATTTTAGGTTCTTTTTTTGAAATTATTTATTTATTTATAAATTTGAATCAAATTAATTAAAAATAAAAATATTTATTTAATATTTAACGTGTCAAAACGTGTCGAAATTCTCTACTTTTTGAGAAATGACGTGTCGCGTGTCGTGTCGTGTCGTGTTGCATGTCCATGTCACCGTGTCCATCCTACGTAGCTCATGAGTATAAGCAGCACAATCACATGGTTTAAGAAAACTTAAGTCCAGTTTTCTACCTGTTCATAACTCATATGGAGTGGAAGTAACTGATTTGGAAGGCACTCGGTTAAGTATATAGGCAGCAGTTAATAACGCATCACTCCAAAATGTGATAGGTAAGTTATCATGAACTTAACCATTTCCAGTAGGGTTCTGTTCATTCTCTCTGCAGCACCATTTTGTTGAGGAGTATATGGAATAGACAATTGTCTTTCTATTCCTTTTTCATCACATAAATTTCTAAACTCATCGGATAAATATTCACGACCTCGATCAGATCTCAATACTTTTATTTTCTTGTCTAATTGATTTTCTACCAAATTCATAAACATTTTGAAACAACTCAATGCTTCAGATTTATGAGAAATCAAATAGATATATCCGAATCGAGTATAATCATCTATAAATGTGATGAAATAAACAGCCCCATGCCTTCCTCTCATATTCATCGGACCACAGACGTCAGAATGGATTAAATGCAAAGGAAATTCAGCTTTTTTTTCCTTTTCCAAATGGTTTCCTTATCATTTTCTCTACTAGGCAATGCTCACATAAGGGCAAATTGACATTTTCAATGTTGCCTAACAAGCTCTTTTTGGCTAGCCTATTCATACGTTATTGGCTAATATGACCAAGTCTAGCATGCCACACATTCACATAATTATCATATGAATTAGGAGATGTGAAAACGGAATAACAAATATTAGCATTACCATAGTCAACATTCAATACAATGAAACAATCTAGAAAATAACCACAACCATAGTAATTTGTATTCAAATACAAATCCACACCATTATTATGGAAATTCATATTAAAACCAAGCTTAACCAACACTAAAACAGACACTAAATTCCAACGAATCTCCGGAGCATACAATACATCATGTAGAAACAAAGTGCGTCCACCACGCATGTTCAATTGATAGATACCAGTTCCTTTTACTTCTGCTATGGAGTTGTTTCTTACATAGATCAACTTAGTTCCAGTTGGTACTCATCGAAATTCCACGAAGGATTCTCTATCATTCGTTACATGGTCTGTCGTTCCTGAATTTACAGTCCACAAAGGATTAGACTCAGTTAAGAATACAGAACTTGACACATAAACAAAGTTCTGAAATGTTCAGGGGGTGTGTACCTTCTTTGGCTCACGACAATCGCAAGCATAGTGACCATTCTTGTCACAATTGTAACACTTCACCCTTATCAGTTTCTTCGTTTGAGGACGCTTTCCTTTTTCATGTTGGTCAACCGTTGGTTTCTTCCCTGAAACACTTGCTCCCTTGCCTTTCCTTTTATTGAACTAGTCAAGACGTTTGCGCTTGGAGCTCAAAGCTCCATGTGAATTGGAACCAGCATGATAAATTTCAATTTTCGGCTTATCCGCCAAGAGGCGGTCCTCTTCCAGCTCAAGATGACACACTACATCTTCAAAGGTTTTGATATTCTCATTATGAGTCAAGTGCACCTTTATATGCTCCCAACTCTAAGGCAAAGAATGAATCACTGCTTGCACTTGCTACTCATTAGTCAAGACATGGCTAGCATCTTTCAACTCATTAATCATGTTTGATATCTTTCTAAGTTGTTGCTTCATGGTCTGACCATGAGGTTTCTTGTAAGAGTCAAACCTAATAGTAAGTTGTCTTAGTCTGGTCACCAAAGTATGACCAAATCTTGCTGCCAACGCTTCCCACATTTCCCTGGCATTCTTAAAACACCTAAACTCTTGCATGACATCATTTTCCATGCTACTCAGTAACGTAATGCGAGCAAGAGAGTTTTTTCTTTTTCATGCAGCAAATGCATCATTATCTCTTTTGTGTTGTGCAGTGTTTCCATCTTCAAGCACTTCTATAGTCAGGTTAAGAGCTTCTAGTGCCTCTTGTTCTTCTAGCACATATTGGTTTTGCATGTGCCATATTTCATAGTTATCGCCATTGAGCTTCTCACCTTTATTCAGCTCAGCGATTATGCTCTTTGTGGCTGAAGCCATCGATTTAAACATTTCTGACACATATGCATGAATTATTAATGCCTATCATTTATGCATCCATTTTGCACAAACTCATCATATTAATAAATAATTTCAAGTAAGGTTTCAGAATCAAAAATGTCACTATGTTTCCAATCATTATCCAAAAATCCTAACTTGGAACTATTATTAATATAATCTTGGGATAAGTGTTCCAGAAGTCCTAAAACTTGTAGCGAAAATGCATTTTAGTCCTAAAACTTGCAAAAAGTGCATTTAAGTCCTATAACTTGTCAAATTGTTTCAAACGAGTCCTAAAATCAACGCCGTTAGCCTTTTCCGTTAAAAATGCTGACGTGGCATTTTAAATAATTTTTTATTTTCCACGTGGATTTTTTTAATTATTTTTTTTAAAAAAATATATTTAAAAACTAAAAAAATTAACTTTATTCATTTTATCTTATTTTCACCAAAAATTTTAAAAAAGTTAAATATTTATTTTTAAAAAAAAATGTCTCCTCTCCCTCGTTGCCGCCGCCCATCGCCGGAGGGGTCGGGCGACGGTCGCCGGCCCTGGGTGGGGGTGGCCGGGCCTCGCCGGCCCCTGGCGGGCCGCGAGCTCCGTCGACCACGGCCTCGCGACCGAAGACGAGGCTCACCGACCGTGAGGGCGGCGACTCACCGGGCGCGGCGCTGGCCCCGTGAGGGCTGCGGATCTAACGGCGGGGCTAAGCACGGCCGCCCGCAGGGCTTCCGGTCGGCTGAAGCGGTCCACTCACTGTTATCGATGATGAGCTTGCGGAGGGCCGTGAGGGCTCGCCGGTCCTGAGCGGCTCGGCCCTGGGGGCCGGTGAGGCCGACCACCCCTAGGGCGGCGACCGCCGCCCCTCGGCGATGGCGGCGGCGGGAGAAGGATGCTTTGGTTTTTTTTAACAATTTTTAAATATGAATTTTTTAAATTTTCGTTTTAGTTTTTGTTGAAAATAATATAAGAATAAATTTAGTTTTTTAGTTTTTAAATCTAATTTTAAAAAAATGAATAAAAAATAATTTAAAAAATACACCTGGAAAATAAAATATTATTTAAAATGCCACGTCAGCATTTTTAACGGAAAAAGGCTAACGACGTCGATTTTAGGACTCATTTGAAACAATTTGATAAGTTTTAGGACTTAAATGCACTTTTTGCAAGTTTTAGGACTAAAATGCATTTTCGTTACAAGTTTTAGGACTTCTGGAACACTTATCCCTATAATCTTTTATGTAAAATAAATTCTTTGAAGCTACAAAAACTTCTATGAACTTCCCACGACAGTTAATAATAACATAAGCAAATAATATTTAACATCCAATAATGATAGAATAATAATGCTTTCACATAATGCAACTAACATATCAATTGCTACACCAACAACAACTAGGTAAAAAACATTTACATAAAAGACCAGTCAAAACATTTAACGCCAAGACAACATATGAACTGGGAAAAATTCCTTTTTGTTTAATTTCTTGATCTTTTCTTCTTTAAATTCCTCAAACATTCTTGACAGCCACGGTAAAATAGATGGGTATCATTTAGGATTTCTCCTTCGCACATTCATCCCCCGCCGGATTGAAGTCATTCCATGGGTCGTAGTCCTTGTGGCTTCAATCCGGTAATGCTCATCTATAAAAGCCATTACTAGGCTCCTATACGCAGTAGCTCTGTTGACCTCCCATAGGCAATTCAACACTCATTGCCATATCAGTGGAAGAGTGTTCATAAAGAACCGCATCATCTCAGGATGTGGCATGGGACGACCATTCCATATAACCTTTTGTATTTTCCTGTTGACCTCAAGAACATGATCAATTAAGTCGTCATTCTCCCATCAATAATCAGTCAGCTCAGTTATCAACCTAAAAAGCATTTCCTTTTGTTCATCGGTAATTACGCGTTTAGGTGTACGCGCCTTACGGGGAGGCATTATTCCTGCAACAAATGCAAAACAAATAATGCATTACATATAATCCACATTGACTTAAACACATTCTTTTCCTCCTTTTTTTTTTGGTCAACGATCAACAGTTGAGGTCAACGGTCAACAGTCGAGGCCAACGGGTCAACGGGTCGAGTCAACCGGCTCGGGTCGAATGGGATTGACCTGGCATGTGCCATGCGCGTGCACGGGCACCGCGAGCTGACATCACGATGACGTCAGTTGGCACGTGCCCTGCATGTGCATGCACCACGCACGTGCGCGCATCAGTGACCGTGCGCATGCCGCGCAATTCGTGCATCAGCAATCGCCCGTGTGCCGCGCACATGCGCGCATCAGCGACCGCATGCGTGCGTTGCACGTGCCTGGGGACCAAATCGGCGCATGCACACCGGTTCCTACTAGCCACGTGTGGCGTCATGTTCGGCGACCTCCGGCGGCGATCTGCCACTCATTTTTCTGATATTGATGAGACCTTTGACCCTTTGCTATCAGAAACAAACTTTGATTTACAGATAATCAAAAAACGGGGTGAACAGTATGCGGGCATTGGGATTTCCGTCCCCGATCGGCCGACAGCGATGTGTCACGAAAATTTAATCAAAAAACAATTCATAAACATGAAAAGGAGTCGGGAAACATGAACTAGGGCTCTGATACCAATGTTGGGAATAACGGATTCCCTAAAACTAATCCGATACACAATCGAACCCCTAAAACGAATGTGGAAGATAAACCTAGGAATTACATGTATCACCGATCAAAGATACACCACGAAATCGAGTGTACCTTATTGTCAACAGATTAAACATCAATGTTGAAGTTCGAGGAAAAATCGCGATCCTATTCTACCGAGGAACACACTGTTGCTTTGAAGGGGAGAACTCTAATTTTAAGGGTATTGTTCTTACATTGTTTTTGGAAGGGAGAAAGAGAAAAAACACGTACGTACACCAAAAGGTACGTTCCTTTTCTTTTCTTTCTATCTCTTAAAACGTCTCCTCCAAGAGATGTATTTCTTCAACGTAATACCCCTTTCAAAAGACGTAACCCCTCAACACATCTTTTCATATCGCAAACCTTCATTCATGGGCCCTTAACTTGCGAGCCTGGTTCTTAGGCCCAACATAGGCGGACAAGCCTACTTAGGCCCATCATCACATATAAAAAAACTCTTCACAACCAAATAAGTTTCAGCCTCTTTGAACTTCAAAAGGATGTCGCTCTTTCTAGAAGTCACAATAATCCTGCTTCCTGGACTAAACCAAGTAGGCTCCTCAACAAGTGCATCTAGTTGGTCAACATCATCCACATCATCAAGGAGAATGAGAACCTGCTTATTGCGAAATTGTTCAGCAAGAACTGCTCCAGCATCATCAGAACATCCGAACCTTACGTTTCCTTTCCAAAGGTCAGAGATTAATTGATTTTGCAAGGACAAGGTCCTATCATGTTGATATAATTCTCAAATTTCCTTAAGATAACTATAACTTTGAAAACAATCAAAGAGTTTATTGTAAACAACTTTTGCAAGAGTAGTCTTTCCAACCCCCCAATACCATATATTCCAAGGACTCGTACACCGCTCCCTCATATTTCAATTGCTTGTCCATCACGATGCAAAATGCTGAGCTTTCCCATAATCTCCTGCACATGACGGTCAACTCCGACTAAATTTTTTGTCACAAGTAGTCGACCCTTCTTCAGCTTTTGCAGAACAATTGGGACGAGTTCGTCTATGAGCATGGAATGATGCCTACAGAATGGAGACTTGATGAAGAAAGTGAATCAGAACAACAATGATATAGCAGAGCAAAGCAGAAAGTGCAAAGTTGGACCAGGAGCAATGCACCATGAGGCAAGAACAAAGTGTTAGGACTAGAATTAGCACCTAGAGGGGGGTGAATAGGTGTTTAAAGCAATTTTAAACAATTTAATCCGAATGAGAGGTTAATAAATTAAAACCAACAATTGCAGCAAATGAAAGCAGTTAATGATAAAAGGATTAGGGATAGAGAATCAAGACTCCAGATTTATAGTGGTTCGGCTTAAACCAAGCCTACGTCCACTCTCCCGCACGGACAACCCTTCTGACTAGATTTCACTAAGAATCAATAAGAGTGATTACAGTCTCACGCTCTTGAGTCCACAGTGTAGAAAACTCTACTACACTTCCTCAAGATCTCACTACAATATGATCTCTCTTTTGATTACATATAATGCTCGAAGAATGATATCGCAAAATAGAAAAAGAAGATTCAGACTTTGGAATTCTTCTATCCGCACCCTTCAACAACTAGAGCATTTCTCTTATATACTTCTTCATGCCTTCCATACCGTTGGCACCTTCCAAAGAAGTTCTTCCAATCAACCCGTTGGACAGAATCAATTAGAGAGATCTCGAGCTCTTTAAGGTAAGTGTTGATAGCCCATCAATCCTGCTCGCCCATACAATCAGGATCTCGGTTTCCATAAGTAGATCATTCCAAATATAAGTTGCGAAATCTTTAGTGAATCTATACATATTCGAATACGAAAGTTAGATCTTCTAGTGCTAAATCCAGTAGAAGGATATTCTCTAGCCGTTAGAATAAAGATCATATAAGATCAGAATAAACGTTGGTCTGGAAACTGTCCATGAGAGTAGATTTTGAAATATGAGTCTTGAGTCTTGCTAGCTTCAGACTTTGATCTTCAGACTTTGTCAATAGAGTCTGTAAGTCTTCAGACTAGACTGATGAAAATGTTTTGTCAACTTCAAAATACTTTAAGAGAATTTATCCAACACAAAGGAGGCATTTAAATGCACTTCCGAAGATCCTGCACGTGAACGGTGTAACTTGGTCTTTAAGCCAAATGGTTAATTGGAGTTGCTAAACAGAAAAGCTTGAAAATGAATATTCTCATATGTAGCATGATTATTTCACGATCTGGTTCATCAATTTTAATATCATATTGGATTACCCGTTATGTATTTTTGCCGTTTCAAATCCCTTTATCCTTCCAATCTCTTTGAGAGCTAGCTTCCACTTCTTGATGGTCTCACTATCGACCCCCTTCATCTCGTGTTCGAGAAAGCTCTTCTCAAAAGAATTTCTCTGGTCTTTCACATCCGAGAGCTCAATCTCATAGAAAATGGGAATGGTTTCTCGACTCATCGTTTGCTTACACTCTAATATTTGGACCAACTCCATGAGGCAGCTTCTGTTGGAAGCATAATCCCTGGAGATGATGGGAATCAAAACCTTCGACTGTTTGATCGCTTCAATCAGCACGGGCTTGATCTCTTCTCTGATGGGCAGCTCATCAACGTCTTGAAAGACACGTATCCCAACATATGTCAAACTTTTGTAGAGGAAATCTATAAAACTCCTGCGAGTATCCGGTGTTGGATGTATGCCCTAAAGTTACTATGTAATAGTTACATATTAGGGATTTCAGTTGTACCATCATTATTATTATTTAATTAATGGAAATGACATATTCATTCATTTGTCCAATTATTTTATATTTATGAATGATTCCATAAGATCAATTGCAACTAGACCTATTCTTGAGACGTCAAGAATATATATGACGGGTTCATAGTTAGACTGAATCTTTAAATCGTTCCTGGTCGATGGATTATTGAGTGGATATTAATAATTATGTTGAGACCGGTGTGTTCATAACTTTACTATTAAGTATTGGATACTTAAGGGAATGATGAGTCACAAATCATTGGGTATTGTGATGCCTGAGTTAAGAACACAAGTGTTTGTATTAGACAAGTTCATTGAATGTGACGCATATGGAACGATTAACGACATGGAAGCTTTTAGCGTGGTCAATGTCTAACTATTCATTCTTTGGTCTTGTGTAAATAATCCTTAGACCTGAGGCATAGTGTTAACTTGTGTGTCGAACAACTATGGTTCACAGGTGCACGTAATGCCGGGTCGTTGATCCGTCCTTATACTTGATGGTCATAGTTTGTTCATATACGAAGTTGCACGTGTGCGCAATATGGAATCTGTCTCCTTATTACATGTAAGGTATAATAATGATGTCCTATGCGATCTAATTATGACATTGCATTGAAATCCTCGGCTAGGGTTGTAACCGAGAATAAATTATTTATTTCTCGAATAAAATGCATGTCAATTAGATATGTGCATATGATCAAATTAGTGACTTGACAAATATTCCATGGTCTTTGTTTGATCAGGACATAATAAGACAGAGGGATTGAATTACACTGTAGCCAAAACTGACGGGTTCATTATGTTCTTAAAGCATTCACACTATCTAAATAGTCATGACATATTGCTAGATGTCAATCATGGCTTATAGGACCCAAAGATTAATCAGGACAATTAATTTTTTTGGGAGTACTAATGTGTTAGTACAAGTCTTACTACTAGCTTAGTGATGAACCTAGGGATGTCACACACCATAAACAAATAGGATAACATGGAACAAGAGAGAAATATTATTGTAAATGTGTTTGCAATTACTGCAATCGAATTGAGTCGATTTGAAATTAAATTAAATGAGATTTAATTTAATTTGTATTATAGTCACGAGCCTACTTGCATATGATACACACGCATGCCCAAAATGGATACATGTTTATGTACCCTATTTGCACACACAAAGATTATGTTACTTTTATTTTTGTTTTAGGAATTGATTAATTAACGATTTAATTAATTAATCATGAACACGGTTAGCAAGCACATCATGTGCGTTGCTTTTATAATAACAACTAAATAAAAAAAAAAATTAAAGCTTAAAGCTTCGTGCATGTGCACAAAGCATGAATGGTCAGCAAATGTCGTGATCAGCAACCATTGCTAATTCGTGAAAGCTTTTAAAAAATTAAAATGCCACAAAAGGTTGCGAAGGTTAAGTGCTCGTTGCTGAAAATAGAGAGAAAGTGTGTGTTCTTGTGTTTTTGAGACGCGAGAAAAAAGAGGGATTCTCTCTCGTTCGGGCCGTGACTAAAACATCAAGGATACGGCAGATTGTCTTCACGAGATTGCTAACACGATCATAGCGGTGAATATCCGAAAGTTCTATCTTCCGTTCAACGTCCCTTGTTGGTGTGTCTGAACTAGAGGTCCGACGTTTGTAGGGCTTGGACTGTAAAACATCCGAACCAATTCGTATAAAGCGCGCTTCGAGAGGTAATCCGTTTAACTCCATTTTTATATTCAGATTTTTTTTATTAAAACACACGAACAACGCCTTCGGAGAATCATGTATAAAATATATCTTTATTTCTGATGCGTTCTTTTTGTTAATTTTACTTGTACATGATTCATGAAACCCCAACATTCGGTCCTCTAAAACTTAAGAATACTTCATAGTTGTTTGTAGCCAAGTCAGAGCTTGATGACGAGGACAATACGGGCGATTCTTATCAAGTGAGTAAATTGAGTTTATCACAACCACCATAGAATGTCGAATAGGTCTGTTGTAATTAGAAAATAAGTACTGAAACTTGGGCAGGAGATAGATTGCCTCAATTTATGCAGTGAATTTGATATATATCCATGGTCTTCAAATGCTTCTCGCTAAGCTAATGTAATAATAAGAGCATGACGATGCGATATATCTGATCCTAGTTAAAACATATGAAACTTGAATCTTGTGTGGGAGATCGCATGCTTTTGAAGTTTCAGCGTGACGGAGACATGCTGTAACCATTGATAATGCAAATTTCCCGGCCGAAAGACTAGACAGAGGGAGGGGGAGAGAGAGAGAGAGAGAGAGAGAGAGAGAGAGAGAGAGAGGGAGGGAGGGAGAGAATTAAGATGCAAAGTGAAAGAATCTAACCGCAGTCCTCCGCCTCTTTCGAGAAGCAGCATCGGGACCGTGCCGAGTCATCACATTCCCTAGAAGTACTCTGAAGCGACAAAAGCATAGCAGTCCTCGATTCCATCTTCTTTTTTCCTCAATTATCTTCTTCCACTGCTGCGAGTGCGAGTGGGACGAGCTCTCGAGTGAAACACCCATGTGGAAGGTCGAGGTCCGATGTTCAGGACCACTTTCCACGAGATCCACACCTTATATTGACTCCGATTTTAGAAAAAGACTTTTAGGAGCATTAAAATCATGCGACCCATAAAAAATTGATCCATCCTAAGTGTTTTGTGTTAAGTCCATCCGGCAACATGTCAATCAACATTATTGGTGGGACACATCAATAATTCCACCTATCGTTGCCGCATTGAGGCGGAGAACAAATAAAGCTTTTCATGAACAGAAAAAAAAGAAGTCAATTTCCAAGGAAAAAATGACAAATAATTAATAAACTCGAGTCAATGTGCAATATAATCATTGAACTTTCAATTTTTTTCAATGTGGTCCATGCATGTTTAATTTAGGTATTGGATTATATGAAAATATTCAATATTATCTTTGCATTTCAATTAATAGAAATATAACATATAGTCCATGAATCAAACATGTACAAGAAATTCAAGAATCATATAAAATAATATATTATACATTAAATCAAAGTTAAAGATCATTTGTATTAAAGCCTAATTAAAATAGAAATCAAAGAGACTGATTGGCTGTTCACAACAATTGGGAAGTAGGGGTGAGCATATGAGACTGGTCAAACTAGGACTCGCTTGGATAAGCCGGTTTGGTCCAATTCAAAGAGGCGTCGATTGGGTTCTCAGTTCCACAAAAATGGATTCGGTAAATATCGAGAGAACGGTAAATATCGAGAGAACGGGATATGACAAACATTTTTTTTTTAAATAGAAAAGCAATAAACCATAAAATAGTATTTTTAAAACTTTTCAAAAAAAAATAAAAATTGCTAACTAATCGATTCCATTGGATAGGACCGGATCGAACTGAGAACCGATCACTCCTAGTAACTAGGGTTGGTGATCCTTTAAAACAAAGATGCCAATTTTTTTTAAGATAAAACAATAAGCGGCCACAAAAATTGAAAAACAGAAAGAAATCATAGAGGGAGAATGGCAGGTGAGAGAGATGCTAGGTTGCACCAACACGGACATGCGACACGCAACACGACACGACATGCCAACACGTCATTTCTCAAAAGTAGAGAATTTCGACACGTTCCGACATGTTATATATTAAATAAATATTTTAATATATAAATGCATAAATAACTAAATAATAATAATAAAAAGAGCCTAGAATTAATCTATACTAAAAACATTAATCCTACATTTGTTAATATCATTCATTGTTTAAATTTGACAAATTCAACTACATTTAATTGTAATAATCCATAAAACTTGGAGGAAAAACAAGTAATCAACGTTCCACTATTAAATTTAAAATTTAACAATAAGAAAAAAAAAATCAATATTCCATCATCAAATATAACAAAAAGTCATTCATCCACATTATCCACTTCTTCTGAAAAAAAAAAAAAAAAACTCCATCTCTAACTCATCAAGTGAAAAATTTGCAATTTCAAGCACCCCAACATCTTCAAACAAGTATTGGAAATTTGTTTTAGCTTTTATTATTATTTTATTATTTTTTTCATATATTTATATTTAGACCTCAGAAATTTTGGAAATTTGTAAAAATAATCCCGTGCGTGTCAGAGTCACATGTCGGAATTTCCGACTCCCGCGTGTCGGAGTGTCGGACACGACACGAAGGGTCCCGGAGAGTGTTCGTGCAATCTAGGAGAGATGGCAGGTGGCAGCAGCAATGAGGGTTGGTAATCCTCGAGACAACAAAACATCCAATTTTCTTTTTAAAAAAATAAAATAATAAGGCAAAAAAGAGTCAAAGATAGAGAATGGTCGATGGGGCTGACAAGGTTTGGCGATCGTCTGGGCAATAAAATAGCTAATTTTTTTAATGTATTATTCTAAGACCGAAAAGAAATTATAAAAAAAAAAAAAAATCAAAAGAGAGAGAACGGCCTTTTAATGTCAGCGAGGCCTCGGATGACCCGAAGCAGTCGCTCCATTCTGGCCGTATCATCGGAGAACAGAAGCTCGAAAGGAGAGGCGATTCGGCTCCAGGATTCGGCAGTGGTTTCGTCTCGGCAGGGCAAAGGTAAGTTTCGCCCGACCCCTCTGTTTCCTTTGCAATATTTGAGCTGTGTTGAGGTCAATTGTCGCCCAGATTTGAATGAGCGCTGCGACTCACCCACAAAGAATTCTCATTCTCTTTTGCCTCGCCGTGGCCACCGCCCTTTCCGTTGTCTGAGGAGCCAATGATGGCGGCCGGAGCTTGGCCATTGTCGGTTTGGTTGAAGTGATGGTTGGTCTCCGGTGGCTATACCTTAGAGAGAGCAAGAAAGTTCTTTTTCTTATGGGAACTCTGAACTAGATAGTGATGGTCAATATGGGTGCGCATGACAAAATTTTTAGAACAGAAATTAAGAAGGTAAAGCTTCTAATTTCTTCTTCAAATCAATTTTTAGAATAGAAATATGTTCCAGAAATAGAAAAATCAAATTGCATTACCAAACGAAATTTTATTCCAAACCTATTCCGAGGAAGAGAAACAAATAAAATAGAGAAGTATAAATTTTATCATACGCAGCCATAGGCTGCAATGCGTAAGGTACGTTCGTTTCACTAAAGGACATTTTGGGAACAAGCTTTTTTTTATCTTTCACATATTCGATTCGTTCAAATGGTTAGTCAACAAAAATATATTTACTGACGAAAAAAACCCACACTTTTAATTAGGAAAATGAATTCTAAGTTTTGAATAAAGGTAATCATTTTTCTATGCATAACAAGTCTCTCACCACAAATGCTTTTCTTCACGAAGACAGTGGTTTATATGCTTTCCGGCATGTCACCAAAAAAATAAAACTAATTATGTTCTTGAAGATGATTTTTACGCAAAACATTTTCTTTTATGATGAAGTTATAAGCGAAACAAACAAACGAGCATGATAGAATTTTATGTAAAATTCCATAAAATACGACAGAAATAGCATCAAGTACGGAGCAACCCCTCGGTCTGTCATTGTAAATGTTCTTTTCTGTCTATCTGAGTTGGATCTATTGGTGGATATGCACTTACTCTCCCCTTTATTAAATATATTTTTGCAAAATGCTGAGGGAAAAAGAGATTTATATTAGACATATGGAATTTCTCGGTGTGGCAACCGGCAAAACTCTTCACTCGGTCTTCTATTTTCTGCAGCCCCCGCTATTTATAGTGTTTTCTTTGACTCTTGCTAGCTCTTGCTGGCAGATCGTTGCCCATCGTAGCAACGCAAACTTACTGTGTTGACGCCAAAGATATCACAATCAAGATGAAGGCAAAAGATGATTGTGCAACTGACCATTTAGTTGGGATAGATGGTCAAGTGGAAGCTGTGATGGACTTGTTGGGCTATGACTTTGGTTGTGCACGGTTTCTTGGAATTCATGGCCCAGCTGACCCTTGCCAAGGCTCTCTTCGACAATCTCATTCCTAACTTTGATCAGAATTGCTTCCTACCAGATATCCGTGCATCATCACGCCGCCATGGCCTTTTACTTCTGCAAAAGAAACTGCTAAGTAACATCCTTGGTGAAAATTCGACCGAAAAAAAAGACGCCCTCGGTGAAACTAAGCGTATGGTTGACATCAATGACATTGATGATGGAATGGAGGTTATCAGGGGAAAACTCCATGATAAGAAGGTTCTAATTGTTCTGGATGATGTGGACCATAGGGAACAGCTTGAGAAGCTAATTGGCAATATCGGTTGGTTTGCTACAGGAAGTAGAGTCGTAATTACGACAAGAGACAAGAGTATCCTAGAGAGTAGCGAGAAAATTATACTTTATGAATTGAAAGAAATGAATTCTGATCAAGCACTTCAGCTTTATATAAATCATGCATTCAAAATAGAATCTCTTAGAGACGATTATTATGACAGAATTTCAAGGGACATTGTTTCTACTATCGGTGGACTTCCTTTAATCGTTAAGATCATAGGTTCATTTCTTCATGGGAAGCACGAAACTGTATGGAAAGATACACTAGAAAAGTTAAGGAGCATTGCTCGTGAAGAGGTCCGTTGGAAGTTGAACATTAGCTATGATTCCTTAAATTTCGAGCAAAAGCAGATTTTTCTTGATATTGCATGTATTTTGCCCTTCCATGAGGAGGAGATAAATGCATCTTACATGTGGGAAAATTGCAACTTTTTCCCACAAACAGAAATTGAAGTCCTTAGTTCTCTGTCATTGATAAACATTTCACAAAACGGCAAGTTATGGATGCATGACTTGCTAAAAGACCTAGGGCGCCACATTGTCCATGAGGAAAACCTGGATCCGGGAAAGCAAAGCAGATTGTGGATTTCTGAGGAAGCTGTGGACATGGTGAAAACAAGAGAGGTAAAATGAATAGAGCACAAATCTGTTTTTCTTTGCATAGAATCATCTATTTGAGAAATTTCTGCTGCATGAAGAAGAGAAATTGAAAGCTCTTTCTAATTGTGTGCGTATTTGGCAGAATAAAGGAAATATTGAAGCACTCAGTCTAGCTGGAGATCCTACTCTACTCATCTTAACAGATGAAGATTTCTCAAGGCTGCCAAATCTAAGATTCCTTGAAATAGATGGGGGGAGCTTTATCGGCGACTTTACCGATATCTTTTCAAAGTTAAGATGGTTTTCTTGGTGCCATTTTCCTCCAGATTTAATTGCAACTAATCTGTTCCCACGAAACTTGGTTGTCCTCCAACTTTCCGAATATAACAATGCCAATGCTTGGGAGGGATGGAGCCAAATTAAGGTATGTATGTTGTCCCACACTTTTCCTATAGCTATATATGTCTAGCGACACCATGTAAATCTTTAATCTTGTCACAGATGCTGCACAATTTGAAGGTTCTACAGTTGACACATCTAAATATGATCGAAATCGACTTATCCGGGTGCTTTACTTTGGAAAGGTTAATCATCAAAGAATGTCGACAATTGGTTCAAATTGATCACTCCATTGGAGAGCTAAAACAACTGGCTTACTTGGAAATTGAGGGTTGCTACAAGCTAAAAAATCTGCCTGGCAAAGTTGGCTTGCTAGTGAACCTAAAACACTTATCTTTGAGCAACTGCCCAGAGTTAAGGGAACTCCCAAGCTCGATGGCAAAGCTAAATTCGCTGATCAAGTTGGATCTATCATTCACATCAATTGAACAATTACCTTATCCTCTTGGAAATCTAATGACTTCGGATGAGATAACTGTGGAAGATTGCCAACAAGCAGACGTTCCTTCAGCCAGTGGGTTGGCAATGGAAGTTTGCCAACAAGCAAAGTTTTCTTCAGCCAGTGGGTTGGCAATGAAGCTTGAAGTGGTACGTGCTAGATGTCATTCTATGGTGGGCGAAGTTTCAAGTGAAATTGGGAATTTGTCCCTTTTGAGAATCCTAGATCTGTCATACACTAGCATTCGTCTAGTGCCAGAAACAATTGCTGCGCTCCCTCACCTAGAAGAACTGATTCTTAGGAAATGTAATTACCTGCAAAAGTTGCCGTCGCTTCCCCCAAGTTTGACTCATCTACTTGTTAGTTCTCGGTCTTTGCAGTCTATTCCAGATCTCTCAAACCTGACTAATATAGTTAATCTTCTCTTATCAAATGGCAGAATTCCTCTGTCATCGCCTTCCGGAACCTATAGCTTAGAGTGGATTGGGAATTTATGCAAGTTGGGAACTTTGATACTGTGCCTTCCGACCTTTACCTTGTCATCAACTGCATTGGGTTCTCTTTCTCGTCTAAGAAAACTTAACATGTTTGGCCACCTATACCTAAACCTTCTCATACAGCCCGTTGGATCAGCAATGCATGGAAATCGCAGCTCAATGACAACTTTCCCAGGTTTATCCAACTTGAAAAATCTAATAGTTTTGAAGCTCCGTTACTCTATGGAAATAGCGATCCAACTTGGCGGGCTAGAGCAGTTGAGACATTTAACTGTCGGCGGCTTTCAACTCCTTGAAACTATAATATTTTCCCCGCCAGGCCTGAAGAATCTAAAAGAATTGCAACTAGAGGACTGCGCCAAGTTGAGAGAGATTCATGGTGTTGGGGCATTGGAAACATTGGAGAGCCTGAAGGTCAACTTATGTCCGTCAATTACAACGTTAGGTGATCTGTCAAAACTGCAAAAGTTGGTGGAATTGAAAATCAAACGTTGCAAAGAGCTACAGGGTTTTGAGGGCCTTGACGAGTTAGGATGTTTAAGTCTCTTTGAAGTGATCCAGTGCCGCTCCTTCAGATATTGGACAAATGCATTGGACACAATGGTACCAGATGAATGCCGAGTCGTAATAGAAAGTTGTAAGAAACTAGGCACAACTCCTGAGGATGGCATGCTTTACAAGGATTATAGAGATAAGTTTCTTGCAAGGATCAAGTCTGATTCAGATGCGGCCACATCCTACAATAAGGGAAAGGTGCTTTCTTCTTATTTTTCTTCAGCATCGTGCTTAAATACTTTCTTGGACTAATTAATTTGTACAACAAAACAATATTAATGAAACTATCAGGAAACTATCAGGAATAATCATACTGTAATTTGATTTGTCGTCAGAATAGTTATATATGTTACAAGTCCAACAGGGTTTATGTTAGGTAACAAGAATGATTAGAGGGAATTTATGTTGTTCATTATCCTGCTTGGACAATTGCTTATTTACACATATTGAATAGATTAATAACACCTTGAGCTATTGATGATCACAGAATATTATTTTGTCTTTTTTTTTTTTTTCATAAGACTTTATATTTGGATATCATGTCAAAATACTCAATCTCATCCGTATAAACTAGAAGATTAGTTGCGGCTAACTAAATACGGTATTCCCATAGCAATTGGAGTTATGGATTTTTAGTTTATGGGGATAGTATGGGATCCATAGTAGGCGAGAAAATCACCCATTTGATTGAGCATGCTACGAATAAATTTTTACCTCCGACTCTAATGTGTGTGCTTCTAGAAAAGCATGTATGCAAAAAGGAAGCTTGAGCTTTGCAAATTGCTAAAATATCTGCTGCTTTTTATGATGATCAATCCCATGAAAAGTTATTCTATGTATCAATACTTACATCTTGTCTTTCGTCAATTTTGTCCGAATTGAAATGGGTGAAGAGTCAAATGTTTTGGCACTTCCTCATGGGAGGATAATTTTGAAATATTCTATAAAAAAGAAAACTAGTGTCGAGACACAAGCGTAGCATGTGTATGTAATCATTGGCAGGTTACATTTGGAGAGAAAGAATGTCTTCAAGGAATCGAGTGATTGTTTAATTGACTGGATATACAGTAAATAGTTATAAAAGATGTATGACTTTGGTGATTATTTAATGAAGATAAAGTTGCGAGTAGTTTTGATTTTTCATGGAAGGGTGTTTTCAAAAGCAAAAAGTGAGATTAATATTGGTTTTGGTTTAAAAATATAGATTAATAGAGATTAAGTAGAGGCCGGTGGGGGGAGAGAGAGAGATTTTATGGTATGTTATACTTTAACTATCATCTCACTCTCAAACTTTTATCATACTTCTTTGCAAAATGTGGAAGCTGAACTCCACAATTGAAATTGAACGTCCTCACCCTACCCAATTTCCTTACCAAGTGGGAGAGAGAGAGTTTAAAGTTATTAAATATGTGGGACTAGAACAACTTGTGGGCCACACACAGAGGAAGGGAAAGAATTAACTAGCACACATGTAAGCATTAGCACAATGTCCATCCAATCTTCATTTATTGATTAATAATGGAAAGCAAGATAAATTTCACGTGCATATAAATTTTTGTTAGATTTACTTTAGTGTATTAATATGGCAAGTCATTTGAAATGGGAATCGGGTATCTTGAAGATGAAGGATATTGTGTGGGAGAAAGGCCTATTGAATTTGCGCCGTACATGACTAAAGATTAAAAGTTACATTTATCCAAATAACTTGAAGATGAGGAACTTATAAAGAAGGGAAATGTTTATTGGTATTTGAAGAGTAATTTGAGTAAAGATTAGATTTGCTCTTGATACAAACTCGTGGTTTTTCATTTTCATTTGCCAATTGCCAAACTATGATTGCATTTGTTTTGCCGAAAATAAATGATTTGAAAATTTCTTTAAAATAATCAATTGTATCTCTTAAAAAATAAATCAATCAAAAATAATTTTATCGTCCATAAAAATGTTTAAACATAAATTGTTACCAATAATGAAAACAATTTTCATCGACTAATTATTTCAAGTGATACGAAAGATCATTTTTTTTTTTAAATTTCCAAATTCATTCATTTTCCATAAAAACAAACAAAGCCTTAAGAAGCATCTCAAAACCTTTAACATTGCCAAGCGAAATCAAAGGAATTAAGATCATTAAGTTGAGATATTTGCAAAAGGTTTCAAAATGAGCTCTTTTTATTTATTTTTCTCCTTTTCATTTCATTTGCGTAGAGTGCTCAATCTATTTTCCTTTTATTTGCTTAACATTTTGTGAGACGTGGAATTAGAGAATTTTATAGTTGCCCGTGGTTATTATTTAGATGTGAGTCTTGGGAATTTGGAAATAAAAAGAGGATCAAAGAAAAGAGGGTAAGAATTGAAAAATAAAAAGGCTAATAATTATTTTTAAAAAAGGAAATTAAGACCATCGGGCTTCGCCGGCGAGGGCTAGCGACCATCATTAGGGTGTCGGTGCGGGCAGTCTGCCCTCCTCACTCGCAGGCTAGTGCTTGCACGTCCTCGTATCCACCATCGCCACGAGCAGAATCATTCCGGCCAACGATCAAGCAAGTATCATCCCTAGCCATCACCTTTTTTGAGGCCTAACGCAGCAAGCTATGAAACCCACCACCTGACCCCATTTCTGACGGGCATCATACCAGTACTCGATTTTGGCAAAAATCCACTTTTGTCTCCAAAACCAGATTTCCTTCTTTTCTTAACCTGTGTCAAGTCTTGTGAACGTCACGATGAAGTGGATCAAAGCTCAAGAGTTTCTCTATTCCAATTTTGAGAGAATGAAGACATGCGAATATGTGAATCCTGCTTTATTCTAGTGGATTTATGTCCAATTAATGCTTTAAGAAGATTTTTTGGGGTGATAGTGTGAGGAAAACCGTATATGTTAGATTCTTGCTGGGTGCTTGCATTTTGGATGTTCAGACCAAGGATTATTATTGTCTTATGATGTTTGGGATTTTGTATGTTTTCTCCTTCAAGAAGTTTAATTACCTCGGATATACCATTTTCTAACCTCCCCCTCCTCAGCAAGTTGACGGTGATGAGGAAGACGATATGCCAGAGATTGTGGACATCGAGGAAGACAGTGACTATGAAGAAGTAAAACAGGAGGTAAGAAAAGAAACCAGCTGAAATCCCTTCTCTATTCAAAATTCGTATTGATTTTGAAAAAGCTGAAATTAAACCTTACGGTACTTACTGGTTCTTATAACGAGCATGCTGAAACTAAGAACTGTTCTTGGAGAGATTGATATTGAAACTGTCATGCACATGGTTTTTTTGTGTGTGTGTGTGCAGGAGGAACCGGCTTGTAGCCGACAGCCGCGCCGTAAACCCCCTGGTGACGCTAGCGCAGGACCCACCACCACGACGTCACGCTTAATACACCTAGCTACTCACGTCAGGGGTCGAACCTCTCACCTATCTTGCGGAGGATCACAGAGGTTGCCTATTAGACCAGCGGAGCCACCACGGCCGGTGGTAAAAGTCATGCACATGGTTGTTCCTTGCTCTCCCCTACATTCTTCAATTATGAGGTGCTTGCTGATTGAGAGAAATTAAAAAATAATAAAAAAGTCACATCAATATTTTTTGTTAACCAAATATGATTAATTTCAATTTGAAGAGTTTTATAACTTGATTACCTTTTTTTTAAAACTTAAGACTTAATTGCATTTTAATGACAAGTTTTAGGCCTCTTGGTATACTTACCTTTTTCTTCTATTGTTGTTTGACCCATTTAATTTCTGCTTATTTGGTGTCAAATTAGCATTACTTGTAATTTTCTGTCACTGAAACAGTGCCACATCATTAGTTAGTATGATAGTTTATATAGAGTGGTCGACCGAATCATTTGATTGTACGAGTTTGAAAAAGTTAGAGGCCTTGATTATATAAGTAAAACTTAGAGAATCAAATTGCACAAAACCATAAAGTTAAGAGATTTAGTTCGGTGTATTAATATGGCAAGTCATTTGAAATGGGCATGGGGTATCTTGAAGATAAAGGAAATTGTGGGGGGGAAAGGTCTATTGAATTTGCGCCGTACATGACTAAAGATTAAAAGTTACATTTATCCAAATAACTTGAAGATGAGGAACTTACAAAGAAGGAAAAGGTTTATTGGTTTTTTGCAGAGTATTTTGAGTAAAGATTAGATTTGCTCCTGCTAATAGATGGTTGAAGTGATCTTACTACACACTTGTGGTTTTCAATTTTCATTTGCCAATTGCTGGCCTATGAATGCATTTGGTTTGCCGAAACTAAATGATTTGAAAAATATTTTCTTAAAAATAATAATTTGTATCGCTTACAAAAATAAATGAATCAAAATTATTTTCATTGTCCATGAAAATGTTTAGACATAAGTTGTTACCAATAATGAAAATAATTTTCATCGACTAATTATTTTAAGTAATACAAAGGATCGTGAATGTTTTCAAAATTATTCGTTTTCCGCAAAAACAAACGAAGCCTTAAGAAGCATGTCGAAACCTTTAACAAGTGAAATCTAAGGAATTAAGATCATTAAGTTAAGATTTTTGCAAAAGGTTTTGAAATGAGCTTTTTTATATATTTTTCTCCATTTCATTTCATTTGCGTAGAGTGCTCAATCTATTTTCCTTTTCTTCGCTTAACATTTTGTGAGACGTGGAATTAGAGAATCTTGTAGTTGCCCATGGTCATTATTTAGATGTGGGTCTTTGGAATTTGGAAATAAAAAGAGGATAAGAATTGAAAAAATAAAATAGCTAATCATTATTTTTAAAAAAGAAATTAAGACAATCGTGCTTTGCTGACGAGGGGTTTGGGTGTCAGTGAGGGCCAGGTACCCTTGTTGGGGTGTCCGCTAAAATCGGTGAGGGCCACCGGCCCTCATCGCTCGCAGGCGAGCGCTTGCATATCCTCATACCACCGTCGCTGCGAACAGAATCATACCGCCTAATGATCAAGCAAGCATCATCTCTAGCCACCGCCTATTTTTAGTGCTAACACAGCAAGCTATGATGCCCACCACGTGACAACTATCATGCCAGTACTCGATTATGGCAAAAATCCACTTTTGTCTTTAAAACCAGATTTCTTTCTTTTCTAATTTGTGTAAATCTTGTGAAAGTCAAGATGAACTGGATCAAAGATAACGAGTTTCTATGTTCCAATTTCGAGGGAACGTGAAGATATGCATATATGTGAATCCTGACTTGATTCTAGTGGATTTATGTCCAATTAATGCTTTAAAAAGATTTTTTTTTTTTTTTTTTTTTATGGTGATTAAGTGTGAGGAAAACGTCTATGTTAATTCTTGCTGGGTGCTTGCATTTAGGTGTTCATACTAAGGATTATTGTCCTATGATATTTGGGGATTTTGCATGTTTTCTTCTTTAAAATGTTTAATTATCTTATATATACCATTTTCTCGACTCCCTCTCTTCAGCAAGATGATGGTGATGAGGACGGCGATCCGCCAGAGGCTGTGGACACGCTATTGAAGGAAGACTCTGAAGACTCTGACGAGGAAGAAGTAATACAGGAGGTAAGAAAGGACACCAACCTATATCTCAGCTCAAGTCTCTTCTCTGTTCAAAATTCGTATTGATGTTGGGAAAGCTGAAATTGAACCCAACGGTACTTTTACCGCTCCAGACGACGACCATGTTGAAATCAATAACTGTGATTAAAGAGATTGACATTGAAATTGTTGTATTGGCTTTCAATCTAAAGAAGGGTTTTCTGCACATCCTCGTTCGTTGCTCTCCCCTACTTCCTTCAATTCTAAAGTACCTACTAATTGAGGGGAAAAGTGTCAGAAAATTTCTAAACATATTGTATTTGTGCCAATTTAGTTCTAAACCTTTTGAATTAATGCTAATTTAGTCCTAGACATTTTGAATTAATGTCAATTTAGTCATAAACATTTTGATTTGGTACCAATGAAGTCATTTTGGCTAATTTTGACTGAATGTTGCTGATGTGGATGCTAGCCGGGTAACATGGCATTGCCAAAGCTGATGTGGACAATTTAAAACAAAATTTTAATAATTATTCAATTATTCAATTTTTTTTTATTATTTTTCTTTTATTTTTCTCTCCTTCCTTTCTTCTACCTTTCACCGATGACTAGCCATGGCCAAACGGGCTAGCCTTGCCTAGCTTGGGTGAGGGGAGCCCTCACCGAGGCTGCCCTTGCCCAAGCGAGGGTCGGCCTTGCCCAAGCCAAATCTAGCGAGGGCTTGAGGGCTCGGCCTTGCCATGGCCAGTTGAGATCAGCCTACCCGGCCATAGCTGATGGCTAGTCACCGGAAAAAGGTAGAAGAAAGGAAGGAAAGAAAAAATAAATTTAGAAACAAATTAAAAAATCAAAAAATTATTAGAACATTATTAAAATTGTCCACATCAGCGCTAGCCAGTGTTCACGTCAGCCGGTCAACACCCACATGAGCGATATCTTGTCAAATTAGCCAAAAGGATTGAATTGATACCAAATTAAAATGTTTTAAGACTAAGGGTGTGTTTGTTTCGCGGAATACATTTTCAGGGAAAACATTTTCCTCATTTTCCGGCGTTTGGTTCACTTAGGAAAATGAGTCAACGGAAAACATTTTCCTAGTCAACAAAAAACGTTTTCCTAACAAAGCTTAAATTCACGAAAATGATTTCTCCTTTGAAAAGACTGGAAAACGTTTTCCGAATCTATCAAAACTTAGATTTGATGCTTGGTTTACAAATAATTATTCTTATAAAGATATATTTTAAAATTTTTATAATTCTTTTTAAAATATTTTAAAAAATCGAATTTTTAATTTTTTAATATACTTTTTATTTATTTTTTAAAATATAATTTTTAATTATTTTTATATTTTAAAAATATAATTTAAATTTTTAATAATTATTTTTTCTTTTTCTTTTCTCTCTTTTCTTTTTTCTTCTTCTCCGGCCGGCCGCCGGCCACGATGACGGCCGGCGACTGGCCATCGGTGAGATCGAGCTCGCCGGTGTTGGGTGAGGCTTGATCTCGCCGATTTGGCGAGGCCGAGGCCCCACCCGACGCAGGTGAGCTCGAGCCTTGCCAGTCATTGGCGAGGCCGAGCCTCAAGCTCGCCAGTGTTGGGCGAGGCTCGATCTCGCCGATCTGGCATGGCCTAGGCCTCGCCTGGCCTATCGCCAGCCGGCGGCCGACCGTCGCCTTGCCGACCACAGGCTAAGGAAGGAAGAAAAAGAAAAAAGAAAAAAAAATGGAAATATGAAAAATAATTATAATTTCGATTTTTTATAAAAAAAATATTTTTTATAAAGTTAAAAAGGGTGATGGACTCAACAAATTAATTTGGAAGTAAGAGGCACACTATTATCAATTGTTAGGTCAAATGTCGTTCAATCATTTTTTAAATACGATCCAAACACCAAAAAATACTTTCAATCACGTATCACCAAACAAAGGAAAACTAACCATTTTCCTGGAAAATGGTTTCCCGGAAAATATTTTCCAAAAACGTTACGTTTTCCTTGAAACAAACCCACCCTAAGGGTGCGTTTGTTTGTGTTTCTGTTCTTTTTTTGTTTCAGGGAACATAAATAGAAAAAAGTGTTTCTGTCCCGGGGAACAGTTTTTGAATAAAAGAACGCGTTTGGTAAACTTGGTCCTGGAATAAAAAAAGAACAGAAACATATTTGGTAAATTTATGTTCTTTTTTTGTTTATTTTAATTTTTTAATGTTTATTTTTTTATTTTTCATTTTTTTCTTTCTTTTTCATTTTTCTTTTTTTCTTCCTTGTGGCCGGTCGCCGGCCTCGGCCATGGCCGGCGACCGGCCGACGAGGGCCAGCGGCCTCGCCTTGGCTTGGCTGGGCGAGCTTGGCCTCGCCGGATTTGGGCGAGCTCGAGCTCGCCCAACCAAGGCGAGGCCGAGCGTCGCCGACTGACGCGAGGCTCGGCCTTGCCTTGGCTGGGCGAGCTCGGGCTCACTCAGATCCGGCGAGGCCGAGCCTCGCCGTGGTTGGGCAAGGTCGCCGGCCCTCGACAGCCGGTCGCCAGCCATGGCCGAGGCTGGCGACCGGCCAAAGCAAAAAGAAGAAGAAAAGAAGAAAAAAAAGAAAAGAAAAGAGAGGAGAGAGAAAAGTTGTTCTTTTTTTTTTTGTTCCAGAAACAAGAAACAACTTTTTTTTGTTTCTTGTTTCTGTTCTTTTTTTGTTCCCGGGAACAAAAAAACAGATTTGGAACAAAAACGCAAACACCAAGAACAAAAAAAACAGAAAATCCGTTCATAAACAGAAACAATGAACACATACAAACACGCCCTAAATTGGCACTAATACAATATATTTAGGACTTTTCTAACACTTTGCTCACTAATTGAGAGAAATAAAAAAGTGACAAAAAAAAACTACGTCAACATTTTTCTTTAACCAAATAAGATGGAGTTCAATTTAACAAGTTCCAGGATTTATTGCAATTTATGAAAATTTTAATACTTGATTGCATTTTAATGATAAGTTGTAGGACTTTTTGTATACTTTCGTCTTTCTTCTTTTGTTGTTTTTCACGTTTAATTTTTGTTCAGTTGGCACCAAATTAGCATCACTCATCATTTTCTGTCACTGAAATGGTGCCACGTCATTAGTTGATATGATAGTTTAGTTAGAATGGTTTATCGAATGATTTGATTGTATGAATTTGAGAAAGGGACTTGTTTGTATAAAATAAAATTTAGAGGACCAAATCGCTTATATGTTGAAACTTAAAGGATAAAATGCATACTTAACCCACAAGAAAAAGATAAAATACCAATCAATTAATAAAAGTAAATGAGGCGAAGTGAAATGGAGTTAATAATAAATTTATGAAAAATATATTTTAAACAAACTATCAATACATGTAATATTAATCATTAAGAATTTTATCTCTATCTCAGATTTCAAGTTGAATCTCAATTAAATAGGACTATTAACAAATTTCTGAATTTTAAAGTAGTTAAAATTACATTTATATGAGTTCATCAATATTACATTTTGAATTACTTTAAGACTCATAAATCTGAAATTCAGAACTAATATCACAATTAATTTATAAAATCTTTTAATAATCCAATTCAAAACTGCAGTGAAAAGTCTTCTTCATATCATCACATGCTCAAATTGAGCACACATATCCACACTGTTATAAAATGAAGGAAAAACTCTTACTTTTAAGCGACCACAATTCCTTTTTAGCCTAAAACCTCAATTAGTAATAGTATGAATATTCTATCAAGGGATAAATCAGTAAATTAATAATTCTATTTTATCTCTCATGTATAAATTCTTTTTTCTATTTTTTCCTCTGCGAGGCTCTCTTTTGGTTCGTTTTTCTTTTATTTGGTCAAATATTTGTATCATTTTATCTAAACTCATTTAAGCGATGTTATTGCTTAATACATTTGTGTCAAGTGTCAAATGAAAATTTTCTTTTCTATTGTTACTTCATCTCTATTTTTATTTGGTACTTAGTTATCTTTTAGAAGATGTGAAGCGGTACCAAGTATTAAAGCTGCATCTTTTATTTTTTTTCTTTGCTTTCTTGTTATTTTTGCTTCAGTTTATACTATTAATTTTTGTTTTCACATATTTTAGTAGATGTTATAAGTAAATATTCAATCATTGTCAGACAAACTGCTTTTTCTAAAAGTATAAGCTATTCAAAAGCGGGTCAACGATGTATTTATAGCACATGATTTAAGACTTCCCATAGCATGCAAGCCGGTCATTATACGTACAATACAGGGTGTAGACAGAACCCCATTAAGAAGATAATCGGCAAAATAGGATAAAAGACTGAATGATAGGAATGACAAATAAGAGAAAATTTCGAGGGAGCGCAAGCGGTCAAACAATTGACTTGTGTTCTGATATCTTGGTGGACAAATTGTGTTTTTTTTTTTTTTTTAAAGAAAATTATCTAAAAAATTTTAAACTTATTGTACTTTTACTAATTCAATCATAAACCTTTTAATTTTGTCAATTGAGTCCAAAACATTTTTGTATTTTGTCAATTGAGTTTATACAGTCAATTTTGGTTAGAAATCGTTGACGTGGACTCTAGCCATCCTACACAGACAACTTTTAATACTTATAATTTTTTTTAAAAAAAATTATTTTCTTTTTCTTTTCTTGTCTCTTTTCCTCTTCTTTTTTGATTCAAAGGGCTAGCAAACTCCGCCAACCACTGACTGAGCATTGGCAACCCCCGCTGGCCCTTGGGTGAGGGCCATGAAGCTCCTGCTAGCCATGGCTAGGGGTTGCGGTCCCTCACTAAGCCCAATGAAGGCATCACAAGCCTTCATTGGCAATAGCAAAGGTGTCATGAGCCTTCGTGGGCTATAGCGAGGGCATTGCGAACCTCACCCGGCCCCGCTATGGCCCGCAAGGGCCGCGACCCTCGTCCTATGGCTAACGAGAGGTTGCTAACCCTCGCCCAATAGCCAGTAGGAACCAAAAAGAAAAGAAAAAAAGGAAATAAAAAGATTAAATATTTAAAAAAATATTATAAGTTATCTACATCAGTGCCGGCTATGTCACGTAGGACGGTCGGCATTGACTGGACAACAATGTTAGTGATTCCCGATCAAAATTAGCAAGATGGACTTAATTGGCAAAACATAAAAATGCTTAAAACTCTATTAACAAAATTAAAAGGTTTAGAACTAAACCGGCAAAACTACAATAGATTTATGATTTTTTGGACAATTTTCCCGTTATTTTCTAAACGTTTAAGCTGTTAGAAAATGGACCATATGAATTTAATGCATGTGACTTAACAATCTTAACATATGATAATTACAACAAAGGAGTAACACAATTTAAATTCACATTGATAAAGTTAGACCTAAGTTTGTGCTACGTTAAATGGATTCTATAAATTTCAGGAAGGGTTACAGTTAAAAAAAGTCTTAAGATGTGCTTACAGACTTCCATAATTTGCAAATTTAGAGAAATAGACATGAGTTTCCGAACGAAAAGTTCAAAGATCTATTAAGTACAAATAATCTTGTGTTTTGACTTGCATCCTATTTGAAATTTGAAAAATCTATCAGGTGCAAACAATCACTCCAATTTTAACTTGCATCCTTTGACATTTCATGTTCGTGAAATTTTTTTAGAACATGATTGAGGAAAAAAGGTATGACAGTAGTGATTGAGATATGCATGAAATGATAATAATGATTTTTAAAGTGCATATATATCTTTTTCTCATGTTAATTATTTTAACCTTTCAATATAATTTTATTGTTAATAGCGTTCGCTGCAATGCTCAGCTATTTCCTAGTATATAATTAAAGCTTAGATTGAAAGATCATTTGCTCCTATACTCGTCATGTGAGAATGTCAATTTGCAATATTCAGAACGTTGGCGTTGGTTGCGTTAAACACTTTTAGGAGAACATGTTGATAAAAGTGGGAACCAACAATATCTCAATGATTCAACATTTGCCGCCCCATATCATTTTTCAATTGAGTCATGTTCTCTAGTAATATTTTCTGAGGTTTTAATGTATACTGTCCTCGTTAAGTTCTTACAAAAATTCATATCAAAAGATTCGCTTGTCAGTATATAGTAAGAAATTTCAAAACGGGTTAATTGTTTGACAAAATATATTTGGGAGGTAAAAGTTCTTCACTCCTGAATCTTGGATTTCCTCGGAAACAATGTGGCAGTAATGTTGATCACTGGTAGATCAGGATGACCAGTGACTTCGTATGGTAGACAATTTATGCAAACACAATAACGTTAGAAAAAAATCAACAAATATAGGTACTTCTTTGCATCTTGCAGTCTTATCAGTGAGCAATCATCGTGTTTCTCGTAGGTGGCTGAAACGGAAGAGAAAAGGCAAGTTGCCGGTATCGAAAAAGATGTTGGAACTGATGATCAAGTAAACCGCATCATGAGCTTGATGAATATTAATGATATGGACCGGCGGATCGTTGTCGTCATTTGTGGAAAAGATGGAATTGGCAAGACGACTCTTGCAAAACTCATATACAACCGAGTCTCCTGTGATTTTGATGGTTGTAGCTTCCTTACAGATATTAAAGAAACAACTCAAGTATTAGGAGGGCTTCGGCTTTTGCAAACTAAGTTGATTGCCGATGTTCTAAAACGGGAACTTGACGATGTTGCTCTTGTGAACAGGGGAAATGAGTTTTTCAGGGACTTATTTTGCGACAGGAGAGTCTTGATTGTCCTTGATGACGTGGAAAATGCGTTTGATGTCCAGCAACTCGTCGGAAATTGCTTTAATTGCTTTGCATCTGGAAGTAGGATCCTTGTAACCACTAGAAACAGTGTCATCCTGGAAGACTCTCCTCAGATCCGGACTTATCACGTTAGTCGTTTGGATAAAGATCGGGCTCTTCAACTCTATAGGCAGCATGCATCTATACCAACTTCTTCCTCACATGGCAACTTTGAGCTTCTGGACAGTGCTCTCAAGGCTATAGCAAAAGTTCCATGGTCTGTTCATGGTAGGGTTGCTCTCTCGTCGGTGTGTGCATCTGTAGAACCTTCTTCCTCACCTATCAACTTTGAGTTTTCGGAACATGCTTTTAAGGCTATAGTAGGACTCCCATTGTCTATTGAAGTTATGAGTGCAGTCTTCATCGGGAAAACGGAGGTGGAATGTAAGAACATACTAGAGCGGTGGCAGACAATGATCAAGCGCTGGGATTTTCAGGAAATTTTGGAGGAAGGATATCAAACATTAGATTATGAGGACAAACGGATATTTCTTGACATCGCCTGCTTCACCACCGGCGTAGATTTTCGAATTGCTTGGTACCTGTGGTATGAGCCCTCTCTTCTGCCTTCCCGTGAAATATTGACTCCCCTAGCGAAAATTGAAGAGAACAATCAGATATGGATGCATAGCATATTGAGGCGATTTGGCAGGGAAATCGTTCGTGCAGAGAGTCTTACACATCCAGGAAGACGGAGTAGATTATTTAATCATGAAGTAGCTCTTGACACGATAAAGCGGAAAAAGGTAAACGTTTGGTGTGCTTTTTTTTTTTTTTTTTCCTCTTTAATTTATTCATCCTGAAGCATAAGAAATAGTTTTGTTCTGTTCACCGCCAAAGGAAAGGAACTACTTTGTCAGATACTGTTAAAATCTTACCATGAGTGCAATTGACGTTGTTCGTCATTTTTCTTTAGGAATGTTTCCTGACTAGTTACGTGTCAAGAAGAGAGACCATCCTCACTTCCTTTTACTCGTCCATGGCAGGGAACAGAAGAGGTTGAGGCACTCTGCCTTAACTTTCAGTGGCGTACTTCAGTCAAACTCACACCAGAAGACTTTAGGAGCATGCCAAACCTACGGTATCTTCAATTGGATCATGCAGACATTGCCGGAGATTTCGCTTACATTTTTCCAAATTTAAGGTGGCTCCGTTGGCGAGGGTGCCCTCAAAAACTGCAAGTAACTAATTTTCGCTTGGTAAACTTAACCATTCTTGACTTGTCATCGAGCAAAGTCACGAAAGACTGGAAAGGCTGGGATCAAATAGAGGTAATCTACAATTCATTGCTATGGTGAAATTGCCCGGTTTAATGTAACTATTTATGAAGTGAACTCACGCAAATATTTGTCCTATTTTGCAGATGATGAACTTGAGAGTTCTAGATCTTACAGAATGTGCTGACTTATTAGTCACTCCTAAGTTCTCTGGCTGCAAAAATCTTGCCATATTGATTCTGGAGCGATGTTCACAGTTGGTCAGGATAGATCATTCGATCGGCGACTTGCAGCACTTAATTACCTTGAATTTGAAGTTCTGCACAGAGCTTAGCATGTTGCCGGTAGAAGTGGGTCACCTAATAGCTCTGAAAGAGCTTCTCATGGATGGGACCTCGGTACGAGAAATTCCCATCTCCATTGGTAAGTTAAAGCAGCTTGAAACTCTGAGTGCCTCAAATTGCTTCAGCTTGAGTCAGCTACCAAGAACAATATGTCACCTGATGAGTATCTCGCTTCTTTCACTGGATGGCACCAGAATCACAGCACTTCCTGATTCTGTTGGAGAACTGGTCAGACTTAAACACTTGTCATTAAGGGAGTGCTGTCAAATAAGAAAACTACCGAACTCCATTGGCAACATAGGGAGATCCTTAGCCGAGTTAGACGTGTCGGGGACAGGCGTTGTCAAGTTTCCGCATTCGCTAGAAAATCTGCAGAATTTGAAGGTGCTAAGAATGGATTCTTGTTTCTTCAGAGAGTTCCCTCCTGATATCGGAGAGCTAACCAGCCTCGAAGAAATACACGCCTGTTGGTGTCAGAGTCTCGAGGGGGGCATTCCAAGCGAGATTGGAAAACTGCATAATTTGAGAATCTTGAGGCTGCGACATTCGACTATTTCCAGCATACCGGTGGAGATCCACCAACTTTCCAATCTTCAAACCCTTGATTTACTTCACTGCGACATGATCAAAGAGTTGCCAAGGCTCCCCTCTAGCATAACGGTTTTGTATGTAGACGATGAACTGAAGTCGTCTGATGCAGCCCGCATTGATCACCAGCTCTCTCGATTAAGAAGATCGGCTCGCATTCAAGCTCGACGAAACCGAGAAGCCCTATCGATATCTTGAGTCCATTTGGAAGCTTGAAAGACACCTTGGGAGCCCGCATGACACTTTTACTAGTTTCTAGTTACTATGTTATTTATTATTTTCCTAGTTTCAAAGCTTTGCTTTTTATTTCGTTAACAATATAAGCCATCTAATTTTTTGTAGAAGACGACTTTTGATAATGAAAATTTTGGCTTTCAAGCAAGTATCGTGAACCTTGTAGAGTTCATACACTTGAAAACCTAGAAGAGTTTTCACTCCGTCCTTGAAGAGTCGGAGCTTTCGAAATCTGCATCCTTGAAGAGTTGCAGTCATTGATCTAGAAGAATCGGTGCCCTCTCAACTTCCTTGGAGGCCTAGAAGAGCAACCAACTGAGTTTCTATCATTTCCTATTCTGTTCGTTATTTCCAACCCAATTTCGACCATCCTACAGTGCTTATTTCAGAAAACCCAAAACAAAGAAATTGTAGATCCAGAAGTCCTTGTTCATTTGGTTTTGGAATCAGGTCGATCCGATATGTATCGACAAAGATACGACTGTTCTCCTGAGCTTGCGCAGTGCTGAAATTTCTGTCGGTCCTGTTTCCCGTGCACGAGTCACTCTCCCGATCTTGCTGTTTGTGAAAGTCTACCCTTGGCTTGCATCATCGTCGCATCTGCCATAGCTAGGAAAGCTATGCCACTGTGATGAATACTAGGCTCTAGTGACCCTGGCAAAATGATGGCCTTTCCATTTACCTCATGTTTTCACTCCAGATTTGAATATGGATACCACGAGCAAGATGTGTTTTTCTGAAGTTTGCAAAGTCGTTTCATCTGAAAAAACGTTAACTTTATATGTGCGTTCATGTGTATGTACCCATGCCTATCGATATATTTCGTTAATGACCGAGGCGAAAATTCCTAATGCAGCATCACTTCGGACCCATCTTGCAGGCAATCAGGAGCTTTGGGGGTCTACTAATTTGTGCGGTACCCAGATCAGCATGTAGACTTTTATGATAGTCTCCGAAGATTGGTATTGCTAGCAAATACCTCGTCATCTCGTAATAGAAATAAGACATGTATATACATCTCTATTTTTTATTTTATACTAGTAATTCATAAAGTTTGGCTGAATATCCAATGTTTGCTTTAGACTTTTAATTTGTTTAATGTGATCCTGGATCTATTCCCAGGTGTTCAATCTTGTCCTTGAACTTTCAATTTGTTTAACCTATTCTATCAACTTTCCATAACAAAGTCAAATCATCCCTTTGATACTATTCAAAAATTTCATAATTACACTGTTAACCAGATTTTAGAATATTTTCAAGTTTCAATCCATTTATCAAATCAACAAAACTATTACTTTTTAACTTCATTCAATGAGAAGGAGAGAGATTTAAATATTACCTTAAACGGATTTGATATGAAATTAGCGAATGTAATTGGGAGAAAGTAGAATGTGGACCTGATAAGAGTGTTGCCTGCGTTGCAATGGAGGTAGCAATGGGGACTGCTTGCGCACACAAGTATAACAACTTCCCAAATTCCTTCGCAAGAAAGTGTGCGTTCTGGCATTGTTTTTTTTTTTTGGGACCGGAGGAATCGCTTCACAACAAGCACTTGGCGTAAACCCCAAGGAGTACCGACGCGGGGACCCACCTCTCACGATACTCCGCTTAAGTCGCGCTAATATGCACGCGGTGACTGGAAATGGTGTTTTACCCAAAATAGTGAAAAACCTTTCATCGAAGGTTGATCTTTGATTTTTATTGTTAAATGGGGTTCCATGGTGATTCTAGATAGGAGTTTTGATTGGTTTCACAAGGAAATATGAATAGTAATTCTACAAGTGAAGTACTGAAAAATAAATAGGACATTGCATTAATTATAAAAATACATTGAATGTGTGTTCTTGATGATCGGAGATCCTCTACAATGATAGCATATTGCCAATTATATAGTCCACCAATTACAACCATTTAACCACGGTTACTACTACCAAGGCAATAACACATTTAATTTTGAGATTCTAGGCTCCCCATGCACGGGCCATTTCCATCCACAAGCGGTTACAACTCCAAAGGCTATCATAATACTCAACCGTCACTTGATATCTTTGTCTTCAATCTTCATCTCGATCCTTGTGTTCTCTTCTCTATCCAACACTCGGCCTAATTTCGATGGCCTCCTTGTCGTGCTCTTCAACCATCATACTTTGCAGATCTCCTCTTAATTACTTGTCGATGTCGATGCTACTTTGTTGTCAAGTGCTATATCACAAATGCCAATATCCATACTATAAAATTGTCAATTGTCCAATGGCCCGATCATTGATCAATTCTCACTCAATCGGTTAACCCCAATTGCACATCGACTACAATGGGTTATTTCTTCTGACCCTCAGCAATCAACTTAAAGTTCTAGTGTCTCTTCAAGAATAAATACTAGCTTTTAGATGCAACAACAATACTCAGAGCGATTAACTTCTTTGAGCCTTGATTAAACCAATGAAGGACAAATGATGAAGTAGGTTGTCCTAGCCAACAGTCAAAGACTAGACAACCCACAATTAAAGGATATTACACAATCAACATGCACATTTATATTCCTAACACTCCCCTCAAATTGGAGTGTAAATATCATAAATGGCAAGCTTGTTATATATACACCTGATTCAGGGACCACTTAGAGCTTTAGTGAATATGTCAGCTACCAATCATTAGTTCTAACAAATGCAGACTTGATCTCCCGGGACTATGGCTTTTCTAGAACAAAATGACGGTCGACCTATATATGTGCTTCATCCTCTCATGAAAAACAGGGTACGAGGCAACATGTGTCGCTGCTTGACCATCACAAAACAACGCCATCAGTGACTCACGAGGACAGATCAAATTCAAAGCTGGCCTCCATGTTCTCTATCTCTGTCTCTGTCTCTGTCTCTGTCTCGGTTTTGACAGTTTGTGCAGGCTGCTTTTAGCTGGATCCACTTGCCCTCAGCAGCAACAAACCATGCAGCAAACTTGAGGAGGAACGTTAGAATCCATCAAAACTTGGGGTCTGCGTATACAACCGCTTGGATCGAGAAACGCTAGACCGGCCGATTTTGGGCAGTTTTAGAATGCACTTTTGGTTCCTCATTCTAGGGTGAGAATCGAATTGCTTGGAGCAATTTATATATTTTTATTTTTTAAATAATTAAAATCTAAATCTAAATCCTAATCTCCTCTTGTGCCCCAGCTTATTTCAAATGATGAAAATGAATCTTTGTTTCTTTTATATTGTTGCACCAATTCATAGAACTTGACCCTTTTGTCTCTTGTTCCTTTCTTTACTTTAGTTTCTTTTTTAATTCACCAATTTTACTTTCCTTGCTTACCCACTTTGAGTCTGTCATTAATGGAAAATAATCCATTAAATCTTCCTTCTTTTTTCGAGCTAATCCTTACAATCATGGTTTCATCATCTCTTTGTCTTCCTTGCAAATATTTGATGAAATCTCAGTTTCAAATTGCGACATGGATTAACAATTCAATTAATCCAAAAATTCCGGTTAAGATATATGAATCCACTAGTTATGTTGGACTAGCCGGGAACTGAACGAGACCAATCCCAATGCCAGGTGGTCCAGGTGGTCCGGTTCCCAATTCCTAGGTTGGACCAGACTGAATCGGGAAATGAACACTCCTAATCAAAACTATACCTTTCAAAATGGATTATAGGCCAATTTCTTAACCTACATTTGATGGGTCGAGTTGTTATACAAATTAATTATATTTGATAAATAAGTTTAAAATGGTAAAACTCAAGATATGGGTATTGAATGAGTCGATAACTTACTTAAACCCAACCCACCTATATAATTCTCTCTTCACTCTCTTTCCCCTTACTCAATCTCGCTCTCGCTCACTTTGCGCTCTTACTTTGGTTTAGTCATGATTTTTCTTATTAGTTTAGATATATAAGTGTCTTAGCAATATGAGATAGGTATAAGTTACTACAAAGTAAGTCAGAGTGGGTTAACACATTTCAATTTGAGTTGGATCATTTTCAACCCGATCATCCCATTTGATGAGTCTAACTAGAACTTTAGATATTTCTATGCCATGAATTTAGGTCAGGTCCCCTTGGAGTATAACAATTTCCAGTCGAAAATAATTCTCAAATTTAATTGAATGGTTACTTATGTACCTTTATTTTTATAAATACCTTTTCACTATACGTCGAGGCAAACCTTGCATTTAAGAGGCCAGATTGCCCCTCCCTGCAAAATCATCTTAGCTTCTTACTCCGGGTTCAAGTGGTTTGGCTTTTAGTTAGTAATTGAACAGATTGAGTGGGCATAAGAATTTATGACTGATAACTTTTTGAAAAATGATTGTTTCGTAAATAGGAACGCTTGTGAAGATGCAAGCTTGTTCCCAAGAACTATAGTTGGGTTTCTCATTGGTATTTTCACAAAAATTCTGTTTATTTCGCGAAATATGAATGGTTTTGAAAATGTTTCCTAAAAATTATTGCATGTATCACATACAAAAGTGATTAACTTTGTAAAATATTTTCATCACCAATGAAAATTTGGCCACTTAAATTATCATCGATGATGAAAATTATTCTCGTTAACTAATTATTTCAACAAATACAAGTGATTGTTGTTAGGAAAATATTTTCTAAATTATTAGCCATTGGTTAAAAAGTGAAGATGCTTTTGGTATTTTTCATATCCGCCCCCACTAAACCAAATATGGTGACTAGTGGGGCTCCCCCCAAGTGATTATATTTTTTTAAAAAAAAAGGTGGGGACGGAAGTCACCAAAAATCCCAAACTTTGCCCAAAATGACAAATTTCCCCCAAACTTTTTTTGTGACATGAAAAACCCCAAATTTTACTAACCGTGACACATTTACCTCACCAAGGGCATTTTCATCTTGTTTTTTCTGTTTTTTTTTTTTTCATTTTTTCTTCTTCTCTCTTCCCTCCACCATGGCCGATGGAGGGAAGCTAGACTTAGGCAAGGGCGGCCCTCACTAGCATTGGGCGAGGGCCGCCCTCACCAACCCAGGCAAGGATAGCTGTTGCTAGATCCGATGAGGGCGGCTGGCAAGGGCAACCCTCGCTGCACTTAGGTGAAGGCGACCCTCGCTGGTGTCAGGCGAGGGCTATCCTCGCCAAATCCAGCCCAAGCAAAGGCTGCCCTTGCTGGATCTGGTGAGGGCTGTCCTCGCTTGGGCTGGCAAGGGCAACACCCAGGTGAGGGCGACCCTTGCCAGACCCAGCTGAGGGCTGCCCTTGCTTGAATCTGGCTTTCCTCCACCATGGCTGGCGGTGGGAAAAGAGAAGAAGAAGAAGAAAAAAAAGAAAAAAAAAACAAACTTAAAAAGTAAAAGACGAAAATAACCTATAATTTAGGGTAAATGTGTCACACGGATATAAGTTCATGGTTTTTTGTGTCACGAAAAAAAGTTTAGGGTAAATGTGTCACGGTTAGCAAAGTTTGGGATTTTTCATATCACAAAAAAAAAAGGATAAATTTGTCACTTTGAGTAAAGTTTGAGATTTTTGATGGCTTTTTCCAAAAAAAAAAGAAAAAAAAGAAAATATTCCTCAAAATAATGTGTCATTACTAGTTGTGGACATTGTTATGGTTTCAATAGAGTTGGTGGTATGGGTGTGCAATCGGACCGGGTATACCCGGGAATCGGACCGGCCCACCCAGAAAACAGGGTCGGGAACAGGTTCCCATTGAAACCAGTCCGGGAACCGGTTCCAAGTGATTTAAAACCCTATTTTTTCCTAGACTGGTTTGGGAGCTGGTTTTGTACATAGAGATTTAAAACCCTATTTTTTCCCATGATTTCTATTCTTGCTCATGTAATCATACAGCGTTTTTCCTCTTGGCTCTCTCAGGCACGTATGACACTCCTCCTTTGCCGTTTCTCTTCCTCACTAGCTCCCTCTCGCACCGTCCGACGGATGGACGGTGTTCATCGCCACCAAATTCATATAGTAGTTATGCTTGCATAAATGAACAGTTTCATATAGTAGTTGTGGGAATATGACTAATATTAGACTCATGTTTTTTACTAATGTTTATGCAATGTTATGATTTTTACTTTGCCTTATGATTTTATTTATGATAATTAGCCCTGTGGATTTTTAATTTTTTCGTTTAGTCAAAAAGTTCATGTATTTATTTGTTACAAGTGCTTAATGTGTCAATATAAATTAGGGAGGTTACGTTATTTTCTTGCGTATTAATGTAAAATTTGAAGTCGTATAGGATATTGGGAGGTTGCAAAATAGGTTCCCATGGAAATAGGGTTGACCCTGGAACTGGATTAGAAAAATAGGGTAGGTTTGGTACAGGGTTCAATACAAACATGGTTGGGTACAGGGTTCAAAAAAGGGGAATCGGTTATAACAGAGTCAAATACAGGGTCCAAGTCTAGACCCTACCCACCCTAGACCTGATCACCCCTAGTTGGTGGAGGGCTATCGGTGTCCAATCATCCATGGTCGATGCTGTTTTCAGTAATAACTTATCATAGTCCGTAAGATTTTAGTTTAAATTCATTTATTTTCACGATGAACCCAAGTTTCAACATCCTTGACAATCTAACGTCGCTCCTCGCCATTACAGCAAAGATTTTGTTAATAGGTGTCTCATAGATAATAGTTAACTAATTGATAAAGGAAATTTCCTTGTTTTCAGTACACTGATTTTCTCATATTATGCATAATTAGTACTTTGAGAATTGAACTATCTAAATAAAATGCTCGAGACACTTGTTAATAGTAAAAATAGAGAAACATTCCTAGTTAAATGATCTATCATAATTAGGGGTGTTAGAATCGAATTGAAACCGAAACTGAAACCAAATAGAATCGAACCAAAGTTTGTGCATTTTTGGTTCGGTTCGGTTTTTTGGATCAAATAATTGAAAAGTAACCATTCTTTTTTTCGGTTTGGTTCAGTTTTTGGTTTAGTTCGGCTAATCGAAACCGAACCTAACCGAACCAAAATTCTCAATAAAACCACACAACTTAAAACCTCTTTTCTTAACCACTGGAGTTTGCTCTAGTGGCCACATTTCCAACTTGGAAATGGGGAGGTGTGAGGTTCGAATCCCCACCTTCTCAGGGGGGTTTGGGGTGGGGATGCTATAGTTTCAGGAGTGGGTTTTGACTCCCGCCCTGTAAGGAGGCAGGACAAAAGTCTGAGAGTAAGCGTTAGAATAAGAATAGAGTAGTACCGACAAAAAAAAAAAAAAAAACCTCTCTTCTTTCTTACCCTTTATTTAGTTTGGTTCCAATAAGTAAGGCAAAAATAAGAAAACAGAAATACTGAACCGAACCGAACCAAATCGAACCTAACTGGGTTTTCAATTCGGTTCGGATTAGATTCACACCTTATCAATTTGGTTCAGTTCAGTTCGGTTTTTTTGAAAACCCGAACTGAATTGAATCGTTGACACTCCTAGATAACATTCTTTTACCCATAGCTTCCTTTTATTTTCTCAGCGAAATTGATTCTATTGGACAACTCAAAAAGAAAAAGAAAAGCTAAATAAATTGAAGGAAAGTCTTCAGTCTCTTGAAGAGGAGAACGTTGCTTATTCAACAGGACCAACGACATGTTTAACTAAAGTACACACCTTGAAAAATCAACATAGATGAAGCTTTTTTGGATGGTGCAACGGAAGGGGCGGTCTCGAGGGTTCTCAGAGATGATAGAGGCGCTCTATCGGACGGTTTTGCCATGAAAGTTCCATCTTTGTTGCCGATTCAGATAGAAATTTTGGCTTTGATTGAAGCTCTTAAGCAGTTTGAGCCGAGGAGAGAGAGTGATATGGAGGATTGAGACCGACTGTGCTAAACTGGTGGATGAACTTAAGGGAAGATGCACGTGCAGCTGGAGCTGGAGACGCTGCCTAACGAGGCCCGGATCTGAATGGCCTAATTTAAGTCCATCTCACTGGTTCATTGCGATAGGTTTGTAAGCAAAGTGGCTAATTGAGTCGCAAAGGCCCATCGTTCAAATTTCCTTTCATCTTTTTGAAATTTTTTATGTTTTTTTTTTTTTGTCAAAAAGAGTCATATTATTTATATTATAAAGCAGAAACAGCATACCCAACAGTTGGGGCATTAGTACATAAAAGGGCCCAAAGGCCTGGAGGTGGGGAAGCCCACCAGTTGGGAGGAAGAGTCTTCTGTGTCTGTTGTCACGCGGCCCAGTCCGCCACCGCATTGGCAGAACATGGGCAGAAAGTCAGGCCCACTAGTGGCAATTGCTGAAGAAGAAACTTGCATTCCATCAAAACTGCACGTGCTTGCCAGTTCACTTTGTCCGAGTTCTTGAGAGAGTTCACAAGTGTTCGGTTGTCAGACTCTACCAAAGCCTCCCTCAGCTACTTATGTTTTAAGTACTTGAAAGCTTCAAGCACTCCTGGGGTTTCCAGCTGAAGAATCGATTCCGCCCGAACAAGCTTCGTGAATCCATCGACAAGGCTATCGGAAGAGTCCCGAACGACGCAAGCCACTACTCCTTCCATCGTTCCCTTGCAAAGTGACCCATCAACATTAAGCTTCAAGGAACCGGCTGCCAGAGCTTGCCAGGTATGTGAAATCTCCAGATCTTCTTTCTTTTCTGCTTGAAGATGCATAAATCCCCATTTTTGGTAGCTATCTTGCTGAAATCGGGCTAGATCTACCACTTTGCAGGCATCCAGTTTAGTACCTCGAAAAATAAAATTGTTCCGCTCCTTCCATACTTGCCAAAGGAGGTTTCCAATCGTTTCCAAGGGTGGTAGGTTTGTGTTTTTTCTTATAAATCGCGCCAGCCACTCATCCAATCGTGTAACCTCTTGTGCATCTACTTGTAGGTTGATTTCTAAGTGGCTCCATACCCTTGCAATCCAGGGGCAGAGAAGATGAGTGTGTTCGACCGTTTCCACCTTATTTCGGCAAAGATAATATATCGAATCAGGTAAGATCTTTCTTTTCCATAGGTTCTCCTTGGATGGGATGGCATTTTGACAAGCATTCCAAACGAAAATCTTCACTTTGGGGTTAGTCTACATTTTCCATATAGCATTCCATAATTCTGGCGGTGTTTGATATGAGGAAGAGGGATTTTCCATTGCTCTGTTTGCTGTCATTCTGTCTCTTAACATATTATAGCCATTTTTTACTGTAAAATACCCATTCTTCGTGCCTGTCCACATCAGTTCATCGCTTGTAATTTGTCGATTAATTGGGATTGCAAGGATCTCCTGAGTAGTCTGCTCATCAAATAGGTCAAATAGGTTATTTAACAACGGTTCATTCCATTGTTCTGCTTCAAAGTTCATCAACTCAGAAACTTTCTGTGGTTCATTTTTGTTTGCTGGCCCTCCAATTAATCCTATCTTCAGCCATTTGTCTGTTCTGATATTGACATTTAGACCATTTCCGATTGACCATCTCATTGAATCCGCTATTGCCTCCCTTCCTAAAAGTAAACTTTTCCACCCCCATGAAGGTTTAGGTCCTTTATCAGCACGCCATAAGTCTTTGCGACAGAAGTAGAGCCCTTTTAATAATTTACTCTACAGTGTGTCCATATTTTTTACCATCCTCCAAGCTTGTTTACCCAAAAGGGCATTATTAACAGTAAGTAGGTCTCTAAAACCCATTCCTCCCCTGTATGTTTGGACGGCCTTATGTTGGACTTTTTGTTTTAAAACTCTTGAATTTCAATGAATATCGAGGAACATTTCGACAAAAAATAAAATAAAATCACAAGACGAAAGGAACATGCATGAACTTAAATCAAACACCTTAGAGTCAATTCAACTCCCAAGATTGCCAGATTTTTCCATTATTGTTGAAGTCCTTCGATAATGTTCTGTTCGGTAATATATTTGTAACACTATTTGTAAATTCTAAATCAAAATGATACAATCATGTAATCTGCTACCGGCCGATCATAGATATTGACGTAATTTACTAGTAGTGTTAGTAAAATATGACTATGAATGTTCCAGTAACTCACTATGATATATATGTATATATTGTCACTCAAAACTACATCACAACGATAGCTAGTAATTTGCTGTCGGATTTGTCAATACTAAAATTTGTATTTCATTGATAACTTAATAGTGTCCCTTGTAAAATCTAACAGCAAGTGGTAATCTACTATTGACGGAAAAATTGTTATCTCATTGATAACTTACAAATAGTTGACCAGATTGACAAATTGCCGGTCACATTTTACAGCCCTTTTATTTACCATCAACTTAAAATTTGCTGCTGACATATATATTTACCATCCGTGGAACAAACTGCTTCAATTTAGAAATCTGCCAAATGAATATATGGACTCAATGCCAAAATGCTTGAAACATCCTGCAATTGGGTTAGTCCATTCAAGTATTTCTGTGACATCCTAAATTTTCGACCTATCCCAAATATATGAAATGGGCATCTCGTTAGCGCGTCTATGGTCCTTTTTCTCTGAGCTGATCACTCATGAGTTAACCAATCTATTGGTGAAACCGTTAAGGGATATAACCGCGGTAAAATCCCTAAAAGCTACCTAGTAGGTCGGATCGGACTAAAATCGCGTTCGATCGATTTTGACCACGAAATTGAATTCGGTTTCAGAAATCAGATGTTCAAGCATGTCACGGTTCATTTATAGGACGTCGTCTTGTCTTTCGGAGAAATTCCGTCGAGTTTGGGATTTTTACGGAAAATTGATACGGACGTCGCAAAAAATTTACGGAAATTTGAATGAGCCAAATTAAAGGAAATTTGAACTTTCAAGCCGAGCCTTTGAGTGTCGGGGACTTACAGAAATTATATGGGCTTTTTCCCTTGGCTAAATTGGACGTTGAATGGAGAATTAGTCGAAGATATTGAAGTCCGAAAATTAAAAGCCTTGGATAGAGCTGGAATTTTGGTTTCAAAATTGGATTTTTGGTGGGTTTTTATTTCAAGAAAGTAATTGAGACATGAGGATATCCTTGTAGACCTTTGGGGGACAATGCATTTAAGGGAATGGAAATTGAATGTTGACTTTGTGCTCCCATTCATGGCCTCCCTAGCTCGATCGACCAGCCGCCCCTCCCATCGTGTCTCTCGCTTTCTCCATCTCTATCCCTCCCTTCCTCCTCTACTTACTTTCTTCTTTTTCATTTTCCTGAGTTTCACATTCTTCACCCTTCCCTGCTCTGTCCATCTTCTCCACCACCGAATTTCTTTCCCCATCTCCACTTTCAGCCCCACGCATTCTTCCTCCTCAACCAAAACCGCACGGCCACGTGGTTTCCCCCACCGAAACAGCCAACATCTCTCTCTTTGCCAACTCTCACCCAATTTCTTCCTTGGGTCTTCATCCGCGACATCCTCCCCGAATTGACGCTAGCAACTGCTTCTCCATTTTTGCCGCCCCACCATCCGCTGTTTCCTTCATTTCTTCGGTCAACACTCCCCTCAATGAACCCCTTTTGTTAACCCCTACGGTTTCTTGGACGTGTGCCACTCCACCGAATCTCCACCACCTTGCGTCTTCTTCAGTCAAGCATCCAGCAGCGAAGACCGCCTGGCCGCACGTCCCCACCGAAGACGCCAGCTCCTCCTTTGTTGCTTCGGTCTTCACTCGCTCGTGCGAGCCGTCCAGCCGCAAGTCCAACAGCCCAGCGAGTTCCTTTCAGGCCCAATTGAAGCCGAAGTTCAGCCCACGAATTCTTCTTGTTCAGCCCGTTAATTTCAGCAGTCCGGCCCAGTCTTGAAGTCAGCCCATTTTCAGCCGCCCAAGCCCGCGAGCTCAGCCCAACTTTGGTTCAGCCCACTTGAAGCCCGCGGTTCAGCCAAGCCCAGCTTTTTGCTGTGGGCTTGCAAGGCCATTGGACTTGGTCCGAGTGTCCGTTGACGCTGCCGAAAATTCGGAGTTCGGCCACCGTCGCGCTGTCGTCGCAGTGATCCGATCTTCGCAAATCAAGTGAGTTTTGCTCACTAATCCCTTATTAGTATGCTAATGATGCTTATGGGTTGATTAGATTTAATTAAATGCAATTAAGTGGATAGATTAGAGTAGAGTAAATTAAATTAGTGCCGTAGCAATGCATGTTAGGCAAATGGTTAGTGATATTGGCAAGTAGACTCGTGTTATTATTTTTGGAACTGGTCTTGGAAATTTTCCGGGTTCGTCTCGGCTTCCAATTAGGCATTACGGGTCTATATTGGATTTATTGTTATTTAATTATTAATTTTCGTAATTAATTAATTATTTATTTTTCGAAAATTAGACCGGAATGGTTGATGACCGGAATTTTATGCTGATTATCGTGGTGTAGTTCGTTTATTTAATTGAGCTTTATTTTGTGCTGAAATGAATTATTCGTGATTATAAGATTATTTTCCTGAATTAATTAATTTTGATAATTAATTGGAAAATAACCGAGCATCAGTTGACAGTGCCAAAAATGTTTTGGTGGAATACAGATAATGGTGGGATTTGTGGAAAGGAAATTATAATATTTTGGCTAAGGCCGATCGTGTGCCCACGCGCATGTATTTTTATCGGCAATAATAAAAAGGACAAATTGATGGTACGTTCGGAATAGCATGTTATATACCGGCTAGGTGACACTACATGTCATTTTGGAGAATGGACGGTATACAATATCGGCTCGCTGACTCTATAGGTCATTTTGGAGAATGGACAACATGCCATAACGGCTCGCTGACTCAACATGTCATTTTGGAGAATGGACGTTATGATGAATATACTCGGTGACTTAGTATGTCATTTCGGAGAATGAATCGTATGAAATACTGGCTCGGTAACTCGATAGGTTATTTTGTAGAATGGACAATATTGTTTGAAATGACCAAGAAATGGTCTGTTTGACATGTAAATCGACTAGATTGATTGATCGATGTTTCGATCAATAGTGTATGATTGGGTGCCTATTTGAACTGTACTGACCTGCAGGTGGAATCAGAGGCTAAGGTAAGTTCTCTGATTCGTGTGTGTATAGGCAGCCCATAGTGTATTGGTTTACTAATCGGGTTTTAAGGGGTAGAACTCGCTGAGACGTTGTCTCACTAGTTATTATATAACCATTTCAGGCCCCTAGATGGCAGCACCTCCACCTTCTCGTTCTCCTATGCACTATGGTATCTCCGAAAAAGTCACCGAATTAGAAATTCATTTCCCAATACACCCTCGCCCGAAAGGACTAAAGTACGTCCTGGTTAAGTCGACCGTCTAGGTTGACGTGGGTACAGATGACCTGAGGCTCCATGAGTATCGGTCATGATACCGTGAGTATTATGATGGGCGAAGGGAAGGTCCCATGCCAAAAGAGGATGTGCCTCTGATCATTTTAGAGGAAACCTTTGGTAAGGGGACTACATATCCCAAGGATGGAGCGGTGATTGATACTAAATACCCTAATTTGGAGAATGATACTGGTACTCCTGTGTACTCAGCTGGGGGCGCTAATTGGGGTGAAGAGGAAGGGGAGATAGTCGAGCAAGAGGAGCAACCGAAGGAGGATCAAGAGTGGGAATGGCCAGAGGCCAAACCTGCAGAAGAGGAATCTAAAGAGGAGGACCCTAAAGAAGAGGGGTCGGAGGAGGATCCAGAGGATGATCCAGAGTATGACCCGAATGAGTACTGAGATCCCATCTTATTGGCAAACCTGGGTTGGGAACTGATGTGTGATAGTTCAACCTTTAATGAATAGTATTGTAATATATACTATGTGGTTTGCTTTGTATAAAAGTGTGACGTCGCTATTAATCGACCATATGAGGGATGGGCACGCGTTCGAGGATCAGAACGTGACAATTTTCCTATGACATGCTTCCTACGACCGTCCTATAAAAGTTTGAAATTGTAATCGATGATCTATGCTTTGTAGCTAGAGGCGGAGAGCGCCAAATGACAATTAGACTAGCCAAGAGGGCTGGTTACAGGTTGACAGATGCAGAATAGTGTACAGCAGTACTATACAACATTGAGAAAGCAAAATCTACATACAAGTCCCGGATGTGCAGAATGACAGGCCTTCCTTCCATCAACTGAAGAGACCTTGTTACACAGCATCAAGAAGAAGAAAAATCTAACATAAGTTTGGACTCGCGGAAATCACGACTGAGGCCAGAAGGTGGGGTGTGCTTGCTTTTCAAGGTTGACAAAACGGCACTTTGCCCTTCGGTTTCTGTCTAACCATCGCATCCATGTAACGCAATGCTGTTGATCCCTCTCGGCTTATCTTCACCAGTACCCTTGATCTTCAACTCGCATGTCTTCCTGAAGAAGTTCAAAACCGAACTCCCTACCCAATCCAATCCCGGAGTAATCTGAAGATATGTTGATTCCAAATCATCAATTCAATATTTACTAGGAACAAGAGCTACCACCTATTTAATGTTTCAGCAAGCAGATACGTTGAAGTAACACAATCTCTTGATTGAGTTACCATCGATCAAATTACCAACTAAGCGATAGGAAGTATGGCTCATTCAATCATGGGTAATTGGTTTGGCATTTAACTAGTAGCATGCTGGCATATGAAGAATTTCATAATCACACGAAAATTACTTATTTACGTATCACAGGCGTGTTTTTGCTTTTAGTTTCATGGAAATCTTCAGTGGAGCATGATACTGTATCATGCAATGGGCTGTGAGCATAAAATATACAAACAAGGACGTTCTCAAATGTCAACTTAACACTATAATATGTTGTGTTACTTACAAGCTGAATAGTCTTTCAATAACTTATCCGTTTTTTATGTTTCCTCTTACAGGTTTTATTTCACACACAGTCGACGTCTCTGATTCTATTATGAAAATTTAATTTCTCTAAAGAATTCTCAATAACGAACAATTCTGGAAACCCGCTACTTTCGACGAAACCTCAAAACGACAAACTTAGACAATTTGGATATACTTGCTTACTCACATGAGAGGTGCAATATTACATCTAAAAGATAAGATATGATTTTCAAACTTCGTTAGAACACAGGCGTAGATTGCATGAATTTAGAAAAGTTTACTTTGGGCAATTGATCTTCTCAATATTACTGCATGCCCAATCCGGCATGACATGTCTGTAACAAGTCCTGAAATCTGGAGCATCAAGTTTCTCAAAAAATGTTGGAGCCACAAACAAATTAAATTACTAGCATGTAGATTCTTATGCCACGAAAATTTACCGAGTCCTGTTGGGAGAATCCATCAACCTGTAGATCTATATTTTTCGCAAATACTTTTTGCTCTCAACAGAAAAAGAACTGCTAGATTTGGTTCATGCTGATGATTTATAGATCAATGAGGAATCATACGATGCATTAAACTGGGTACTTCAATACCAACCACATTTTCACAGTCCATGTGATAATTATTACTTGAATCTCATCTTTACCCAAGAGCACAGATTAAGTAGAGTATGACAATGGGAAAGAGAAATGTCGCTGCAGAAAACAGGAAAAAAGAAATGAAGAAAAACAACCAAATTAAAATATTCACCTTGGAGACACTGTCGGACATAATAAGGTCTACCAATTGCAGATGCAGAGAAGAAGTGCAGTACTTACCCTGGAGAAAGAAATAAACTCCAACCTCCTTGAATTGGAAATAGAGAGCATCCTTTGCAGCTTGCCATTAAGATCACAGCATGCATTGAGCACCACATTGATATTGGTATGGACAATCACAGTGCCTCTAGGAGCAACTTTTATAGTGCCTCTCACGGGGCTAATCCTAATTGCTGCCAATATCCTTAAATTCAAGACTTGTGCAATTTGATAGATCCGGCATCCTGTTAAGAGAACGGCATTCAGATATGGAAAACTTTCTCAATAGCAATGCTTGTTCAAGACCACCAAGGCTGTTAATATTGCAGCCAGATATCTTCAACACTTGCAGGAGCCTTAGGTTCCCCAGACCAAGAATTTCCGATGCATTGCAGTCACAGAGCTCCAATTCGGACAGAGTTTCCAGATTAGAGAAATCCACTGTCTGGCTCTTGCAATTCTTGAGATGCAGTTTTGACAAGCTTGAGGGAAGTTGTGGGAGGTTTAGCAGGTTTATGCAGGACAAATCAAGTGTTTTAAGTCGAGTAAAATCATTAAAATCTTCTGGTAGACTAGTCACATTTGGAAGGCACAGCTTTAGGGTTTCTAAGTTGGATAAACTTGATATCCAGCCAAAGCTTTCCGTTTGGGACAGCTCAGAGGAAGTTATGTCCCCCTCATCAGGATGATTAACTAATTCCAGAACTTTCAAATCTGTCAAATATGAAAAATCCGGAACTATCCTCATGTTTTTGGTTCCCCAGCGCAAACTCACTAAACTGGAAGGTAATATTGGTAGAGTCTGAAGTTCATCACAGTCGAGCAAGTGGAGAGTCTGGAGAAGAGAGAGCTCACAAATGCTCTCAGGTAGGCTACAAATCAGGGTAAATGATAAGTCCAAGATTCTCAAAGATGATAACCCTGAAATATGACAGAGAATGTTCCCATTCAAACTCCGGCAGTCAGAAAACGTTATGACTTGCAAGTTCCCTAGATTTGTGATATCTTTAGGGAATTTACTTATGTGAGTATTCTCCATTCTCAGCAGCTCCAATCTATCCAAATTTTTTATGGATTCTGGCAATACCTTAATTCTGGTGTTTGACAGATCCATTTTCTGAAGTGACTTAAGCTCCCCAATGTTGTTTGGAAGTGCAGTTATCCACCGACAGCCTCTTAAAGACAGTGTTACAAGTCCCTCCAATGACTTAACAGAATTTGGGAGTGCTGGGATCCTGGCTTCATCAAATGCAAGATATGACAGAGACCTTAAACAACCAATAGACTCAGATATTTCAGCCAAATTTTTGCACCTGGAAGCACTTAGTGTTTTAAGTTGCTGCATGGAATCTCTTAAGAAAAGAAGGTGACGTATGGAAGTATTGTCAATCTGAAGCTCTTCCAAATTTTTCAAGGAACCCATCTCTTCTGGCAGCAGCGCAATAAGGGTGGACTTGATGTTCAAAGACTTCAAATGTTGCAAATTACTGATGGATTTGTCTATAAGTGACAAATGAGAACATTGTTCAAAAATCAGTCTCTCTAAATTGCTATCAGCTGGGAAGCATGGCGTTTTACATAACTGACTGCAACCAATTAGCTTCAAAACTTTCAAATTTTTTGCCTTCTGTGTAACAAAGAGACAGAAAAAATTCAGTTCCATTAGCCAGTCTTCACAAAAATTCACAAAAAGTCAAAAAAGGGACGTGTCTGGTACCTCCATTACTTGTGTCCAACCTTCCCAGTCATCTGCCACCGCGCTCCACGAGAGATCAAGAATGACCAAATTTTCTAGACACAAAAGAAGAGGCTCAGAGCTCTTACAATAACCTCGCCAATCTAGCCATCTTAATTTTAAAAGAAGACTAGTCAAATTTCCCCTCATATTGGCTCGATCCAGCTTAAGGAACCTTAAGTTCAATAACGGCCCGTATTCGTCAGATGTGAAACAGTCATCACATCCTTTGTCGAAGGTGAGAGCAAGACCTTGAACATTTGAAGTACCCTACCAATTTGAACATAAAAGTAATGAATAGTAATTTGAACTTTGTTATAGAATTGCTTTTATTTTCTCAAGTTCTACAAATTCAAATTTAGAAGGGAATCGAGTAAATTACAAAGAAAATTAACTGCAGGTAGAAAGAAAGTAGTACTGGCTTTCGGGTTTACCTCCTTCCGTAGAGTGGATAGGGCTTCACTGTGCACCCACAATCTACTTCGATAACCAGGGATAGAATGTTCATCTAACACAATTTTTCTGCCAAGATTTCGCAGTAGATCGTGCATCAAAAGCTCCTTCTTTTCTCCAATTTTCACCAAAGACATTACAAGGAGATCTTCGATCCCACTAGTAGGATAAAGTTTACAGTCTTGCCACATGTAAAAGGCAATTCTCTCATCCTTTCCAATAAAAAAACATGCTATATCTAAAAATATTTCCTTCGCAGTTCTTTCTAAAGCATTGTAACTTATTTTCAACGCAGCTTCGACTTTCTCATGAGGAGCGTCTTTCAATTTCTGCAAAATATCTTCCCATGTACCCTTCGATTTTCCAAACAAACGCGAACCTATCGCCTCAAGTGTTAAAGGAAGTTGCCCACTCGCCAATACGATGTCCCTGGAAAGGATTTCAAAGCCCTTGATTGGAGAATCCCTTTTAAAAGCCCGCTTTGAAAACAATTGAAGAGCTTTATCTTCTTCCATTGGTTCAACCAAATAAGTTTCAGCCTCTTTGAACTTCAGAAGGATGTCGCTCTTTCTAGAAGTCACAATAATCCTGCTTCCTGGACCAAACCAAGTAAGCTCCTCAACAAGTGCATCCAGTTGGTCAACATCATCCACATCATCAAGGAGAATGAGGACCTGCTTATTGCGAAATTGTTCAGCAAGAACTGCTCTAGCATCATCAGAACATCCGAACCTTACTTTTCCTTTCCGAAGGTCAGAGATTAATTGAATTTGCAAGGACAAGGTCCTATCACGTTGATATAATTCTCGAATTTCCTTAAGATAACTATAACATTGAAAACGATCAAAGAGTTGATTGTAAACAACTTTTGCAAGAGTAGTCTTGCCAACCCCCCCAATACCATATATTCCAAGGACTCGTACATCGCTCCCACATATTTCAATTACTTGTCCATCACGATGCACAATGCCGAGCTTTCCCATAATCTCCTGCACATGACGGTCAACTCCAACTAAATTTTTTGTCACAAATAGTCGACCCTTCTTCAGCTTTTGCAGAACAATTGGGACGAGTTCGTCTATGAGCATGGAGAGATGCCTACAGAAATCAAATTATGGAGACAAGATGAAGAAAGTGAATCAGAACAACACTGATACAGCAGAGCAAAGCAGAAAGTGCAGAGTTGGACCAGGAGCAATGCACCATGAGGCAAGAACAAAGGAGGCATTTAAATGCACTTCCAAAGATCATGCACGTGAACGGTCTAACTTGGTCTTTAAGCCAAATGGTTAAGTGGAGTTGCTAAACAGAAAAGCTTGAAAATGAATATTCTCATATGTAGCATGATTGGTTCACGATCTGGTTCATAAATTTTAATATCAAATTGGATTACCCGTTATGTATTTTTGCCGTTTCAAATCCCTTCATCCTTCCAATCTCTTTGAGAGCCAGCTTCCACTTCTTGATGGTCTCATTATCGACCCCCTTCATCTTGTGTTCGAGAAAGCTCTTCTCAAAAGAATTCCTCTGGTCTTTTAAGTCCGAGAGCTCAATCTCATAGAAAATGGGAATGATTTCTCGACTCATTTTTGGCTTGCACTCTAATATATAGACCAACTCCATGAGGCAGCTTCTGCTAGAAGCATAATCCCCGGAGATGATGGGAATCAAAACCTTCGACTGTTTGATTGCTTCAATCAGCGCGGGCTTGATCGGTTCTCCGACAGGCAGTTCCTCTTCATCTCGAAAGACATGTATCCCAGCATCTGTCAAACTTTTGTAGAGGAAATCTGTAAAATTCCTGCGAGTATCCGGTCCTCTAAAACTCAAGAATACTTCATAGTTGTTTGCAGCCAAGTGAGAGCTTGATGACGAGGATGATACAGGCGATTCCTATCAAGTGAGTAAATTGAGTTTATCACAACCACCATAGAATGTCTACTAGGTCTGTTGTAGTTAGAAAAGAAGTACTGAAACTGGGGCAGGGGAGAGATTGCCTCAATTTATGCAGTGAATGTGATATACATCCATGGTCTTCAAATGCTTCTTGCTAAGCTAATGTAATAATGAGAGCATGACGATGCGATATATCTGATCCTAGTTAAAACATATGAAACTTGAATCTTGTATGGGAGATCGCACGCTTTTGAAGTTTCAGCGTGACGGGGACAAGCTGTAACCAATGATAATGCAAATTTCCCGGCCGAAAGACTAAACAGAGGGAGAGGGAGAGAGAGAGAGAGAGAGAGGGAGAGAATCAAGATGCAAAGTGAAAGAATCTAACCGCAGTCCTCCGCCTCTTTCGAGAAGCAGCATCGGGACCGTGCCGAGAGTCATCACATTCCCTAGAAGTATTCTGAAGCGACGGAAGGATCGCAGTCTTCGATTCCATCTTCTTTCTTCCTCAGTTATCTTCTTCCACTGCTGCGAGTGTGAGTGGGACGAGCTCTCCAGTGAAACACCCACGCGAAGGGTCGAGGTGCGAGATTGAAGATCACTTTCCACCAGATCCACACCTCATGTTGACACCGATTTTAGAAAAAGACTTCTAGGAGTATTAAAATCATGCGACCGGTAAAAAATTGAACTATCCTAAATGTTTTGTGTTAAGTCCGTCAGGCACAATGTCAATCAACTTTATTGGTGGGACATATCAATAATTCCGCCCACCCTTGCCGCACTGAGGTGGAGAGAAAGCAAAAACTTTTCATAAAAAGAACAAAAAGTTAAAAAAATTGAAAAGTAAAACAAAACAGTCAATTTCTATATATAAAGAAACAATGACATAAATAATCAATGAGCTTTCAAATTTATTCAATATGATTCATTAATTTTTTGTACGTATTTAATTAAGTTATTGAATTATATGAAAATATTCAATATTGTCATTAAACTTAAATTAATAGGAAGATAATATATAATTCATGGATCAAATATGTACAAAAAATTCAAGGATCATATTAGACAATATATTATATACTAAACCAAGTTTAGAAATCATTTGTATTAAAGTCCTATAAAAAAAAAAAGAAATCAAAGAGAGCGAATGGCAGGTCATAGCAACTGGGAAGTAAGGGTGAGCATATGAAACTGATCAAACTGGGACTCACTCAAACTAACTAGTTTGGTTTGGTTCTAAAGGCATTGGTTCAATAAAAATGAAGCTAGTGATTTTCGGTCTGATTCTCGAACTGAAAGAAATCGATAGGACCAACTTTTTCTTTAAATATTTTTCAATTTTTTTAAATAATAATAAACCCTAAAATAGTGACAAATTTAGTATTTTTAAAGATTTTTTTTTTTAAATTTTTTTGCTAAGTGATCAATTTCATTAGATAGGACCGGAATCGATCATCCTTGGGAACGGTTGGTGATCCTTGAAAACAAAGATGCCAAATTTTTTTAAAGATAAAACAATAAGTGGCCACAGAAATTATAAAACAAAAAGAAATCATAGAGGGAGAATGGCAGATGCAGCAGCAACAAGGGTTGGTGATCCTCGAGACAACAAAACATCCAATTTTCTTTTTAAAAAATAAAATGATAAGGCAAAAAAGAGTCAAAGATAGAGAATGGTAGATGGGGATGACAAGGTTTGGTGATCGTAGGGAAAATAAAATAGCCAATTTTTTTTAATATATTATCCTAAGACCGAAAAGAAATTATAAAAAGAAGAAATCAAAAGAGAGAGAACGGCCTTTTAATGTCAGTGAGGCCTCGGATGACCCGAAGCAATCGCTCCACGCTGGCCGTATCATCGGAGAACAGAAGCTCGAAAGGAGAGGCGATTCGGCTCCTGGATTCGGCAGTGGTTTCGTCTCGGCAGGGCAAAGGTAAGTTTCGCCCGACCCCTCTGTTTCCTTTGCAATATTTGAGCTGTGTTGGGGTCAATAGTCGCCCAGATTTGAATGGGTGTTACGATTCACCCATAAAGAATTGTCATTCCCTTTTGCCTCGCCGTGGCCACCGCCCTTTCCATTGTCTGAGGAGCTAATGATGGCGGCCGGATCTTGGCCGTCATCGGTTTGGTGGAAGTGGTGGTCGGTCTCCGGTCGCTAAACCTTAGAGAGAGCAAGAAAGGCCTTTTCTTGTGGGAACTTTGAACTAGACGGTGACGGTCAATATATATCGTGAGATAAGAGAAAATCTTGCAATACTTTGCAATACTTAGGGTTTGTTCGTTTCACATTTTACGAATTAGTTTTCCGGACTTTCACATGTTTAATTCATTGAAAATGGTTAGTTAATAAAAAAATATTTACAGGTGAAGAAAACGCACACACTTTAAATTAGGAAAATGAATTCCAAGTTTTGAATAGAGGTGATCATTTTCCTAAGCACAAGTCTTGTACCACAAATGCTTTTCTCACTAAGTGTTTTATGTGCCTTTCAGCATATCATAAAATAAATAAAACTAATTATTTTTTTCTTGAAAATAATTTTTACAGAAAGTGTTTTCCTTTATGATGAAGTCATATGCGAAACAAACAAACAAGCATGATATAGGAATTTTATGTAAAATTCCATAAAATATGTTAGAAATATCATCTAGCACGGAGCGGCCCCCTCAGTCTGTCATTGTACAGGTTCTTTTCCATCTGTCTGAGTTGGATCTATTGGTGGATATGCTCTTACTTGCCCCTTTATTAAATATATTTTGCAAAATGCTGAGGGAAAAAGAGATTTATATTAAGCATATGGAATTTCTCAGTGTGACAACTAGCAAAACTCGTCAATCGGTCTTCTGTTTTCTGCAGCCCCTGCTATTCATAGTGTTTTCCTTGACTCTTGCTAGCTCTTGCTGGCAGATCTTTGCCCATCATAGCAACGCAAACTTACTGTGTTGGACGCTGAAGATATCACAATCAAGATGAAGGCAAAAGATGATTGTGCAACTGACCATTTAGTTGGAATAGATGGTCAAGTGGAAGCCGTGATGGACTTGCTGGACTATGACTTTGGTTGTGCACAGTCTCTTGGAATTCATGGCCCAGCTGGTATTGGAAAGACAACCCTTGCCGAGGCTCTCTTTCACAAGTTCATTTCTAACTTTGATCGATATTGCTTCCTGCGAGATGTCCGTGCATCATCACACCGTGATGGCCTAGTATATCTGCAGAAGAAACTGCTGTTTGACCTTTTAGGTGAAACTGAGCCTATGATTGACATCAATGATGTTGAGGAAGGAATGAAGGTTATCAGGGAAAAACTCTTTGATGAGAAGGTTCTAATTGTTCTAGATGATGTGGA